>CAMZMU010000041.1:89651012-90851012 GCA_947311845.1 Poa pratensis
GAGCTAGCTAGCTAGTAAGCTCCTCGATCGATCGATCTGGACGTGAGCTAGCTAGCTAGCAAGTCACGGCTGTCCGCACCTGGCCGCGCGCCGCGCGTGGTCTGCTCGTGCGGCTGCTGCGGCGGCGCTCTGTCCTTTTTCCCTGCACGATTTGGTCAAAATTCGACCGGAATCGAGTAGGCGTGGTGAAAAAGGCTCGGATTTGGTCAGAATCGAGACCCACGGTAGAAGTTGGACGAGATTCCGGTGAGTCCAGCGCTGAAACTTCCCCTCTCGCCAATTGCCGCTTTGCTTTCCAGTTCACTAGGAAAAATCCTCTTCAAACGAAAGAGATTGGGTACCGATGGGGAGAAATATCTTGCTCACCGGAAAAATATTTCCGGTAGGGTGACTTATGGGGGTATCTGATCTGCCCCGTTTTTCCCGCACGGACCCGGGAAAAAGCAGTTATTTTCCGGACCGGAGTTTGTGCGGTATCTGCAAGAGTGCTTCTGAGCCTATGCAATACCGCAAAACAGTTTTGATTTACACTTGATTTGTAGTAGATGCAATACATCGAATGAATATGCAAAAATCTCTACAATATTAATAACTCGCGGCAGTCCAAAAACACAGTATAAGAATTTACAATTAAGATTATCCAGAAAAATACGAATAAAACACAATTAGATGACGATCAATTATCTAACATCATTATCGTCAAGAACATCTTCACCATAGCATCACCATCATCATCGGCCGTAGCACCACCATCACCACATGTTGAAGCACAGCACACCACCAAAGTGCCATCAACACCCACCGGGCATAGCATCACGAAGCTCTTGTCTCCTCCGTAGTATTATCTCCATTCTTCTCATCTCCCAAAACCCTCTTCTCACCGTGTCCATCCCACTCGAATCTATCATCATAAGTCGGTTCTCCTTGATCATGTCGGGCTTCACTTTTTTCTCCTCGATATAGAGTTGCGCTCCTCGTAGGAGCATCTTTTTCCCACTTTGCCTTTGTGTTGGTTTTTCTTCTCAACATGGCTATCTTGGATTGCAATGCTTCTGATCAATGCTTTCTTTTACTTCATACATTGCACTAATTTGTTTCCTCAAGCTTGCGGCCTCGGCTGTCCTTTCGCCTTCTCCTTCTCCATCTTCGTTCCATAGGGGCTTCCCTTGGTTATTCCCCATTTGTTGTCACTATCTTATTTGTGTCCAAGGTAACGAATGCACCTTTTTTCGGTGGAGCTTCTTGATCCCTCAACCTCTAGATTCTCACTATGTTCAAGCAATTTTAACAATGTTGGAGCACACATGGTTTGCCTTGGTTGTCGGCATTTGCTTGTACCTTGGCAACGTGATCCTACATTTTCAAAGAGGCAAGTGAGAGCACAATCAAAACAAACAAGATCACAAAAATTCCACATCAAATGACACAAAACTCACATAGTCACCAATTGTGCAACCATTTGGAGGTGCATCCCTCACTTGCCCCAAGAAACCACTCCAATGGCTACACCCTTGTTTGATCACATCGTATCGGCCTTGGAGTGATCTCAATGAACGGCCGGATGGCTCTCGACATGATCCGGCCGGGTGGGGACGCTGGTTGGAGGATAAGTGGAGTAGAAAAATAAAGTCCGGACGATATTTTCCAGCAACGCGCATTTTAGTTTCGTGCGCGTCAAAAACATAACGGCGTGGGAGAAAACATGCACGCCAATGCTTTGGCCTAGACATCTCACCGGCGTGTGTTGTGTTTTAAAGGCCACACCAGAGTAGCTTTTGAATCACTAGCGTGGATTAGCATGCACACGCCAGTACACTTGGTGGCCTGAGGACGGACAGGGAGCTCCAGATATCACCGGTGCCAAATATATCCCACGTCTGTGATAATCAGTTATCACCGGCGTTGGAAAAATTAGCCCACGCCGGTGATTGGTTCTGAAATTTGGTCCCAACAAATCACCGCGTGGGTTTTGCGTGACCGCCAGTGATTACATGCCAGATATTATATGTTTCCTTGTAGTGAATGTACAAAGCCATTACTGAATAGTCCTAAAATTCTCATGAAATATGTTGTAGCAGATGATCCTTCTTTATTATTTGGCTTCATACACTCCATTGTTGTATGTTTCTCACAAGCTCGGAGAATAACTCACAAATAGGTCATGCCGACAGTAATGTGGTCTAGGGTGATACTTTGGAAATGACCTGCCAGATGAAGCTGGATGGTCTAGGGTGATTTCTTCAAACCAAGCTTGTTAGATAAAGCCTGAATGGTCTAGGGTGATATTCTTCAAACAAAGCATGTCAGATGAAGCTTGAATGAGATAATTGTACCCTTAAAAAAGTCAAATAGACCAAGATAATTCCTCAAGCAATTTTCTAGCAATGTGAAAGGTGAGACGGCATGAATGGATCCACCCTTTTACATCAATTGTTCCATTTGATAAATTTTTATCATATTCTTTGATACTTCATGATGACTTCTCAGAATTGATGAAGTTTTTTGACGTTTCTAGTATTGTATACTATTATGAAGTATGATGGTTGCCCTGATTCAACTGAAAAAAATATATAAACGACGGACTATAAAGAACAAATAGACGTCTAACAAAACGGGCGCGACAAGCGCGCCTAACTCTTTAGTTATGATGTCTTCAAGAATTTTCAAAGCTCCAGTGGCACACATACTTTTGGAGGTCTGTAGCTTTAATAATCTATAGCGAACAATCTTGTTATTTGCTAACATATTTGGGGCCTGATGTGTTGGACAATTATCATAGTGTTTTCAGGAACTTAGGGCAGAAAATTGTGTGAGTGAGTACTGAGTACTATGATTATCTATTGCACTTGTTAATTAGGTGGAATTCCATTATCTTTTCGAACACAAATGGAGGGATTGTCACAAAAAATGGACATTAGGATTGGCATTCAAATGTTGTTCGACGGGCCATTGGAATACACTTGCAGTCGAGAGCATACCAGTCAAATATACGCCTACAGTGGACAAGCGCTTTGTTCCCTGTTTCAGGAGAGTAATTCATAGAATATAGATCTGAGTTGATTTGAACACAGAATCTGTTGGAAATATGCCCTAGAGGCAATATAAAGAGTTATTATCATATTTCCATGATCATGGTATGTTTATTCACCATGCTATAATTGATTATCGGAAACCTAATACAAGTGTGGGTTATGTAAACAACAGAGTCCCTAGTAAGCCTACTAAGACTAGCGCGTTGATTAATGATGGTTATGGTTTCCTAACCATGGACATGAGTTGTCAATTAATAACGAGGTCATGTCATTGGAGAATGACGTGATGGACAGACCCAACCATGCATAGCAATATTGATCAGATCAATAAGTATATATTGCCATGTCTTGTATTGTCAAGTATCTATTTCTTTGACCATGAGATTATGTCTATCCCGGGTACTGAGGAATACGTCTTGGGGACTTCAAACGTCACTTCTGAAAGGACAAGGTATGTCCGCTAGAGGTGGGTGATATGCGATTAAAATTTTTCCGGTTTAGGCTTGCTAATTGCGGAATAAAACAGGTGTTTTTTAAATTAACAAGCCAACAACCTAAGTAAACTAGGCTCACCTATGTGCACCAACAACTTATGCTAAGCAAGACAAGCAACAAAGTGATAGCAATAGAATACTTCAAGCACGAAGGCTATCACAATGAAAATGTATAAGTAAAGAGCTCGGGTATAGAATAACCGAGGCACGCGGAGACGAGGATGGTATTCCCGAGTTCCTCCTTTTTAGGGGAGGTACGTCTCGTTGGAGAGGGTGAGGCACCACAAAGGTCGATCTACAACGCCACAAAAGGCTCACCCTATTCTCCGATGAACCGCACCAAAAGGATTGGTTCACCTTCCACTATCGGAATCCTTCGAGGCGAAAATCCGGAGCTTTCAACAACGATCCGGGGCACAACCCACACCGGGATTGGGGGCTCCGAACAGCTACAAGTGACCACACAAGGGCTCAACCACCACACGGGCGTCTAGGGTCTAAAGACCCAAGAGTAACAAGTTCACAAGCTTTCAAAACTTACACGAATCCTGTGGAAGAACAAACCGCTGCACAAAGCAATGGCAATGAGCACAAGTGCTCAAATCCTTCACTCTCAAATTTCAACAAAGCAACGAATGCTTATGGGGGAATAAAGAGGAAGAACAAAGAGGAGATGCACCAAGAACTCCAAGATCAAGATCTACTAGGTTCCCTCACTTAGAGGAGAGATGGATTGGTAGAAATGTAGATCTAGATCCCTGCTCACTTTCCCTCAAAGAATGCAAGAATCATGGGAGGGATTGAGAGGAAGGCAAGCTTTTCAAAGGTCAACATATGGAGGAGAGAGAGGGAAAAAACATGCTAAAGAAGTGGGGAACCATTGGGGAAGAAGGGCCCCTTAAATAGGTTCCCCAAAATCCCAACCGTTGGTGCAGATTCGCGCCGGGGCGGTACTACGCTGCCCCAGCGGTACTACCGCCCCCCTGGGAAGTCAAACAGGGAAAACAGTCTAAAAAACGGGCTTCAGGTAGCGGTACTACCGCCACGGGCAGCGGTTACTGCCACCCGGCGGTACTACCGCTTTCGGTACCGCCGAAATGAGCCTCAGGTGGCTCCGACGGTACCTCTGGCGGTACGCGCGGTACTACCGCCACAGGTAAAACAGCAGAAACCAACAAATACCAAAACCGGCCAATAACTTTTGCATCCGGACTCCGTTTTCGATGATCTTGGCTCGTTGGAATCGCAACGAAGAGCTTTACAAGATTATGCAGAGAAACATCATATTCCATCATGTGAAGAGAAGACCCAAATGAGAAAGTTAAAACCTCTCTATAAAGATGAACCGGCAAAACCTCAAAATCGAAAACACAACAAGTTTTCCATCCGGACTAATTTCGATGATCTTGGGTTTGTTGGAATCGCATGAGGAGCATTACAAGATCATGCAAGAAACATCATAGTCCATCATGTGTGTAGGAAAACACAAGAGGAGAGTTTGACCTCTCTACAAGAGACGAACCGGTAAAACCTCCAACATCAAAAACACCACAAGATATTCAAATGAAATCCGTTTTTGATGAACAGAGCTTGGTATGGAGATGAACACAAGCTCTAAATTCTCCACATGGATAAAAGCCAAATAAGAACCAAGAAAGATGATATGCAAGAATGCAAAGGTTTGAGTCTCTCCACAAAGATGCGATCAAGTTACCACTTGAGAGCCCCTCTTGATAGTACGCCGTCTATCCTATAACCCGGTCTCCCACTAACACATAGACCGTAAAATAGAAAACCTATCAAGATCATACCTTTGCCTTGCGCATTCCACTTTAGCTAGATGATGACGATCTTGATCTCTTCAAGTGGACACCTTTCTTGATTTGCGCTTGCTAAACATGCTTTGATGAAGACTTCTCCAAATACTCACCCATACACCATTATGGGAGAGCCTCGCTTAGCTCCATCTTCATGTATCCACTTGCACTTCATCTTCTTCTCTTGATATAGATGATGGCTTGGAGATAAACAAGAATGTTCACTCAATCTTCTTTTCCAAGCTCAATCTTCTTTTCCAAGCATTGCTTGCAATAAGCTCAACACTTCACATGACCATTCTTCATATAAACCCTTGAATAGAGCATTGATCACATGTAATCTTCTAGAGTCCAACACATGAATTCCAATCTTTTTCTATGGACAAGATCTACAAGAAATCTCAATGCAAACATTAGTCGATAAGGATTTCATTAATTACCAAAATCACGCATGGGGCAACACATGCCCTTTCAACTTCGTAACTGGTGACTATAAAGGTGTCTTACAGGTATCTCCGAAAGTACTTGTTGTTTGCATGTATCAAGACTGGGATTTGTCCCTCCGTGTGACGGAGAGATATACTCTGGGCCCACTCGGTAATGCACATTCGATATCGCTTGCAAGCACGTGACTAAAGAGTTAGCCACATGGAATGTTGTATTATGGAACGAGTAAAGAGTACTTACTAGTAACGAGATTGAGCTAGGTATGGATACCGCCGATCAGATCTCGGGTAAGTTAAAATAACGTGAGACAAAGGAAATGGAATACGTTGACATTGTGGTTCACACCGATAACGATCTTTGTTGAACTTGTGGGAGTCATTATGGGCATCCAGGTCCCGCTAATGGTTATTGATCGTAGAGGAGTCTCGATCATGTCCACTTGTTCTCGAACCCGTAGGGTCACACTTAAAGTTCGGTAACGTTAGAGTAGCTTTGGGATAATTATAATGGTGAGACCGAAGGTTGTTCGGAGTCCTGGATAGGATCCGGGATATCACGAGGAGCTCCGGAAGAGTCGGAGATAAAGTTTCATATAGGAATGTGGTTTTTGGGTTCCGGAAAGGTTCAGGAATTAACCGATATTGTATCGGGGTTTTTCCTGAAATGTTCCGGTGGGTCCCCATGGTGGGACCCTATCCCGAACGTCCCACTTAGGATTTGGCAGCCAAGTTCCTTCCTTGAGAAGTCTTGGCAGCTAGGTTCCTCCTGGGGAAGATTTGGAGGCTGGTTCCTTCCTGGGGAAGCCTTGGAGGCTGGTTCCTTCCTGGAAGCTCAGGAGGCAAGCCACACAGCTCCTCCCACATCCTACATAAGGAGGGTACCATTTGGGGAAAAGAGCAGGATTGATTCCCAAGCCGGTACACTTCCTCTTGCTCCTTTCTCTTGTGGTCTCCTACATAACCACCACACCGTCATGCTGCTGGTTTGGATCCCATCTACTTCTCCTTCAAGCTTGCTGATCAAGAAGAGGAGACGTTGCTGAGCCTACGTGTGTAAATCTCGGAGGCACCGCTCGTTGTGGTGCTGATTGGAGTGGAACCGCATCAAGGTCTACACCAAGCTGCGTTGTGACAAACGTCCAACACTCGTGTTCTTCGAGGGTATGTTGATTACCCTCCCGTTACTTGCATCCTTAGATAAGATCTTTGGGTGTTGCTTCCGCATGTGAGAGAAAATTTTGATTTTCCGTCGCGCATCCCTACAGTGGTATCAAGCCGTGCTTTGCATAGTGCTTTGTACGGATAGAACACAAGGAGTTGTGTGGCGTTTGATATTTATTGTTGCTACCTCTCGCGTGTACTTCTTGGTTTTGTGGCATGGTAAGATGCAGCGGCCCGGACCAACTTTACAGTCTCGGATTGAGACGGTTCTGCACTTGACATGCAACTGATTTGCATATGCGCTGGCGGGTGTCTGTCGCTCTTATCATAGTGAAACCGGATTTACAATGGAGGGTGATACGTCCCAAACGTATCTACTTTCCCGAACACTTTTGCTATTGTTTTACCTCTAACTGTGTGTTTTGAATAACAACTAATGCGGACTAACGCTGTTTTCAGCAGAATTGCCTGGTGTCTTGTTTTTGTGCAGAAAGTCAACTTTCGGGAAAAAAACACCAGAAAAGATCGCAAACCTCCTATTTATCAGAAAACTCACGGAGCCAGAAGGGGAGGCAGAGATGGGCCACGAGTGGCCCAAACCACATGGTGGCGCGGCCTGGGGGCCCACCGCGCCAGTCCACTGAGGAGGGCAACTCGGGCACCTCCCCGAGTCCCCCTTTCGACTACTTAACCCTCTCTACCTAAAACGTGAGGGGGTCGTCCATTCATCCAGAAACATCACCGTACGCCGCCGCCATCGCGAAACCTATTTCGGGGACCAGAAACTCCTTCTGGCACTCCGCCGGGACGGGGAATTGGGAGGAGATCATCGCCATCATCATCACCGACGCTTCTCCATCGACCATCCATGTTTCCCCCATCCATGTGTGAGTAATTCCCTGCTGTAGGCTGAGGGGGATGGTAGGGATTGGATGAGATTGTTCATGTAATAAGTTATAATCATTAGGGCATGGTGCCTAGTATCCGTTGTTAGTACTTATTGATGTTGTTGCAACTTGTTGAGCTAATGCTTGTCACTAGGGCCCGAGTGCCATGATTTCAGATCTGAACATGTTATTGTTTCATAATGATAGCACTGTTATTGATCATACCTGCAATTGTATACACATATTGTTGCCCGGAACCCGCGGTCCCAAAGTGACAATAATTGGGACAGCCGAGGGAATGGCTGCGATGTGAGGATCACATGGTTCACGGCGTGTTAATGCTTTGCTCCGGTACTTTATTAAAAGGAGTACCTTAATTACCAGTAGATTCCCTTGAGGCCGGCTGCCACCGGCTGGTAGGACAGAAGATGTTGTAACAAGTTTCTCATTGCGAGCATGTACGACTATATTCGGAACACATGCCTATGTTACTTAGTACTTGGATGCTTTATCATTATTATCTGCAATGCCTATGTCTTGATTTTATATGACTATCTTATCCATGCAGCGCCCGTTCATCCATCCCTATGCCTACAGTGTTTTAATCCTACTGTTTACTGCAATCACTACTGCTGTCTCTATTTACTGCTTATTATTTCACCGCTACTAGCTATAAAACTGTTGCTACTGATAATCTGTGTCGAGCAAGACTATTCTCAGGTGCAGCTGAATTGAACTCCGCTATTAAGGCTCTCAAGTATTCTTTGGCTCCTTGTGTCGAATCAATAAATTGGGTTTTACTTCCCTCGAAGACTGTTGCGATCCCCTATATCTGTGGTCATCAGAGGACTTATAAAGTTAATAAGCAACTTGTATTATCAGCGTTGTGGTTTTTGTGTAGGTAAGAACGGTTCTTACGCAGCCCCTAGAAGCCACGTAAAATTGCAAAAATCAAGGGAGAGGCGTCTAACTTGTTTTTGCAGGGGTGGTTGTGATTTGGTATAGCCCAATTTTACAATATTTGTTGTATGCGATGCACATTGATTGTAATATTATTTTGTGACCTGCGTGTCATGAGATCGGCAGCCGGCAGGAGCCAAATGGTTGTCTTATTATTTTGTGACCTGCGTGTCAACTTAATACGCCATATAATTGCATTACTTTATCGCTAAGGAGTTAGCAATAGTTGTGGATGCAACGTGATGGTGGAGGCAACCATGCATCTTGCTGGAGGATGATGGAGATCATGTCGTGCGTTCTAGATGGAGATCAAGACGCAAGAAAAGGGCTATCCATATCACATTGTTTAAGCATGTGATGTTTATCCTTTATGCATCTTATTCTCGTGTGCACAACGGTAGCATTATAAGATGATCCCTCACTCAAAATTAAGATCGTGTTCTCCCCAAGTATGCCACCGCCAAGACAGTTCTTCGTTTCTAAGCACCACGTGATGATCGGGTGTGATGGATTCTACGTTCCACACAGCGGGTGTTGCTCGAGCCTAGCATGTACAGACATGGCCTCGGCACACAGGCAGATATACTTGGGTTAGCTTAACGAGCCTAGCATGTGCAGACATGGCCTCGGAACACAAGAACCGAAAGGTTAAACACGAATCATATGGTTGATATGATCAACATGGTTGAGTTCACCATTGAAGCTACATCGGCTCACGTGATGATCGGAGTTTGGTGTGGTGGATTTGGATCGTGTTCCACTTAACAACTATGAGGGATGTTGGTTTAAGTGGGAGTTCACTTGGTAATTTGATTACACTGAACTCTTTATCATGAACAAAAATTGTCTTTGCAAATTATGTTGTAGATCATGGCACGAACGTAGCTCAGTTCAACATCAACGCGTTCCTTGAGAAAGAAAAACTGAAAACATCTGGGTCCAACTTCAATGACTGGCACCGCAATTTGAGGATTGTCCTCAATGGGTGTAAGAAACATTATGTGCTCGATGCAGCGCTAGGTGACCCACCTGCAGTCAGTGCTCCCACTGAGAACTGATCGCATTTGATGCGCGCAGTGATGACCACACGATAGTTAAATGTGCAATTCTTACATCTCTGGAGCCAGATCTCCAGAAACTTTGAACTTCACGGGGCATTCGAAATGGTCGAAGAGCTGAAAACTATGTTTCAGACTCAAGCCCGTGCTGAAAGATATGAGATATCTGAGAAGTTCTTTACTTGTAAGATGGAGGAGCACAGCTCTGTCAGTGAACATGCTTTAGCCATGTCCGGCTATATCCAACGCCTTACTCAGCTGGGAATTGTCATCCCAGACGAGTTGAACACTGATAGGGTGCTCCAATCACTACCACCGAGTTACAAATCGTTTGTGCTCAACTATAACATGCAAGGGATGAAAAAGTCGATTCCCGAGCTTTTCGCAATGCTGAAATCTGCGGAAGTGGACATCAAAAAGGAACATCAAGTGTTGATGGTCAACAGAACCACCGGCTTTAAGAAAGCTAAGGCAAAGAAGGGAAACTTCAAGAAGGATGGCAAACCTGTTGCCACGCCTGCGAAGAAGCCAAGGCTAAGCCTGAAACGGTGTGTTTCTACTGCAAAGGGGAAGGTCACTGGAAGCGTAACTGTGCCAAATACTTGGCGGATAAGAAAGCTGGCAATATCAAAGGTATATATGATATACATGTTATTGATGTGTACCTTACTAGTTCCCGTAGTAGTGCCTGGCCGGGTATTTGATACCGGTTCGGTTGCTCACATTTGCAACTCGAAATAGGAACTGCAGAATAAACGGAGACTAGCAACGGATGAGGTGACGATGCGCGTCGGGAATGGATCAAGAGTTGATGTCATCGCCGTCGGCATGCTACCTCTACATTTACCTTTGGGATTAGTTTTAAACCTAAATAATTGTTATTTGGTGCCTGCGTTAAGCATGACCATTATATCTGGATCTTGTTTATTGCGAGACGGTTACTCATTTAAATCTGAGAACAATGGTTGTTCTATTTCTATGAGTAATATCTTTATGGTCATGCACCGGTTGTAAATGGTTTATTCTTGTTGAATCTCGAAAGTAATTCACACATCCATAACATTGATGCTAAAAGATGCAGATGAATGATGATAATACCACATACTTGTGGCACTGCCGTTTAGGTCATATTGGTGTAAAGCGTATGAAGAAACTCCATACTGATGGACTTTTGGAGTCACTTGATTTTGAATCATTTGACACGTGTGAACCATGCCTTATGGGCAAGATGACTAAAACTCCTTTTCCGGTACGATGGAAAGGGCAAGTGACTTATTGGAAATCATACATACTGATGTGTGTGGACCGATGAGCATTTCGACATGCGGTGGATATCGTTACTTCATAACCTTCACTGATGATTTGAGTAGATATGGGTATATTTACTTAATGAAACACAAGTCTGAAACTTTTGAAAAGTTCAAAGAGTTCCAGAGTGAAGTGGAAAATCATCGTAACAAGAAGATTAAATTTCTATGATCTGATCGTGGAGGTGAATATTTGAGTTACGAGTTTACATGCATTTGAAGACTTGTGGAATTGTTTCACAACTCACGCCACCTGGAACACCACACGTAATGGTGTGTCCGAACGTCGTAATCGCACTTTATTAGATATGGTGCGTTCTATGATGTCTGTATCCGATCTGCCAATGTCGTTTTGGGGTTATGCATTAGAGACAGCCGCATTCACTTTAAACAGGGCACCATCTAAATCCGTTAAGACGACACCATATGAGATATGGTGTGGCAAGAAGCCAAAGTTGTCGTTTCTTAAAGTTTGGGGATGCGAGGCTTATGTCAAAAGGCTGTTGCCTGATAAGCTCGAACCCAAAGCGGAAAAGTGCGTCTTCATAGGATACCCTAAGGAAACTGTCGGGTATACCTTCTATCACAGATCCGAAGGCAAAGTCTTTGTTGCCAAGAATGGATCCTTTCTTGAGAAAGAGTTTCTTTCGAAAGATATGAGTGGGAGGAAAGTAGAGCTAGACGAGGTTGTTGAACCTTCTCCCGAATTGGAGAGTAGCGCAGCGCAGGAAGTTGTTCAGCGCCGCTTTCACCAACTAGAGAGGACATAATGATGGTGATCATGAAACTTCGGTCTTAGCTCCTACTGAAATTCGCAGGTCGGCTAGGATACGTACCGCTCCTGAGTGGTACGGTAACCCTGTCATGAATGTGTTATTGTTAGACAATGACGAACCTGCGAGTTATGAGGAAGCAATGATGAGCCCAGACTCTGGGAAATGGCATGAAGCCATGCAATCCGAAATGGAATCCATGAGTGAAAACCAAGTATGGACTTTGGTTGATCTTCCTGATAGCCGCAAGGCTGTCGAGTGTAAATGGATTTTCAAGAAGAAAACAACGCTAACGGTAATGTCACCGTTTATAAAGCACGACTTGTCGCAAAAGGTTTTCGACAAGTTCAAGGAGTTGACTACGGTGAGACTTTCTCACCCGTAGCGATGCTTAAGTCTGTTAGGGTTCTACTAGCAATTGCTGCATTTTTTGATTATGAAATTTGGTAGATGGATGTCAAAAAGCGTTCCTCAACGGAAATATTGAAGAAGAGTTGTATATGATACAACCCGAAGGTTTTGTCGATCCAAGGATGCTGGTAAAGTATGCAAACTTCAGCGTTCCATTATGGGCTGAAGCAAGCATCCCGGAGTTGGAACATTCGCTTTAATGATGTGATCAAAGGTTTTGGATTTGTCCAAAATTATAAAGAAGTGTGTGTTTACAAGAAAGTGAGTGGGAGCTCGGTCGCATTCCTAGTGTTATATGTGGATGACATATTACTTATTGGGAATGACGTGGAGCTGCTTAACAGTTGATGCATGTAAAATGCATACATGAACTTTACATTTTATTACATGTTATTCCATGTTATTTGCATCATATAAGGGTTATATTCATGATTTATATTGAGTTTTGGGGATAATTAACAATTTCCCATTTTCTGGAATTAACCCTGCACTGTCAGAAAACCCCTTTTTCTATATTTTTACGTTTCAGGCGACCAAATCACGTCATAATGACCTGAGATTTTACGGGGATCACTTTTTTTTGGAAGGAACGAAACGTGGCGCAAAGGAAACGAAGAAACGAAGACCGGAAGGGCAAAACAAGTGGGCCCACGCGGACAGATTCCCTGACCGTGTGGGACCCCTCATCTTGGCCCTCGGGCCTCCGCTGCCGTCGATCCTTCTTCCCGAAGCTTCGTCTTGACCTAAAAACGACTATATATAGACCCCCCAGGGCTTTCGCGAAAGGAAGCGCCGCCGAAACACAGAAGAAACCACGAAACAGAGACCTGGAGCTGAAGATTGGAGGGGAGAACTCCGGCGGGGCGCTGCCGGCGTGGTCTCCTTTCCCTCCAACAACATCTCCACCGACACCATGATGAAGAGGGAGTAGTCCACCCCTGGACTATGGGTTTGTGGAAGTAACTTATGTATCTCTCCTCTCTATGAGCTTCACTAATTAGTACCGTATGAGCTGCTGAACATGATTATGGTCATCTATGTAATTCCTTTGTGGTGGATCTTTATTATGAGTTAATACATGTTTGAGATTGCAATGGTTTTGTTTCAGTTATGGAAGTAGATGCATATTATGTACCCCGTTCTTATTTACTTGTCATGATCAAGCTTGTTTTATGAGAGCAGTGAGGGGGGACGTGTGTATTAGTTGGAGTAACGGGGGGGTGGCTAGTGTAGTGAACGTGATAGATAGTTCTGCGATCCACTTGGGTTTTCTACCTTACTTTGTTGCCTCACTAGGGATAAACAAATACAATGCTACCGGAGAGTGGATTTGACCTTGGCCACTACCTCCATGACTAGATCTAGCATGTTCTTATTTTAACTTCATGTCATTGAACTTATTGCTATGCTCTGATTATTTTAATTACTAAGGTGTTATGATTAGTTCACATCTTGGTGGAGCATAAGAGAGAGAACAACTTATACTTGAGATCTCTATGTTAGGACGTGATGCCCATATTATTAATAACTTGTCAAACCATGTCTTGCCATCTTACATGTTAATTTTATGTTCCATTGTCTACCACGTTATCATAGAGAGAGTGCATTTGTGAAACCATGAACCCCGGTCCATTTTCAATCATAAGAAAACACCTTTCCAACACTTTTATCACCACTTTTGTTTGCTGCCATTTTTAATTCCGAAATAGAAAAACACTTTCACATCTTGCATACATTATAAAAAACCCAAAAATATCATTTACCATTGTTTCCACCATCATTGCATATTTATTTTACCATCATTGCATATTTACTACTGTTTGCATATTTATTTTTATTATCATTCCCATACCTTGTGCTTGACAACCACTTGGTGAGGTTGAGGGCACAAAATAATTTATTTTGTTGCAGGTTCTCAAGAGAAGGATAAGGAGATAACACCTGAAATACTGGTTCCCCGAGAGTTCGATATTAAACCCTCGAGTCACCCCTCGTGGGGAAAACTGTCTTCCACTACTACATACACTCTGCACTTGGAGTCTCAACCTAACCCATTTACTTTTCACGCAGGAAACCACACGAAGGGTCATTAAAGTGTTTTCTGGCGCCATTGTGGGTAACTACGTGAAGGGCCATCAACAGTATAAAAGGTTATTTGAATAAGAGTTTTTCAATGAAAGATCTTGGTGAAGCTGCTTACATATTAGGCATTAAGATCTATAGAGATAGATCGAGACGCTTGATAGGACTCAGTCAAAGTACATACCTTGACAAAGTTTGAAGAAGTTCAAAATGGTTCATGCAAAGAAAGGGTTCTTGCCCATGTTGCAAGGTAAGGCATTGAGTAAGACTCAGTGTCCAACTACGGCAGATGAAAGAGAGAGGATGAGTAAAATCCCCTATGCCTCAGCCATAGGCTCAATCATGTATGCCATGTTGTGTACTAGACCAGATGTGTCTCATGCTCTTAGTTTGACGAGCAGGTACCAGAGTGATCCTGGAGAGGGAACACTGGACAGCAGTTAAAAATATCCTTAAGTACTTGAGAAGAACTAAGGACATGTTTCTTGTCTATGGTGGTTGTGAAGAGCTCGTCGTAAAAGGTTACGTCGACGCTAGCTTCGACACTGATCCAGACGACTCGAAATCTCAATCTGGATACGTTTTTGTTTTGAATGGAGCTGCGGTTAGCTGGAGGAGTTCCAAGCATAACGTTGTTGCGGCATCTACATTCGAGGCGGAATATATGGCTGCTTCCGAAGCAGCAAGAGAAGGGATATGGTTGAAGGAGTTCACCACATAGCTCGGTGTGATTCCGAATGCACTGGATCCTATGGAGATCTATTGTGACAACACTGGTGCCATTGCTCTAGCCAAGGAACCAAGATGTCACAAGACCTCCAAGCCTATCAAACGCCATTTCCATCTAATTCGTGAAAGTGTTCACGTGGGAGATATTAGGATTTGCAAAGTACATACGTGTCTGAATGTTGCAGACCCGTTGACTAAACAGCTTCCACGAGATAAACATGATCAGCACCTGAAATCCATGGGTGTTAGATCTTTACCAATGTAACTAGATTATTGACTCTAGTGCAAGTGGGAGACTGTTGGAAATATGCCCTAGAGGCATAATAAAGAGTTATTATCATATTTCCATGATCATGGTAATGTTTATTCTCCATGCTATAATTGTATTAACCGGAAACCTAATACATGTGTGGTTATGTAAACAACACAGAGTCCCTAGTAAGCCTCTACTAGACTAGCTCGTTGATTAATGATGGTTATGGTTTCCTAACCATGGACATGAGTTGTCAATTAATAACAAGGTCATGTCATGGAGAATGACGTGATGGACAGACCCAACCAAGCATAGCAATATTGATCGGATCAATAAGTATATATTGCAATGTCTTGTATTGTCAAGTATCCTGTTTCTTTGACCTTGAGATTATGTCTATCCCGGGTACTGAGGAATACGTCTTGGGGACTTCAAACGTCACTTCGTAACTGGGTGACTATAAAGGTGTCTTACAGGTATCTCCGAAAGTACTTGTTGATTTGCATGTATCAAGACTGGGATTTGTCCCTCCGTGTGACGGGAGAGATTATACTCTGGGCCCACTCGGTAATGCACATCGATATCGCTTGCAAGCACGTGACTAAAGAGTTAGCCACATGGAATGTTGTATTATGGAACGAGTAAAGAGTACTTACTAGTAACGAGATTGAGCTAGGTATGGTGATACCGCCGATCAGTCTCGGGTAAGTAAAAATATCGTGAGACAAAGGAAATGGAATACGTTGACATTGTGGTTCACACCGATATGATCTTCGTTGAACTTGTGGGAGTCATTATGGCATCCAGGTCCCGCTAATGGTTATTGATCGTAGAGGAGTCTCGATCATGTCCACTTGTTCTCGAACCCGTAGGGTCACACACTTAAAGTTCGGTAACGTTAGAGTAGCTTTGGGATAATTATAATGGTGAGACCAAAGGTTGTTCGGAGTCCGGATAGGATCCGGGATATCACGAGGAGCTCCGGAAGAGTCCGGAGATAAAGTTTCATATATAGGAATGTGGTTTTTGGGTTTTCCGGAAAGGTTCAGGAATTAACCGATATTGTATCGGGGTTTTTCCTGAAATGTTCCGGTGGGTCCCATGGTGGGGCCCACTATCCGAACGTCCACTTAGGATATTTGGCAGCCAAGTTCCTTCCTTGAGAAGTCTTGGCAGCTAGA
This sequence comes from Poa pratensis, assembly GCA_947311845.1. Classification (NCBI taxonomy): domain Eukaryota; kingdom Viridiplantae; phylum Streptophyta; class Magnoliopsida; order Poales; family Poaceae; genus Poa; species Poa pratensis. The sequence continues at coordinate 89,667,604 of CAMZMU010000041.1, forward strand.
TTCCTTCCTGGGGAAGATTTGGAGGCTGGTTCCTTCCTGGGGAAGCCTTGGAGGAGGCTAGTTCCTTCCTGGGGAAGTTCAGGAGGCAAGACTCACAACTCCTCCCATATCCTACATAAGGAGGGTACCATTTGGGGAAAGAGCAGGATTGATTCCTGATACGTCTCCAACGTATCCATAATTTCTGCTGTTCCATGCTTATATTATACCATTTGCTACATGTTTTATATACACTTCGTATCACTTTTATGCATTTTCTGGGACTAACCTATTAACAAGATGCCACAGTGCCAGTTCCCTGTTTTCTGCTGTTTTTGGTTTCAGAAAGTTACTTCTGGAAATATTCTCGGAATTGCACGAAACAAAAGGCCAGGTCCCTATTTTTCCAGCACGTACACGGAGTCCGAAGGAGAGACGAAGAGCCACGAGGTGGCCAAACCACCTGGCGCGGCTGGGCCCACCGCCGCCTGGTGTGGTTTGGGCCCCTCGGGGGTCCGCCGACATCGCCCCTTCGCCTATTTATTCCCCGAGACGCGAAAACCCTAAAACACCGAGCCTTTCATCCAGAACATATTCGCTGCCGCCGCCGTCGTCAACCCTAACTCGGGGGGTTCTGAAGCTCTTCCCGGCACCCTGCCGGAGAGGGGAATCATCACCGGAGGGCTCTACATCGCCATGCCCGCCTCCGGAGTGATGCGTGAGTAGTTCATCCTTGGACTATGGGTCCATAGCAGTAGCTAGATGGTTGTCTTCTCCACTTGTGCCATCATGTTTAGATCTTGTGAGCTGCCTATCATGATCAAGATCATCTTATTGTAATGCTACATGTTGTGTTTGCTGGGATCTGACTTATATTGATACCTATGTGGAGCTGAATATTATATTATCATGTCTATGTCATTTGTGATCTTGCATGCTCTCCGTTACTTGTTGAAGCCTTGGCCACGTGAATACTTGTAACTCCAAGAGGGGGTATTTATGCATGATAGTTGGGTTCAACCTCTATTTAACCTGGGATAGTGACAGCAAGTTCTAAGGTTGTAGATGTGTTGTTGCCACTAGGGGTAAAACAGCAATGCTTTATTCAAGGATGAATGTATTGTTTACATTACGCACATTACTTAATGCAATTGTCTGTTGCTTGCAACTTAATACTGGAAGGGGTACGGATGTTAACCGGAAAGTGGACTATTTAGGCATAGATGCATGCTGGATAGCGGTCTATGTACTTTGTCGTAATGCCCAAATGAATCTCATAGTAGACACCACAGCTCACACATGCATGTTATATGCACTTATCAATTGTCAATTGCCCAGCTGTAATTTGTTTACCCAGCATGTTAGTTATCTTATTGGAGAGACACCACTAGTGAACTGTGGACCCCGGTCCATTCTTTTACATCTGAAATACAATCTACTGCAATCATTGTTCTCTACTGTTTTATGCAAACAAACATCATTTTCCATTCGATACGTTTAACCCTTTGTTTTCAGCAAGCCGGTGAGATTGACAACCTCACTGTTAAGTTGGGGCAAAGTAATTTGATTGTGTTGTGCAGGTTCCACGTTGGCACCGGAATCCCTGGTGTTGCGCCGCACTACACTCCTCACCAACACCTTCGAAGCAAACCTCGTTTTCCTACTGGTCGATTAAACCTTGGTTTCATACTGAGGGAAAACTTACTGCTGCACTCATCATACCTTCCTCTTGGGGTTCCCAACTGACGTGTGACGTACAAGCATTGTTTCTGGCACTATTAACCTAGAGCCACCAACACGTTTTCTGGCGCCGTTGCCGGGGAAAACAGAATTGCTTCTGCAAGGGGAGTCTCTCACACCCAATCTCTTTACTTTGTTATTTGTCTTGCTTAGTTTATTTTTATTTAGTTTGTTTGCTCTCTTATCAAAAACACAAAAAAATTAGTTACTTGCATCTAGTTTATTTTCTGTTTAGTTTTTATTATTTCATCATGCTCTCCCTAAGTACACTTTAAAAGAAATATCTGTGGGTAGTGGGTCTATCATTGGAAGAGACAACATTGAAGAATTTTTTAGTCATGTTAGCAAGCTGAAAGATTTTGAAGATAGATCCTTGGTAGAACTTGCCCCTAATTATGAAATTGCTGCTGCCTCCTTAGTCCACATGCTTGAAGCTAGGTTTGTTAACCTTAACCCTATAATGCAGCATATGTTTCTTAGACTTCATGATATGGAAGAGGGGGAAAAGAAGGATTTTGTTTTAGAAACCCTTCTCAAAGAATTTGGAGATGTAGCTAGTGAAGCTAGAAAAGTTTTTATGCGATATAGGATGCTTGGTTATTACATTGATATCGCCAATATACTTGAAAAATTAGAGAAGGAAAGATCCAAGTACACTAAAGAAACTAGTTATGAAGGAGAGAATAAAATACCAATTCCTTTTAAGATTGCAGGAATGCATGAGGCACTAGAAAAGAACTTTAATTGGATTGTGCCTGAAAATTTATTTGATGAGGATAGTTTACCTAAAAGTAATGAAAGGGGAGTTTCTGAAACTTACATAGATAAAGTGCAATGCATCGTTGAGAAAACTTCTAAACTCTCCGTTGATGCTTCTTCTCTTGACAACACTTGATTTTCACTTTCTGCGCCTAGCTGAAAGGCGTTAAAGAAAAGCGCTTATGGGAGACAACCCATCGTTTTTATTTGCTGTTATTTTTGTTTTCTTTGAGTCAAGGAGTTTTGTTACTTCTGTAGCAACTCCTTTGTATCTTTATTTTATCGCAATGTTGTGCCAAGTAAAGTTCTATATTGAAAGTTGATGCAAGATTTGGATTTCTGCGCAGTGACAGATTTTTAGCTGTCACGGATTTGAGCTTATCTCCCTGTAGAAAATTCAAAAAATTCTGAGAAAAATCACGCATATTCCTGAGATATGTACGCAACTTTCATTATTTTAGGCCAGATCCATCTGAGCAACTTAAGTGCCTCGAAAAAATTCGTCATTCCAGACTGTTCTGTTTTTGACAGATTCTGCCTTTTGTTTTGCATTCGCTCTTTTACTGTGTTTGTGTGGATTTCTTTGCTCCACAAAGCATTGGTGGCTGTAGCTAATGTCCAGAAGCTTTGGGATTGATTGTATCATTACAGAATATGAGAATTTTTGATTATGCACTAACCCTCTAATGAGAACTGTCTTGAGTTTGGTGTGAAGGAAGTTTTCAAGGATCAAGCGAGAAGGGTGATATTATGTGATCAAGAAGAGTGAAAAGCCTAAGCTTGGGGATGCCCCCGTGGTTCATCCCAACCATATTCAGAGAGACTCAAGCGTCTAAGCTTGGGGATGCCCAAGGCATCCCCTTCTTCATCAACAAACTTATCAGGTCATCTCTAGTGAAACTATATTTTAATTCTTTCACATCTTATGCGCTTTACTTGGAGCGTCTGTGTGTTTTTATTTTTGTTTTTGTTTGAATAAATTCGGATCCTAGCAATCCTTGTGTGGGAGAGAGACACGCTCCGCTTTTTCATGTGAATACTCATGTTCTTCACTTATATTTGTTGAGTATTCTTAACTAGCTACTGCAGTGCTTTTAGCTCCTGTTTTTCATGCATCTCTTCGAGCTGTTAGCACTTGTTTATAAATACTCTCTTGCTGCATTATATTATCATTTGGAGAGTTTATGTTTAATAAATTATTGGTGTTTGTTTGGAAGAAAGAAAATGCTACATGTAGTAGTTGGTATTGGAAAAGACATATGCATTCTTGTAGATCATTGTCTTGTTTTGATTTGATGCTTTGCAATTGTTTTGAGCTCTCAAGTAGATCATGTTTAAGCTCTTGCATCATGTAGTTAAAGCCTAGTAGTGGAGAACTACCGTAGAGCTTGTTGAGACTTGGGATGCATATTTGTTCTCTCTAAGGTCTAGATATTTTCTGGTAAAATGTTTGAGCAACAAGGAAGACAGTGTAGAGTCTTATAATACTTGCAATATGTTTTTATGTGATTCTTGCTGTACCGGTTTATACTTGTGTTTGCTTCAAACAACCTTGCTAGCCTAAACTCTGTACTGAGAGGGAATGCTTCTCGTGCATCCAAAACTTGAGCCAAAACCCATGCCATTTGTGTCCACCATACCTACCTACTATGTGGTATTTCCTGCCATTCCAAGTAAATATTTCATGTGCTACCTTTAAACTATTCAAAACTTTATTACTCCTTATTTGTGTCAATGTTTTATAGCTCATGAGGAAGTATGTGGTGTTTTATCTTTCAATCTTGTCATTTACTTCTGACAGACTTTCACCTGGACTAGTGGCATATACATCCGCTTATCCAATAATTTGCAAAAAGAGCTGGCAACGGGGTGCCCAGCCCCAATTAATTACAACTTTCATTAATAATTCTCTTCACATGTTTTGCCCTGATTTATCAGTAAGCAACTTAATTTTGCAATAGACACTCCTCCATGGTATGTGAATGTTGGAAGGCACCCGAGGATTCGGTTAGCCATGGCTTGTGTAAGCAAAAGGTTGGGAGGAGTGTCATCTATAAAGAAACTAAAATACATGTGTAAACAAAAGAGAAGAGGGATGATCTACCTTGCTGGTAGAATAACGTCCTTCATGGGAGCCGCTCTTTGAAAGTCTGGTTGACAAGGGGGTTAGAGTGCCCACTACCATTCGTTGACAACAACAAACACCTCTCAAATACTTATTTTGTGCTCTCTATATGCTTTCGAAAACTTAAAAAGCTCTAGCACATGATTTAATCCCTGCTTCCCTCTGCGAAGGGCCTATCTTTTACTTTATGTTGAGTCAGTTTACCTACTCCTTTCTATCTTAGAAGCAAACACTTGTGTCAACTTTGTGTGCATTGATTCTTACATATTTACTTATTGCACTTGTTATATTGCTTTATGTTGACAACTATCCATGAGATATACATGTTACAAGTTGAAAGCAAATGCTGAAACTTAATCATCCTTTGTGTTGCTTCAATGCCTTTTACTTTGAATCTATTGCTTTATGAGTTACCTCTTATGCAAAACTTTTTGATGCTTGTCTTGAAAGTACTATTCATGAAAAGTTTTTGCTTATATGATTCATTGTTTACTCTTTATCTATTTGTTAGCAAACTATAGATCATTGCTTTGAGTCACTTCATTCATGACATGAGCCTTGCAATATATTGATCAAGATTGTGTGAAAGCATGTCTCCTCAGAAATTATTTGTTGTTATCGTTTTACCTACTCGAGGACGAGTAGAACTAAGCTTGGGGATGCTTGATACGTCTCCAACGTATCCATAATTTCTGCTGTTCCATGCTTATATTATACCATTTGCTACATGTTTTATATACACTTCGTATCACTTTTATGCATTTTCTGGGACTAACCTATTAACAAGATGCCACAGTGCCAGTTCCCTGTTTTCTGCTGTTTTTGGTTTCAGAAAGTTACTTCTGGAAATATTCTCGGAATTGCACGAAACAAAAGGCCAGTCCCTATTTTTCCAGCACGTACACGGAGTCCGAAGGAGAGACGAAGAGAGCCACGAGGTGGCCAAACCACCTGGCGCGGCTGGGCCCAGCCGCGCCTGGTGGTTTGGGCCCCTCGGGGGTCCGCCGACATCGCCCCTTCGCCTATTTATTCCCCGAGACGCGAAAACCCTAAAACACCGAGCCTTTCATCCAGAACATATTCGCTGCCGCCGCCGTCGTCAACCCTAACTCGGGGGGTTCTGAAGCTCTTCCCGGCACCCTGCCGGAGAGGGGAATCATCACCGGAGGGCTCTACATCGCCATGCCCGCCTCCGGAGTGATGCGTGAGTAGTTCATCCTTGGACTATGGGTCCATAGCAGTAGCTAGATGGTTGTCTTCTCCACTTGTGCCATCATGTTTAGATCTTGTGAGCTGCCTATCATGATCAAGATCATCTTATTGTAATGCTACATGTTGTGTTTGCTGGGATCTGACTTATATTGATACCTATGTGGAGCTGAATATTATATTATCATGTCTATGTCATTTGTGATCTTGCATGCTCTCCGTTACTTGTTGAAGCCTTGGCCACGTGAATACTTGTAACTCCAAGAGGGGGTATTTATGCATGATAGTTGGGTTCAACCTCTATTTAACCTGGGATAGTGACAGCAAGTTCTAAGGTTGTAGATGTGTTGTTGCCACTAGGGGTAAAACAGCAATGCTTTATTCAAGGATGAATGTATTGTTTACATTACGCACATTACTTAATGCAATTGTCTGTTGCTTGCAACTTAATACTGGAAGGGGTACGGATGTTAACCGGAAAGTGGACTATTTAGGCATAGATGCATGCTGGATAGCGGTCTATGTACTTTGTCGTAATGCCCAAATGAATCTCATAGTAGACACCACAGCTCACACATGCATGTTATATGCACTTATCAATTGTCAATTGCCCAGCTGTAATTTGTTTACCCAGCATGTTAGTTATCTTATTGGAGAGACACCACTAGTGAACTGTGGACCCCGGTCCATTCTTTTACATCTGAAATACAATCTACTGCAATCATTGTTCTCTACTGTTTTATGCAAACAAACATCATTTCCATTCGATACGTTTAACCCTTTGTTTTCAGCAAGCCGGTGAGATTGACAACCTCACTGTTAAGTTGGGGCAAAGTAATTTGATTGTGTTGTGCAGGTTCCACGTTGGCACCGGAATCCCTGGTGTTGCGCCGCACTACACTCCTCACCAACACCTTCGAAGCAAACCTCGTTTTCCTACTGGTCCGATTAAACCTTGGTTTCATACTGAGGGAAAACTTACTGCTGCACTCATCATACCTTCCTCTTGGGGTTCCCAACTGACGTGTGACGTACAAGCAATTGTTTCTGGCACTATTAACCTAGAGCCACCAACTCCCAAGCTGGTACACTTCCTCTTGCTCCTTTCTCTTGTGGTCTTGGCTTGGCGAAGCCCTGCCCGTGTGAGAGCTCACCGAACCACCACACCGTCGTGCTGCTGGTTTGGATCCCATCTACTTCTTCTTCAAGCTTGCTGGATCAAAAAGAGGAGACGTTGCTGAGCCGTACGTGTGTAAATCTCGGAGGGCACCGCTCGTTGTGGTGCTGATTGGAGTGAACCGCATCAAGGTCTACACCAAGCTGCGTTGTGACAAACGTCCAACACTCGTGTTCTTCGAGGGTATGTTGATTACCCTCCCGTTACTTGCATCTCCTTAGATAAGATCTTTGGGTGTTGCTTCCGCATGTGAGAGAATTTTTTTGATTTTCTGTCGCGCATATCCCTACAGAATCAAATCTGTCTAGGTAGATTTTATGGGTGCGTTGTACTGAATAGTTACATTGGATCAAACAACCTGAACGAAAAACCGCAGCGACTTAGATAAAACAAACACGGTTATCACTACTTGATTTGGTGATCTAGATGGGAAGTTGGAGAGTGGTGCTAGTAATTTTGTGCCAGAAATGTCAATTAGGCGTGCAAAATGATATAACAGATAAGTATGAGAGCAACTCAATAGGTGTTGAGATTATGCGAGATGCCTGCCAGTGGCGGAGCTTGGGCCGAGTGCTTGGGAGGGGCAAATGGGATGCACAAGCAGATTGACCAGTACTGGGGGGTGGGGGGGGGGCAAAGCAAAAAACTAATGATTTTCTACGAAAACGAGCCAGATAATAGTAGTTTTTTTGCTAAATCTTCTTGGGCTGGGGGGAGGGGGGGGGGGGGGGGGGCGTGGTGGCCCCCTGAGTCACACGTAGCTCCGCCACTGGACATTAACATACCGAGAACCTGAAATAGATTCACATTTTGTTAATTATCAAGTGGTTAAATCAGCTGACGGTTCAAACTAGAAGACATAGAGTTGATCTTACAGTCATGGTCCATCCATCCTAGACACATGTTTTCCAGGTCGTGGACAATAAGCTTGTCAGCTAACACAATATCTGCGACAAAGTAGAGAAGACAAGAGTAGAGAAGACAAGATATCGTCGTGCATTACAATTCGAACCCCTATCGGGGGTAGATTTCTACTATATCATTGCCACCAATAGCTAGTCCTGTTAGGCTTCCATTTTTTATTTTTTTCTTTCAAAAGTAGAGAAGACAAGATACCGTCGTGCATTACAGTTCTAAAGAATGTTGTTGAAACTATAGATTTTATGGATTTGTAAATCCAATATGGCAAGTCAGCAGCTGGAACCTTTTACTTAGAGATGGTTTACTAACCTCCAAGTAGAGTGACTTGTCTACCCGTGTTCCTAAGCCACACAATGCAGTATATCGATTGGTTAACCTGTAAGTCTAGAAATGGTTTAAACAGATATGAAACTACAAACTAGTTCAACACCGGAAGGATCCATTACTTACGTATACAAATAATTGTATGGATGCAGCAGCACATTGGCACCACCCGCAAAATGTAGGTCTGCGTATGGAAATGAGAAGTCGATACTGCACAAGATGAAATTTGTGCAAGTAATTGGGCATGATAGTTAAGTGTATTTTACCTTTTTCTGTAAGAAGGTAAAATACCTAGCGGAAGAAACAAAAAAAGCTCTCACTCCTCCCAATGAATGGACGTGCAATGGGGGGATCGCAACCCTTATCTGTGAATGTCATTCATAAGATTTTCTTTGTTGCATCCAAAACGAATAAGGTAGGACATGTGTTCCTTACTAAAGCTAAGGAAAAGAGTTCTCACCGCATTAACGAACGGATCATACGCTCCGTCAGCCAGATATGCCAACGTTGTTCCCGAATCCACAAAGGTTGAATTGCTCAGCTGATGGTCTAAACACTGAGCTTTTTCACTCAAGATCAAGGCGCGTCGCCGGAAAAACTTCATCCACTCCCTGCAGACCGCCTCCGGGATCCACACAACCACGACTCCAAGCAGGAAATCTTACACGACCACTTCGATGCTGTGCTAGGTACGGCCGTCCCGCAAGGCGCGGCGATTAATTGGGATGGCATTGATCTGCCTACTGCAGACATGGCAGGAATCGACCTTCCATTCTCGGTGGCCGAAACTTGGGATGCAATCAAGAGCATGCCTGCAGAAAAGGCGCCAGGCCCGGACGGTTTTACGGGAACCTTCTATCGGCAATGCTGGAGCATAATCCGCGAGGATATCATGGCGGCCCTGCACCATTCTACTCCATGTCAGCTGGCAATTTCGCCGGACTCAACACAGCTCTTGTCTGCCTGCTTCCGAAGAAATCACCGGCTCTGACGGCAAACGACTACAGGCCCATCAGCTTAATTCACTCCTTCGCCAAGCTGATCTCCAAAATCCTCTCCAGACGCCTTGCCCCAATCATGGGTGATCTCGTGTCGGGGGCACAGAGCGCGTTCCTCAAATCGCGTAGCATTCACGAGAATTTCCTGTATGTGAGGAATCTGGCGAGATCGTTGCACCGCAAGAAAAAGGACTGCCTGCTCGTCAATCTCGACTTCGCGCGAGCTTTTGATTCCGTGTCCTGGGAATACCTCCTCGATCTTCTGCACCGACTTGGCTTCCTCCGCGGTGGCGGGACTGGATCGCCATCCTGCTGTGCTCCGCCTCAACGCGTGTTCTCCTCAATGGCTCGGCGGGCGCGCCAATCCGTCATCGCCGAGGGCTACGCCAGGGCGACCCCCTCTCGCCCTTCCTCTTCGATCTCGCGATTGACCCCCTGCATCGGCTTCTGGTGCGTGCCACAGACCTCGGCATCCTTTCCCCGCTGCCTTCGAGGGAAGCTGCGCTACGTGTCAGCCTCTACGCTGACGACGCGATCGTCTTCATCAATCCTATTCGTCAGGAAATCCTGCACCTCCTAGACATCCTCAACGGTTTCGGCAAAGCGTCGGGACTGGTCATTAACATGGCGAAGTGTGCGGTGGCGCCAATCCGTTGCCAGGACATCGACCTGGACACCCTCCTCCTTGGTTTCAATGGACAGCGCATCGGCTTCCCCTTCACTTACCTTGGCCTGCCTTTGGCATTGGGCAAGCTTCGGTATGCTCATCTACAACACCTAATTGACCGAGCCCGCGCCAAGCTTGCCACCTGGAAGGGCAAGCTGCTGAACGCCGGGGGACGGCGTGCCCTCACCTCCTCCGTGCTCGACTCGCTGATGATCTTTACTCTCACAACGCTAAAGGCGCCCAAGAAACTGATCAAGGTGTTCGACAGTATTCGCCGTCGCTTCATCTGGGACATTGAGGAGGACGAAGCCGCGGGTGGGAAGTGCAAGGTGCGCTGGCAGACTGTCTGCTCTCCGAAGGACTACGGTGGCCTTGGCATCCTGAACCTGGATGCCTTCGCGCGTGCATTGCGGGTGCGCTGGCTGTGGCAGCGCTGGCAGTTCCCGGACAGACCTTGGGTCAGCATGGAGGTGCCCTGCGATGATCTTGACCATGCCTTGTTCGCGGCCGCCACCCGGGTCACAATCGGCGATGGGAAGCAGGCGAGCTTCTGGCTATCCACTTGGCTTGGTTCTACTCCACTTCGAAACCAGTTCCCCATGTTGTACAAGTTCTCCCGCCGAAAACGGCGATCGGTTGCTGCTGCTCTGCAAGACCATCGATGGGTGATCGATCTCCGGCATGCACCAAGGCCCGCCATCCTGAGTGATTTTCTCAGGCTATGGCGCCTCGTCGACGACGCGCAAGTCAACCTGTCCGAGCTGGAACCGGACACGATCACCTGGATGGCTTCGGAGGAGGGCTGTTACTCTGCCAAGGGAGCGTATCGGCTTCAGTTCGAGGGGCAGCTCAGGAGCGATCTGCCGGAGAAGATTTGGGCCAACTGGGCGCCACCCAAAACCAAATTCTTCGCATGGCTGCTGCTTCAAAATCGACTTTGGACAGCTGACAGGTTGATGCAGCGTCGGTGGCCAAACTGTTACTTCTGCCCTTTCTGCGTTCGTAATCTGGAGACTGCGTGGCACCTTTTCTTCGATTGTCCGTTCGCGAAGCTCTTCTGGCTCTCCATTGCAACATGGAGGAACTGCAGTGGCCTCAACCCTCACGGCTGGCGAGAGTGTACTTCGGTTGTTCAAGTTTGGGACAGCACGGTGCATGCTACTCCTGCTGCACATCATGATGGTATTCAGTCCCTAATTATCTTGGGGTGCTGGAACCTCTGGAGAGAACGGAACACCCGCGTTTTCAAGGAGAAACCCTCTTCCTTGCGCTGGCTGCTCAATCAAACCCAAGAAGAAGCGAAGGCCTGGGCTTTTGCAGGAGCTAAGAAACTGCGTCGTATGATCTGGGAGCCCCCATGAGTTTCTTTGCTTTTTTCCTGGCTTGGCCAATTTTCTTTTTTCTCCACACTTCTTTTCGGTTATTCATTTGCCTAAGGGCTGCTTGTATATACTCTATCTACTATAATTGAAATGCCAGCAATTGCTGGATCTTTCAAAAAAAAAACACTGAGCTGTCAAGGGGAGCGTCTGTCCATTTACGCTATGTCTCTAAATTCGCTATGTAGTATTGCCTACATTTCATCAAGAAAGTAAGAGGATATGCACTGCAGACAGATAAGAGAAGAATCTGTAGAAATTATGTATAGATTAAAATTATTCTTCAAGCGTTGATTATAGCATGTTTACCAAATGAGCGAAAGACTTGACGCGAGCCAATGAAGCGCTGCAAAGGCGCTCTGCCTTTCCCGTGTTGATTCACTCTTTCATGGCCTTCTAAGTGAGTTCTAGCTTGAGCTAGCATAGTTTGTTCCGCTTGTAGGCCAACGTTGAGAATCCATACGGAATAGATGAGGAACTGAAGCAGGGAAAGGAAAGTAACACCCAACACGAATACAAATACATTTTAATGGCTATTTCTTACTACCCAAATGGGTTGAAAGCAGCATCTTATCGAACATACTGACATCGGAAAAAAGTGGCCTACTTGAAAGAAAAGAGAATTCACGTTTCTTTTTCAAAAGAAACTACTGGAATAACTCGACTTGCAAACTATGTCTATCTCTAAAATTCATTTGTTATACGCAGGATTGGCGTTGATCCACTACTTTGCGCCGTGCCGCTCAGCTCCCAACACCTCCAGCTCGACCGTGCCGCTAGTGGTTCAGTATTTCTCCACTAATCGCACCGCTGGCTTGTGCCACCGGATCGGAACCGGGGCCCACACGGCCAACCTCACTAACTACAAATTTCAACCCCATCATCATCACCGGCTCACTGGACACACACACACCCCACCACCACCGACGCAGAACAGCATGAAGGGCCTCGCCGGCCACAGCGCCACCTCCGCGCCGCTTCTGCAGGCCACCAAGATCACCATCCCCGCATCTTCCACTGGCGGAGGCGCGGAGGCCGCGCTCCTCGGCAAGGGGCCGTACAAGGTGTGGGCCCTCGCCGCCATCGCGCTCCTCGCGCTCTGGTCCATGTCCGCCGCCTCCGTCTCCCTACGCTGGTCCGCCGGCGACCTCGCCGCCTTCGGCTCAGGGGACCTAGACGCTCCGCTCCGCGACGACCTCGACTCCCTCGTACGCTCCCTTTCCCCTTACATTCGCATTCGCTTCGCACCCCCAGTCGGGTCCATTACTCGCCAACTGCTTGCTGAATGGTCTGTTCGTACTCGCAAGCGCAAAATATGCGTGTCGAGCCTGGGTGGACGCCTTATTGTTTGTTAGTGTTGAAAACAAGGAGGCTCCGTCGAGAATCAGTTGTGAAAATAGGCATCTGAACTTTGTCTCTCGTTGTAATTTGATTGAGCAGGAGATGGAGGAGAGGGAGAAATTGGTTGGTCGGATGTGGGACATGTACACACGCACCAGCGACGAGGTGCGGCTTCCGCGCTTCTGGCAGGAAGCTTTCGAGGCCGCATACGAGGAGCTTGCTGGTGACGATATGCAGGTCCGTGATGCGGCCATCTCCGAGATTGCTCGAATGTCAGCCCACAGACTTGAGCTTGAGCAGCCGGTGAATGCGAATGAGGTATGATCCAAGAACCAAAAGTTCAAAACTGACTATTTCGTGTATTTATGTTAATACGCAGCCACCCACTTAGGCATTGTTTACTCCAAGGGTTTTCTAGGGGATGGAGGAGTGGGGATAGGAGGGGATTTGGTGAACACCAATGCCCACAAATCCCCACAAATACTCTTCCCCTACAATACACTAGCATGGACTAGAGTTTTTGTTTTAGGCAAAAATGAGATGGTTGGTGGGGATATCTAGGATTATCCCTCTAATCGCCTAAAATACACTAGAAGTAAACATACTAGTGGGGATTAATCCCCTCCAATCGCCTAAAATACACTAGAAGTAAACAAGGCCTTATGTTATAAATAGTCCGTGTATTCTGGTTTGCAACTTCGTAAGTATTCGTTTGGGCTCGGGCCAACAATTTACTAGTACGATCGCTTGCCAGTTCTCTACCATATAAATCTTACAATTCCATCCCACTTCAAACCAGTGATATCCATACAACTGCAGCTAATACTATACTCAGAAAGAAATTAATTTTTGACACAGACAACACAGTCTGCACCTGTGGTCAATTGGTCATTAGTTCTTCTTCGTACATATATCTGAACTAAGCATGGCATGCTAATTTTAACACAAGGCATTTTTCATTCAAGCAATTCTCATGAAACATTCTCGAAAAAAAATCTCATGAAAAGCTTTGGTAAATTAACCATTCAAATTTTTTGAGATCTGCATATATTTTTTTGTAAACTAGTATGTGTACACTTTTATATGACTGTGGTTGCGTGCAATGAATATTACAATGTGAGGAGGAAACGTATTCTTCTCGTAGATTCCTTATATGTGGAACACATAAGGGACGTTTTAGTTAGTAAAACAGGATTCCATACAGAATTAGTTTCTTCAGATTCTGAGGGCATCCTAAATGACTAATGAGATTGACAACTTAAAAGTTGAATCCTCACCCATCCTGAGCAATAACTTCTTATTTCTTAAAATCGCAGAACAAAATTTCAAAATAGAATGCTGGTAAAGTTATACATTGCATTTCCTGCTTAGCTGCAAATTTCTGATTCTTTTATAAGTAATTTCTTCCAGTACATCATCCAACATTTTTGGTGAGTTGAGATCGGTAAATTGAACCAATTTTGGGGTTGTATGTACCAAACACCCTCTTGTATGAAATTAATGTAATTTTCGAGTGGTACTACGAAGAAGCAAAGTGTAAGAGGACAACATCACGAGCAGACTTGATTGAAAAGTATCATAAAAATAAGTTATGGGGTATAGCTCTTGCATTAACTTGCCATCCACCAGAGTTGTAAATTTACCGTTTCCTTTACCCTTGCGCATTGTTGCCTTTTCGTGCCAACCCGACCACTTCTCGAGCCAGAACTTCAGACTCTTTATCATTTACAAGAACTCCCCTCTGCTTTTGTCTTCCACATAGTGCAAGGACATCTGGATATGTGATTGTTACAACGCATTTTTCATTTCTGGTTCCTTTAATCACTGGTGGACTGGTTGTGCCAGGATCATCATACCTTGTGAGGTCAAGCCTCACATACGAAACATCAATTTGAACACATTAAACAAGAGACATCTTTTGTAAACACAACATATGGTAACCAGAAACATGTGAAGTTGCTTCACACCACAGCCTCACATTGTGGCTTCACCATTACTTTTAAGACTTCTAAAAGAAGCTATACGGTGAAAGCGTCACTGTAAACCTGATGGCTATGCTATTTGCTGCATTCTTTTCCTGCTTATTGTTTATGATTTGATTTTCCATTCGAGCCAGATTGCAATGCCATTCTCCTAAATTTTCTTGTGCCGGGTTCTAGTGGGTAGGGGCGGGGCTTAGTTGGGGCAAAACCGGGTCATGGCCGACCAGCCCTGGAGCAAAAATGCTTTTTATGCCTATGTATGTGTGAAACCCAATTCATTTAGCAGCCCACCATGGTACTATTCTTCAGCCTTGCCCGCCCGCCCCCACTTTCTTCGTGTAGCTCCGCCGCTGCTAGTGGGCTTATTTAACTTTGGAATACAGTGCCTCTATCTTTGTGGCATGATTATAAACGAAATATGAAAAAGATCAATGTACACCAAGACGTAAATTGTTCTGTATGATCTAGAACCATTCATGCAACTCAGCAGAAAATTGTGGAACAATTGCAAACATAAACCAAGCCTCCCAAAAAAGATTTCATAATGTCTCGATTCCAGAGGACCTGCCTGTTTGCTGCCAAACTTCGTTGACATTATGTTGTATTTAACTAGTCAAACTGTTAGGTGATTTTCTCATTCTTGGTCACTGTTTGCAGGAAGAGGGCAAGATGAAGATCAAGAATAATGATCATGGCAGAGTGAAGCAGTAGTTTCAAAACTTAAGATCCATTGTAGCCGCAGACCACAAATATCAGCAGCTGAAATTTGAAGCTTTGATGTAATTTTCCGTATGGGAGGGTAAGCAAAAGCTTTCCATGACACAAAAAGTAAAACTGCCCCCAGTAAAGCATTGCGTTATGATATTCTTAGGTTCTGCCTACGAATGTCATGCTTTGATTTGCTATGTAACGTAGAATACATAGAACCTACCAAAATTGTACTACTGTGTTTGCTAACAAAATGATTGTTTTTCTTTGAGAAACGTTTCACCTTAATCTAAATAGAAAAAATGTAAACATTTATCTAGGTGACATGCTAAGTGCACACATGAGTTGCTGGAAGCAGGTTTCCAAAAGTATAAATTGGTATGTGAAATATAACATGGATTTTTTCTTGTTCAATGTAATACGACCAAAAATACCATAACGTTGTTCACACCCGGCACCCTTCATCATTTTTTACACATGATATTATTTTTGAGACAGATAGCCAGCACTACATGTGTCATGTGTGACAAACTTGGAGGAAACATATTGTTATTTAGAACTTTGAATAATGTTTCCTATTTCGTTATGATATTGACATGAGAAGGAGATTTAGAGGGTGTTTGGTTGAGCTTTTGGGTTGGCTTTCCAGGCTTATAAGCAGAAGCTGAACCAAACAGCAAAAAAGAGTCCCGCGTTTGCACAGCCGGCCGCGCTTATTTGCACGTACGAGCGAAAGCACGTCCAGAGGCTATACAACATTCTTTAAGACAAATGTTGAGTCTTTTGTTAGCTGACAAAAAAACATGTTATTTGTACAATAGCTCAGAAATTAATGAAATACGGATAACCCAGGCTATTCTGATTAAATAAGTATATAAACAGGCTAACAACATGTTATTTGTACAATAGCTCAGAAATTAATGAAATACGGATAACCTAGGCTATTCTGATTAAATAAGTATATAAACAGGCTAACAACATCTCAGGGGCATTTCAGACTTTCCACTGCAGAAAGCAGACAGCTGACAGGCAGCTTGCCAAACAATTTCACTGCTCACAGCAGCTTTTTAGGACAGTAGCTTTTACACAGCCGACAACCACAGCCGCTTATTTGAAAGCCACAACCCAACCAAACACCCTCTTAAACGTTGCAAAGGAGATGGATACAATATGGAGATAGCAATAGGGTGACACCAAAAGGGCATGTTTCGCTTACGCTTTAGAACAGTAAGGAAACGACGGACATGGGAAGAGGAGATGCGCACACAATTTTCCGTGCAACAACATATTGTGCAACGTAGTCTGACTTAGAAATAAGATTCTCGGTTAGTTGAGAAATAGCAATGCCATATCTCTCCCTGAAAGTTAAATAAATTTAACGTAGTTTTCTAAGATGTTACTGTATTGAAACGGAGGTAGCAGTGATCTGCAAAAGAGAGATTGCTGGGGAATGGACACATGAAAGCAGGTACTTGGGAGATCATACAACTGATCCACTGGTTTGACCGTTGCATATATTCTATTTCCATAGGTGGGGATTTTAATATGCTTAGATTCCAACATGAAAAGTGTAAAGATCGTTTCGACAAATCATTGGCCTTTCCTATTCAATACCGTCATGACAGTTTGGATTTAAGGGAGGTGTTCACAACTAGTAGGAGTTCACCTGGGTAAACATACTTCCAGAGCCCGACATATGAAAAGCTAGACCCCATACTTATGGATATCGATTGGGAGGCCAAATACCCCTAGTAACAGTACGTGCTCTAGAACATATAGAAGCTTTGTCAGACCATGCCCTATATTTTCTTGTCCACCGGTTCGTTAAAACTACATGGTCAACGCCAATTCAAGTTTGAGCTAGGTTGGCTACACCACAATGGTTTTTATGATATGGTGAAAGAGATATGAGCTAAACCAGTAGCAGGCAGTACCCCAATTCAAAGGTGGCATAATAAAATTTGCACTTTGCGTAAATACCTTGGAGGCTGGGCACGTCATAGTTCTGCTATTCTGAAAAAAGGAAAAACTTTTGACTCGTGTCAATTGCAGAGGGACGTTCTCTGTGTAAGAAATTGAACTAAAGAGTTAATCAAATGCTCTCTTCTTCGGGAAGAGGAAATCCAATGGTACCAGCAATCAAAGGCCCAATTTATTCTTAAAAGAGATTCGAATGCAAGATACTTTCATAATGTTACAAATGGCAGACATAGAAAGAAACTTATTCATTCTCTTTCAAGAAGAGGGTGTGATCGAGGGCCAGGAGGAGTTAAACGCATACATTACAAAGTACTACAAAGGTCTATTTGGAGATCTGGAGGATGGAAATGTCTCGCTTGATGAATCTCGAACTGAAGATATTTCCCAAGTTTCATATATTGAGGAAAACGCTTTTCTTACAACACTCTTCTCCGGGGAAGAGGTAAGGAAGGCGTTTTTTCAAATGGAACATAATAAGGCGCCCGGTCCAGATGGTTTTCCAACCGAGTTTTATCAAAACTTTGGGATATCATCAAATCGGACCTGCTAGAATTCTTAAGCTGTCTGCATGCTGGACAACTAGAATTATTTTGCTTGACTTTTGGAGAAATTATTTTGGTGCCTAAGGTTAAGGATGCAGAAAGGATATAACAGTATAGACCTATCTGTTTTCTCAATGTTTGCTTCAAGATTTTCACTAAGACCTCTCAAATTAAAGATTTTTGCGTGGTATCTTAGCAAATGTGTGATCCTCACGAAAGACAACCTGATTAAGCATAACTGTCATGGATGTACAAAGTGTGCTTTTTGTGACAATGATGACCCAATTACACACTTGTTTTTCCAGTGTATCGCCCATTGGCCACCCTCGAAGTTGCGTCTAATTTGTATCCACTAGGAAGTATAGCTAATGTTTTTGGTAAATGGCTACATGGTATGGACACAAGTTTAGAGTACTTCTTAGGATGGGGTCGCTTGCCGTAATAAGTTCGTTGTGGCTATATAGAAATAATAAGATTTTGAGCGATAAAATTCCTCTCTTACGCAGGTCGTTTACCGGTCTATAGTCTATACACATGCTTCGTTCGTTGTCGTCTTTACAACGCGTGGAGTTTCGCGACCTGTTTATGATGCGTCTCACGGTTGGAGGCTATAGTGAGTGATATTTTTATCCCACATTTATCCCACATGGGTGGCAGCATGATCGCCGGATTGGCCCTCCAGTTTCATAGGCGTTCTGCTAGTTGCTCCTCTGTATAACGCCTTCTATTTTTTTCATATCCGATTTTTGTGTGTGCATCTTAATTTTGCAGAGGCCGGGTGTAATGCGTTATGTATCTACGTGATACATTGAGTAATAAAAAGCCCTTTATCTCATATTTCTTAGATCAGACTACCATGAAATAATTGTGCTCTAAAACAATGTATGTAAAACAGAAACATCTGAATTTTGTTCCTTAGTCTGCCGCTCCGCACTTCGTCTGGTTTTCGTCCGCCTCTCCCCTTCTTACGTCCAACCACATTTCAACGTCGACACGTGGGCCAACCGTTCCGGTGAGCCTCTAGTCAAACCATCTTGTCCCTTAGCTTCTCAGTACCGCGAATCATCCCACCGATTGTGCCTATTGGCAAATAATCTGCATCGCCCGAGTTTCCAAATCAACCCGTACTCCGCCTCTCCCCCGCACAACGTTTCCGCGACGCCAAGATCCAAATCGCCCGCCCACCTCCTTCTGGACGCGGATCAACCTCTACGCCGCGCTGACAGCCAGGGCCCCGCCTCTCGGCATGAGGCGGCCATCGTTCCTATCTCTCGCTCAGTGCCGCCTACCACTACTCTCTCGTCCTCTCACGCGCCAGCCCCCACTCGAAACAGGCTTTCGCCCCGCTTTATAAATAAAGCAACATGCCAAGCAAGTCCATACACAGTTACAAACATAAGAGCGGAAAGGCCGCTTGCTGGGGGCGCAGCACAAGTAAGCCCACATGAAAAAAGCAAGAAAGAAGTGGGGGGGGGGGGGGGGGGGGGGGGGGGGGGGGGGTGTGAGAGATACATCAAGAAAGACAGAAGAGAGCGAACACAAAAAACTAAGCCCCTCCGGCGCTAGCTGGAAGAAGACGAGGAGATGCGCCGAGCGGTCTCCACAAGTCTAGTGATCATGGCGTCCAGCTGCCCCTGTCCCGCTGCCTAGACAACGGGTGCCACTGCTGCAAGAAAGCCAGAAGTTTAAACATCGAGTCAGAAGCACGTCGGAGAAAAATCCGCTCGATCACCATCTTATTGCGAATCGTCCACAGGGTCCACATCAACGCGGCAAACACCAACCAGAAGAGGCGTCGCCTCTCCCCGGTACGGTTCGCCTGGATTTCTAGGAACTCGCCAAGGTCTGAGGCCTGCCAAGCAGGCCCCAGCGCCTCGTGGACGAAGTTCCATAGAAACCTGGCAGCGGGGCAGGTGAAAAGGATATGGGTTCCCGTCTCGGGGATCCCACACATGGGGCAGAGCCCATCACCCGGCCCCTGTCGCTTGCGAACCTCCACCCCTGAGGGGAGGCGGTCCCTAAGAAGCTGCCACACGAAGATTTTGATTTTTAACGGTATGGGGGACTTCCAGAGTGGAGAGGTCCAAGCTCTAACTGGGGTACTAAAGAGACTCCGATACGCCGACTTTACAGAGAACGTCCCAGACGGTGTCAGGTGCCATGACACGAGGTCACGACCGCCTGGCAGCGACTCAGGAAGCAAACTCCGTAACTCCGTCCAAGCTGCAGCCTCGGCAATACCGAATGTTCGTCGGAACGAGATGTTCCAAGTCCCATTGGGTATTGCCGAAGCCACAAGCTGCATCGGGTCCGCGCAGATAGCAAAAGAGCAGGGAACCTATGCTGTAGCGGGCTCCCATCGAGCCACGGGTCCAGCCAAAAAGGGTGTCCTCTCCATTACCAATGGAGAAGCGGACACCCTTCCTAATCTCATGCTTGATGGATTGGATAGATCGCCAAAATTGGGATCCATCCTGGCGGTCACAAGAAAAGAGGGGGCGACCCTGCAGATATTTCGCTTTGATTAACTGCAGCCATAGTCCCCCCTCCTCTCTAAGTATCCGCCATACCCATCGTAGCATGAGCGCAACGTTCATCTTACGGGAGGAAATGATACCAATGCCCCCCATGTCTTTGGGGGTGCACACATCCGCCCATTTGACCATGTGGTACTTCTGACGCCCATTGGCCGCCTGCCAGAAGAAGCGTGAGAGATCCCTGTCAAATGAGACGTGCGTGCCTTCTGGGAGTATATAAACTCCCATCAGGAACATAGGTAGACTAGAGAGACAGGCGTCAATCAGGACAGTCTTGCTCGCCTTAGAGGTGAACCGCCCTTGCCAAGGCTCCGCCTTGGCTTTGACACGCTGGGTGACCGGTTCTAGGTCCTTAATAAGGATCCTAGAATCACTAATGGGCGTCCCCAGGTAAGTAACAGGGAAGGTAGACAACTTGCAATTTAGTTTGTCCGCTATCCGCTGTCGCTCATCAGGGGAGTATCCCATGATCATGACTTCGCTCTTGTCGAAGTTAATCTTGAGGCCCGACATGGCCTCAAAGCAGAGGAGAAGGAACTTGAGATTAATAATGTCAAGCTCCGAACCCTCCACCATGATCATGGTATCGTCCGCATACTGGAGGTGGGTGATCCCACCTCCAGGAATAAGGTGCCCTACCACACCAGAGATGTGACCGGCCGTCTTGGCTTTGTCCAAGATGGCCGCCAGGGCGTCACCAGCGAGGTCAAAAAGAAGGGGGGAAATTGGATCCCCTTGCCTCACCCCACGCGAAGACCTAAAGTAAGGGCCAATGTCTCCATTAATGTTTATGGCCGTGTTCCCGGACATGACGATCTGCATAATCCACGATATGAAGCGCTCGTCAAACCCACGACGCTCGAGGACCTGGCGTAGAAAAGCCCAGTCCAAACGATCATATGCCTTCTGGAAATCTAGCTTAAGAAAGACACCTTTAAGGTGTCTCGTCTTGACTTCATGAACAACCTCATGAAGAGCCAGAATCCCATCATGGATAAATCGTCCCTTGAGAAAGGCGAACTGATGTGGGTGAGCCAGGCGCTCCACAACTGGCGCCAAGCGTGTTGCACACACTTTGGCGAGCAGACGCATGATGACATTGATCACCGTGATCGGCCTAAACTGACGAACATCCGTGGCCCCTACAACTTTAGGAATTAGGGTAATCACCCCAAAATTAAGGCGGGACATAACCAGTGTCCCAGTATAGAACTCCTGGAACATCGGCATAATCACCGCCTCAATATACCCCAGAACTTCTGGAAGAAGGATACAGGGAGACCATCCGGCCCTGGGGCCGAATTGGTTTTCATCCCCATAATGGCCCGGCGCACCTCCTCGGGACTGAATGGGAGAGTAAGCTCCCTATTCTCGTCATCCGAGACTAAGGCCCCTAAGGGCCAGAAGTGCGCGGCCAAAGCCACTCCCGTGCGGGGACCCTCCGTAAATAACTCCTTATAGAAGGAGTATATATGGCCTCATCCGCCCATAAGCAAGGGATAGAGCACCTACGACGGCGACCATTAGCAATGGCATGGAAGTATGCTGTATTAGCATCTCCACGAAGAATCCAATTCTGGCGACTACGCTGTCGCCAGAATATCTCCTCGCCTTTGTAGATCTCCATCAAGGAGTTCTCCAAAGCATACCGCTCCAACCATCCATCCGCGGACAAGCCTGTCGAGTCAGCCGCCATATCAAGCGTCTGAATCTGGGCGAGGATGTCCGCCTTATTCTTACGCACCTCCGCGCCTAAATTCGCGCCCCACCCCCGCATAAATTGGCGCACGACCTTAGCACAGTGGTGCCAAATGTCAACCGCATTATAGGCGCGGGGGGAGTCGCGACCGCCAAGTCCCACTTTTGGCGAACCGCTTCCACAAATCCCGGCTGACCAAGCCAGAACTCCTCAAAGTGGAAGCGGTTCGACCTCGGCGGGGCCCCCCTCCAGACGAGAGGAGGAGGGGGGAATGGTCTGAGCCAATCCTAGTAACCGCACGAAGCGAGCACAGAGGAAAGGCAACTTCCCATTCCACCGACACTAATACCCGGTCAAGCACACTCCGGATCGGGACGGCCTGGTTGTTGGACCACGTATAACGTGCCCCAACTCGAGTGATCTCCCTCAGAGCCAGTCAGCAATCCAGTCGTTGAACATACGCATCCTAGGGAGGTCCACATTATCCGAGCTCTTGTCATCAGGGGAGCGAATGAGATTAAAATCGCCTGCCACCACCACAGGGGTAGGCATCGCTCCACCTTTGCCTTGAGCTCAGCTAAGAATTCAGCGGACCTCCGGTGATCCGCGGGGCCATAGACAATAATCACCTCCCAGCGGAGGTTCGATCGTCTATGGGTGAGCAACATGCTCACAAAGAACTCCCCGCGGTCCATATCCTCAATCTCAAAGGTATCCTCCTTGGCACCAAGGAGGATGCCCCCTGAGTGTCCCGTCGCCGGGAGCCAATGCCACGAGAACTTGTGACGGCTTAGGCTCTCTAGCTCTGAGATCGAGAAATCCTGGCGAATCGTCTCCTGCAAACCCACAATGTCCACATCTTCGTCTCTCAGATAGTTGATCAACTGGCGGCGTCGGCCCTCCTGCCCAAACCCCCTCATGTTCCAAATAAATGTGAGGACATTCATTGAGGAACCATGTCGGGGTTGGTCCCCTTAGGGGGACCGATTGGGCCCTACTAGAGGTCGAGGGCCGGGACGCTGACTTCGGGGGCCTCCCGCGCCTCTTCCCGGTCTGGGAGGAGGCACAGCAATCGTGGTATCATCAGGCCTAGGAGGGGCTCCACTGCCGGACCCTTGTGCCTCCTGCACAGGTCCAGCGGGAGCCGGGGGCCCCTGCCGCTCATGCTCCGCTTGAGCACGAGCTGCCGCTAGGGCCCCCTCATAGACCTCCTTAGCCTTGATGGCCGCAATCTGCTCAAGGCGAGGCCCACGCTCTCCACGGAAAATAATGTCACAGTCCCCTGCAACTTGAGCAAGATGGCCTAGTGGAACAGAGTCGAGAACCGAGAAACGGGAACCAGAAGGAGGAGAGGGAGGGGGAGGAGTAGGGGTAGGCGTAGGGCGAGACGTACCAATCCCACAGTCAAGTGCCTCGCGACGGCGAGACGCCACCATCGCGACAGTAGGCTCCACCGCCTCTCCTCCAGTCCTAGCCCTCGCCAAGCGCGCGCTGTGGCGACGAGTGTCAGGGGCGGGAGGGGAGGACCGATGGCGCCTGGGGCGCCCCCTGGTGCCAGTCACAGGAGTGTCGGGGAAGACCGTGACCGGCTCCAGGACCGGAGCTGCCGGGGTGCCCGGGGAGCGGGTGTACCAGACCGCACCCGGGGAGCGCGGAGTGTCAGGGGCCATGACCTCCATCCCCACACTCGGCGCGTCGTCGGACTCCTCCACCTCCGCCTGAGGGGAGGGCTGGAGCTCCAAGGCAGACGAGACGAGGCCGGAGATGTCCATGGACCCCGGCCCCTCACACAGGTTGGAACCGTACTGTGAGAGCGGGAGTCCAAAGGGCAGTGAAGGAGCCTGGCGGACGTCGGACAGTCCAAGCGAAGATGCCTGAACCTGGGAACCTGCAAGAGATGCCACCCCTGCGGGCGGTGGCACTGAAGTAGGCGCAGCTGAAGTCGCAGGAGGGGTGCGAGTGTCCGTGGCGTGGGGAACGTCACCGTCAGACGGGTCGTCCTCCGAAGAACCTCCCTCCCCGCCGTCGGAAGGGCGGTGCGGGGACGGCGAGTGAGTGGCCAGAGGGGAAGTGGACCGCGGGCGGTCCACCTCGGACTCCAGCTCGACCACCAACGTCCTGCCGACTCCGTCGAAGTAGAAGGTGGGCAGGGTGATGTTGAGCTTGCTCGGGTCCGGGGCCTTGACCCGGATCCGAACAGGGCCGTCCCCTGGCAGGGAGCTCACGTCCACCTCCTCGAAACGACCGACGGCCTGGGAGATCAGCGCGACGTAGTCCACCTCCTTCCGCAGCTCAGCAGGGATCCCGTGGATCCGGATCCACGCCTCCGCAAGGGGCGGCGGCGCATCCGGGTCGGTGGCGGAGGGCGTAATGGAGACACGAATGTTGCGCCGCGGCAGAGTGATGGTAGCGCTCCAAGACACGTGGGCGAGCAGCTCAGCAGTGGGGAACGCCACCGAAAACTCGGTCGGGGAGCGCTCCCTCACCACCCAAGCCCACCCACTGTCCAAGTCCTCAAGCTCGGAGCGAATGGTCTCCGCCGAGATCACCACCGAAGGCTCCACGTTCTGCTCCGGAAGCACAGTCACCAACGCCAAGTGAGCCGGCGCGGCCAGCTTGATGCCACCGGTGTCGACGTAGTAGAAGCCGCCATCAATGCCATGCCCGTAGAACTCGAGCACGGACGGCCTAGGACGCCCACTGCCCGCTGCCGGAGTCCCTTGCTGCGGCTCCTGTCACTGTCCTCTTCTTCTTCTTACTCTTTTTCTTCTTCTTGGCTGCGACTTGAGCCGGACCCGGCTGAGGGGGGACGGCCTGCTCCCGGCGAGGTGGGAGAACGGCCCCTGTCCGTGCGCCAAGACCCCTCCACCCCCTGAGCACGACCACCGTATCGCTGGTGATTCCCCAGCTCCGCCCGCAAGGCCTCCTCCCTGCGTTGCCCATCAGGAGAGGCACCCCGGCGGGGGGGGGGGAGACCGCTGCCTGCGCGGGCTACGGCCAGAGGCGCACCACGGCCAGCCCGAGCTGGGGAGCGGCGGGGTGGAGTCCTCCGCGGCGGCGGCCGGTAGCCTCGACCGGGGCGCGGGGCGGGGACGGACGAGCGCGGGAAGGGGAAGCCGCACGAGCTCGGGACGGAGAGGTCGGACGGGTTGGAGGCGGCGCGCGAGCATCCCGGCGGCGGGGGGAAGGGCTCCGGCGCCGCTTCATGACGGCGGCGACGAAGGACCGGTCGAGGGGCGGCGGCGGCTTGGCGAGGCGGATGCGTCGGGCGGAGTGGGCGTGCTTCGCGACCTGCTGCGGGGAGGCGGCGCTGGCTAGGGTTAAGTCCAGCGCCCCTTTGTGTATCCAGAGCCAGGCCGCAGCTGGCCCGATGGGCTGCGACGGCCCAATAGGCTGGCCACGGCCCGCCCTGGCGTCCTGGCTCCGCCAGGCCAACACTGGCCTTGGGCCAAGAATCCCTGCACTGGGCCGAGGGCCCAACAGCGACCCGAGCCCACGTACCGTCACCTCCATCCTCGACTCTGCGGGACGCGCCGCCACGTCGCCGGTCGCCTGCGCCGGGTCCGGCTGGGGAGCCGCCACAGAGCTCCTCTCTGCGGCCGCCGCCCCCACCAGCCCAGCACGAGCAGGTCCCTCACGAGACCCGCCGGCAACGAGCGACGTATCGGGCGCCTTCCTTCGCGAGGATGGCCGGAGCGCCGGGGAGCCGCGACGAAGCGCCGGCGAGCGTCTTCGGGCCGGCGAGCATCTTGCAATCGCCAGGAAGTCGCCAAGAGTGGGCAGCGCCGGAGAGGAGCACCGCCGCTCCAGATCCCGCCGTTCCGCCTCCTCTCCTCAACCTCGTCAGCCACGTCTGCCCAGCGCCGCCCGCAGATGGACTCCGAGACCCCCGCCGCAGGCATGGCCCCGGGGAGGCAGGATGGCCGGCCGGAGTTAGGCTAGCAGGAGGATCCCGCCGGAGTCGCCTCGCATCGCCATGAGATCGCCTTTAATTCAAAATCGCCTTTTTCTCCCTCGTGTCGTCTCTGCCAACCGCATTGCTGTCGCCATTTTCATGAGATCGAGAACGGAATAATCTACTGGGCCTGGGAGGGATGTACTGCTGTGGGTCAAGACCCGCCAGCCCCCACCGCCGCCGCCGACTCCTTCTTCAACGCCTACTGCTGCCGCTTGAGCAGTGGCGTCACCACGCTGTTCGGAAACCGCCACAGGATGCCGCAGCAGTCCCCGGGGATGCCGAGGCCGCCGACGTTCACGCAGGGACTGATGAAGCAACCATCCGGGGTTTTGGCACTTCGCGTCACGGGTTGAGTGGCGGAAGGGATGGCCCATGGCCGGCATCCGGTTGGGTGTGGGCGGATGATGCGGATGCAGCCCAGCGCGAAGATGGGGCTTTGCGATTTGTCCTTCCTTGACAAGCCGAAGGGAATCAAGTAGGGCTGGATACAACATGACCAAGGGCGGCGAGCATGTACTGCTCAATTTGCAAAGTGTTTTAACTCCGCTGCTGCGGCCGTTCTGGACTCGCCTCGCCACCAGCAGCCTGCTCGCGTAACGCCCAGCAAGCAGGAGCTCCGTCATGCCACATTATTGCGCAACTTGCCGTCGCACTGTGCCTCCCTGCTGGATACATGCATCTGCTGCTGGAGGGCCTCACCGCTTGATGCTGGTACAGGCTTGGCGTTGCGCGTGGCTCTCGGTTGGGTACATGAATCTTGCAGGTATGTGCCCTCAATTCAACAACTGTCTTCTTTGCACTTGAATTCTGTCAGTGATCTGAAGAAATATCAAGTTGCATGTATATTGTGTTATAGATCAAAATCACAGATTAATCCTGATGTTTATGGTAGGCTATCTCTAGAATTATATCTTAAGTATCTTCAAAATATATTAGGAAGTGGTTCGGTCTGTACTTTGGAGCTATTGTCTATGTCAAACTAGGATGCCCGGGTACGGCGATACGGATACGGATACCGATACCGTGATACGCCGATACGCTGATTTTTCAAAAACACGGATACGGGGATACGTTTGTATATATATAATTAAGTTAATAATATATAAATTAGTGATTTTTTGTACGAGAATGAGAATTACTAGTAGTATATAGGAGTCTTCGTGAATTTCTGTACATGCCTGCCACTTCCGATCATCATTTGGAGGAATACAAGAGCAACATTCAACATCTGGACTGCATTTGATCGAGGCGGACAGCAATGCATCAAGTTTGATGGAGGCGTTCTGTATCCTGATGTATCCGATACGTATCCCGTATCCGATACATATCCAACCCTGATACGCAACTTTTCTGCCATATCCGCGCTTTCTAGATGTCAAATTCTTTCGATCAACAACAGAGACATTTCAATAGTGATGGACTGATGACGTGAGTGTGATACCACACTGCAGGGGAATAGAGATGGCAATGTTGTAGTAAGTAACTATGAGTAATCTAATTGTATTTGGCCTAAATGAGCTATGGGTAATCTAATTTCATGCTCAATGAGACAGAATAGTTATTACATGCTGGTCTGAATATGGCTAAGAAACCAACTGTGTGGTCATTCAAAATTACTCTTTATGGATTGTCATGAGAGATGCAAGCTGATTGCTGTCACTGCGGCATTTCATACAAATTTGTTTCTATAGCATATTTATCTTATTCCCACTATTCCTCCCACTAATCAAATAATGGAGCATATACTGATATACTCCATCAGGGGAGTGTTCTCCATTTAAAGACCTTGCCAACACAACTGCAGGTGAAAATCATGGACAAAACAGAGTAGTAGTGTGAGTTGGCGGACTCATGCTCTGGTCGAAATAGCTGAGCGGGGTAATCCTTCATTATGCCAACGACACCTCTACGCGCAGGAGGTCAAGCTGCTCGCCCCCAAGGACCACCGTGGCGACCTTCACTCCGCCCTCGAGGAGCTCGTCAACATCGGCATCCAACGGTACATTTTTTTCTTCTCGAATCACCGGTGCCATGCTTGCCATTCTAACTTGATATCTAATTTCATCCAGCCTTTGTACCGGCATGAAGGCTGGTCGCTTATTGGAATTTCCCATCATCTGTGCGACGAGTTCTGGAGCTGTGGAATACACACCAATGGCGATGTCGCTGCAAAGGACCCTGCTGTCGGGAGCACGAGGTTGTCCAGGATGGGCCACAAAGGCAACTGCTAATTAATCACATCAATGCAAATATATTATTTGCCTTTTCTTTTTCCTGTTCATTGAAGATTTTTTCTTCATATGCCTATATAGAGCTTTACAAACCTAAGCACTATGTGTCATTCAACAATGTGTCATTCGATGGATGGACAAATCTGGTGTTGTTTGTCACATTCTTCACTCTATAATTAGTACACTCGAGAAGAGTGCTCTTGCTAACAGGTTGTTAAAAGGGCCAACAAACACTTGTTCAATTTGATCTCTCGAAACCACCAAGTTTTCTTGACAAACAACATCCAGCTCTGGAAGATATGATCGTTTGCACTGGAACCAGTCGGTTCTGAATGTTACAATGAATGTCAGGAAAATGTTCTTTGACATGGATTGGAAATTGAGGTTGGCTTGTGAAAACAAAAATCAAGAGGAAGAGAAGCAACCCCATATGAGGAAGCGGAGAAGCCTTATATGCATGGGAGCCACTGGAGAAGATGAGGCGTTCCATACAGTAACCAGAGACATCAACTTTGTTGTTCCTAAATCTGCTCCTCTGGTAGCTCCCACTATGACATGATATGTTGATGTGTTTAAATGTGCTCTGTTTCAGTCCATCCATAGCACTACGGAAAGTGTGCAGTACACTTTATTAACTTTGTGCCTATTGCTAAAGTTTGTAATTATATTTTCTTGTCTGAGGATAAATCATGATTTTTTTCATGGTGTACTTTCAATTATGTGATAGACATTTGTTTCTTGACAAGACGATTCCCATTCAAGTCAAGTTGATTGTTCCATGAATCAGCTGCAGATATGATAGATTATGAAAAAATCCGACTGTCAGCTGGTGTCATGTGGATGCCAGTATGTTTTGCATTTTCTCGATAATGATGAATATGTTTGCCAGACTTGATGCATGAGCAGGAAAGTCCATAATGATTTTCATGATTTTTGATATCTTTGCCCGCTCATCATAGCAATTTGAAATTCACACAACACACATTGCTAGATGCTTTTGGTATTGTGGATCATGCTAATTCATGACAAAGATCATCACTGCATACTCAAGGAGGATTGGCCTCTGACATGGTAAATATCAAAGTTTTTGGCCGTGTTGGGACTGTTACATGCTTGTGATTGTTCCTTCTACAACCTCTAGGTTAATGTTATTATCAGTGAATGTATAAAATTGTATAAATATCGCTGATTTGATGAGAATTCTTTTAGCGTCTCTGGTTTCATGACTGCTAATCTTTTCTTGGACCTTCATTTCATCTCGGGAGTTGCATGTCACATAGCTGATTTGATAGAATTATTTTTGCGCCGTCAGTGTTGCAACACGCTGAAATTGGTTGGCTTTGTGACATGTTGCGGGTATATCAACGAGAACTTACTTTGGAAGTCTTCATGACACAATTTTTTCCCACCCGTTGCAACGCACGGGCATATTACCTAGTTTCATGTAAAAACTAGGTTTGAAAAAGGGAACAGAAACGAACGAAAAAAATTAGTCGTTTTTTGCTTCCGCTTTGTTTGTCAATAATTGAAAACGAAATTGGAAACCACATAAAAACAAGCATTCGTGAGAACACAATAGTACCGATATAATATCTTGATCCGTACAATAAAAGACACATATAAAGTAGACACCAAGATAAGAAATAGGAAATAGTAACTCATATTTTTTTTCGTACGTGATACTACGCCCCCCAAACAGATTTACGTCCTATATTTGTGGATGGATTCTTGCGACGGTCCCATGTACGTGATGTCCGGCAGTTTCGCCATGCTTGAGTGGTAGTCCAGCAGCGGTCCAATCTTCTGCTGGTCGTCGAGCTCCAACACGGACAGTGGCGTTCCGGTCCGGACGTCGTACCGCAGCAAACCCCGCCATGTCCATGTCGATGTCAGGCGTTTTTCGCTCTCACCTTCCTCATGCAGCGTGTAGATGATCGAGTCACGCTCCATTGTCACCACCACACATGGGCGGAGCGCGTTGGAGGCGAAACTGGGCTACAACCCCCCCTTAATTTTTGATTATGCTCAACATACTCAGAAGATCATGGCGAAAGTTGCAGCGCCGCCATGGAAGGGATCCGTCTTTTCTTGGTCGCGACGTAGATGACGATGGAACAACCAAGTGAAGCAGTACTGGGCCTTTCGTTGACCAGCGACATGGGCTTCTAGCACTGGGTAGTGTCGTGGTGGTGTGTAGCTTTTGTTAGGCTGCTAGGCTGACCTGGGACGTGGGCTTCTGGCACTATGTAGTGTCGTGCTAGCCTGCTAGGCTGCTAGTCAGAGGACGCGGCCAGTGAGGATATTTTTCCTTGCTAACCATCGGTTAATCCTGTAGCTAGCTCCTCTTTTTATTACAAATAGAATTACAAGTTGTTTAGTATGCCAGTTCCTGTGTAAATCGCTGTCCATAGGTGGATCTTGTCAAAAAATAAAACTTGTGTAAGTCAATAAATTAAGTGCACTTTCAAGCTTGAAAATCATCCCTTGATGGTACGAATTAAATTGAAGCAAAACTAGCGTGAAGAGTTCATTTCACGGCAATTTTTTTTTAGCCCCCTCTATGTTTTTGGTCACGCTCCGCCACTGCCACCACACACACGGCCTCATCCCCGCCGGCCTCCATCTCCACCGTCCCCAGCTTCCAGCGGACGGTTGGCGTCGAGCTGCTCTGCGGGAAAACCAGGCCGGGCACCTCCCTCCACGGCCTCAAGTGCATCACCTCCCACCGCTCCGGTCCCTCGCCACCCCCGCCGGCGAGCTCGCACACCATAACACCGCGGGTGTCCACGTACGCCACCCGAAGCCGGCCCCTCCACGCGCCGATGCCGAGTTTGGTGTCGCACCCGCTCTCGCTCCCGGCTGTCGTCCCCAGCGGCACCGTCCCGGCGCAGTCACTGTCCAGATTGTACCAGACGAGGACGTCCCCGGCGGCGAGCCAGAACATGTGCTCATTGCGCTTGGCGTACACCGGCTTCGGCTTGAACTCCTCCAGAGGGGGCAGGGCGAAGGCTTCCCGCGACGCGCTCCACTCGCCACGCCGCGACGTGAACCGCCTGAACCTGCAGCGCCCGCCGTCCTCGACGACCGGGACGACCAGTTGGAATCCCTCGTTCGGCGACGTCTCTGGGTCGTACGCCAGACCGGCCGTCACCACCTCTTCCTCGTAGTCGTACGGCACACGGCGGATTCCGTCGGTCCTCCGGTTCGGGTTAACGACGAGGAAGTTCTGCCGATGTGTGCCGTCGTCAGGGTCAGGACGTTCCTTCAGAAGGACGACACCGCCGGTGCACGCGCAGAAGGAGAGCCTGCTGTGGTCGACTTCCACGAACGAGAGGTCGGGGTCCGGCGGCGCGACGTCCTTGGAACAGGGGCTTAGGATCTCCAGCTTCAGGCTGTCCTCAACGAACCGGGCGATGGCCACGGAGGCCCGCGAGGGGATCTGCGCCTGCGCGGTGGCGAAGGCGTCGTCGCAGCAGATGGTGTGGTGCCACGCCTTGCAGACGGCGGTAAGCCGCATCAGTGCTCGGAAGGGGAGGCGGGAGAGGATGTTGTAGTACACGATCTTGTCCGGTAGCTGCACCGGCGACGCCATGATCCAGAGCCCTGCTGTCTCCGGTCCGTAACGATCCCAGGAGATCAATGTGTTGCGAAA
Organism: Poa pratensis; assembly: GCA_947311845.1. Classification (NCBI taxonomy): domain Eukaryota; kingdom Viridiplantae; phylum Streptophyta; class Magnoliopsida; order Poales; family Poaceae; genus Poa; species Poa pratensis. Next base: position 89,699,512 of record CAMZMU010000041.1, read on the forward strand.
ATCATGTATCGATCGAGCTCGCGTCGCGGCTCTTTATATAGACCAAGAAGGATATATGGAAAGCAAAATCACATGACGCGTCGCTCTGTTTCATACGATTTCGTTTCCATTCTTACGATTTCATTTCATTTATACGGAGAAAGATTTCCATTTTTTCTATTGAATCCATGTACGTCTATGCTAATGTGTTGTGGCCGGCATTGAGATATTTTTGCGAGTCTGACGGTAAACTTTCCATGGAGCCCGAGCTCTATGGCGACTTTTGTGGTAGGGATGTTGTATTTTAGGCTGCGCGAAAAACACAAAATCTGAAATTGAAAATAATGAACAGTGCAAAATTTAAATCTGTCAGATCTTGTTATTTTTGTGTACCCCAGAATATGAATTATTTTGAGTTCATGTTTTACACGTTGGTAGAATGTATCATTGTCTACATTCATGATTGTTTTTTAGTTTTTTTAATTAACTTGAAAATATGATTTTCGAATTTTTTAAAAAGTGCTCCACGAATCTCGGCCTCCATTTGCACTTTCCGGAAAGGGGTAGCCATACTACTTGTATCCCCAAAATGTGTATATTGTATGTGTGTTAAGCGGGCCTGCTAACTGCCATCTTGTCGTCCAATTGTGATACAGCCAACCAGTCAGGAGGGGTTTCCGATGTTCACAATTCATTTGACCGCGGGGATGAACATGAGATGAGGAGCGTGAGGGAAAGGATGACAAACACACACGAGAAGATAACTAGCCAGGCCCACAAAAGAAAACAACCCGGCAACAAACACCGGGACGATGAAGCCTCCAGGAATCAAATCCCAAGTAATCAACACTCTAATTGAAACTGGTTACTCTTGTTTACCGATGCACCAACCAATAGAATTAAATTAATAAAATATTGTCAAATGTCTACTAAAATATCACAGGGAAATAATAGCTACTCACTCGGTCCCAAAATATAAGGCGCCCTTAAATTTCATTGGTCAACGACTTATAACTTTGACCATGATTTGTACTTATAATTTTTTCATAAAATTAGTATAATAATATATGAAAGAAAAAAATTGTGCAGGACTAATCCAACGATACCATTTATACATTCTCAATCAATATAGTTTAGTATATATTAGTGGTCAAAATCTAGCACGAAAGACAAACATAAAAATAGTGCGCCTTATAATTTGGAACGGAGAAAGAACTTTGAAAAAGTCTGGTTCATATCCACAAGAGGCTGCCTTTTTTTTTGCGAAACACAGTACAAACGCAGACGCTCACATATACATGCACACACTCACCCCTATGAACGCATGCACGCACACCCTACCCCTATGAGTACCTCCGAGAGACTGAGCCGGCGGATCGAGTCTTGAGATTGACGAAGTCACCACAGGCGCCTCGCTGTCGAGAACGTCGCCTCCCACTGAAGAATATTCTGCCTAAATGAGAAACACCAGTGTCAAAACTGGGGTTTGAACTCTGGTGGGTTGGGGGTACAACCACCCTCCTAACCATCTTGCCACAGACAAGTTCTCCACAAGTGGTTGCCTTTGATTCCACACGTTGGTGAAGTTGGGGAGTAAAACTTAACTTTCAACTAAGTATATTCTTAGTTTAACCCTACATCGAGAGGGGTTCAAGCCTTATATAGCCAGGGGAATGGGTGAAATTAAAAATCAATTCCCTTTTACCGCCTGCAGGTCTGGCAGCTGAGATTCATTAGGAGGCTATGTCTTATGCACATGGTTCACAGAGTTTTGAAGATCTTCATATCTTCTCATTGCCGCTTTTTCCTCCTCTTTCATGTTCCACCTTGGATGTCTTGGGTTCACGGACTCACTCGACATCTTCCCTTGCTTATGTAATCATCTTTCAATGGTTGACATTTTCGTTGTTGGTGCCATGACAGGTGTCCTTAGTACCGTTCTCTACTAGTGTAGTCGGCTCCTAATAGGACACCGATAGTGAACCGATTTAGGTTGTAACCCTAAACCGGTTGTGTATATAAGGCCGACAGGGAGCACCCTAGAGGGAACAACGCCAATATTGATACAACATAGCATCCAAGCAATCGTGTAATCGATTTCGCAATCAATACAACCAAGCAAAAGTAAATCTTTACTTCCACAGTAAGGTTTGTCTTTTTTCCCATGCCAAAATAATACGAATTTTTCATTAAGATTTTGTACAACTATAGATCTCAACATTATCTCCACCCAGAATTTTTGTTTTCATTTTTTGGAAACACAAAAGTGCAGCTTTCAATTTTTTCAAAAAATGGGAGCCATATAGCTCGGCCTAGATATCACCGCACTCCCCTGAAGCCGCACTATATGAATGAGAGTTTAAAATGCAAAGCTAAAAACACCTTGTATCCAATATTTTCTATGGAGAAGTGGACAATCTAGGGAAACGTCGGAATTAATGAAAATAAATCATTTGGTTTTTGTGACAAAGTTGAAACAATACAAAATCTATTTTTCTGTTGCCAGTTAGCACAATTACTCCGACGGCCGCATCAGGCCTTTGTCTCTACCATAATCACCACCAACTCTCTTATAGAAGTAAAGATGCAAATTTCATGTGAATTACTTGATATGAGTATAATCTGAAAAGTAGTTCATCGAGCACTTGGAAGATGCAGACATCAAATGTTTAAATCACATTGCTATCAATTTTCATTTCAAGCAACAAATAGATAAATTCAAGGCACTGATCTCACCTTGTTAGATATGATTACTTGAGGATAAGCCAGATACAATGTATCTGCTGATTACGATGGCCTAATTAATCGTTACACAAATAAAAGTAATATCATAGATGTATGATTAGAACACATTTGGTAAACATTAACGTTTGTATAATCCGCCTGAACCTATATGGGTCTCTAACGGGCCGGCACAATAACATGACAAAACTATACGAAACCGTTAGTGGGCCATAGCCAAATCGGTCCTAAAATTCAACTATGTGATATGTGAAAGTGATTGTAAAGTCTTGGTGCAAGCATGATAAGCGCGAGCATCAATTTTATCGATAATTGCGCCTCTTCTCAATGAATTAGTGAGCTTGGGTTGAATTTTGAGTTAATTTCAGTTAGTTTTGCTCGCCGCTCAACTAATAATGCATCATGCACCTGCACATATACCTTGCCATGGGTAGGACGGTCCAACCCGGTCTGTCCCGAAAATCCCTTCTTAGACCAGAATTTTGAACCGACGATCAAGCGGGCCTGGGCTCACAGAAAATGTGTTTTTGGTCATTGTTGGGCCGGGCGTGGGCCTGATTTATACGTCCTGACTATCGGGTCGGGTCGAGCTCGGGCCTAAGGTTTAATGGTCGGACTTTTTTGGCCCGGCCCAGAGGCCCGAGTTTGGCCAAGACGCCAGGTATACTTGCATACGATTCGCTTGTTGCCATGGTGTCTCGTAGGTTTGGGTGGATGATGCTCCTTTGTTTTTTACATCAGACTCTTAGTAGTGGTTTTTTTAAACGTGACAAAGACTTGCTATTTCATTGATTAAGAAATGTGGAAGGTTTAAAGTACAAGGCCTAGACCAAACTAAAACCACATGAAGAGCTCATGAAAGTGTAAGCTCCGAACACAACACAACTACTCTCGAGGTATGATATTCGACAAGCATTTCGCGCCAGCAATGGGTTCACCTCTTCCTTCATGTCTGCGACGAGGTGAGAAGGCAGCTGCGAGATAGATCTAAACAACCTAGCATTGCTCATTCCAAATTCTCCATGAGGCTCGTAGTATTGATGCTTATAACATATAAAAGTTGATAAAGCTGGCAAGTTCCCCTCATAAAGAACCAACGTCCAAAACTGACAGACAGATGACATGGAATTCTCACAATCAGGTATCCCATATCATGACAACGGCGATGACACCGACACCGAGCACAACAGCAAGCCACCGGCCGACGGGCGTGTCAGCTGCCACGGGCCTTTGGGGCTTGTACCCCTTGGAGAGGAGGTGGTTGATGGAGACGTAGATGAAGATGCCCGTGGCGAGGCCCATGGAGATGGCGAAGATCCAGTCGGCCACCTTGCCCTGCGTGGTAGCGTCGATGACGATGCCAATGCCGACGCCGATGGGGCTGGAGATGGCGAAGGCGAAGGCATAGGCGAAGCAGGAGAGGAGGGGGCGGTTGGGAAGCATCCGTAGCAGCGCGATACCCATGGCAATGGCAGCAAAGATCTTGTGCAGGCTGATGGTCCACAGCGCCTTCCATGCGTCGGCTTTCGTCTCTGCAAGTAAAATGTTGACAATCTCAAATTAAACCGCATCAAGTTGCAAGCTTCGAACATATATTTGCGGGTTCGATTTGGACATTGGTTTCTATTGTTGAATTGAACGGAACTTCTGAGATGCTAATTGAAGTTGACGTCAATGGATACGCGAGGAAGTTGAAAACGTCTGGGTGAGCATCTATTCAAAGACTGGAACGAGTAAAAGCATCTGAATGACAATGACCGCACTGAAATGTTCGCATACACGATTGGTGATGGGTATCTTATTCCGGCTGTGCTCCTCTATCTCTAGGCTGCTAGTATCACTTGGACGAAATTGCGAAACACTGACACAACTCTGACGATAAAACAAGAGAGGTTCAGCTAGCTTGGTCCTTATCATGGGTGTGACATCTACCATACTCGTAGGAAGCTAGCTATGAACCAACAAAGATGTCTGTTTCAGCCTTAATTAATCCTTGAAAATCGAACTGAAGACAATTCTACGCAGTCACATGGAAACAAGAGCGGCATCGAGCATATCAGAGTGTCTTACCGGCGACTCCGATGGCGATGCCTTCGAAGACGGAGTGGAAACAGAGGGCGGCGATGAGGAGTATGCTGTCGCCGAGGGTGCTCGCGTTGCGCAGCATGGATGCCGCCGAGTGGTCACTCGACGATCCGTGCGTGTCCTGAATTTGGAGACCACAAAGTTTTCATATAGTAAACATACGTACACAGAGAAGTTTGGTAGCCTGACTGACATAAGCACTTACAGCTGTTTGTGGTTGAGAGCTGTTGCCATTCGTGCTGCTCAGCTTACCCTCCTCCAGCGCTCCTGGAAAATAATAAAACGGGATTCTGAAGATTTAAGAACATCAGGTATATCGAATCAAGACAGATCACCTGCCGTAGATAAACATGTAGTACTCTGTTTTGGGTCACGGATTTGCATTTAACCCAACGCCCAGCTGCCGCCTTTACACCGCCAGCTGTGTATGCGCGCGGCCGGGCGCGGGGACATAGATGCAGCGGAAACAAGAAACATGTGAGTCCCTCACCTGCAGTTACGGCGGCGGTTGTGGTCCGGCCGCCCCGCGCGACGACGAAGGAGATGGCGCACTCGGCGAGCATGGTGAGGACGTACCCGGCGCAGGCGAGCATGAAGGCGAAGGGGTATGCGTTGTCGGGGAGGAGGTCGCCGAAGGTCTCGTTGGCGTCGCTGAGGAAGTGCATCATGGCGGTGCCGAGGAAGACGCCCCCGGCGAACTGCGTGCCCAGCGCCAGGAACGCCTCGTTCCACCGCATGAAGTAGGGGGACACGCCGCCAGCCAGGGTGCCGACGAACACCACGGCCAGGCACCACAGCTTCGCCGCCACCAGCCCCGGCGCGCGCAGGTCCGGCTTCGCCCGCCGCCCCGTCCGCGTCCGCGTCCGCGTCGCCGTCGTCGTCTCCACCGCCATGGGCCCAGGCCGTGGTGGCGGCCGCACAGAGGAGCAGTATGAGGAGGTGGAGGCGGGAGCTGGTGGTGGGCCGGGCCATGCGTGCCGCTGACTTCTCTTCTTGCGCCGGAACGGTGGGGGAGGCGGAATCAGAAGAGGGAATTTATACGGGGCGGGAAGTTTGGGCCAGGTATATGTGATTAGTCCACGGTTGGTCGCTGTGGTTTGTACTACTCCACTTTGTACTTGCACGAGGAGAGGAAGATATGGTAGGGGAGCGGTAGTACGACGGTGACGGGATATCTTACTGTCTCCGGCGACTCGGCCATGGACTTGTACTACGCAAGCCTGCATATTGTTTTTCCTTCAAACGAGCAGGCCTGGATATCCGTTACAATAGAGACACCTCAAATCCTGTGTGTTCTCGTGATCTAATCCTTCCTTTTTCTCCTATCGGCTGTTCAGCGCTTAAAATGTAATTTTCTTATAAAAATTTAAAAATATTGGGAAGACGAACCATGTAGCGCCTTTATCACAATTTTGTATGGTAATAACGCCTATGTTTAGACAACTGCTCAGTGTATATTTACGTCCTGATAATTGCTTATCCAGAATGGATCCACCAAGATCGATTGGGACTTATTTGCAACTCTCATGCGTCTCGATCTATAGACTCGAATCAACGCCGTGTGCAAATAAAAAATATATTTAATAAAACGATTGTTGTGTGTTCCCGTCTCAACTCAAAAGTATTGGGAAACTTCAACTTTCCAAGTCACGCATGAACTTATAACACCATACTGTAGTATGTTGCCATCAGTCTGCTTCAGACGTGTTGCTTGCGTGCCTTTCCCCCGGCCATCCATCGGTTGATAATCTGAGGTCCGACATAAGGTCAAATCGTCAACAACAACAACAGATTAAGATCCCGCTTTGTTTTTTTCGTCGTTTTCGAGCATAGAACCAATGTAATGTCCGACCCATTATCAACAATATTTATTAAATTAGTACTGAATATGTTGGCCGTCATGATTGATCGCGCAAAGATTGATGGTCAAATTGAGTGGGTAGTTTTAAACCTGGTGGATGGTGGGCAGTGGCGGAGCGTGACCAAAACATAGAGGGGGCTAAAAAAAATTGCGTGAAATGAACTCTTCACGCTAGTTTTGCTTCAATTTAATTCGTACCATCAAGGGATGATTTTCAAGCTTGAAAGTGCACTTAATTTATTGACTTACACAAGTTTTATTTTTTGACAAGATCCACCTATGGACAGCGATTTACACAGGAACTGGCATACTAAACAACTTGTAATTCTATTTGTAATAAAAAGAGGAGCTAGCTACAGGATTAACCGATGGTTAGCAAGGAAAAAATATCCTCACTGGCCGCGTCCTCTGACTAGCAGCCTAGCAGGCTAGCACGACACTACATAGTGCCAGAAGCCCACGTCCCAGGTCAGCCTAGCAGCCTAACAAAAGCTACACACCACCACGACACTACCCAGTGCTAGAAGCCCATGTCGCTGGTCAACGAAAGGCCCAGTACTGCTTCACTTGGTTGTTCCATCGTCATCTACGTCGCGACCAAGAAAAGACGGATCCCTTCCATGGCGGCGCTGCAACTTTCGCCATGATCTTCTGAGTATGTTGAGCATAATCAAAAATTAAGGGGGGGTTGTAGCCCAGTTTCGCCTCCAACGCGCCCCGCCCATGATGGTGGGATATAAGAGCATTCACAGTGGTTCACAGTGGGGAACGCTTAAACTTAGGCTTAAGTAAAAAATAAAAGGCAACATATCCTATGCATCCGGGTCTTTTTATGTATCCGTGCATCTGTGATAACCCAGTTTCTAGGTAGTTTAATAAATTTTGTTAATATGAAATTATCTTTTGATTGCTCTATTTGTGCTAATCTCTTGTGTCTAAATAGATGTTAGATTGTGCGTGCAATAGAAAAATAGAGGAGTTGTTTTGGATTATTTGCACAATTAGTACAAGCATCCATCGATGGTGTAACTAGAAGTAGTACGTGCATGTGCATATGCTGGTGCATGGATCCGACATGCATGCGTATGCGCTGATTGCGTGGAGCTTTGCATGCTAGCTAGCGTGTGGGCTGCTGACACGTGGAGAAAGATATTTAGGGCATCGACTAGATATTTCTCAGCTGCGACCGGCTTAGATATTTTGTTAGCAACCGACGATGCTCGCTGATAAATAGGTAGCTCGCTTCATTGTTGAGCATCAGTTCAGCTCCAACATGTAGATACCAAAGAGAGAAAATAGAGAGGCCGTGCCGGCGGGAGGTGAGAGAGAAATTAGAGAGCGAGAGGCTGAGAGCTTGCATCCATGTCTCGGATCCATGTGGGGAGGATGGATGCTGCTGATCCATGTTCGGAGGAGTGGGTGCTGCTGATCTATCATATCCAAGGAGCCGAGGAGATAGGCTCGAGTGGAATTTTTGACAAAATAGACCACATGGTCAAGTGAATTATCAAAAAGGACCACATCTCAAATAAATTGACAAAAAGAACCACCCTGCCGCCACCGGCCAAGGCGGCATCATCCTGCCGCCACACATGGAGGCGGCATGTCCACAGGAGGCACCGTGACGTGCAGTGTGCAGGTTTTGAACTTTTGATAGAGCAAGATTCAATCCCCTGCATGAGAGCGTGGAACGATCGAGATGTACTAGTACCACTGCACTGTTCCCGTGAATGCAGCACATGATGTCATGATTTTCGCATTTAATAATGACGAAACAGTGCGCAGCGGGGCCGCCACCACCTATGGCCGTAGGCTACACGTCGTCATGCAGTGCTGAATTGCCCACTACCCGGTTATGTCTCTGACGTGGTTAGGGCTGGACATAAGGTCGAAGCCTAACGAGGTTAATGAGCGCTTGGTAGATTGATTCGTTTGAGCTCGGCTCATTTTTTAATGAACTGAGCTGAGCAACAATTTTAGCTCGTTAACACTAACGAGTTAAACAATCAATCTAACAAGTTTCACGAGCTACTCGTTAAGCTCGTTAACATCGTCGCAGCAGGCTGCAAATCTGCATGGCCTTATAGTGTAGCCCATCTGACATTAATATGCAAATAGCCCATTAGGAGATCAAAAAAATCTTCTCTGTATGGACGAAAAAATTGTTGCTCATAATGCTTGCGTGATAGCTTGTTTAATTAGCTGAATACCCTGATACATCTTCTTAACGAGTTTTAACGAGTTGCTCGCGAGTCGCGAACATATAACGAACCGAGCCAATCTTTAAATTTAGCTCGTTATCCTTAACGAGCTTAACGATCCGAACCTTAACGATCATGAGTCATAACGAGCCGAGCCTTAACGATCCGAGTAGCTCGTTAGTCCAGCCCTAGACGTGGTGCTGTATGCCAGCTACATGCCGCCGATGTGTGTGGCGGCATCTGCCGCCACGGCCGGTGGCGGCACGTGCCACGTGTTGCCTGGCGAGCCTGCCCCCACTATGAAGGTGGTCTTTTTTGTCAATTCAACTGACAGGTTGTCCTTTTTGACAATTCACTTGACGAGGTGGTCCATTTTGCCAAAACTTCGCGGCGAGTGTAGTTCTGGCGTATCATCTTTGTTGCTGGTATTCTTTGGCTCCGGTGCTACTGGCGTATGAGCTCGTGTGCCGACCGTAACTAATTGTTGGAGCGTTCGTGGATATTGTTTGATTGTTACGGCATAGTTCCTTGAGGCAAGCTTTTCTTACCTCTCTCATATATTTTGTGGAGTATACTTTGTTGTGAATATGCATGATACCTTGATGGTACGAGCTATGTGTTGATATTTGAGGGCTGATACACCGGTACTGATATGCGGTGATGGATCCGTAGGAGCCACCGGTACGAGCTGGGTTTAGCACGTATATTCGACATGGAAATAAGCTGAATGCTTTTACAAAGTAAACTTGTGCTACGAAGGTGATCATATTGTACCGTCACAGTACAGATATGAGACTGTCTGAGTTCTCCGCGAGGGCGGCCCTTGAATGGAAAGTGTCGGTGATGGATCCGTAGGAGCGACTGACATGAGTAGGTCAGGGTGTCCGGTGTCTTAGCGGGTAAAAGGGCTCTGCTCGTTCTGGAATCATGTGCGGTTCTGGTCGAGATTGTCGATGTCGGAGTACCCCTCTTAACAGTGTAAAAGCGTGGAATTTCACCCCTGTGAGTCCCGGGTAGGGAACCTCACTTTCATGTGTGGCACCATGTGTTTTTCAATCTGACTAAGAACTTAACCACACAATGATTTACTGTATTTCAAAAACCTAGTGTATTTTACAAAGTATATGAAAGTGTACGAATAGTTTGCAGAGTATAACTCCTGTTGTACTCACCCTTGCTTCCCTTTGTTTTTAGTTGCAGTATCAGAGTGCGCAGCAGAAGACGACGTCATTCGAGGAGTAGGCTGGACCAGTGGGTGGGAAACGACTAGAGAACCTTTTATTCTCTAATTGTAATAATCCTGTAAAATGAGTAAATGAGCTGTTTTGATCCACTTTGCTGGTTTATCCTGCTTTTCTAGCCTTGCGCGTGTATAGTCTTTCGGGTCTATAGGCGCATGCCAGCTATCATTCTACCGGGCCGGGTCTCGGGGCGTGACAGTTAAAGTGGAGATAACCCGAATATTGAGTTGACTAGTTATTTTGATTAAAATGTAACTAACTTGTAATTAGGTTGATCTTGCTAACATTTTACGTTTGAATTAGATTTTATTATGTGCCAAGTTATTCAAAGTGGCAAGTAATTCGTTAGTGTTGGATCAAATTAGCAGTACTAATGCATGTACCGAGTGAGCTGCTATGTACGTGCATGTAAGATCCTTTAAATATGCATGTATGCACCCATGTTATTCATTCTCTAGCTACTTGGTAATAGAGATGGAAGTCTTAAAGGATCTGTCAGCCGGGCGCATGACGTAAGAGATTATGTTAGCAAGGCCATTACGTGGGCTTAGTGCATGTCAGTCAGCTAGTGTTAGGGTGCCACGTACACCAGGCTGATCGTCGACTCACCTGAGGACGCTGGAGTCGCCGGCGTCTGTGCTGTGCGGGCGCTCGCCGCGGAGGACCTCCGCCTCACACTATAGCACCCAGGTAGGAACCCTACCTGAGATGCTACCGCACTACAGCTAGATCTACAAAGTATAGAACGTATTTGAAAACCGGATAGAGTTTCCCTTGTTTGGACAAGCAACATGTACGAAAATGATGAACTAGTGATAATATAGCTGGAAAGAAACTGTGATACCCCGTAATTTATTGGATATTTTCATCAGCGTTCTTGTCATCGGCTTCGCCATACTCCTTTCGTAGTCACCTTCATGTGACCTTTCAAACAAAATCTATTCTCAACTATCTGAGTCCATAGATGTGTCGGGCTCGTCGAGACGATCGACGTGGACAATTCAATTGACTAAATCGGACTCCGGATGCATCTTCCGTGGAATTATCAATTAAGGGCTATGGATTAAGGGGTATTTCGAAAATATATTTAATAAAAAAACAAAGGTACATCTGACCCTTATCCTTTCCTCCACTGGTGAGGAGCTTATCCTCATCTCCAACCAAGCCGTGGCCAACTCCATGACAGCCCCTCAATACTTTCTCCCCAAACACAGGAGCTCTCCCTCTCCATGGCGCCTCCTCCCTCCCCTCTTCTCCCATGACGTCTCCTACCTGCAGCAAGTCCTATCTCTCCCTCAAGTGCAGCCATGGGACCTGTGCTATAGGAGGAAGAATGAAAAAGAAGAGGCAAGGAGAAGAGCAAGAGGAGGAGAAGGAAGAAGAAGAGAAGATCCCAATCACTCCCTGCCCGATTTCCCCCTTGTTCAAGCATCAAGGGTGTGGGATTATTCCAAATCAACGTGTTCGCTATCGGTAAAGGTACTAATCAGCGACATGTATGGGATATGGGCGTAGCACCTCTACATCTTTGAGCACATCACATAACTTCACAAAATGCTTAGTTGATCATCCTTGGTGTATTAGCTTCTTACTCTGCATTGTTTAGCTGAGACATTTTATTTTATATCTCGAGACTTCATGAGATTTGGTGAACTGCGTGGATGTTTCTGTGATACCCTGTAATTTATTGGATATTTTCATCAGCGTTCTTGTCATCGGCTTCGCCATACTCCTTTCGTAGTCACCTTCATGTGACCTTTCAAACAAAATCTATTCTCAAATATCTGAGTCCATAGATGTGTCGGCTCGTCGAGACGATCGACGTGGACAATTCAGTTGCCTAAATCGGACTCCGGATGCATCTTCCGTGGAATTATCAATTAAGGGCTATGGATTAAGGGTATTTTGAAAATATATTTAATAAAAAAAACAAAGGTACAGTTGACCCTTATCCTTTCCTCCACTGGTGAGGAGCTTATCCTCATCTCCAACCAAGCCGTGGCCAACTCCATGATAGCCCCTCAATACTTTCTCCCCAAACGCAGGAGCTCTCCCTCTCCATGGCGCTTCCTCCCTCCCTCTTCTCCCCTGACCTCTCCTACCTGCAGCAAGTCCCATCTCTCCCTCAAGTGCAGCCATGGACCTGTGCTATAGGAGGAAGAATGAAGAAGAAGAGGCAAGGAGAAGAGCAAGAGGAGGAGAAGGAAGAAGAAGAAAAGATCCCAACCACTCCCTGCCTGATTTCCCCCTTGTTCAAGCATCAAGGGTATGGGATTATTCCCAATCAACATGTTCGCTATTGGTAAAGGTACTAATCAGCGACATGTATGGGATATGGGCGTAGCACCTCTACATCTTTGAGCACATCACATAACTTCACAAAATGCTTAGTTGATCATCCTTGGTGTATTAGCTTCTTACTCTGCATTGTTTAGCTGAGACATTTTATTTTATATCTCGAGACTTCATGAGATTTGGTGAACTGCGAGGATGTTTCTTTCCAGCTATATTATCACTAGTTCATCATATTCGTACATGTAGCTTGTCCAAACAAGGGAAACTATGTCCGGTTTTTGAATACGTTCTATACTTTGTAGATCTAGCTGTAGTGCGGTAGCATCTCAGGTAGGGTTCCTACCTGGGGTGCTATAGTTGGTATCAGAGCCCGGCTTTAGATCTCTGGTGTTGTCCTCTCCTTAATTAGTATGCTAATAATTTAAAACTTGACACACTGGTGCACCGTAGGATGGGTTTTGGGTCGGTTCTGATTTGAGATGAACATTTCCTTTTCATGAGTGTTCGCTAGTTGTTCCCTAGTAAATTGGATGTCCTTGTATTGTACAAGTTATAATGAAGGAAGAACTCGAGGGCGAGTTCCTTTTAAGGTGGGTAGTGGGGTTATCGAAGGGTCAAGGGCAAGCGACGCCCTAGATAGTTTAGCCTGCTACCGACCCTTTGCTCCTATAAATTGTTGGAAAATTAGGCAATAATTCCATGATTAATTCCAGAATATTAAACATAACTACACCAGCTACTAACATGTAGAATACGAACATACTAGATGTACTAATCAACATGAACAGCAGCAACACATACGCCAACAGATCCATAGCAAAACAGTTCAGAACACGCCGCACGTACCGAACGGTTGTAGAGGAAGTAGTCGTTGGAGCAGCGACGGCAGCAGCTTGAGCGGCGACGGTAGCAGCTCGAAGGAGACGACGTTGGAGACGAGTCGCCCGCGGACCCGGAGATCGTCCAGGAAGTCGAGCCGTGATGAAGAACTTGAAAGCAGTCGCGCGGAGCGCTTCCCAAAAACCTTATTCGCCCTCTCCCGTACAGGATCACAAGGACGAGCGGTTCCGGAGACCTGCTGTCCCGTTCGCCGGTGCACGCCGGCGCACGGGATGGAGTAGACTACGGTGGCGGCGCAAGGCACGAGATTGGCAAAACCTAGATTGGTTCGGTTTTGCAGCGCACGCAGTGCACGACTTTATATAGTGCGGCTCGGGAAAACCCTAACGGGTACAACGTGGGCCAAGTCCACGTCGCGCACGTTTTAGGTCGGTTACAGTAGCCCACGATCCGGGAGCGACCCGAACCGACTAACTGTGACGCGTCCGTCCAAACCGTTTTCCCGGACTGCAAAAATAAAGCTCGGCTCGGCGAGATTCCCGCAACCCGCGGCGCGTCGTGACGAGACGGGCGGGCGGTGCGGTGCGTGCGAGCGGCGGCGGAGGAGGAGGAGGAGTGCGCACGAGAGAGCCTCTTGTTCTCACAAGCTTACCAAGTGGTACAACACTCCACCTTATAAGGTGGTGTTTGTCTCCTCCAACTAGCAATGTGGGACTAAACTTTAGCTCCCTCACTCCATGTGCTGCCACAAATGGGCTTTGAGATTTTCTGAAATTGCTTATTGGGCTGCCCAAATGGGCCCAAATTTAACAATCCCCCACCAGATCTCAAATTCCCATTTAGAGATTTTGCCAAACCTCGTTTCTTGTTTATATACCAGTGTTTCAGCAGAGACTGTTAAGTTGAACTTCCGCCTAGAGCTTCAAGCTACATCTACCAGCAACTTGAACAATGGACGAACCTTGAATTGCAAGTTTGGTGCCAATAGACTTCACTCAAAGTCATAACCAGTACGTGGCTGCCAGTAGCCTACCCCGCGGGTGGAGCATATGCGTCATACTCCCTGGTCTCTTCATGAGCTTACTAGAGATCACCCAAATCTCATAGACTGCGACGTTTAACAGTCGGACTCATATAGGTGTGTTCTTTCAAGGTCGCTCTGTAGGATAGCACCTTTGCTACGAATAGCCAACAGAAACACATTAAGGCATATTGCCAACCTGCCTTACAGAATGTGAGAGTTATGCATCTTCCCACGGAGAGGGTTATAAAATAACTCTCCTCAGTTAAACCACTAGCTTGTTCTTCCCAGGTCCTAATTCACGGGATCTCCGATCACATAGGTTGGGTTACCACTATGGTGTAACGCTCACGGGTCTCAACCCCATCTCCCTCGATGCACTATCTATCACATTACGTGATAGTCCCTTCGTAAAGGGATCTGCCAGGTTTTTGTCTGTTTGAATATAACTAACAGTTATTACTCCGGAGTTTCTCATTTTCCTGACAGACTTCAAGCGTCTCTTGACGTGTCTTGATGACTTCGCATTATCCTTAGCACTGTTCACTTTCGTAATAACCGTTTGGTTGTCACAGTTCATAAGGATGGCCGGTAATGGTTTCTCAACCACCGGCAAGTCCATCAAGAGCTCACGCAGCCATTCTGCCTCAACAGAAGCTGTATCTAAAGCAGCAAGTTCTGCTTCCTCGTCAAAATGGTCTGTTTGCAAGACCTCCATGACACTGCGCCACCTCCAAGAATAAATGCATATCCACTTGTGGCGTAGAGCTCATCAACATCTGAGATCCAGTTCGCATCACAGTATCCCTCAAGCACCGCAGGGTGCCCTGAATAGTGAATCCCATAACTCATTGTACCGTTCAGATAGCGCATGACCCTTTCAAGTGCATGCCAATGATCAATACCCGGGTTAGACATGAACCTGCTCAACTTGCTCACAGCAAAAGAGATATCAGGTCTCGTCGCGCTCGCAAGGTACATGAGTGAACCGATCACTTGAGAATATCTTAATTGATCTCTCGTTTCCTTTTTGTTCTTTCTGAGTGTCACACTGGGATCATAGGGTGTTGGAGAAGGCTTGCTGTCTATATAACCAAAGCGGCTCAAGACCTTCTCAACATAGTGTGATTGCGTTAACGTAATCCCACTCTCATCCCTAATCAGCTTAATGTTCAGGATCACATCAGCTTGTCCCAGATCTTTCATATCAAAGCTCTTTGACAGAAAGACTTGACCTCATTTATCACTATCATGCTTGTACCGAAAATCAGTATGTCATCAACATACAAGCATAATATAACACTATCGCCCCCACCATGGCGATAATATACACACCTATCAGCCTCATTAATGGCAAAGCCTGCAGAAGTTAAAGTTCTGTCAAACTTCTCATGCCATTGCTTAGGTGCTTGCTTCAGCCCATACAAAGATTTTAACAATTTGCACACCTTTCTCTCTTCACCTTTTACTACAAACCCATCAGGCTGATCCATATAGATTTCCTCTTCCAACTCTCCGTTAAGGAAAGCTGTCTTTACGTCCATTTGATGAACGATAAGACCATAGGAGGCAGCCAGGGAAAGTAGTACTCGAATGGTGGTGAGTCTAGCAACAGGTGAATAGGTGTCAAAGTAATCTTCGCCTTCGCGCTACAAGCCGTGCCTTGTACTTCTCAATAGTACCATCAGGCCTTAGCTTCTTCTTGAACACCCACTTACAACCCACAGGTTTGCAGCCGTAGGGTCGTTCAGATAATTCCCAAGTTCCATTAGAAAGAATCGAGTCCATCTCATTATGGACAGCTTCTTTCCAGTCATCAGCATCAGGAGATGCAAATGCCTCTGCAATGGACGTGGGAGTATTGTCCACAAGGTACACAATGAAATCATCACCAAAGGATTTTTCAGTCCTCTGTCTCTTGCTCCTCTTGGGAGCTGATTCATTGTCATCCTTCTCAAGGACTTCCTCAACAAGTGGTTGTTCAGAATGATCAACAGATGTACTAGGTTCAGCAAATATCTCAGAAGAAATTCTAGCAATGCTATGCATATCCTTCATAGGAAACATGTTCTCAAAAAATGTTGCATCACGAGATTCCAAAATAGTATCAACATGCATATCAGGTATCTCAGATTTAACCACTAAAAATCTATAGCAAATGCTCCGCTGAGCATAACCTAGAAAGACACAATCCACTGTCTTCGGTCCAAGTTTTCGTTTCTTAGGAATTGGAACATTGACTTTCGCCAAACATCCCCAAGTACGAAAATAAGAAAGTGATGGTTTTCTCCCAGACCACTCCTCGTAAGGTGTCTTCTCTTTATCCTTGTTAGGAACTCTATTCAGGACATGACACGAAGTCAACAAAGCCTCCCCCCACCATGCCTTAGATAAACCAGCAGTGTCCAACATGGCGTTCACCAAGTCGGTCAGCGTGCGGTTTTTCCTCTCGGCAACCCCGTTTGATTGGGGCGAATAGGGAGGCGTCCTCTCATGAATAATACCATGTTCCTCACAGAATTCATCAAATACGTTGGAGAAATACTCGCCACCACGATCTGACCTAAGACGTTTGATCTTTCTCTCTAATTGATTTTCACTTCAGCTTTATAAATTTTAAAGTAGTCTAAAGCTTCATCTTTAGTGTGCAACAAATATACATAACAGAACCTAGTAGCATCATCGATTAAAGTCATGAAATATCTCTTATCACCTTTTGTCAACACGCCATTCATCTCACATAGATCCGAATGTACGAGTTCTAGAGGTGCCAAGTTTCTCTCCTCGGCTGCCTTGTGAGGCTTTCGAGGTTGCTTAGATTGCACACAGCTATGGCACTTAGAACCTTTGGCAATGGTGAAAGTAGGAATTAAACTCAAACTGGAAAGTCTACTCATTAAACCAAAATTAACATGACATAAACGAGAGTGCCAAACATTAGCATCCGAATCCACACTGCCACAAATATGGTTTACTGACTTATTACAAAAATCCGATAATGAAAAGCGGAACAAGCCTCCGCACTCATACCCTTTACCAATAAATTGTCCAAACTTTGACACAACTACTTTATTGGACTCCAAGACTAATTTAAACCCATCTCTGCATAGAAGGGAGCCGCTAACAAGATTCTTGTTCATAGTAGGGACATGCTGCACGTTCCTCAGCTGCACGATCTTCCCCGAAGTAAACTTCAGATCTACCGTGCCAACACCACGAACAGAAGCATGTGATCCATTCCCCATTAAGACGCTTGAATCTGCGACCTGATAAGAAGTGAACATAGAGATGTCAGCACATACATGAACATTAGCACCCGTATCAATCCACCAACATGGAGATTGAAATACTGAAAGCACAATCGGTAAATTACCGTACCCATCAGCATTGCTAGCGGTCACGACGTTGACATGCTTCTTCCCTTTCTTGTCTGCACGATCTGGGCAGTCCACAGAGAAGTGTCCGGGCTCTCCACAAGTGTAGCACTTTAGCTCAGATTTGTTCAGCATCTTCTTCTTCTTCTTGAAAGAAGTAGTCTTGGTAGGCATGTTGAAGGAAGGCTTGCTCTTTGCCTTGCTCTTGCCATGGTGAAAGTTCTTCTGCACCATGTTGGCGCTAGACTGACCTTCACCACCTCTCTCAGCAGTGTCCTTAGCCCGAGCCTTCTCCTCAACATCAAGAGACGCTATCAGGTTTTCAACCGATATCTCCTGTCTCTTGTGTTTGAGAGTTGTGGCGAAGTTCCTCCATGAAGAGGGCAACTTTGCAATAATGCATCCAGCCACAAACTTGTCAGGTAAGGCACACTTAGCGTGCTCAAGCTCCTTAGCAATGCACTGTATCTCATGAGCCTGTTCGACTACAGAACGGTTGTTAGCCATCCTGAAGTCATGGAAGCTCTCCATGATGTACAGTTCACTGCCAGCATCTGCTACACCGAACTTAGCGTTCAGTGCCTCCCAGAGCTCTTTGGCATCTGTAATGTGCATGTACACATCAAACAGCTTGTTGCTAAGAGCACTCAGAACGAGTCCCACAAAGGCAGTATTGGTTTCCTTGAACTTGTTCTGATCCTCGTCAGATATAGTTCCTTCAGGTAAACCCTCACTAGCCTCGAACACTTTCAGAGATCGCAACCACAGTGTGGTCTTGTACTGCCATCTCTTAAAGTCCACACCGGTAAACTTGTCCGGCCTCAGCGCATCAGATAGATGTCCCATGTTTAACTCAGGAAATTGCCTATAACACATATAAGGTTTTTGGATTGTTGGAAATTAGGCAATAATTCCATGATTAATTCCAGAATATTAAACATAACTACACCAGCTACTAACATGTAGAATACGAACATACTAGATGTACTAATCAACATGAACAGCAGCAACACATACGCCAACAGATCCATAGCAAAACAGTTCAGAACACGCCGCACGTACCGAACGGTTGTAGAGGAAGTAGTCGTTGGAGCAGCGACGGCAGCAGCTTGAGCGGCGACGGTAGCAGCTCGAAGGAGACGACGTTGGAGACGAGTCGCCCGCAGACCCGGAGATGTCCAGGAAGTCGAGCCCACAGACCCGAACCGACTGACTGTGACGCGTCCGTCCAAACCATTTTCCCGGACTGCAAAAATAAAGCTCGGCTCGGCGAGATTCCCGCAACCCGCGGCGCGGCGCGTCGTGACGAGACGGGCGGGCGGTGCGGTGCGTGCGAGCGGCGGCGGAGGAGGAGGAGGAGTGCGCACGAGAGAGCCTCTTGTTCTCACAAGCTTACCAAGTGTCACAACACTCCACCTTATAAGGTGGTGTTTGTCTCCTCCAACTAGCAATGTGGGACTAAACTTTAGCTCCCACTCCACTCCCATGTGTGCTGCCACAAAAATGGGCTTTGAGATTTTTCTGAAATTGCTTATTGGGCTGCCCCAAATGGGCCCAAATTTTAACAATCCCCCACCAGATCTCAAATTCCCATTTAGAGATTTTGCCAAACCTCGTTTCTTGTTTATATACCAGTGTTTCAGCAGAGACTGTTGAGTTGAACTTCCGCCTAGAGTTTCAAACTACATCTACCAGCAACTTGAACAATGGACGAACCTTGAATTGCAAGTTTGGTACCAATAGACTTCACTCAAAGTCATAACCAGTACGTGGCTGCCAGTAGCCTACCCCGCGGGTGGAGCATATGCGTCATACTCCATGGTCTCTTCATGAGCTTACTAGAGATCACCCAAATCTCATAGACTGCGACGTTTAACAGTCGGACTCATATATGTGTGTTCTTTCAAGGTCGCTCTGTAGGATAGCACCTTTGCTACGAATAGCCAACAGAAACACATTAAGGCATATTGCCAACCTGCCTTACAGTATGCGAGAGTTATGCATCTTCCCACGGAGTAGACTACGGTGGCGGCTCAAGGCACGAGATTGGCAAAACCTAGATTGGTTCAGTGTCTTTGCAGCGCACGACTTTATATAGTGCGGCTCGGGAAAACCCTAACGGGTACAACGTGGGCCAAGCCCACGATCCGGGAGCGACCCGAACCGACTGACTGTGACGCGTCCGTCAAACCATTTTCTCGGGCTGCAAAAATAAAGCTCGGCTCGGCGAGATTCCCGCGGCGCGGCGCGGCGCGGCGCGGCGCGGTGCAGTGCGTGCGTGCGAGCGGCGGCGGAGGAGTGCGCACGAGAGAGCCTCTTGTTCTCACAAGCTTACCAAGTGTCACAACACTCCACCTTATAAGGTGGTGTTTGTCTCCTCCAACTAGCAATGTGGGACTAAACTTTAGCTCCCACTCCACTCCCATGTGTGCTGCCACAAAAATGGGCTTTGAGATTTTTCTGAAATTGCTTATTGGGCTGCCCCAAATGGGCCCAAATTTTAACATAAATATAGGGCAGCGCTTCGCTGCTGCTGCTCACTTCATCGATGGATCGATCGAAGCCAGATCAGAGAGATTTAGCTAGCTAACTAGTGAGCGAGCTGCGCGAGTGAGAGCTAGAGAGAAAATAAGAGAGAAGGTGCCATGAGCCCACGTCCATCTCCAAGATGGATATACGC
Organism: Poa pratensis; assembly: GCA_947311845.1. NCBI lineage: Eukaryota > Viridiplantae > Streptophyta > Magnoliopsida > Poales > Poaceae > Poa > Poa pratensis. Next base: position 89,719,831 of record CAMZMU010000041.1, read on the forward strand.
AGCTGGAATACAGATTAGAGGGCGAGGCCGGTGATGGCATGAGATACCGGCGAGCGGAGGGTCTGGCGCACATCTCAGCTGGTGGTATTCTTTTGGCTACGGGCTGGCGTATGAGCTGTATGCCTTATGCCAATTCTTAGCAAGTTGCTGGAGTACTAGAAGGAAAAGACGCGCGTTGCCGCGTCCGGTCTAATACAATCAATGGTTAAAAAAAATTAGTGAAACATATATATAGTAGCAATTATGAAAACAATAGTACCACTCGCTCACTCTCTTGCAACACGATCACTCAGATATCCTCACATAAACATAGAGAAGTATGGAAAGGAACATAATTGTGTGAGTTATAGAAAGAATAGAACTACACCAATCAAGAGATAAAACACATGACACCATAAAAAAAAGCTTACCTCACATACTGAGATAGACAATCAAATACGACCATAATTATGAAATGTCATGAAAGTTAAATTATGTGCATGGTTCTATGAAGATTCCAACAAAAGAATTGAACAAATTTCTGACAATCTGTAGACAATGTACGATATATAAGATGAACATTGAATACTCAAGAGATGATTATTCACGACTTGATTAGCCGTCGAGATACTCAAGGTCATTGATTTATTGTAATAAAAGCAAGTAGACTTTTATGACATTAATTATCCCACAATCAGTAATAGTTGGTATAATTATGTCCTGTAAATTTCAATCAATTCGATCGAGTACAATCGATACTATGTAAATGGAGGAACATTATACCAACAAAATACTAAATAATGCACCAAAAAACATAGCAAAGTGAGATCTTAAACGGTTTACATGCCATTTTAATCTGAGAAATCGGATCCATATTACATAAAATAAAATATAAACTAAAACAAATGGCATGAATACCACCAATAATTTTAAGAGGAAATATAGCTATTTGTCTTTTTCACAGTCACAATTTTTTTTTGTGTAGCTAGGAATATCAGCTTTTCACCGAAGATTTAACGAATATAAAAAAACATATGTATGTATCCAACATTTGTTTTTAGTTGTGAACTATAGATAGGGTCTATGGTCCACCATGGTGTAGTCTAAAACTTAAATTTAACTAAATGATAGCTAAGTGGGGTCCATCTTGATGAGGACATGTGAAGCAAGGAGATTGCAACAATCTTAGTGAGGTTAGTATTTGTAGAAAAAAGAAATTTAAGAGGAAATATAGCTATTTTCTTTTCATAGTCACAATTTTCTTTTTTATGTAGCTGGGAATACCGGTTTTTCGTCGAAAATTTAGCAAATATATACAAAACATGTGTATGTATCCAACATATTTTTGTGTAGTGTGAACTATCGCTAAGGTTCATGGTCCACCATGGTGTAGTGTATAGCTTAGTATTTAACTAAATAATATTTAAGTGGGACCCAGCTTGATGTGGACATGTGAAGCAAGGAGAATGCAACAATCCTAGGAGCTTAGATATTGTAGAGATACGTCAGAGTATTATTTGCTAGCTACGGCGTAGCTAATCGAGGCAAGCTTTTCTTACCACTCTCGTACAGTTTGTATGATATGCTTTGTTATTAAATTGATGATATCCTGAGTGGTACGAGCTTTGTGTTGATATATGTGGGTTAATGCGCTGGTATCGTTACGGTGATGGATCCGTAGGAGCCACCGGTACGAGCTGGGTTTAGCACGTATATTCGACATGGAAATAAACTGAATGCTTTTACAAAGTAAACTTGGTGCTACGAAGGTGATCATATTGTACCGGTCACAGTACAGGTATGGGTCCTATAGGACTGTCTGACTTCTCCGCGAGGGCGGCACTTGAATGGAAAGTGTCGGTGATGGATCCGTAGGAGCGATTGACATGAGTAGGTCAGGGTGTCTGGTGTCTTAGCGGGTAAAAGAGCTTTGCTCGTTTTGGAATCATGTGCGGTTCTGGTCGAGGCTGTCGATGTCGGAGTACCCCTCTTAAGAGTGTAAAAGCGTGGAATTTCACCCCTGTGAGTCCAGGGTAGGGAACCTCACTTTCATGTGTGGCACCATGTGTTTTCAATCTGACTAAGAACTTAACCACACAATGATTTACTGGTATTTCAAAAACCTAGTGTATTTTACAAAGTATATGAAAGTGTACGAATAGTTTGCTGAGTATAACTCCTGTTGTACTCACCCTTGCTTCCCTTTGTTTTTAGTTGCAGTATCAGAGTGCGCAGCAGAAGACGACGTCATCCGAGGAGTAGGCTGGACCAGTGGGTGGGAAACGACTAGAGAACCTTTTTATTCTGTAATTGTAATAATCCTGTAAATGAGTAAATGAGCTGTTTTGATCCACTGTGCTGGTTTATCCTGCTTTTCAAGCCTTGCGCGTGTATAGGCTTTCGGGTCTATAGGCGCGCGACGGCTGTCATTCTACCGGGCCGGGTCTCGGGGCGTGACAACATCCGTATGTTCTGAGCCCTCTGATCTGAATCGTACACACGACATTAATATCGTAACTTATTTACACTAGCAAAATGGCCGTGCGCTGCCACGGGCAAACAAATTTGGCTAAATACTTGGATAATAGATTACTCTCTTAAATTTGCAGAAAAGATATGAACAAGTCTAACATTGGGTTCCCATCTATTTCCCCCAAATCTTTTAAAAAAGCAGTTCACGGAGGCCGCAAAAATGACTACACGACACGCTGCTAGTCGTATGAATAAATTTGCTAATCCGTTCCAAGCACTTCGAATTGCCATATCCCATCATATCCCAAACAAAAAAAAATCAATTATGAATTACAAAAGTTCTTTTGAGAAGCATATTTTATGACAGAGCAAGTAAATGAAAACAGAAACAGTCAGCCTTTCTAATTACAAACGCGTCCCTTTACCTTGTTCACGTGGTAAATTAATTTGTCCTTCTGCCTGAACCAACTTTCAGTGTTTAGATATTTGATCTGTTCCCATTGTATAAAATGATATATAGGTTTCAGACATCAACAGAGACTGTGACTAATCTGCAGTTTCCTTGGGATTCAGTTATGTTACAAGGATGCTTTCATTTGCACCAGCTATAAGAGCTGAAGTAATACATTTTTACCAGAAGGGTCGAAGAAATATAATGCATCACTCACACCATAAATGAATATCAAAGATTAAAATCTAGCAACGTACCAGAATACAGAATACAAACAGGTAAGAAATAGGGCCAGTTAAAATGTTAGGAGCTGAAATGAGAGGAAAACAAAGTAGCACAAGTACTTGCCAGCCACACACACAACACACGGCTCACTGTTGGTTTGTCAAACACGCCTTGCTTATATTCCTTGGAAGACAAAGCTTGCAAGGCCTACTACGCCAGTAGAAGTCTTACAGTTAAAAAGTTATTGCAAGATCATTCTAACCTATGCTATTTCCAACTCCAGCATCACAGTCTTGTCCGCGAGCCGCCGCGCGGAGGGAACCCTAGCCGCCGCCACCGCCTAGCCCCCCACCTCTCCTCCCTCCTCCCTCCCCCGCTGCCACCACAGGCGCGGCCAGGAAAAGACTGGGCGCTGCCGGCGGCGGGGGGGACTTCTTCGTCCTCGAGTTTGACGGGCCGGCGGGTTGGCGCCGCCGATCTCGGGCGTGGCGCGGCCGCCTGGCGCCACGGCGACGTCGATCTGCTTCGACGGCGTGGCGGAAGGCGCGGATCTCCGGCCCTCCAGGCGCAGAGCGGCGGATCCGGCGGTCCGGGCCTTGCGGGCGGGTTGCGGGGGTGGATCCGGGTAGGGTGACGGATCTCGGTGTGCTGCTCACTCCGGTGGCGTGTCATGCCCGGATCTGGCCACTGCTCGAAGGATCTGAAGGTGTGGATGATGGCCGGTGAGAGCCGGGCTCCGAGCGGTCGGAGCCGACGATGGTGGCGCCCGCATGCGTCGTTACCTTGTTGAAGGTGTCGTCGTTGTGACTCTTCTGCCTCCCGCTCGGATGTTCCGGGGAAACCCAAGATCCGGTGCTACCGGATCGGACAATGGCAACACTTTCGGTGTCGTTTCTCCCCCTTGGGGCATCGTTTTTGGAACACGTGATGCCTGGAGTGGTCTACCAGTGGAACGGAGTTTCTTCTACCACGATGAAGACAACAGATCTTGGCGGCATGGTGCAGCGGAGACTTGACGATGGTCGTGGCTAGGTGGACTCGCGCAGGGTGGAGGCGCAGCCTGGTGTCTTGGTGGCATCGGCCGCAGGCCTGACGAGAGTTTTGCTTCGAGCTGCACGCTGGAGTTGGGTTGATGGAAGATGTTGGAGGCGATTTCCGGAGCGGATGCACAAGGCGCTGTCTCCGATAGTTAGCCAGGGAGCCGACGACGGTTGTGGCCGGGTACAAGGCCCCGTTGCATCTGTCGTTTGTGCTAGTTGTGGTGTTTTCACTGTTTGGTGGGTTCAGCTTTTATTTGTTCGTTGTAAGGCTTTTGCCAGCTATGTTGAATAAAAGAAATAAAACGGCCGTATGCATCATTTCGATGCAGAGGCTGGGTGACCCTTTTCAAAAAAAAAAGAGACTATGTTGAACGCCAAACTCTCCAGCACCATTGAGCAGCACTACAGGATCACATGCCCAATATCGTGCATACGAAAAATGACCCATTTTTCTCTATCAGGAAACAATATTTCGTCTTTCATGATGATCAAGTTCAGATAAAAAATGATCATGTCAAATTTAGATAGTGCAATGCAATGCTGCTGTTGATTTATTTAAAACAGTAGAGAGAGTGGATGTGCTAGCAGAACAATGTTATTCGACTGTGCCCTTGACAAAAGATTTTCCACTCGTCTTGCACCTATTAATGAGAGAAAGACATCAGTATACTTAGATGTAAATTACAAAATTCTGGAAAACATTGATGAACTGGTGAATGGTGAGTGCTAAGTTGCAGAATATGAGTGCCATCCTTACAAGTAAAGGCCCGTATCTCTGACTCTGAGCCATATCTGCAAGTGTATTCTGTCAATTGCGTCCAATATTATTCCAGCACTCAGTTTCATCGAACTTCTTCACCTGCGTTTATTTGCATTTTTTTTCTCGAGAGAGAATGCGCAAAGGATAATAAGGGAGCACCTAGGTAATTAACAGAAGTCTTTAGTATGGCTTGTAACCTTAATTGGAATCAGGAAACACTGGAAAATTATGGCGTGGATTCAGGTACAGGGAAGGATATTGAACAACGTATGAGAAACGAAAACTGAATCTTTTGAACAAAAGAGCCAGATTCTCAGTAGAAGCTCGTGGATTCAGAGCTCTGTCGCGTGGTTGGTGGCGGCGGTAGAGGTGTGCGCGCTACAGTTGGTACTTGCACCTTAATCGAGCATTACTCTGCTGTGAGCCTCCCATAACAGCGCCCGAGCACACCACGCCGCCGCGCTGTGCTTGTAGATCGAGGACCACCAGCACCACTCATAGCTCCACATCCGTCCACCTCCGACGCATCACCTAATACCCACCAAAGCTCCACCCTCAGCACGCAAGGGCAAGCTCCCGCCTCCACCGCGCGCCAAACGTAGGGCGACCAGGGCAAGCTCCTTTCTCCACCGCTCCTCTCCTACCCAGACGGTCGCCGGTGATTGGGGCTAGGGATGGGGCGGCACTATAGATGCTGCTCGGGCTGGGCGGCAGAGAAGCGGGCGGGCGGGCGCGGCGGAGGCCTGGGCGGCGTGGTGGAGAGCGAAAGAGATACAGGGGAGAGTCAAGACAATGCTGAGGACCGCGGGTTGATTTCCAGAAAACAAGAGGACCAAACTGCAAAACTACCACGACGTACCACGGCTACGGTCGTTTACTGATATTATATTAGTATATACTAGTTGAATGTCCGTGTGTTGCAACGGGGCATAAAGTTGTAACAGACATGTAGTACTGTACATACAAAATCACGAAACTAAAAGAAAATCGATCAAAATTTGAGAAACATAACACATACAATTCAATCTCATTGAGACAATCCACTTTCATCTCATTAAAAAATAAGGAGAGTAGCATAAGTTTGGAAGCCCAAAAATGCGAAATCAAAAAAAGTTAACAAGGTGAGCACCAATTCCGAAATAATTCATTTGGTGAGGTTTGTATCATGTTCGAGACCACTTATTTAATGATTTTTGCTTGCAGCTAAATATCTCGGTACTCTTTTCAATTTTTTGGATTGTCGATATATTTTATCTTTTGTCCTTTTTTGATCCACACAATTGAAATATATCATACACAAAAAAGAGCACAATAAATCAGTATCAGTATAATTAAAAAACAACATTGATGAAATAAATGTAAAAATGTTTAGACCGTGCACATTTTCTATTTTTCTAAATGTAAAAATGTAAAATAGGAGCGCCTCCGCGGCAACCCCTCATCTAAGCCTGATTGGCGGCAAGCTCCGAGGCCTGGACCCGACGGGAAACTCTACAACCACGTGAAGGGCGGCCCGGTGACGTGTTCAAGTTCTACTATGCGTGGAGCACCAAGTTGAGCTTCACTCATGTCTCCTCCGGCACCCGGCATGAACTGCTCGTGATTTAGAGGTGACCTCGAATTGGAATGGCTCTGCGGTGATAATAGTTTTATGTGAGTTAATTAATTTCTGAAGACATTACGATTGTTGACACTTCAACAAAACAAAAAAGACATTAAATTGATGATCTTTCTCCAGCACACACATACTTCATTTTTATACTCCCCACCTTTTCTTAATCACTGCATCTCATTCCATTTGCTGTGCTGTTCTTAGCTTCATCCGGACATAAACAAAAGCCGCAGCAATAGCGGCGGTTGTTCACGAGCAGAGGAGCAGGATGGCTTGAACTGCAGCGTGGTTGAACAACTGCTGCCCAGTGCCCTTGCCGCAAAGAAAGAAACAGAGAGAGGAGAGAACGCGACCTGGCCGGGGCAGGGAGAAAACGGCGGCGCCCTGGAGAACACGACCTGGCCGCGCGCCACAGAGGAAAACAGCGGCGGCTCCATCGAGAAATTCTTCCATCGATTAAAATCCATAGGATTTTTTCAAGAAAGCAAATCTGCAAAGCGAGAGCAACGGGGCAGGCCGCATCCGCCGGCCGCATCGGCGTAGGAGCCCGTCTCTTATCTTGGAGGGGTCAGCGCCGGAGCCGAGGGAGGGGCCGGCGCCAGGGCGCGGAGATGACGGAGCGCCCGGAGGGGCGGGATCGTCGGGTGCTGGGCGAGGAAGGAGAATAGAATAACCTCTGCCCAAAAAAACACAGAGCTCGCCGTCTCCGGCTCGCTGCCGCCGCTCCCCCTCCAGCTCCGGCGACCGACGATGCCTCCCTTCTCACAAGGTCGCCACCGCAGCCGTCAATCAACCGCATCGCGGCCTCGCAGTAGGACCCCCTCACCGCGTTGTCCCGAGTGTTGTGGAGTCGCGCGCTGCCGCCGTCGCAGCTCGTCCTCGCCGTCCGCCAAGGCTGGACTGCGGCGTGGCGGCTCCTCATGCGCCAGCTCGCCCCCTCCAACCCCGCCACGGGCGCCTTCACCCGCACCCCGTCCCGCTTCCCCGCCATCGTGGCCGCTCCCTCCTCGTCAGCGCGTCTCCACCTCTACGTCGGCCTCCCATGCCCCTGGGCCCACCACGCCCTCCTCGTCCGCGCCCTCCTCGGGCTCGGGCCTCGCCTGCCGCTCTCCGTCGCCGTCCCTGGAGACGACGGCACGTGGTCCTTCACGCCGGCCAGCCCCGACGCGCTCTTCGGCAAGCGCAGGCTCCGGGACGTGTACGCCGCCCGGCGCGGCGGGTTCAAGGGCCGGGCCTCCGTGCCCATGCTCTGGGACGTTGACCGTCGCGAGGTCGTCTGCAACGAGAGCATCGAGATCGCCAAGTTCCTCTGCACCTCTGGCCACCGGAGCTGCGCCCGGAGATTCCCGGAGCGGCGTCTACCGCCTCAGGTTCTGCAGAGCCAGGCGGCCTACGACACGGCGGCCGGCGAGCTCTTCGCCACGCTGGACTTGCTCGAGGACCGCCTGTCCAAGTCCCGGTACCTGTGCGGCAGCGTGACGCTCGCCGACGTGCGCCTCTTCACGACGCTGATTGGGGATTTCTTCTTTCTTTTCCATGTGGACCGAACCGGTCGTTTCACTTGGCGGTGGCAGAAGCTGTAATATCTCCCAACTCACAGGGGTAAAATCGGAAGAAAAAAACACACCAACCATCACCTCAAGCTATATTATATAGTAGAGATAATAATTGTGCACGTGCAACGCACGTGTAATCTCGAGAAAATTGTACTGAGTATCATAATTTTGGTTGTTGTTTATCACATATCTTTTGTGTCCCACTCTTATGGGTTTGCATTTCTATAACTTTCCTTCATCTACAACTTTTTTTAGTTTCAAATATTTAAATTATTAGAGCCTAAAGAGACGACTATTCAATCCTCTATGCAAGTCACAAATTTGTTTCAAGAAAACCTGTAGGATAACTATCCGAAGCAAGATCCAATATAAATCCATTGTTTTAATGGTAAAATTTCATCACACAAAATCAATGCACCACCCTGGCTAAAAAAATTAAGATGCAAAGACCCAAAAAAAGTCTATAATCACCTGCTTCAAAGTACAAAAACCTGACCAACCATATATAATAAATTTATGTCTGACATAAAACATGCACATAGACCATGCATTCTCTTCTTCACTCCTCTTTGTACATATAAAGAGGAATATCAATTCTCAAAAAAAAAAAAAAAAAAAAAAAAAAAAAAAGAGGAATATCAAATAGCCATGCATGATGGATCAACAAGAATGTCTGACAGTGAATCAAAATTTCGAACTAACATGTCAAGAAGAAAGCGACCTTCTTTTAGCCGCAGTTCTGAATTTTGATGGTCTGATAGAAATGAATCCCTTCTCTTGTAGTGGACAACGGTGTTTTATGTGTGCGGCAGCCGGCGGGCATAGAGGCTTGGGCACGGATGGCGACACCCAGATTGTGGCCCGCTCGTGTGCAGATGTGAGCCAAGCGTGCGCAGATGGTGTGCAGTCGTTGAGGCGCGGGGCACTGTGGGCTTCCAGTGTATCTTGATAATCCAAACATATTTTCAGAACAGGTGTATGCAAGTTTAGATTATAAATATACAGATTATAAAATATAGCAGGACAAGGACCTCGCTACCTCAAATTGGGCATATCCATCGTTGCCAAATTCCTTTAATGCATACTCAACAATCAACACAACATCATCAGTACTATCAGTATCAGTATCAGTATCAGTACTCAGTATATATATTATATACTATATATATAATATATATACTATATATGAAAGTTGGATGGATTCGCGGCTGCTCACGCTGCCCACGTCGCGTGACGCCCGCTGGCCGTCCGATCGCGCCAACGGACGGCCCAGATGCGCCCACGTCCTCCCGCAGATCGGCGACACTGTAGCGATCGACTTTCTACCAATCACAACGCGACACGTCGCCCGGTCACCGGCCGGTCGCGCCGGTTCCAGCCGGTCACTGTGGTTTTTTGCAAAAAAAAACCTCGCAACTCGAGCCATTGCCCCGCACCCCACACTTTGTCGCTGCGGAGTACCTATCTGCAAAATCCAAAAACCCCAAGGACCCCACTGAAAAAACCACGCACACACCCCCCTCTCCTTCTCTCTCCCGTGCGACCCCGAAATCGCCGCCGCCGCGACCTCTCGATCCCCCATTGCCGCCACCTCGACCTCCGTGGATCCCGCCCGACTCCCCGCGACGCAGACCACCGCCCCGACATCACCTGCCTCCTCCACTGATCCCATGGCGCGGAACCGTCCAATCTCTGGCCCTGGACGAACCCTACCCACGCTAGATCGCTGACCCCGCAACTCCGCCCGGTCGTCTGCCTTCCTCGACATGGCGAATCCCTCCGTCGATGGAAGGGCACCCGAGCAAAAGCAGCGGCCAACGGCGCTGGACCTCTCCAACGCTCTTATCCTGTCCGCGTCGTCCTCCACTGTAAGCAAAATCCTCGCCACATCTCATCTCTCCCCCCCCCCCCCCCCCCCCCCCCGCGCAAGGTTCCATCTTGCTCATGATACTGCTCGTGCAGATGTGGTGATTCCGCCCCCATGGCACGGGCCGGCAGGAGAGACGGAGATCAAGGGCGTCCCCGTCCTTGGCGTCGAAAATCCGACCTCCGGCTGACATGTTTCCCAACCCCATCGATTTGGTTGGTTCGAGAATCCGACATGGACTGCTGCTGCTTCAGGTGAGGGATTTTATCCGAGCAGCAGGTCGTTGCAGATTTCATCGGAGCACTTGGGATTGTTACCTTGTGATTTCTTCATTAATCTCTTCCTCCTTTTGTAAATCTTTGCGTTGTTTCTACTGAATGACTTGATGAGCATGTAGAAGGGTAAATCGGACTCCTCCTCCGCATGGGAGGTGGACAGGGCGAACCGTGGCCTGGTCGGCACCCACTGTAATGAGCCAAGGCGTCGCCTTTCCCCGGTACGCCTCCGCCCACATGATGACCTGCAAATTCTGGTACTTTGTGTTAATCTCGGCTACCAATCTAGGTGGTCGTGGACGGCGGCCAGGAGGCGGGCACCTCTCTATCTTGCATTGAGCTCAGCCACCAGCTACGACAGCGACCTGGAGGACGGCATCTCGCTACTTCAGATCAAGCTTGGCCGCCACACTCTGAATTGTTTGCCCTGCTGGCCGCCGAGCCCGCTGCACTGCAGGTGCGCGCTGCCAACCATACCCGCGCCCGTGCGCTCGCTCCGGCCGCTGCCACTGCAGCGCTCACCATGCACGGCCGGTTCATGGGTCGTGCCATTGCTTTCCCCACGTATGCTGCTGCCTGTATGATGTTATGGAAGGTCGGTTGCTGCATGTAAAGCTCGGACGTCCGGCTACAGGGACAGGTAGTTGTACGGCCTGCGGGATAATGTGCTGCCTGCTCTGGATCACCACTTGAGAAGGTGAGCTGGTTAAGTTGATTTCCTTCCTTCGATCAAGATGCTCTAATTTCTGTGTTTTTTTTCCTTCTGCTCTTGAGGTCTTGATTGTTGTTTGATGGAGCTGGGAAATAATTTGGGCTTAGATTTTGTGCACCATTTATCTGTCAGATGGGGAAGTCAGCTTAAAGTTGGAGCACTTCATGCTTTGTGCCAGTCAGATTGAGTTTAGCTTCCAGTTGAACCACTTCGTGCTTTCCTCCAATCGGATGGAGGTCAGGTTATAATTAGAGCAGTTCATGCTTTCTGCCTTTGAGATTATAAGTTAATGTATGATGTCTGCCTTTTGGTTCAGGTACGTGTATCGATTATTATGATTTTAGATACCTTGAGAACCTGCTCAGCAGCCAGTATGTGTACAACCTCAGTTGTGTCGGCATGTGAGCGCCCAATCCCGGGTCTTATTGTTGGATCAACACATATTAAGTTTTTTTCTTCTGAAATCATCTCTTTGAGATTTGTCTTTGCGTGTGTCCATTATTTGTTTGCTTTCTACATCTCGCTCCCTCAACTTAACCTCAAAGTTGATTGTTTTACAGTTCTTAACCACTCATTTGAAGTATCCGTAAACTGGTTAAATCTGGTGAAAGCAACTAGCAGGAGATTAATATGTGAAGGCATCATCAAATGAAGGAAGTGCTAGGCTACGGAAATTTTAACATTGATGTAAGTATATTGTTGTACTTAGTTGCTCAGTTATGCTTTTTCAGCATTAATTTTGTGAATTCATTGTGTCTAACTCTGAAAATTTTGACGTATTCAGTTGTTTAGTGATAAAAATTATGATGGCGGTAGATCAAGACACCATAGGAAAATATCTGCTACAACACCTATAATAAATTGGATGTAACAAAAATGTTCAACCAGCTCTTGATTTTATATTTTCAACTGCTCCAGACATGGTTCTTGAAAAGCCAACACTCTCAGTCTACAAAATAATTCCACTCAATTGTTGTTTTATGTCGTCATTCATTAGTCCAGCTTTCTTATATGTCTCAATCTAGAGGCACAAAATACATATTTCTCCATGTAGACTTCACATTCAATACATTGTCATGTTTAGGCTCCTGGAATTTTCCAATTCATACATTTATTGCTATTTCACATAAAACTGATATTTTTATCATGAGATCCTTAGCAACCAATTTGAACTTTGTTCACAAATAAGCTATATATATTAGAAATTCCCAATAAGAGATGACCAAAGTGTTGAACCATAGGCGGTGAGTGCTGAACGGTAGATGATGAGAGTGGTGAAATACAAGTTAGTAACGCCATGTCATCTCCATACCGTCTATAATCTGATATGAATGTTTTAGGAGATAACTGAACCTGAGGTTACGGTTTTTAGTATGTCATGCTATAACAGTATACTTATTCTGTTCTTCAAGCTATAGGGTAAGTTCTATGCTTATATATAAAACTGCAAGAAATCTGAGATTTAAGTCAAGCTCGGAAAAAAATTCAAGTTACATTCCTGTTACTTCTCTACTCTTACAGTGTTGCTATCTCTTACCACTTTACCTGGTCCTGAAGGATTCCCTGGGTATTATATTGACGTTGAGCCAGGTTAACACACCAAGCTAGCTGTATGTCACCCAATTATATGACGTAATGATCCAGGTGGATTAGATAAATATTTACCATTTAGATAGTTTGTTAGTACTACATAGTTGCTTTTGGTGCTCAGATTGCGTACGTGTAAACTCGGTTGTGTGATAAAATTCACCTGGCGTACTCATAATGCAGTCCAGCCGTTGATGCTTCTATGCTTCTTTTCATCAAAGCATTTTGTACTCACGTATTATACTTGGCACACTTATGCAAGGGTATAGAATAATACAATTTATCAATTAATTAACTATTTTATATTGTTCACTCTATTTAATTATTTTAGGACACTTTCCCACTGTATGATTATTCTTATTTTCCTAACTGCCTGTTGTATTGCCTCACATAGAATGGACCCAACACCCTTATACAGTTGCTGCTTATGAGCTAGACGAGCTGAAACCAAAGGCCAAGAAAGTAGAATAAAATGATATTAGTAAAGTGTTCATAATGCCAGTTTCCTCGACGATGTCATATTTCAAATGTACCTCCTTGCCTCGCAATTATTCGGCTTATAAGATAGAAGAGGAAGATTCAAGTGTAACATGTTTTCCCAATTTAAATAGTATTACTAATTGTAAAACAATTTTGTGGGTTAATTTGTAAACATTATCTAGACACATTTAAGTATGGCATCTTTGACATCTGCAAATTTCAGTTTAATAGCCTTTTATTTGTGATTTCCCTTATATAAAGATGACAAGGAATTATCTCTTTCTTACCGCCTCTTTTCAAACACCACTCTTAATGTGATTACACCATCCACATAGACTTACAGACCAACCCGTCGCCAAGTTAACGTGATCAACCCACAGGGCGCGGCATGTTGCCGCGCCAGGTTGCCTAGTACAAACGAAAAGATGATGATGTCTAGGAATCACGACGGGAGAGGAACTACGGCACTGAAATACACAGAGTAGGATACAACATCTCAAAAGTAGAGTACCTGAGTGCATCAGTCCAATTGTTTTTCGTGAGGACCATCAGGAGTTGAACCTGAGTGCATGAATTACTCCTGAAATTCATGAGGACAATCAGGAGTAGATAATATGATGTTGTACGACTCCTGAAATCACTTGTTTCCCGGCATGCTCATGTAGAATTGGATCTTCTCAATATTTCAGCTCTAGCACTTAGTCAAGCATTGAACAAGCAGACAGTGCAGATGTTTCAGTGAAAGAGAGTAATACAAAAAAACAGATGCAAACAGCTGCAATGATTCAGTAGTGAAGAACCAGTCCATTTAACTGATAAAGAGACGAAATACCTGATAATTTTGTAGTAGAGAAGAAGTACATGATTATTGTTGAGAAATTCAGCTGCAATGATTCAGTAGTGAAGAACCAGACGATTAACGGCCGCACTAATGAGGTGCGGCGGCGCGGCGATAGGGACGGCCGTCGGCGGCGCGGCGGTAGGGACGGTGCGGAGGCGGCCGGGTCTTGCGGAAGCGGCGTGGCGGGGACGGCGGCGATGTGTGGCTGGGTACGGCGCCGGCAGCCGCGGCACTGCCGCGATTGGGGTCGTGCGGCGGGCGATGGGGGTCTTGGGGCGGCGGTTGGGTTGGGGAAAGAAGATGAGTAGCGAGACTTTTTGTTTTTGACGGGAGCGAGACGTTGTTTTTTATTAGCGCTGGAGTTGTCCGTCCGGATGTGTTTTAGCGCTAATGACGCGCGTGATTAGAACCCTTAGATATTGATTCGATGGCTGTGATTCTTTGGATCTGTCCCCTCTGGGCCTTTTTATATTGGTACTAGGTAATATGCTTGTGCTTTACAACGGGTGAGAAAAACATATGCTTATAAAATAAGTTCTCGTTGGTATAGCCTCATCGTTCACAGATTCATCCAGTTTCAGCATGTACACAGCAGTTTTGCAATGTGCCAAAAGGCATGTGTCGCCATCGTCACCTCAACCCACTTTGGAAAGTCATTATTCACCTCCCTGTAGGGTTATGGAGTCGAGAAAGTAAAGTAAGACAAATAAACTGTTGGAGGAGAAGTATGGATGTAAAATGTGCGGACCCCGTTCGATCATCCGCTCCAACATTGACAAAATCGAAGTCTTCGCTGACAAATTCTCATCATCAAACTAAATACATGATATGCAACTATCAAAAAATTGGTCAAGCAACAAATCTGGATAATACCAATGAAATTGTTATTGAGCTAAACTAAATTTGGTTGACACTAAATCAAATATTTCAAATTTAAGAGTATATCATTTCCGGGCGCATAAATTTGGCATGTACACCATGTGATTTTTCTCACCGGATATTTAACCTTCACAGTACACAAATTAACATATATTCACAGAAAAATTAAGTGCATTATAGCATTTTTTATTAAATCTAAATGATTACTTAGCATACACAACTCAAGAAACGCACAAATTTTTACACATGATTATTCCTTTCCTTTGTTGATTGAAAGCTCTTTCCGCACGTCCATAATTCTAATGCGAGGGACGGAAGTTGCAACCTTACTTCACACCTCCATCACTCCCACTCTTTCTTGCTGCCTCCGAACGTCGGCGCGATCGACGATGACGTGGGCTAACCACTTGCATCCAAAATTCACTTAAGGGCCCCGCTCCATGCTTCTCGATGGCGTTGGTCACCTCCTTGAATCTTACATTCCCTAAAGACTCTAATAAGTAAATATGCTTGAGAACCTAGAACTGGGCTTCACCTAAAGACTCTAAGAAGTAAATATGCATGAAAAAGGATTCATCCACTCAAATAGTAGTAGTAGTAGTAGTAGTAGTACCTACATAGTCATTGGTCAGGAGTAACACTACCACATGCCAAATTAGTGAGGTCGTTATTCTGTCAGAACCACCTACGATTTATACAACAAACGTGATTTAGATGAGAGGCCAGACAAAATAAACATTCATCTTTACATACCACTACCCACTTGCATGGTCAACCAACAAATATTTTTGGCTAAGTGAGCAAGCCATGAAGATGATACAGGAGGTTTTTGGTATATCCTGACCTTTATACAACAAATATTTTTGTCAGCACACGTTTTTGCAAATAACACCTACCAGAAGAGGAGGTAATGAGTAATACCATATGATCTTTGTTGATTTGGTAGCATTGCAAGGTGTAAAGAAGCTCCCAACACTGAAAAGGTGTAAAAACAGGAAAATTCAATTATCTTATGTGTACTAACAAAATATTGCACACTGTAAACAAGTATGGTGCACTATGAATATCTGTCTTTGACGTACACAAAGTAAGAGGCACCTAATGTTACAGAAGCATTAAACAACCACTCAAGTCCTCAACATTTTATCACAAAAGTTATTAGTTTAATAGGTTCACCTCTCACATATATGTTCATCGGACACTTCCTCGGAATTCTTTGTGCTAAACTTCGCGTAGAGAAATTGTTATAAAAATAAATCGATCTGCAAGTGTAGGAAATAATTCAATGAAAATAAATAGAACAAAGATGCAGACAATCAAATTTGAAGGACAAACATCTTTAAAAGGGACAAAGTTCTGAAGAATGTACAAATGTGTCAAGTAGTAATGGTGATGGGCATCAACATAAGCATTTGATAAAAACGTTTCCTCTTTGCTATGCATCTCAATCTACCAGTGACACTGACAATAAACACTCAAATCGAAAGTGCTAGTTATTCATTGTGTGGCATCTGCTGTAGGCTGTAGCTAGCAGTTATTGAATTTCAGAACACACCTTTTTCTTCCGTAGAAAGAAGACTGCTTTTCATGAGCGCAATGGGATCTGAAGAGATCTTAAAAAAACAAAAAAGAATATTCAGAAGTGAGGTACCATTAGAAAAAAATACAATACAACATGATGCAAACATAACTGATTAACGGGATTACTTATTCCAAGATGCAGTAGACTAATTATATCTTTTTTACTACAGTCAAGAGTAGTTTCAGTAGAGGAACGACAACTACTCTGTTAAACTCTTTTCACTATTTATGATACAGCTAAAGTCACTTATATTTGATTAATGGGTATACGCAAGACAACATTTCTGCATAATTTCCGTCACTGGGTGAACCCTAATAATTCTATGGAATGCCTACACTATCATCCACGATTCCTGTACCCAGCACAACTATTATGCAACCAAAAGCCTACTCCAAAGTCCAAACAAAAGTGAGTATCTGACCGGGTGATGATTATATGCATGAAACAAACAAGCAGCTATCAAATCACACTAAGTAGCAGCAGACTGCATATTTCTTTTCCGGATGAAGGCACCCAGCCACACAAGGCAAACAAGAAAAAATAGTATAAATTGATCTTACATTCAGTGACTTCCATTTAGAACCTGACCATTGTGGACAAAGATCCCATCACCAACTATAGTTCCAGAAACCTGCAGGTTTAACATACATGGAAACATAAGATGATGGCAGAAGATGATCAACGAACTAAAAGGTGGATACACGGTTGGCCTAGACAACCCGAAATTGCATGAATTGAGAAGCAGACAGCACACAGAACAAGTGCGGCTATGGTCCTGAGCTGTTGTTAAATGACCACAGAACAATTCAGTAGATAACTCAAAAGAAAAACACTAATTTGCATACCTCTGTAGATGTGCTTAACCTCCACTCAGATCAATTAAGGTCCTTTGATATAAGCTCTTGAGTCGGCATCGACATGTCCTGATCGATAGCAAACAGAGAGGAATTTAACTTTGCACCATATGCAATTATGATTACTAAGAACATGAGAATTGGGCGCACCAGAGGCGGGAGACGCTCGCAGAGTCCAGAGAAGAGAGAACCCGCCATGGGTGCTGGTGTCGGATGGCGTCAGGATCTTGCAAGAGTGCACCACTGGCCTCGACATCTCCAGCGACGGCGGCGCTGGTGTGATAGACTCCCGTGGAGGAGACTCGTCCCAGGGAGGGACGAGCGCCGCCGGTCGCGAGGCAAGGAAGGGGAGGGGCGGCGCTGGTTCTGCAAGGGATAGGGAGGGGCTCCACCGGTGGAGTGTTGCGGCAGGCAGGGTAGTGGTTGGGCTTCGCCGGAGAGACAATGCGTGCCGAGCGGCACGATCCACCGCCGGTACGCGGGATTTCGAGGAGAGAGAGCGTCGGGGGGAATGAGAAGGGGATTCGGGAGGGGCTCGCGGCGCGACGCTTCGGTGGGGCTCGTGCGTGGGAAATGAGTTGGCGGCGTGTGCGAGCGGTTGACCCTGCGCTGGACGAAGCGGTGGTGTTGGACGAAGCACTCTGCTTGACGGACGAAGGAACCAAATTTTACTTTTAGGTAGTATATATATACTAGCAAAATTGCCCGTGCGTTGCAACGGGCAAAATAAATTCATACATCTTAACTTTTAAGTATACACCGATTTTGTTGTATCATACTTTCTTTCTAATTTTCTATGAATTATCAGGTATATCCAAAAATATGAAATCAACATGCAGAAATCACTTGTTAAATTACATAAGAATCACTAAGTTAATTGGATCACATAGAAAATCTCGGTTCAATTTCAACAAACCAAAGCACACAAAGGAGGTCAATATTGCATGAAGATTACATGTTTTAGTCGGTTTACATTGCACGATTATTACGTGTTGTAGCCTCACACGCTATAAACATTTTTGCAAGGAGTGAAAGAACGTACTCATTTTGGCCTAGGTACCTTTGAGTAGATACATACTGCAGTAAAAGGCAACAGATCAGCTCTCACCTCTAGTTACATTCAGGAGATTATCTGTTAATTCAGATCGGAGACCAATATTGCATGATAAAGATCAAGTAAGCTGCAACTAATTTCACGACACCTATACATCCTAGAAACATAAGTCGTGACCTGTAGAATGAAGTTTCACGGAGAAGGGTTTGAGGAAGGAGACATCACCAAGTTGCGGCTGCTATCTGAGGCTTGTTTGGCTGTGTGAGCAGTTTGGACAGAAAAAATAATCCAAGGGGATTTATATTGCATCTGATAGCCTTTGATATCTGACTGCTAGATGTGATTCCTCGAGAATTAAGCTGGCGCCTTGAGCAGAGGCTCTGATCTGTCTGGTTTTGAACTTTTGTTGATCAGCATAGAACCGATCTCTATGAAGAAATATTAGATTCAAAACAGTTACATTATTTTGTAAATACAATTCTTTATTGATATTACCTGAAGATAATGGGCATGCACCAAGCTGATGTATGTGCAGTTAATTGCCTTTATTAGATGCCAGGTACTGGTATCAATCAATGAACTAATCAGCGAGAATTAAAAAAATTGCGCTAAGAGCATCTCCAAGCATGTCCCTCAAATCCGCCCCAAACGCCCGGGTGGACAGCCCGGATGGCATTTGGGCCAAAATCCTTGACTCAACCAGCTCCCCTATAGTCAGCCCAAACGTCCGGGCTGTCCGGCACACCCTAAAGGCAGCCCATATGTAGGGCGGGTTTGGGGCCGCCCGGACGCGTCCGCCACGTCGGATCTGTCAAGGCGGGCCTACCCAACTTTCCCCTCAAATCGGCCGGAATTCCCCTTCCACCACCGCTCCGACCAGTTTTGCCCGCCCACTGTTCTCCGCCGCCGCCCCCGTCCGACCGCGCCGCCGCCCCGAAGGCACAGACTCCGCGCCCAAGTCCGGGGCAACCGCCGGAGCCCGTTTTGACATAGTTTTCGGTACGTTTTGCATCGGCGGACATCCACCTCGCTCTCAAAGTGTTTGTTGAAACGCCGGAGCCGGATTTTTGAGAAATTTTTCATGCATGTAGGCATGAATTCTTCGTCCGATGAGGACCATGATTACTCGGCCGTCGATGACTTCATTTACAAGGAGTTCGTCGAAGGGTCGAGTGACGAAGACAAGCTTGACGACGGAGACGAAGAGAACGCCATGTCCATGATGAGCATGCAAGAGGAATTGGAGAAGGAGGAGCATGTTCTTAACTTCAAGGGATCAATTAAGGGGCGGATCACCGTGAAACGTGACAGGCTCAAAGGAGCTCGAGATCTCTATGACGATTACTTCAAGCGTCCGAATCCGGTGTTTCATGAGGGTTTTTTCCGACGCCGGTTCCGGATGAGCTCAGGGCTGTTTGAGCGCATACAGGAGGAAGTCACAAAATATGATGATTATTTCAAGTTGAGGTATGATTGCTGCCGGAAGTTATCCTTCTCCCCTATGCAGAAATGCACCGCTGCTTTGAGGATGCTCGCCTATGGGAAAGCTGCTGATGCCGTAGATGAGTATGTCCGAATGGGAGAGAGTACATGCATTGAGGCTATGGAGCACTTTGCATACGCTGTCGTGAAGGTTTTTGGGCCAAGATATCTGCGAGAACCTAATGCTGAGGATACCGCAAGGCTACTTGCACTAGGAGAAGCAAGACGATTTCCTGGAATGCTAGGTTCAGTGGATTGCATGCATGGTAATGGAAAAACTGTCCAACGGGATTGCGTGGGCAGTACCAAGGGCACAGCAAGGAGGCTACAATTGTACTTGAAGCTGTGGCATCCCAAGACTTGTGGATTTGGCATGCTTTTTTTGGCATGCCCGGTTCTCACAATGATATCAATGTGCTTCAGCGCTCTCCCCTGTTCAAGAGGCTTTGTGATGGGGAAGCTCCACCATGCAACTACACCGTCAACGGACACGACTACACCATGGGTTACTATCTTGCAGATGGTATATATCCTCAGTGGGCGGCTTTTGTGAAAACTATAAGTAATCCCACTACTCCCAAAAGAAAAGCATTTGCAGCTGCGCAGGAATCAGTTAGGAAAGATGTGGAGAGGGCATTTGGTGTGTTGCAGGCTCGTTGGGGCATAGTTCGTGGAGCGGCTATGATGTGGGATCCGGAGGTTCTATGGCAGGTCATGACTTGTTGTGTAATTTTGCACAACATGATTGTGGAGGATGAGTGAGAAGGGGCTGCTCGCATTGACTTTGAGAAGCCCGAGAACATGTCCACCTACCTGAACAAGAAGCAGAGTATGTCTTGCAATTCCTTGAGATGCATCGACAACTTCGTGATCAAGTTGTGCACACCCAACTACTCACAGATCTGGTGGAACACATGTATGTCTTCATGGGGAGGGACTGATTTGTCCGGCTACTTTTATTTGTTTAAGTACAATTATTAATTGTAATAACATGGTGTGAACTTTTTTTAAACATCAAAACTATCTCTATGATGGACGTTGCATGGCTTGCATGGATTTGGGCATCAATTTTTGTGCATTGTGGTTATAGGAGCCCAATTTTGGGGGTCGTCCGGTCGGTGTCCGCGGACGCGTCCGGGCGCGTCCGGGCGCAGTTTGGGGGCGGATTTGAGGGCTCCGCTTGGAGATGCTCTAAGTCCTCAAATCCAATGAAGGAATCTTAATTAGAGACACATGAACTGGTTAGTTCTTATGAAGTAAAATTTTGCATATTATACCTGCATCACTGCAGCCTGCCTTGTGTAGAAGGGCATTACTTAAAATAAATCCCCTGTCAGCTAATACCCATCCTCCGCAATACTGCGCCATTACTAACCTCCCAAGAAGTGTGTTCTTCATATGTCCGCAGCGAGAGAGGAGAGCAACAGCTCCATACGGATCAACACCAATCCCTATCAACGCCATATCATAGAAAAGCTGCAGCGCCATCAGGCCGAACCCTTGCTTGGCTTACCCTGACAGCATGATGTTGTGGGACACTCTGTCCAGCTCCAGCACGGGCGCACACCGGAACATCACCTCGGCCGTCTCTACATCGCCGGTGTCCAGGTACATATTGATACACGAGTTTCGCAAGTACACAAGCGAGTGCAAGCCAGAGGCTGGGCTAATACCAGGCAGCTACCCCAGACACAACATGTCAACATCGCCGCCTGCGGCTGTGCCCTGCTTCTTTTTCTGATCTCGCCGTACCTCTGTCATCTTCATATGGATGTTCTTCAGAAAAAGATCGACATATGATATTATGCAGACGGCTACGTGAGTATGCATCCATGAGTAGATCGATTAGCCATATGCAGCTAAATCTATTAGTCTTGGCGTTTCCCTCTCTGAATTTCCACCCAAGAACATGTCGATGTCAATGTTGCAGCTGAAGATTTAAACGGCGACGCCCAGAATCCCCACGATGAGGTCGACGGTAGCCAAGGATCGGACGGCGATGCTCGCACCGACGGAGCAGCCACAGAAAAGCACAACCGGGACGACGGGAAACGGCGAGGATCGTCCAGCTCATCCACGTCTTGGAGCACAAAAGCCCGAAGTCGATTATCTCGTCGGCCTACGCAGTCGCGACGATGCCGCCACCGTTGTCCATGAATATATCTCCTGCTCGCGCCTGACCGTGTAGAAACTTACGAGCGCGTGTAATCGATCGATCGATTCCTCTTATCATCCTATTTATGTCCTGGACAATTACGTGACTCGTGCGTACATGGTGTGGAATCCTATTTGTACTAGCAAAACACCCGTGCGTTGCTACGGGCTGAGAATTATTTTTCAGTCAGAATAAGTGTGTAGCTTTCTCTAATCCAATGCTTAAATTCAAAGAAGACCATAAGCTGGGTCTCACTCGGTGTGCTATAGCAAGCCGTCGCAATGTTTAAGACCTATCGAGGCATTAAGATGGAGCCCAGTTGTCAGTTTTTTATTCTTTCCATTCAACCACTGAGTCTTCCCGATTCATCTCCTTCCCCACGAGCCTCTGCCCAACAGATCTCTCCCGATTCAACTCCTCCCACCGCAGGATCGTTGGGGCCGCCATCGATTCGCCGGCATCCCGTCCCTTAGTCCAATCTCAGTTCGGCTCCTGGAGCTCTCATAGCCTCTCCTCCAAATCCCCTTGACAAACGTTTCTTGGAGCTCGTGGCACGCCGGCCATTAAAGTCGGGGTCGGCGTCCACGGCAGCGCCACCGCGCTATAGAAGCTTTTGCACGCCCCTGCAAGTGCCGGGACACCTTCGTCGAGGTGCGCGTGCAGCGCCCGCTCAGGCGCAGACAGCGGCGGCTGCGGCCAACTCCATTATGATTTTGGGGCGTCCGAGCTCGACTTCTTGTCCATGTGCGTCGCGGCCTCCTTCGCTTGGGCGTAGTCTGGTGGGGCGCTGGCGTCGCGGCGACGGCGGCGGCTGATAGAACGAGAGGAAACCTAATCCACCAGAAACGAGAGTAAGCGGAAAAAACGGTTCATGAATAAAGCTAGGACTACGGGTTGATTTACTAATTTCCGAGGGGTTCAAGTGTAAAAGACCACGACGTACGACGGACGACGACGTACCACCGCACGAACGTACCATCACGGCATCTAGTAATATTTAATATAGATATAGATATCTATATATATATATATAGGGTGGGACTATTCTACAACTCCTTAAGAGATTGTAGAATACCTATTCTACAACTCCCAAACCAATTGGGCTTCTTATCCTGAACCGACCCATCCTAAAAAGACTTTCTTATCCCGCACCCGCCGAACTCCTGGCCCACTACCTACCCCCGCACGACACCCACGACCGCACCAACTGCCCTCGTCGCCGTCGGCGACCGCATGCCCCAGCGCTGCCCGCGTGTCTTCCAGCCAGAGCTCGTCACCCTTGGAGGGATCCTGACCTCCGATGTGCGCCGCCTCGGAGGGCCCCTCACTTCCGCCTCGCGCCGCCTCGGAGGGCTCCCATCTGCGCCGCCGGCCGCCCCCGCAGGGCCTTACCGCGCGCCGCCCGGGAGGGCCCCCATCTGCGCCGCCGGCCGCCCCCGGCAGGGCCTGACCGCGCGCCGCCCAGGAGGGTCACGCCCATGCTCCTCCCCGGCGAGCCATCCGTGCCCCACCTCCCGCCGGCCATGGACTCCCGGGTGCGCCGCCGTGGACTTCGCGGCGAGCCAGCTGGACTCCGGTCGAGCGCGCCCCCGCCGTACCCGTGCTCACCGGCGCGATGGCCCCTGCCCAGGACCTTCTCCTGGCGCCAACCCTGCTCCACCCGCGCGCAACTCCTCCCAACCCCCTGCTCGACTTCCCTCTCTCCGTCCTGCTCCACCGCGGAAGAACTGGTGGACCTGCTCGCCGGAGATGGAGGCCGTGCCTGTACCAGGTTCCCCCACGAGCTTCAGGAATGACGCATCCACAACTGCGTCGTCCCTCTTTCTGAACTTCAGTGGGGGTGCATCAAAACTCCACCGGGAAGAAGGAAAAGCATGTTGCTACCAAACTGGTGCTGTCAGGCGATTTTTCTTACGGATTTTGTACAGGAGTTGACTTGTGCTGACATGGTAGTCCATCGTGCACCACCATGTGCAGTCCATGGACCATGCTGCCACGATACTCCACCAAAGGAGGCAATGGAGTTCACCGTCGCCGCAGCAGGGAGTCCACCAACGGAGCGCGCAGAAGTTAACCGGGCCACGAATAGCTGTTCACTTTTTCCCCACACGAATTTTGCTTCTTATACGTGTGAAGTTGACTTCCTTTTACTGTGAAGTTAACTTCGAATGAGTTTATTTGCGAAAATAAACGAAGTTCACTTTTAAAAAAGCCGAAGTTAACTTGTGTGACGGGCGAAGTTACGTTCTGCTCTTGTGAAGACTCCTGTGAAAAATAAAGTTGATGTTAACTTATGTGACGGGCGAAGTTACGTTCTACTCCTGTGAAAAAAACGAAGTTCACTTTTAAAAAAGCCGAAGTTAACTTGTGTGACGGGCGAAGTTCAGAAAAGGTTGTAGAATAGCTATTGTACAAGTGGTTGTAGAATAGCTGAGACCTATATATATATATATATATATATAGGGCGGGTATAATTCAGGATGGGAATGGGCCGACCCGGACCTGGCCTTGGACCCGGCCCCACTGGCCCAAGGGCCAATTTGTGAGGCCACGGGTCGACCCACAGAAAAATAGTAAGTGGACTCGTTGGCCCGATGGGTATTTTGGGTCGACCCAAATTTAAAATATATTTTGTCTTGTGAATTTTTTTTGTTAAAATTAGGCGCGTATAATACAATCGGACTAGTTATAAGAATTAATGTTACAGATAGCAGTATCGGGTGCTATTTATATGCATGTATATGAGAATAGTCAAAGTAGCAAAGTAAATCCGGCCTCCGTCTGGGTATCTACGCATGCATGCGTACTTGTGTGCTTAAAGAAAAAAATGGTCTACTAGTACAGGATTAAGTAACAGAAACAATCAAGTCTCCCGCTCGATCGTGGGTATGTAGGCCGCGCGTATGGGCAAAACAATTTTTTTTTTGTTAAAGAGCCGGCCAAAACAATGAGTCACCTTTACTCTGTTTGCAAAAAAAAGTCACCTTTACTCTCGTTATAACTAAGCATTAGCTGAAAATTATAGTCCGTCTTAAGATTGTGGCCTGCAACAATGTCGACGTGATATAGATCACAAATTCACAACTACAGCACCTTGTCGAAAAAATAAGGTGGGGTCGGGTCGGCGACCCAGCGGGCCGACCCGGCCCATTCCCTCGCCGACCCGACCCATTCCCATCCTGAGGTATAATCAACAACCAGTTGTAGATTAAGAATCTACCACCGGCTCTCCCCTATATAGGCGCGATGCGCTGATACAACAAACCAAACCCAACCGAACGGGACCTTCTTCTTCCTCGCGGGCCGAGCGAGCGAGCGACGGCGGACGCCAGCGCGAGGGAGCGAGGCCCGCCCACGGCACCGACCCATCCTAACCACCTCCTACTCGAGCGGGCGGGCGAGCGAGCGACGGCGGGACGCCGGCGCGAGGGAGCTCGCACCGCCGTGTCCCGTTCGATTCCCCTGCATCCTCGCACCTTCTTCCCCGCCAGGATTCCCGCCGTTGCGCAGCCTCACCGCTGGCCTGGGCTCCTGCAGGAACAGCTCGCAGCGCCGCCACCGTGGGTCCCCACAACCGCCGCCTCCGCAGAATCTGGCGCCGCCCCGGTCTCCCGCGTCCGCCGCCTCCTCTACAACCGGCGCCGCCACGGCCCTCGCAACTGCCTCCTCACGACCCTGTCCACGGCTCTCTCCCCCACGCAGCCGCTCCCGCCGCCGGCCATGTCCACGGCTGGCTCCCGTCACAACTGCTCCCGCGCTTTGCTTTCCCACTGCCGGCAGCCGCCGCGACTCACCGCCTCTTCTTCCTCGCCGCCGGCCGTCGCCTCCTCCTTGCCCGCGCCGGCCATCCTCCTACGTGCCTCGGCGCCGAATCGACCGTCCAACTGGTTGCCGTCGCCGCGCGTCTGAGATTCCCCAACAGCCGCCCTGGATTTTCCCACCACCGCCGGCTTCCCCCACATAGGCGTGGTCCTGCTCGCATATCCCACCGCCCTCCCGGCACACGGCGGCGCCGCCCTCGTCTCTGGCCGTGACCAGCAGGAGCTCCGTCGGCCCCATGGCCCGTCTACCTCCAGGAAGCTCCCGTCGGCCCGCCTTCCCACCCACCGCCAGCCACCAGCAGCCAGCACGCCCCGCCACCAACTACACATCCACCGCACCGCCGGCTGCCGAGCACCAGCTTCCAGTTCAACGCCGCCCGTGCTTCTGCTGTCGTCGCGAACCTCCAGGCTATAACACCCCTCTTGCATCAGAGCTTTTTTTTTGCTCGTCTGTACTGTCCGTGGTGGTGTCTGAACTTTTCTTTCTTACTATCAGCAAGAGCTAGCTGAGATTTGCTGGGCACGGCCCCCCTACGTTTGTCCGATGCTTTGCACTTTTCCTCTGTATATTGCATTCGGCCGGACAGCATCGATGCCACGTTGCCGGAGCAGTGCAAGGATATGGAAGTGGGAAGCGCAAGTTTTGGATTTGGGAAGTGCAGAAATTTCACGATCTGAAATTGCACATTGTTGCTCGGTGCTCCATGGTCCTGATGCTGCCTTGGTGTTTCATCCTCTGAAGGTGTTTGTTAGTTGAACAAATTGTGCTGCTTTTACTTTTATTTTGAGAACTACAAACATTTATATCAGGGAGTGCAATGTCTCATACCCAACTATGTCTCTGAATTTTCATGAGATATCAATAAGCACGAGCAGACAATGCTCTTGGCCAAGGATTGAAAATTTGATCTTTATTCGCATGTGCAAGTTTGTATGCGCACAAACCATTTTTGTCAATGCCTAGTATAGGAGCATCGTTGCCTTTGGTTCTCTTTAGCTGATCGATTTCTTGGTTTTAGACATGATATAGGCACACCTGCGTGCATACTTTGGTGCATTTAATTTTCCAATTTCTAGCAGACATTGTTTGTTTCAAGAAGTGCAGCTATTTGGTTTAGGAAGTCCAACCATACGATTTCAGCAGTACAAACGTTCCATGCTATGTGAGGAGATGTCGTTGCCCTCCATGCTCGATCGTTCGATGGCGCCAGCTGTGTCCCGACAGCGTTGCTCAGAGACATATTTGTTCGGCATCGCAGGCACCCTGTAAAAAATTGCCTCCCTACTTGACTTTTTGGGGGCAAAATAATTTGAGTATTCTGTAATTGGATCATCTACGTCAATGTTTGAACTGATAGAAAAGCAAATAAGGTGACCGCGCATCCATATACAGAGATGTGTACATGCGCAAAAAGGAGAGTGCTCCTAGATTACCTTACTACTTACTATTTCAGTTGTGTACACCGCATTGGGGGATGTTGTGTACGCCTTGCCCTTTCTCTCCATGGCAGTATTTTCTTGAGATATTTCTGAATTTTTTAACAAACGAAGAATTACACTTGCATCATTACCGTCGAATTTGGGAAGTACAAATGCCCGTCCAAATTGTTGAAAAAAAAATAAACATTTTTCGCCTCGAAAGTACAATAAGTGACAACAGGAAGTAGAAATAATCTGGTTTAGGAAATGCAGAGTCACATGAAGTGCGAAAATAATTATTTTTATAAGTAGGAAGTAGAACTTCACAAAGTAAACCTGATCAGTTTCGAAAGTCCAAACGTAATTTTAGTTTCTAGATTTTTTATTAGATCTTCATTGTTTGAACTCCGGCGCTCCGCCCGTCACTGGACCGGCCTCCCCCGCCACCCTCCGCCTGCCTGGCCTTTCACGCCACCCTCGCCCGACGTCGCCCCGGCCTCCCGCGCGCCGCCCGTCGCCGGAACGGCCTCCCGCGCGCCGCCCGACATCCGGCGCGATTTCCGGCCGCCTGTGTTGCTTCCCTCCGCCGGCGACGATGCTCCCCTTGTACGGCGTGTTGGCTGGCTCCCTCCGGCCGCGTCCGGCTCTCCATATCCGCGAAAACGCCAAGTGATGCGGCGATGCCTCACCTGCAGCTTCGACGCTCAATTATCGGCTACCGGCGCTCATCCTTGGCCTGCCACCTATTCGAGCAAATGCTTACAAGAGCTCAACTTTTTTGTCTGTACAATACGGGCAAAATGTGGCCGGGAACCAAACAGGCCCTTGTTGCGAAGCTGTTGATGTGTCGCCATAAGCTAACTTTGATGCACATGAAAAAAGTTAAGAGACATGATAAAGGTGCATAGGAGGCAGTATAGTAGCGGTATCTTGACAGTTCAATTTTAAACCTGTGGCAGTACACATATTCATATTAGACTCACAAAACAAGGGCAGTACAGTATTGCCAACACAGACAGTACAAACTTTGAACACAAGAAGTACATGTACAGGACATAATATTATATTAAAAATAATAATAAATCGAACTATGACAACACTACTAGTTCTAAATATATTAAAAACAAATAATGAATGTCAACATGCTAGAACAATATAACGGGCTCGGCTGACGTCTCAGCCTCGATAAACCCAATTCTACAAAATAATTAGATTTAAATCTCTCCTATGTAAAGATATATAAGTTGGGATTGCTACACCCCCAACCATAAGTCACAATGAATGCACATTACAGGATTTTGTTGATCCAACGGCTCGGCTTCGTCGCCCGTCGATGCTTCCGCGGCGTACGAGCGGACTCAGCCTCGGTGGAGCGTTGACGGGCGATGAAACCTCCGAACCCTAACGCCTTCGCTAACGCACCATGAGTTAGACATTTCTCCCATTAATTGGTGAAAAATAAAACATATGAATTAGTTACCTTCACATATGGGCGATGCACAAAACCAACAGGAGTCACAAAAAAATAATCACAAGTTAGACTCACAAAACAAAGGACAGTACAGTATTGTCAATGTAGACAGTACAAACTTTAAGCACATGAAGTACATGTGCAGGACATAATATTATATTAAAAATAATAATAAATCGAACTTCTTGTTATTACCTTCGCGTCGACGACGACTCAGCCGAGCCCGTTATATTGTTCTAGAAAAACAAACGACGACACAAAACAAGACAGTACAGGGTTGCAAAAATCTGCAGTACACACGAATCAAGAAAGAAGTTCAGGTATGTTTTAAGGAAAGTACAAGTATTTTGTTTGTGAATTTCACATCCCACCGGAAAGTTTAACGAAACGGTAATTATAAAGCCTAGAAGTACACATAAATAACCCGGGAAGTACATAACTCACTTTCAGGAAGTATGAATTTAGATGGTATTTTCTGCGATTCCCTCATCTTCCTTGTGTCTCGGCCGGCCTGCATGCTGCTATTGCATCCTAAGTTGTTGGCGCGAAATTTCCCAATTCCACAAAATAATTAGATTTAAATCTCTCCTATGTAAAATATATAAGTTGGGTTTACTAGTTACTACACACTCACCCCCAACCATAAGTCACAATGAATACACATTACATAATTTTGTTGATCCAACGGCTCGGCTTCGTCGCCCGTCGCCGCTTCCGCGGCGTACGGGCGGACTCAGCCTCGGTGGCGTTAGGGTTTGGAGGCTTCGTTGCCCGTCAACGCTCAAACCCTAACGCCATCGCTAACGCATCATGGGTTAGACATTTCTCCCATTAATTGGTGAAAAATAAAACATGTGAATTAGTTACCTTCACATATGGGCGATGCAGAAAAACCAACAGGAGTCACAAAAAAATAATCACAAGTTAGACTCACAAAACAAAGAGCAGTACAGTATTGCCAACGTAGACAGTACAAACTTTAAGCACATAAAGTACATGTACATGACATAATATTATATTAAAAATAATAATAAATAGAACTTCTTGTTATTACCTTCGCATCGATGACGACTCAGCCGAGCCCGTTATATTGTTCTACAAAAACAAAACGACGACATAAAACAAGGCAGTACAGGGTTGAAACAATCGGCAGTACAAAGCGAATCAACAGATAAGTTCATGTATGTTTCAAGGAAACTACAAGTATTTTGTTTGTGAATTTCACATCCCACCGGAAAGTTTAACGAAACGGTAAATATAAAGCCTATAAGTACACATAGATAACCCGGGAAGTACAGAACTCACTTTCGAGAAGTATAAGTGTGGTATGAACAAGGTTTGACCGAACTTTGACCGCAAAAAAAACCCACTTAGAAATCTTTTTTGAAATTTTCGTTACCGGTTCGACCGGTAAATTTAATAGATGTGTCTTTTCAGTCCGAGTATTTTGATTGGTCATAGAGCTCAAACGGACACCGTATCAGAAAGTTATCATTGTTGTAGTGAACACTGATCACGAAAACTATCATCGGCAGTACAAATGAATCAACCGAGAAGCACAGGTATGTGCCGAGAGAAGTTCACGTACTCTGTTTTTTCGGGGCGAAAATATATCATAATAATCTCGTCGATTTGAGTCTCAAATGTCAGTAGTAAAGGCTTCATATGGTGTAATATGAGTCTAAGTATAATAAGTAGTACATTTCATGACGAATTAAAGTGCTAAACTCATGAATTTGATCTGGCCACTCCCGTGAAACACCGGTATTGTAATGTTAGAAATTTTAAAATTACTTTTAAAGTGTAAGGAATTCGAAAAATCGGTCAACATGAAAAAGTTGCGTATCGCCGGTATCTTTCCAACGACATATCATTTGCATCATTCCGACAAGCGGTTGAGAAACACCGGACAAAATACTGTCCGCCCGTATAGGACACTTACAGACTAGTGTATTTTTGAAATTACTTTCAGTCGGTGCAAAATTTGGAAAAACCGTAAAAGCGTAAAAGTTGCGTAATTTCAATAGCTTTCCAACGACATATCATTTGCATTATTCCGAAAATCGGTTGAGAAACGCCGGACAAAATACTGTCTGCCCGTATAGGACACGTTTCAGATTAGTGTATTTTAGAAATTAATTTTAATCGGTTTAGAATTTGGAAAAACCGTAAAAGCATAAAAATTGCGGAATTTCAATAGCTTTCCAACGGCATATTATTTGCATTATTCCGATAAGTGGTTGAGAAACGCCGGACAAAATACTGTCCGCCCGTATAGGACACGTTCCAGATTAGTGTATTTTAGAAATTACTTTTAATCGGTTTAGAATTTGGAAAAACCGTAAAGAATAAAAGTTGCAGAATTTCAATAGCTTTCCAACGGCATATTATTTGCATCATTCCGATAAGTGGTTGAGAAAATATTTGATAAATACGTTCGCTGTGCTATTTTCAGATTTGAATAGTTCGAAAATTAATCTTAAATCGTAACGAATTTGAAAAATTCGGGAGATGAATAAGATGCGGAATTTCATTAGCTTTTCAACGGTATATTATTTGCTAAATTCCGACAAACGGTTAGAAAACTACATAAAAAATACGGAACTTGTACTTCTCGATCACATGAGCAGTACATGTAGAACAGAAGGGCGGTACAACATCCTTAATCTACAACCGGTTGTAGAATAGCTAGCACCTATATATAATAGGGTTTTGCATACGCACTGATACGTCTCAAACGTATCTATAATTTTTGATGTTCCATGCTTGTTTTATACCAATTGCTACATGTTTTGCATCTACTTTATATCACTTTTATACATTTTTGGGACTAACCTATTAACAAGATGCCGAAGTGCCAGTTCCTGTTTTCTGCTGTTTTTGTATTCCAGAAAAGCTAGTCTGGAAATATTCTCGGAATTGGACGAAACTACACGGGAGTCCCTATTTTACCAGAACACACCTGACGGACCAAAGAGGCGAGGGAGGGCCACGTGGGCCCCACACGTGGCCAGGGCGCGGGCCCCCCTCTGCCGCGCCCTGGGGTGGTGTGGGCCCCACGGGTCTCCAGCCGCCGCCCTTTCGCCTACTTATTCCCCCCGACGCGAAAACCCTAAGTACCTGAGCAAATATCCACGAAAAGTTCCAGAGACGCCGCCGTCGTCAACCCTAGCTCGGGAGGGTTCAGAACCTCTTCCCGGCACCCTGCCGGAGAGGGGAATCGTCACCGGAGGCTTCTACATCGCCATGCCTGCCTCCGGAGTGATGCGTGAGTAGTTCATCCTTGGACTACGGGTCCATAGCAGTAGCTAGATGGTTGTCTCTCCACTTTGTGCCATCATGTTTAGATCTTGTGAGCTGCCCTACATGATCAAGATCATATTATTGTAATGCTACATGTTGTGTTTGCTGGGATCCGATGAATATTGAATATTATGTCAAGTTGATTATCAATCTATCTTATATGTTATTTAAGATCTTGCATGCTTTCCGTTACTCGTAGATGCTTTGGCCAAGTAGATGCTTGTAACTCCAAGAGAGAGTATTTATGCTAGATAGTGGGTTCATGTCTCCGTTTAACCTGGGACAGTGACAGAAAGTTCTAAGGTTGTGGATGTGCTGTTGCCACTAGGGATAACCTAACGATGCTATGTCCACGGACATATGTGTTTGTTTACATTACGCACTTTACTTAATGCAATTATCCGTTGCTTGCAACTTAATACCAATGGGGACTCGGATGACAACCCGGCGGTGGATTATTAGTCATAGATGCTGTTGGATAACGATCTATGTATTATGTCGTAATGCCCAATTAAATAT
Organism: Poa pratensis; assembly: GCA_947311845.1. Classification (NCBI taxonomy): domain Eukaryota; kingdom Viridiplantae; phylum Streptophyta; class Magnoliopsida; order Poales; family Poaceae; genus Poa; species Poa pratensis. Next base: position 89,752,227 of record CAMZMU010000041.1, read on the forward strand.
CATAGTAGTCAACATGTCATGTATATGCATTGTCATGCGCTCACTATTCGTCAATTGCCCAGCTGTAATTTGTTCACCCAACATGTTAGTTATCTTTTATGGAGAGACACCACTAGTGAACTGTGGACCCCGGTCCATTCTTTTACACTGATTAAACAACCACAAACTGCAAACTGTTCCTTTTTCATTCTCTGCAATTTAATACTCATTTTCCACACCATACGTTTAATCCTTTGTTTTCAGCAAGCCAGTGAGATTGACAACCTCACTGTTTCGTTGGGGCAAAGTAGTTTGATTGTGTTGTGTGCAGATTCCACGTCAACAGTCCAGACTCCCATCAACAACACTATTTTTCTGGCGCCGTTGACAACCTTCTGAAGAGTTGCTGCTCCTACTGGTTCGATAACCTTGGTTTCTTTCTGAGGGAAAACTTGCTGCTGACTACATCATACCTTCCTCTTGGGGTCTCCCAACGAACGTGTGTTTCACGTCATCAAGCTATTTTTCTGGCGCCGTTGCCGGGGAGTGGAAGCACTTCTTCAGCAGACTCCTATCTCCCCTCGACGCCTATTTTTCTGGCGCCGTTGCCGGGGAGACAGCAGTCTTCTGCAAGGGGAGTTTCACGCTTCCAATCTCTTTACTTTGTTTTTGTCTTGCTTAGTTTATTTTATTTTATCTTGTTTGCTTTCAATTATCAAAAACACAAAAAAATTAGTTACTTGCATCTAGTTTATTTTCTGTTTGGTTTTTATTATTTCATCATGCTTCTCCCTAAGTACACTTTAAAAGAAATATCTGTGGGTAGTGGGTCTATCATTGGAAGAGATAACATTGAGGAATTCTTGAATCATGTTAGTATGGTTAAAGATTTTGAAGATAGATCCTTGGTAGAACTTGCTCCAAATTATGAAATTGCTACAGCTTCTCTAGTTCACATGTTGGAAGCTCGATTTGTCAACCTTAGTCCCATAATGCAGCACATGTTTCTAAAACTCCATGATACTGAAGATGGTGAAAAGAAAGATTTTGTTTTAGAAACCCTACTTAAAGAATTTGGTGATGTTGCTAGGGAAGCTAGAAAAGTTTTTATTAAATACAAGATGCTTGGTTATTGTATTGACGTTGTTAATACACTTGAAAAACTTGAAAAAGAGAGGCTCAAGTACACTAAGGAAACTAATGGTGAGGGGGAAGTTAAAATACCTATACCTTTTAAGCTTATAGGAATGCAGGAGGCACTAGAAAAGAATTTTGATTGGATTGTTCCTGAGAACCCATTTGATGAAAATGATGAGCCTAGAGGTATTGAGAAAGGGAATTCCGAAACTTACATAGACAAGATAAATTGCATTGTTGAGAAAACTTCCGACCTCAATGTTGATGCTTCTTCACTTGGTAATACTTGATGCATGCTTTGTGCCTAGCTAAAAGGCGTTAAAGAAAAGCGCTTATGGGAGGCAACCCATTTTATTTTTCTGCAATTTTTCTTTTATTGAGTCAAGGAGTTTGTTTACTTCTGTAGCAACTCCTTTGTATCTTTATTTTCTCGCATTGTTGTGCCAAGAGTAGCCTCTAATGATAAGATGATGCTTAATTTTGATTGCTGCGCAGAAACAGATTTTTGCTGTTCACTGTACGAAATTCCTAAAATCACCAGATTGTTAAAAAAATCTGAAATTTTTGTGCGTAATCTTTATGAATGTCTGAAACTTTCATTAGTTCAGAGTTTCTCGATCTGAGCGTCGTAAGTGCCTCGAAAAAATTCGTCTTTGCGGACTGTTCTGTTTTAGACAGATTATGCCTTTTTATTTTTCGCATTCTCTCTTTTACTAGTGTTGAGTGAAATTCTTTTTTGGGTGGAAGAGCTTCACATAACATCAGTGGCTGTAGCTAATGTTTAAAGTAACAAATCATATTGCGTCTTTACAGAACATGTGAATTTTTGATTATGCACTAACCCTCTAATGAGATCTACTTTGAGTTTGGTGTGACGGAAGTTTTCAAGGGTCAAGAGAGAAGGATGATATAATAGGATCAAGAAGAGTGAAGAGCTTAAGCTTGGGGAGGCTCCCATGGATCTCCCCAGCATATTTCAAGAAGACTCAAGCGTCTAAGCTTGGGGATGCCCAAGGCATCCCCTTCTTCATCGTCAAAATTATCAGGTCATCTCTAGTGAAACTATATTTTAATTCTTTCACATCATATGTGCTTTTCTTGGAGCGTCTGTGTGCTTTTTATTTTCAGTATTGCATTTTTATTTTCAATAAAGCTTGACTGGACCCTAGCATTCTTGATTGGGAGAGAGACACGCTCCGCTTTTTCATGAGAATACTCCTATTCTTCACTTATATTTGTTGAGTATTCATATCTAGCGCTGTTCAGCTTTTAGCTCTTGTTTTCATGTATCTCTTGTCAGAGCTATTAGCTTTCTTTTGTAGAAAGTACTCTCTTGCTTCACTTATATTTGTTTGGAGAGTTGATGAAATAAATTGATTGGTGTTTGGTTGGTTCAGAAAATGTTGCATGTGGTAATTGGTATAAGGAAAAACTTGCTTAATCTTGTAGATCACTAAAATGGATAACTTGATGCTTGTCAATTGTTTTGAGTTAACAAGTAGATCATGATTAAATTGTGCATCACATGAGTTAAGCCTATTAGTGAAGAACTACCGTAAAGCTTGTTGAAAATTTGGTTTGCATCAGTGGTACTCTAAGGTCTAGATATTTTCTAATAAAGGGTTTGGTTAACAAGGAAGACGGTATGAAGTCTTATAACGTTTGCAATATGTTTGTCATATAAAACTTGGTGTACGGGTTGATATTCTTGTTTGCTTACATAACCTTGCTAGCCTAAACTCTGTACTGAGAGGGAATGCTTCTCGTGCATCCAAATCCTTGAGCCAAAATCCGTTTAACGATGCTATTGCCACTAGTGGGTTCATGTCTCCGTTTAACCTGGGACAGTGACAAAAAGTTCTAAGGTTGTGGATGTGCTGTTGCCACTAGGGATAACCTAACGATGCTATGTCCACGGATATATGTGTTTGTTTACATTACGCACTTTACTTAATGCAATTATCCGTTGCTTGCAACTTAATACCAATGGGGAACTCGGATGACAACCCGGCGGTGGATTATTAGTCATAGATGCTATTGGATAACGATCTATGTATTATGTCGTAATGCCCAATTAAATATCATAGTAGTCAACATGTCATGTATATGCATTGTCATGCGCTCACTATTCGTCAATTGCCCAGCTGTAATTTGTTCACCCAACATGTTAGTTATCTTTTATGGAGAGACACCACTAGTGAACTGTGGACCCCGGTCCATTCTTTTACACTGATTAAACAACCACAGACTGCAAACTGTTCCTTTTTCATTCTCTGCAATTTAATACTCATTTTCCACACCATACGTTTAATCCTTTGTTTTCAGCAAGCCAGTGAGATTGACAACCTCACTGTTTCGTTGGGGCAAAGTAGTTTAATTGTGTTGTGTGCAGATTCCACGTCAACAGTACAGACTCCCATCAACAACACTATTTTTCTGGCGCCGTTGACAACCTTCTGAAGAGTTGCTGCTCCTACTGGTTCGATAACCTTGGTTTCTTTCTGAGGGAAAACTTGTTGCTGACTACATCATACCTTCCTCTTGGGGTCTCCCAACGAACGTGTGTTTCACGTCATCACGCACCCGCATCCCACGCCCAAGTCACTAAAATCAATGCAAAAGACTCGTACTCACGATGAGCGATGACCACAGGCCGCTGGCGATGACGGCGACCAAAAACAACGCGCGTCTGATGTCTACGCACGCTTCTATTCCTGTAGACAGTGTTGGGCCTCCAAGAGCAGAGGTTTGTAGAACAGCAGCAAGTTTCCCTTAAGTGAATCACCCAAGGTTTATCGAACTCAGGGAGGTAGAGGTCAAAGATATCCCTCTCAAGCAACCCTGCAATTAAGATACAAGAAGTCTCTTGTGTCCCCAACACACCCAATACACTTGTCAGATGTATAGGTGCACTAGTTCGGCGAAGAGATAGTTAAATACAAGTGATAGGGATGATTATAAGTAGTAACTGCAATCTGAAATAAAGATGGCAGCAAGCAAACATGTAGCAGAACTTGTTGTAAACGGTGTTTCAATGCGTAGAAACAAGGCCTAGGGATCATACTTTCACTAGTGGACACTCTCAACATTGATCTCATAACTGAATAAGTAAAAGCTACTCTTAAACACTCTCTTGTTGGATAACAAACACCATTCATTGTGTAGGGCTACAAAAGCACACCTCAAGCCGGAGTAAACAAGCGCCACAACGTCATAAAGGAATCACACACGGTGCACACACTGTCACCTTTACACCGTGGAGAGTACCGGAGTTCGTATTAAAGTAACCTATAGAGTGCATAATAGATAAAGAGTAACATCTACATATTCAACTAGATTAGCACAACTGAACACAAGTAAATACTGCTCGGGATTATTCTCCTTCTTGATAACACAAGAGTACTACGTGTAGGGCTGCAAAAGCACTCCTCAAAGTCTGAGTAAACAAACACCACAGTTCCCAAGAACAAGCCATGATAGATATCTAAATTATTCATAGAGTCACACGAGTACCCACACTGTCACCTTGATACCGTGTTGTCACAATGACTCCAGAAACTAGACAAAATCACTTGAGTAGCATAAACATTATTAATGTATTCAGCGATACTTGCAATACACACGATCACATAAAGATCACACCATGTGAGAGAGAGATGAACCACATAGCTACCGGTAGAGCCCTCAGCCTCGGGGGAGAACTACTCCCTCCTCATCATGGGAGTCAACAGCGGCGATGAAGATGGCGGTGGTGTCGATGGAGATGACTCCGGGGGCAATTCCCCGTCCCGGCGGCGTGCCGGAACAGAGATTCTGTTCCCCGAAACTTGTCGTCGATGGCGGCGGCGCTGCGGAACTCTTCTGGAAATATGACTTGGTTTTTTAGGGTTTTCGCGTCTGAGGCAATATATAGGCGAAGGGGCGATGTCGGTGGAGGCTCGAGGGGCCCACACCATAGGTCGGCGCGGCTGTGGGCCCAGCCGCGCGAGCAGGTGGTCTGGGCACCTCGGTGCCCTCCTTCGTCTCTCCTTCGGACTCCGTGACGGCGCTGGAAAAATAAGGACGTGGCCTTTTGTTTCGTGCAATTCCGAGAATATTCGCAGAAGTACTTTTCTGAAACCAAAAACAGCAGAAAACAAGAACTAGCACTGTGGCATCTTGTTAATAGGTTAGTCCCAGAAAATGTATAATAATGATATATAATGCATATAAAACATGTAGCAAATGGTATAATATAAGCATGGAACAACAGAAATTATGGATACGTTGGAGACGTATCAGCGTCTTGCGGCGCCGGAACGGCGGATACCATGTAACGCGGTACCAACCCGGAACATCTGATCGTACGCGCATGTGCTGGATGTGCTCAGCTTTTGGTACTAAGATGTGATTACGAGCCCCACAAACCACATCCGATCTCCGACGTTGCCCGCCGGCCGCCGCGTTATGTGCAGCTGTGTTGCGCAGTCGCCGCCGCCACCAAGTTTTGTGGTCTCCGGCTGTCCGACACCATTGCAACTTTGCAAGCCCCGGTGTGCTGCCGGTTTGATCCGATCTTCGATCAATCAGCATGTCTCCCGTCAGTTCATCGATCTCCGCCGACCACCGCAGTTGAGCTGTCGCCGCCGGCCGTCGTGTTATGCGGTCTCCGGCTAAACTTTATGCGCATGACGACCAGGATTTGCTAAGGCAACCGTCGATCGGCCAGGATTTGCACCCTTCCACCGACAGATTAGCGTTGCGCTGTGGATGCTACAACCTGGGCGCTTAATTGGGGCGCTTGATTATGCGCTCGGCAGCCTTAGTGTTTTGGCCACAATGCTAACGCCAAGTTCAGGCGCTTATTGCGCTACAGATTGGGTCAGTACCACGGGAAAAAAGCAGCTAGCACCCGACGCCTGATGTTGCGGCGACGCTAGGCTAAAACCTGGTCTCGGGCAGGATTAAAAGGAAACGGCCGGGATTTGAGGTCTAACTGCTGGGAATTTGACGCAAGCGCCTGGGCTTAGCGCCCCCGTTGTAAGAGCATCCACAGTGGGGGACGCTAATATAGGCGCTTAGGCAATAAAAATAAATGTCCGGAAAAGAAATTACACGCTAAGCGCTCAGGGTCGCAACGCTGAACGCTACCTGCGACGCTTAACTAAACTCGGTGACCCAAAACTCGCCTCCCGTTTTCCACGCCGCGAGAAAAAAAAGAGACTAGCGCCGAGCGACTTGCTTTGCGTCCGATGCCTAGGATTGCAGGCCTAACTGCCGGGGCGGCCGGGATTTTCATCCTAGCGTCGGGGGATAAGCGCCCCGTTGTGGATGCTCTAAATGGCCTCCCTATTCATCACATCATAGTAGCCTTTCATAAGCAACGATTTGCACTACACGGTATACATGGCACAAAACCAGGGGACAATTTGGTTATTTGAAGGGGTTTTACCTATTCATGTGGTTTTCAATTCGTGTGAACCAAAGAGGCCCTTTGTTGTTTGGTTCATCTGTTCCGAATTAGGGTACGTTTTGCATGTGTTGCGTAGCTGAGAGTACCGCGAGTCGAACTCAAAACCACTCCTTTCGCTTCTTTCGCGACGGAGTGCATAGCCACTGGGCTATGCTATGGTTCGTGATATTCTTTCTTTTTTGTCCTTCTATTATTTCGCGTTTTCAGTTTTCCTTTCTTTTTCTGTTTCTTTTTTGTTTTCCGTTTTATTCTTTCTTTTTATTTCTTTTTTCTGTTAATTATTTATTTAATTTTCAAAAATAAATAAATTATTTATTTTTAGTTAATCTTTCATTTCTTTCTTTTTTGTTTCTTTTTTATTATTTAGTTTAGTTTTATTTTCTTTATTTGAAAAATATTCTTCTTTCATATTTTCAAAATCTGAACCATTTTCGTTTCGTTTCTATTCTTTTTCTGTTTTCTATTTTCTTTTTTCCTTTTTTTGTTTTCTTTTTCCGTTTTCTTTTTATTTTTCTGTTTTTGTTTTCCATTTCCTTTTTCTTTTTTCTGTTTCCGTTTTCTTTTTCTTTTTTTGTTTTCTTTTCCAGTTTTGTTTTTATGTTTTCTTTTTCGTTTTCTTTTTTGGTTTTATTTTTTGTTTTCCTTTTTTTACTTTTTCCTTTTTTATGTTTCAATTTTAGCTTATTTTGAAAATGGTTCATATTTCGGAAAATAATTATTTTTTAAAAATGGTTCCGATTTTTTAAAACGGTTCCTTTTTGAAAATGGTTCTGAACCAAAAAAATGGTTCCTTTTTGAAAATGGTTCCGAACCGAAAAAATGGTTCCGATTTTTGAAAATGTTTTCGAATGAAAAAATGGTTCCGAATTAAAAAAATCCGATTTTTCGAAAAATGGTTCCGATTTTTCGAAAATGGTTCCTTTTTTGGAAATGGTTCCGATTTAAAAAATGGTTCCTTTTTTGAAAATGGTTCCGATTTAAAAAATGGTTCCTTTTTGAAAATGGTTCCGATTTGGAAAATGGTTCCTTTTTTGAAAATGGTTCCTTTTTTTAAAATGGTTTCTTTTTGAAAATGGTTCCTTTTTTGAAAATGGTTCCGATTTAAAAAATGGTTCCGATTTAAAAAATGGTTCCTTTTTTGAAAATGGTTCTGATTTAAAAAATGGTTCATTTTCAAAAAATGCTTCCGGTTTTAAAAATGGTTCCTTTTTTGAAAATGGTTCTGATTTAAAAAATTCTTCTTTGAAAATGGTTCCTTTTTTGAAAAAAAATCACTTTTGAATATTGTTAATTTTAAAAAATACTTTTTCCAAAAATCTATACATTTTTTAATTGCACGTTATTCAAATCAGGATAATTTAAAATTTAAACGTTTTATATCATCAAATATAAAAAATAAAGGAAAATAAAAACGAAATAACATGCGAGTGAGAAGGTAGAAGTAATGCCTATGCGATACACGTTGTCAATAATGGCGTAGTGGTTATGTTCTTTCGTTCGCATGGTTTGGTTGTGGGTTCGAATCCCACCCTCCGCACGTATTATTTTTCGGCCTCCGCCGGTTCTAAATGGGCTTTGTACCTAACTGGGCTTCCGCCGGGGGAGGGATTCTGTGGGCGAGTCGTATGGTACGGCTCGCAACAGGCGATGTATATGTAATTTGCATGCCATCTAGCATGACTAAGTTAGCCCATGGATTTTACTTACATTTTTATGTCAATACTCCATGTACCACAAATTACATACCCGTACACTAGTATTTGCATGGTATGGAACATGTAAATTTGGCAAGTAATCATGTAATTTTGATCTTGGAGCCATGTAGACTAGATTTTTCCTTATATTTTTTGTGCATAAGTAATAAGTTCTTTATCTAGCAAATGACAACCCATTACACTAGTATATGATCTGCAACATGTAAATTTGGGCAAACAACACCATAGTTTTAGTTTTGTAATTATGTACAATAGATTTTGTCTCTTTCCACATTTTCTTTGCTTATTGCTGATTCCAGGTAGCAAGATGAACCAATAGTCCGCCTATAAATCTGGTTAATGATCATCTAAGAGATTAGTTAGCTGAAACGTGATCCGGCCCCTCTCCACTGGTGATGCAGGTCCTCGAAGGAATGACCACTGATTCCATCACCGGGGACAAACCACTTGGTGGAGGGCCGATGCAGATTATCGCGCTAAAGCCAACCAAGATCCTCCCTTGCGAAGGAAGAAGACCACACAGAGCAAATAGCTCCGGGGTGCGGAGTGGACCTCTTAGCCAAAGGTAGCGACGACGCACCTCGATGTCGCTTGGGAACTTCCACGTCAAAAGCTTCAGAATCATCCCTGACACCGCCGGATCCCGCCGGCCTCAAGTCTTGCTCGCCACCACGACGACCAGATCCGAACGGAACCGCAGGATCCAGCAGCAACGCGGGCTTATGACGAATTGAAAATCAGTCGAGTGCTAAATAGACACTCCCCTCGGTTATTAACGAATGATTTGGTTTGAATGTGCCCACCCCTAGATGGAATTGCCTCCCAGGCCATGTGTGCTGAGTGCTTGATACGTCTCAAACGTATCTATAATTTCTGATGTTCCATGCTTATATTATGCCAATTGCTACATGTTTTATATACACTTCATAGCATTTTTATGCATTTTCTGGGACTAACCTAATAACAAGATGCCACAGTGCCAGTTCATGTTTTCTGATGTTTTTGTATTCCAGAAAAGCTAGTCTGGAAATATTCTCGGAATTGGACGAAACTTGGACAGGACCTCCTATTTTTCCAACACGTACACGGAGTCCAAAGGAGAGACGGAGGGGGACGCGAGCCAGCCACACCATGGGGCGGCACGGCCCCACCCTCTGCCGCGCCGTGGGGTGGTGTGGGCCCCACGGGCGTCTCCAGCCACCGCCCTTTCGCCTATATAATTTTCCCGACGCGTAAACCCTAAATACCCAAGCCATTATCCACGAAAAGTTCCAGAGACGCCGCCGCCGTCAACCCTAGCTCGGGAGGGTTCAGAAGCTCTTCTCGGCACCCTGCCAGAGAGGGGAATCATCACCGGAGGGCTCTACATTGCCATGCCTGCCTCCGGAGTGATGCGTGAGTAGTCATCCTTGGACTACGGGTCCATAGCCGTAGCTAGATGGTTGTCTCTCCTCCTTGTGCTATCATGTTTAGATCTTGTGAGCTGCCTAACATGATCAAGATCATCTATTTGTAATGCTGCATGTTGTGTTTGCTGGGATCCGATGAATATTGAATACTATGTCAAGTTGATTATCAATCTATCATATATGTTATTTATGATCTTGCATGCTCTCCGTTACTAGTAGATGCTTTGGCCAAGTAGATGCTTTTAACTCCAAGAGGGAGTATTTATGCTAGATAGTGGGTTCAGTCTCCAGTAATCTGGGAGAGTGACAGCAACTTCTAAGGTTGTGGATGTGTTGTTACCACTAGGGATAAAACAACAATGCTTTGTCTAAGGATAATTGTGCTGTTTACATTACGCACTTTACTTAATGCAATAATCTGTTGCTTGCAACTTAATACCAACGGGGGACACGGATGTTAACCTGGCGGTGGATTATTAGTCATAGATGCAGCTGGATAACGGTCTATGTATTATGTCGTGATGCCCAATTGAATATCATAGTAGTCATCTTGTTATATATATGCATTGTTATGCGCTCAATATTTTGTCAATTGCCCAGCTGTAATTTGTTCACCCATCATGTTAGTTATCTTTTATGGAGAGACACCACTATTGAACTGTGGACCCCGGTCCATTCTTTTACACTGATAATACAACCTACTGCAATCATTGTTCCTTTTCATTCTCTGCAATTTACTACTATTTTCCACACCATACGTTTAATCCTTTGTTTTCAGCAAGCCGGTGAGATTGACAACCTCACTGTTTCGTTGGGGCAAAGTAGTTTGATTGTGTTGTGTGCAGGTTCCACGTCAGCGCGCCACTGACAACCTTCAGAAGTGATTTCTTACTCCTACTGGTTCGATTAAACCTTGGTTTCATACTGAGGGAAACTGCTGCTACACTGCTTCATACCTTCCTCTTGGGGTCTCCCAACGAACGTGTGATCCACGTCATCAAGCAACTTTTTCTAGCGCCGTTGCCGGGGAGTAAGCGGATTTCTGCAAGGGGAGTCTCTCGCTTCCAATCTCTTTACTTTGTTATTGTCTTGTTTAGTTTATTTTTATTTTATCTTGTTTGCTTTATTTATCAAAAACACAAAAAAATTAGTTTCTTGCATCTAGTTTATTTCGGTTTGTTATTATGTCTAGTTGTTTACTTGCTATCAATGGCTTCTCTCTTTGATACTAAATATTATTGGCACGGCGGGTTCACGGAGGAACAGCAAAATGATTATGAGGAATACCGATTGTCTCAAAAAGGGAAACATCTATGGGAACAAATAAGTAGATTGAATTATTTTGCTAAGAACTTGTGTTCTACATATGATGAATCATATTGCTTTAATGAATATTTTTGTTGTAGAAGGCATAAACACCTCCCTTTTCAATGTGATTATAATGATAATGAAACCTTGGCTGCTTATGCTAAAGGAAACTATGACTTTGGTAATCTTGAACAAACTGAAGAATTTATTGTTTTTAAGGGTGCCTATGAAATTGCTGGTTATATTCACAATGATGATTCTCCTTATAAATCTGAAAAAAATTCTATACTTGTTTATTGCCTTGAATATTACAATGATAATCCTTATATCACTGAATTTCTTGAGAAAACTTATTCTCCAGAACAACTTGCTACCTTTCAGGAACCTGTGGGAGAAGAAACTGCTGAAACTGAAAGCTCATTTGATGAAAAGGAGAAAGATAATGATGATCAAAAGGAGGATCTACCTTCTAATGATAGTAACTCTTTAGCTCTTACATTATATGATTACCCTCCATGCCTACCTAAGGAGGAGAAATGCTATATTGTTGAATGTCATGATTCTATTGAAATATCTCCTTTTGATAAATTTGAAGTAACAGCCTCCTTGACTCAAGAAAAGGAAATTGCAGAAAGTAAAAGTTTTCAAGTCGCTAAAATACCTCTCTTTATGTTGAACGTTTTGAAGTTTTATTTGTTTCATCTTTCTATGCTAGTTGCTTTATGCTTCAATAATTTATTTTGTTACAAGATTCCTTTGCATAGGAAGTGGGTTAGACTTAAATGTGTTTGATATTTGCCTCTTGATGCTTGATGCATGCAAAATGCATACATGAACTTTGCATTATTTTTACTTATATTCCAGTCATATTTGCATCATATAAGGGTTATATCACTGTTTTATAATGATTTTGGGAATATTTGATATGTTTCCTATTTTTTATGGAATTAACCATGCGCAGGCAGAAAACCCTATTTCTATATTTTAATGTTTCAGGGACCCAAACGACGTCCAAATGACCTAGAAATTTATGAGCATCATTTTTTGGAAGGAACAAAGCGTGGAGCGAAGGAAGCAAACAAGCGGAGGCCCGAGGGCCCAGATGAGTGGGCCCACGCGGCCCAAGTACCTGGCCGCGTGGGACCCCCCACTTTGGCCCTCGGAGCTCCGTTGCCGTCGATCTTTCCTCCACCGACTCCGTTTTGACCTAAAACCGCCTATAAAAATAGTCCCCCGACGTTCTCTGGAAGGAGCGCTGCAGAAACACCGAAACACCGAAACAGAGACCTGGAGCTGCAGATTGGAGGGGAAAACTCCGGCGGGGCGCTGCCGGTGTGGTCTCCATCTTCTCCAACGACTTCTCCACCGTCTCCGTGATGAAGAGGGAGTAGTCCACCTCTGGACTATGGGTTTGTGGAAGTAACTTATGTATCTCTCTCTCGAGCTTCACTAATTAGTACCGTATGAGCTGCTGAACATGATTACGGTCATCTATGTAATACCTTTGTGGTGGATCTTTTTATGAGTTAATATATGCTTGAGATTGCAATGGTTTTGTTTCAGTTATGAAATTAGATGGATATTATGTACCCCGTTCTTATTTACTTGTCATGATCAAGCATGTTTATGAGAGCGTGTGAGGGGGAACGTGTGCATTAGTTGGAGTAACGGGGGGTGGCTAGTGCAGTGAACGTGAGAGAAAGTTCTGCGATCCACTTGGGTATTTTTACCTTACTTTGTTGCCTCACTAGGGATAAAAAGAAATACCATGCTACCAGAGATATGGGTGTGACCATTGCCACTACTCCATGACTAGATCTAGCATGTTCTTATTTTAACTTCATGTCATGATACTTATTGCTATACTCTGAGTTATCTTAATTACTGAGGTGTTATGATTTAGTTCGCATCTTGGTGGAGTATAAGAGAGACTAATAACCAAAAGGTCTCTATGTTAGGACGTGATGCCCATATAATTATAACTTGTCATTAAACTATTGTGTTGCAATCTCATATGTCAACTCTAGTGTTCGATTGTCTACCACTTTATTAAAGAGAGAGTGCATTTGTGAAACCATGAACCCCGGTCCATTTTTAATCATAAGAAACACCTTTCCAACCACTTTTACCACTTTTCCATTTTCTGCCATTTAAAAATCCGAAAATACAAAAAACACGTTTCCATCTTGCATTCATCATATAAAACCCAAAAATATCATTTATCATTGTTACTACCATCCTTGCATATTTATTTACCACCATTGCATATTTATTTCTTGTTTGCATTGCATATTATCTTGATATCATTCTCACATCTCGTGCTTGACAACCACTAGGTGAGGTTGAGGACCAAAACATTTACTTTGTTTTGTAGGTAACCAAAAGAAGGATAGGAAAGATAAATCTTCACTACTGATTCCCCGAGAGTTCGATATTAAACCCTCGAGTCACCCCTCGTGGGGAAAACACGTCTTCCACTTACTACACACTCTGCACTTGGAGTCTCAACCTAACCCATTTACTTTTCACGCAGGTAACTACGTGAAGGGCCATCAAGAGTGCTTACTGGCGCCGTTGCAGGGGAAGATACGAAGCTTCCTGCAGAATATTTTTCCCGTCAACTACACGCCATCAAGACTGTTTTCTGGCGCCATTGCCGGGGAATCATTGCTGAAAGGTTTATCCAAGGGTCCCCTGCACTAGCTCTGTTTTCTGGCGCCGGGTTTATCCAAGGATATCTCACCAAGTCAACTTCATCACCAAATTGTGCTAACACCTAAGCTTGGGGAGGTTGCACCTACGTGAGCATCATCTTATCCATCTTTACCTTCAAAGCAATTTATCTTGTTTTGTCATTGTCTTGCATATCATATTTCGGTTTGCATACTTTATTTTCAGTTTTCATCTAAAAACATAAAATCCATAAAAATTAAGTGTTGTTTTTAATATGTGTTTTAAGTTATTGGTAAGAAGTTTGGTAAGGAAACTTGAAAGCTGAATTTTAATATCTCATTGTTACCATGGCATTTATGAATCGTGCCTCGCTGCATCTTGCTTTATATGAAAATGCTTATGCTATTGCTCCTAAAGTGGTTGAAACTACTATGTCTGAGGTACCTAAAGTGGGATTTAAAATCCCCGTTGGTCATGTTAAAAGTGTTATGAAAAATCCATTTATAGGGGATGGAACTAAGTCTGCACGTGAACACGTGGAGACAATTAAAGACATATGTGGTTTATTTAGGCTTCCTGGTATTTCTGATGATCAGGTGAAAAGGAAGCTATTATATTTGTCTTTATTTGGTAATGCTCGTATTTTGTTCAGGTCTTTGGATGAAGAAGTCACTATTGAATGGAGTATTTTGAAGGAGGTTTTCTTTCTTAAGTATTTTACTCCTAAAGAAGTTTATGAAAACCCATGTTATGATGAGTGTCAAACTAAAAATTCTATGGTCCTATATTATAACCCATGCTATTATGATGAAACTAATAATGCTCCTTTACTTTTCAATGCTACTAGCGAACTTATTGATGATAATGAGGAGTATTGCTTAAATATGCTATATGATAATGCTTTAGATGATGGTCCTATGCTTATTGATAAACCTCCATGTTTAGTTGTTACTAAATTATGTGAGGATAAAAATGATATACTTGCTGTTTGTGATGTTACTCTTACTCATGAGAGTCCTACTTTGTTTCTGAACTCTCCTACTTACACCATAGAGGAGAAATTTGCTTATGTTGAGAAATACTTATGTTATTTGCAAATATCTTTAGTTCCAAATCTTTGTTGCAACCATGATATTAAACTTGATATTGATCTTAATAACTATTTTGAAAGAGGGAAGCATGCTAATGAATTCCAAAATAAATTTAATGATCCTCTTTATGTGCCTAAATTATCTAAGTTGGAAGATTCTATTGGTTATATGGTTGATTACACTTCTACTACTTGCAACTATTATGAAAGAGGAGGTGATAAGAGCCCTCTTTATGTTACTAATAATTATATGCTGCAAGTAAATATCGTTAATATGCATTGGGAAACTTCTATTTATGGTGATTCATTCATATACAAAATGCCAATGCATAGAAAGAAAGTTAGATTCTGCCTTTTATTTTGCATTCTCTCTTTTACTAGTGTTGAGTGGAATTCTTTTTGAGGTGGAAGAGCTTCACATAACATCAGTAGCAGTAGCTAATGTTTAAAAAGTAATTGTCATGTTTGTGTCCTTATAGAACATGTGAGTTTTGATTGTGCACTAACCCTCTAATGAGAATTATTCTGAGTTTGGTGTGGCGGAAGTTTTTAAGGGTCAAGAGAGAAGGATGATATAATGTGATCAAGAAGAGTGAAGAGCTTAAGCTTTGGGATGCTCCCATGGATCACCCCAGCATATTTCAAGAAGACTCAAGCGTCTAAGCTTGGGGATGCCCAAGGCATCCCCTTCTTCATCAGCAACTTATCAGGTCATCTCTAGTGAAACTATATTTTAATTCTTTCACATCATATGTGCTTTGCTTGGAGCATCTGTGTGCTTTTATTTTCGCTTTGTTATTTTATTTTCTGAGATCAACTTGGTTGGATCCTAGCAATCTTGTTTAGGAGAGAGACACGCTCCGCTTTTTCATGTGAATACTCATATTCTTCACTTATACTTGTTGAGTATTCTTGCTAGCTACTGTTTTGCTTTTAGCTCCTGTTTTTCATGCATCTCTTGTTCAGAGCTGTTAGTTATTTTAGATAGAGTACCCTCTTGTTTCATTTATAATTATTTGGCGAGTTTGTGTTGAAATAAATTGATTGGTGTTTGGTTGGAACAGAAAATGCTGCATGTGATAGATGGTATAATGAAAAAAAACTTGCATATTCTTGTAGATCACTGTCTTGGATAATTTGATACTTGTCAATTGTTTTGAGTTATCAAGTAGTTCATGTTTAAGCTTTTGTATCATGTGGTTAAAACCTATTAGTGGAGAAATACCGTAAAGCTTGTTGAAATTTGGTTTGTATGATTGGTATCTCTAAGATCTAGATATTTTCTTGTAAAAGAGTTTGGTTAACAAGGAAGACAGTATAGAGTCTTATAATGCTTGCAATATGTTTCCATATGAGTCTTGTTGTACCGGTTGATATCATGTGTTTGCTTCAAATAACCTTGCTAGCCTAAATCTGTACTGAGAGGGAATGCTTCTCGTGCATCCAAAACCTTGAGACAAAATCCATGCCATTTGTGTCCACCATAACTACCTATATGTGGTATTTCCTTGCCACTCCAAGTAGATTTTTCATGTGCTACCTTTAAACTATTCAAAACTTTATTATTCCTTTTTGTGTCAATGTTTACCAAGCTCATGAGGATGGGGTGGATGTCCTTATGTCACCTGTCAAACAGACTTTACCACCCGACTAGCGGCATATACATCCGCTTATCCATTAATTTTGCAAAAAGAGCTGGCAAATGTAAAAAAAAGACTAGCGGCATATACATCCGCTTATCCATTAATTTTGCAAAAAGAGCTGGCAAATGGGATGCCCAGTCCTAATTAATTACAACTTTAACCATTTAATTCTCTTCACATTTTTGCCCTGATTTATCAGACAAGCAATGATACCAGTGAAATATCTGCATGTGTAAACAAAAGAGAAAGAGGGATGATCTGCCTTGCTGGTAGAAATAACGTCCTTGATGGGAGCCGCTCTTAAAAGTCTGGTTGGCAGGGGTCATATTGCACTATTCATTTTCTGATTCGTTGACAATTAACAAACACCTCTCAAAACTAAATTTTTACTCTCTATATGATTTCAAAAACTTAAAAAGCTCTAGCACATGATTTAATCTCTGCTTCCCTCTGCGAAGGGACTTTCTTTTACTTTTATGTTGAGTCAGTCTTCCTACTTCTTTCTATCTCAGAAGCAAACACTAGTGTCAAATTTGGTACAACAATTTTTATATGCTAGTATATTGTACTTATTATATTGCTTTGTGTTGACAAATATCCATGAGATATACATGTTGAAAGTTGAAAGCAATTGCTGAAGCTTAAATCTTCCTTTGTGTTGGTTAAACACCTTTTATTTAGAATCTATTGCTTTATGAGTTAACTCTTATGCAAAACTTTTTGATACTTGTCTTGAAAGTACTATTCATGAAAAGTTTTTGCTTATATGATTCAGTTGTTTGCTCGTTATCTATTTGTTAGCAAACTATAGACCTTTGACTTGGATCACTTCATTCATAACATGTGCTTTACAATACTATTTGATCAAGTTTATGTTGGTAGCATGTCACCTCAGAAATTATTTTGTTTTTATCGTTTTACCTACTCGAGGACGAGTAGAACTAAGCTTGGGGATGCTTGATACGTCTCAAACGTATTTATAATTTCTGATGTTCCATGCTTATATTATGCCAATTGCTACATGTTTTATATACACTTCATAGCATTTTTTTGCATCTTCTGGGACTAACCTATTAACAAGATGCCACAGTGCCAGTTCCTGTTTTCTGCTGTTTTTGTATTCCAGAAAAGCTAGTCTGGAAATATTCTCGGAATTGGACGAAACTTGGACAGGACCTCCTATTTTTCCAACACGTACACGGAGTCCAAAGGAGAGACGGAGGGGGGCCGCGAGCCAGCCACACCATGGGGCGGCGCGGCCCCAACCTTTGCCACGCCGTGGGGTGGTGTGGGCCCCACGGCGTCTCCAGCCGCCGCCCTTTCGCCTATATAATCTTCCCGACGCGTAAACCCTAAATACCCAAGCCATTATCCACGAAAAGTTCCAGAGACGCCGCCGCCGTCAACCCTAGCTCGGGAGGGTTCAGAAGCTCTTCCCGGCACCCTGCCGGAGAGGGGAATCATCACCGGAGGGCTCTACATCGCCATGCCTGCCTCCGGAGTGATGCGTGAGTAGTCATCTTTGGACTACGGGTCCATAGCAGTAGCTAGATGGTTGTCTCTCCTCCTTGTGCTATCATGTTTAGATCTTGTGAGCTGCCTAACATGATCAAGATCATCCATTTGTAATGCTGCATGTTATTTATGATCTTGCATGCTCTCCGTTACTAGTAGATGCTTTGGCCAAGTAGATGCTTTTAACTCCAAGAGAGAGTATTTATGCTAGATAGTGGGTTCAGTCTCTTGTAATCTGGGAGAGTGACAACAACTTCTAAGGTTGTGGATGTGCTGTTGCCACTAGGGGTAAAACAGCAATGCTTTGTCTAAGGATAATTGTGCTGTTTACATTACGCACTTTACTTAATGCAATAATCTATTGCTTGCAACTTAATACCAACGGGGGACACGGATGTTAACCTGGCGGTGGATTATTAGTCATAGATGCAGTTGGATAACGGTCTATGTATTATGTCGTGATGTCCAATTGAATATCATAGTAGTCATCTTGTTATATATATGCATTGTTATGCGCTCAATATTTTGTCAATTGCCCAGCTGTAATTTGTTCACCCAGCATGTTAGTTATCTTTTATGGAGAGACACCACTATTGAACTGTGGACCCCGTCCATTCTTTTACACTGATAATACAACCTACTGCAATCATTGTTCCTTTTCATTCTCTGCAATTTACTACTATTTTCCACATCATACGTTTAATTCTTTGTTTTCAGCAAGCCGGTGAGATTGACAACCTCACTGTTTCGTTGGGGCAAAATAGTTTGATTGTGTTGTGTGCAGGTTCCACATCAGCGCGCCACTGACAACCTTCAGAAGTGATTTCTTACTCCTACTGGTTCGATTAAATCTTGGTTTCATACTGAGGGAAACTGCTGCTACACTGCTTCATACCTTCCTCTTGGAGTCTCCCAACGAACGTGTGATCCACGTCATCAGTGCTCAGCACTCTTCCAAACCCTACAAGAGATGAGCATTGCCAGAGACGATCAGAGTAGCAAACTTCTACTAGGATTTCATTATTTTCTCTTCTAAATTCCATTATTTTCTCCTCTAATTTTTTTGTTAGAGCATCTCCACCGGCGCGCCCAAAACAGCGTCCGGCAAAGTTGCCGGACAGGCGCTGTTGGGCGCGCCGGCAATGGTTGCCGCCTATTGGGAGCGTCGCGCCCCACCGTCGCTCCCAATAGGTTTTCCAGGAAAAAAAAGAGAGACTTGAATATGGACGAACCGGCGATATTTCATTGAATTTTAAGGACATTTATAACAAACTAAAACGAAATTTAACAAACTTGAACGGAATTTAACTAAATTTAAACTAAGCCCTAAACCCTAGATCTAGCGGCGGCGGAGGAAGACGCTCAAGAAGGAAGCTAGTCCCGGCGACGGTGATCTCTGGCTCGTGAGGAGGAAGTTTCATCTGCGTCGCCGTCGCTGAGGCTTCTGGTTTCGCCCACGGTGGCTCCGGCCTTGAGGAACGTCTCCATTCCCTCCGTTGTGCGGCTGACGCGTCGGGCCCGCACGTCGGGTTTGGACGAGGCGCGCGTTGTCGCGGTTGCCGGCACGCCCGCTTGCGTCCCTAGAATCTGGGCGCGAAGCGGCGGGGGGGGGGGGGGGGGGGGGGTTTGGGGAGAATTTGGTGCCGGCGTAATTTTTTTCGTACTGGACGCGCCGCTGGGGAGGAGGGGGGGGGGGGAATTTGGTGCCGGCGCGCCCAAAACATCGATTGGGAGCGGAGTTGGGCGCGCGGTGGAGATGTTCTTACAGGCATCAGATTCTGATACACGAGATGTCGGTCGAACAAATGTTCGATGGTTGTACGCGAGTTCCATGGACCGTTGGCACCGAATACTCGAAGGCGGTGGAGAACCGGAGACATCAGGCGCCGTCACTTGCCCAATGCCCAGCAAAGAGGAATCGCAAGACAGATCGAACGGTGCGCAAAACTCGAAGGGTAAAAGTGAGAAATCACCCGTAGGCCACAGATTCCAAATTCCAAACCTTTTCTCACCTTTGCTTTGCTCGTCGCTATATCTCCTCCCCGGATTCGGAGGCTGGCGGCCGCCTAGAGAGCCGTATTCTTCTCCCCGCTGCTGCCGGAATCTGGTGAGGGAACGCCAAGTATCGTAGCTCGGGCTCTCCCGCCCCGCTGCCCTCCGGAGTTCGATGTCCGTTTGTACCCGATGGATCCGCACAGCCTGAACTGCGCCGCCGCCGCCGCCGACACCGCCGACACCGAGGACTGGGGTAAACAGAGCTCTATTTTCTCGCAGCTTCGATTTTCTTATAGCCATGCTTAGTTTTTTGAAAAATAATATGTGGCTTGTGATATTGATTTGTGAATGTTTCGTGGAATCACGCTGCGCGTGACCTAATTTTACTGCGTTGCGAGCTTGAGGCAAAACCTAAAAAAACATCCTTATAGAGTATAACATCAACAAGAAAAACGATACTGATATGGAGTAAAATAGAGAGGATGAAATCTGGTTTTAGCAATGCTAGATTCTAGAGATAGGCAATGGGGTACTCGCATTACTGGGAGTGGTTTCATACCGCCTTATGTATGATCATCTGAGAAGAGATCTCAATTGCTTGTGGAGTTAATAACTTCATGGCTCAAAGTTATTAGTCATCATTGGTATTGCTCGAAGATATCGATGCTGGCATACCATCTCTGATAGCTAAATGACAAAAAGTTGTTAGCCGTCATTGCTATGCTTGCTGGAGCTCTAGTTTAAATCACAGGTCCAGATCATACAGAAAGATGCAAGCTCGGCTGTTGCATAGTGCCAAACATTGGTGTCTTGTAATATACGTGACTTGTCTATTCAAACCAATTAGTTTTCACACATTTGCTCGCAGATTCTGTACTCATCCAATCCATGCAATACTAGGTGATGTATTTGCCATAGACAGGTTGTCCTTGCTCACCCCCCATAACACCCTGTTATTACACTCCCACCAAATGTACCAGACATAGAGGGCAGCCACGGAGTTAGAATCCTTCCGTTTGCACTGAGGTCTGCTCTTGTACATAGTCAGCTACAATTCTCCGGGAGTCTGCTGCAGTGCAGACGGCAGAGCCATGGCCAGCCCAACAGAGGACGAGACCCCAGAGTTCTCGTGACGATGGGCAGCGGGTGAAAAGGTGCTCTGTTGTCTTCGATTCCTGGTGTGTAATGCTTAAACCTTTTAAGTAATAAAATGCCCATTATAGAATAAAAAGGTGCCTTATCTGGAAAGACCACGGCGCTGAAGCCTATCAGCAGTCCAGCACCGATGCTGCAGGGCAAGCCAATGGAAGAAGCGACAGGGAAGCAGAATTTTCAGAAATATATAACAAAGAGAATGAGGATAAGTAGCTGGATGCACATGTTAGATCCGCTGCCCAGTAAGTTTCGTAGTTTAATAGATGAGAATGACATGCTCAATGGCAACCTCATACAAAGGACTCTGAAGATAACTGGATTTATCAGTTTGAGATAACCTATCTATCTATTGAGCTGTGGCCAGCTACAAGCCTTAGTATGGACAATTGACAGTTCAACTAATAGGACGACTCTGTTGGCAAACCCTCAACCTTTCCAAGTACAAATCTTTAGATGTGTACATCTGGTGGTTGATTCCATTGTTCCTAAATCAACAACAGGAACAGCCAAACACATTCCTTTGGTGGATAAAAAGTTGATAGCACTTGACCTTATCCTACTTTTCGAATATTGCGTAGCTAGGATATCCTTTTATATGACGAACAAATGTCAATCCTTAAAGGTGAACATCTAAAATCGCATTGAAAACCTGAACCTTGAATTAGAAGGAAAACAATCATGGGTAGTAGGTTTGTATGTCTGATTGAGGCAATTTTTGCATGAAAAGAATTGTTTTCCTTGAGATGCAATGAAACTGTTACCTTGTCCAGTTTTGGCAATATTCTTCCTATTTTTGGACTACCTTGTCCAGTTTTGGCAATATTCTTCCTATTTTTGGACTCCACAACTAAGGATCCAGCTAAACAAGTTAACAAACTGGTACCTTTCAAGTCTACCAGAAAGTTGTTTAGTAATGAGTCAAATGCTAGTGAATTCATATATTGTAGATGCTCTAATGATTATTTGATAGACCTTGATGCCATAAACAAATACCGCAAAGATATCTTACACGTCATCCTCATGATTACTGGCAATCGTGATCTTCTCTTAATAATTACTCCTTTCATCTATTGACTGTTAGCATCTTTAACTAAACCTGATCACAAAGCCTGCACCCTAGGGATGAGGATGTTTGGCAAGTTCATGCGGTTGAATAAGTTTCTCGTCATAAAGGCTATGTAGTGTGGGCACTTCTATCCTACATCATCATTCCTTTTGTTTAATCGAAGAAACGGAGAGCACAAACTATATATGTGGGGCCATTTATTGCTCTCTTGTTGAATATGAAGCGTGTCCTACATTACTAAGGTCATTCTAGAAAGATAGGATTCAAAGACATATACTTTTCCCCTTGTGGTGAACTCACTATGACCTTGCTTGACATGCTTCTAATCTCAGGCCATCCTCTATTTCGAGATCATCCCTACGAGAAATATGTTCCGCCTATAGATAAGCTAGATCCTTCTAACCTCCAAACTTTCTACCCTATCTTCTAGAATAATTTTATTAGCTCACTCTGGAAAATATTGAGACGTCACTTTCCAAGTTTGGTGTGACCGTTTTCATAATGAGTGAGAACACTCTTTGTGTTTTATCTCCCTCTGAGAAGAGCACACATATATGATGTAGCTTTCATCACCCTCTTACTTTGTTGTTACGTGATTGTTGAGGACCCCTATATTCTCTCTTGTGTCCTTATAATGGCATCTTGGATCACTTTAGGGCGCAAGATCTCACTAGCTCGTCTAGCACTTTGCTTCCTATGTTATTATGTTTGAAGAATTAATACTCTCATTGCTCCATTTTATGAAGAGATAATTTGGCCATGGGTAGATGGGTATCTATCAAAAGAAATTGGAAATGTCTCCTCGATGTTAAAAAATTGCTATAATGCAACCAACCATGTTTAACACCATGTGTCAGGCTCCAATTTCTTTAAGCCCCACAAAGACCTGCTTTTTTTTTCAAGACCAATATTTTTTGGAGTCCCTATACTTCAACCAACCTAGTTAGAGTCAACAATTGTGTGCCTTTGTAGGACTAAACAAATTGGAACCCGAAACATAGTGTTGCATTAGCAAGATCTTAACATTTGGTAGCCGTTTCTATTTTACTTTGGTTTTAGAAGATTTTTTTTAAATAGACACCCATCCACCCCTTCATATAGTGCAATGGCCAAATTCTCTTTTCATGAGGAGCAACAAGAACGAATTGAATAATATAAAGAGCAAAGTGCTAGAGGAGACGTTTCCATTTTGCACCCTGAAGTGATCCCAAGATGCCATTATAACAGCAAAGCCAGAGGGCGATGAAAGCTGCAGTATGCTCTTCTCAAAGGAAGGTAAAACACCAAGGGTGTTCTCGTTCATTATGGAAATGATCACACCAAACTTGGAATGTCATGCCTCCATTATTTTATAGATTGAACCAATAAACGTCTTCTAAAAGATTGGGTAGAAAGTTGGAAATAGAAGCTTAGATGGATCTAACTTATTTATCGGAGGGATATGTTCCTTGTATTGATATCCAAATAAAAGAAGGCATGACATTAGAAGCATGTCAAGCAAAGTTACAGTGTGTTCACCACACAGGAAAAAAATATTGGTCTCTAGATCTCATCTTTATAGCAATGACCTTAGGAATAAAGGACAAACTTCATAGTCACGAAGAGAGCAATAAATGGCCTCATATTGTAGTAGTGCTTTTCTCTTCTCCTTCAGAAAAAAGGCCCGATGATTAAGGGTACAAGTTTCCCAGCAACATGGCCTTTAGGAGGACAAACATATTCAACAATAGTATCGTCCCTACCTAGACCTTTTGCTACCGAATGAGGATTTTCAGCAGCCTAGTTGCTGTGGCCTGTGGGTGCTCTAATCTGAACCATCCACCTACGCTCCGAGATATGTGCCACTTTTCGTTGCCAGCAAAATTACTACAATATGAGAGTATGTCTAGGGATGGAGAGGAACTGAAATCAGTGAAAATTTCGCTCGGATGACCACTTCCATTGACACGTGTTGTGTAACCTTACCGCCATAGTGGCTGGCTCTGACCTAAAGAGTGAGGTTTGGTTCAAATTTCAGAATGAGATCATTTTTACCTAAAGTTCCTGAGAAGTTTGTACATCAAATTTCACCCATTTTGAAGTCTGCTAAGTTTGTACATCAATGCTGCAAGTACTACATTTGGCTTCAAGATTTCTAGCATGGGCCTTACAACATGTGGTGTCATCTCATTTATATAGTATTCAAAATTAAAATGCCTCCTGAAGATCTCAGGTATAAAAGTTACTCAAGATATTTTTACACAATCTGAAATTAACTTTGTGCTTTAGTGCTTTACTGTGCCCTTTAGAATCTTGAAAGTGAAATGATAATGTGTAGCATGTAGGCAAAAAACATAGGAATGTGGGCACCTGCTTCACTCTCTGATATCTATTCATCAGCTTTTGTTGATCTCGTCATATTAGATTTTGTGTTGTCTTTATGCTGGTACAATAAAGAGCAACTGTTGACCAATTTATATTGCCCAATATTTTCTGGTGTGGATGGGAGGCCAGTTTGTTCCCTTGGGTACATGTTCTCAGATGCAACGTGTTACATGTCACAGATAATGACGACTTTGTGATCCCAAGCTTGAGCGTTGAAGAATCTGATCACGGTGACTGGGAAGTTTCACAGGCTTCTGCACCTCAACCACCTCCAAAGGTCTCTTTCAGTTCACGCTATTCTTTTCTGGAACTCTTTCCAAACTAGACAACACTAGCATGTCTTTATTTGCTTGTGCATGACTGAGGACCTACTACACTGTAAAGTGACAAGACGCATGGTGCCTTGCTTTCAGAAACATAATTGCCCTAGCATAAGGTGGAATTTAATTCCACAAAACAAGTAACCTGTATCGTGCAGTAGCAAAGCCAGGGATCTGGTTGTCACTAGGTATTATAATTGTCGTCTTCCCTTTCCTTACTTTATATCTGATCTGATTCCTTCAGCAACAGCCTACCAAGGACACGGAGAACATCTATCTCGGTCCTCACGGGGCACCGCCATCTCGAGGAAAGAAGCAAGAGGAAACTTCAGCTACAACCTGGCACCGTGAGAAGAACATCAAGGTGAAGGAAGCTGATCGGAAGGTATCTGCAACTGGCCCAGATAACAAAGGAGGCTTCACGAGGGACTTCCACCACTACAACAATGCTCGTCACCATGTCAAGTAACGCTACAAAAGATCCACTGGAACTTCTTTCTAGTGATGCCACTTCCCAGTCAACAGCTTGACTGAGTTAAAAGTTTAGCTATCTATCATCGGTGTGCTGGAAATTCTTTGTGGTCATTGGTCTAATTATTATCCAGCGGCATTTATACCTCAATCATATGCACTGTGCGTTTGTTGCTATGGAAAAATGGATTTATTCGGATGGAAAAGTTTGTGTTTTTAGGCCACCGTTTTTTGCGGTTCCTGGCGTCTGATTATTCTGGGTGTATTTGAGGTTATGTGGGTGAAAATGGATAACGCTCATCGGCCAAGGTTGTTGAAGCATAGCTTGGTGGATTTATGTCCATGTTAGTCTATGATTAATGCGCCTTCTTGGTGTCCTGTTTGCCATCATCACATCTCACTTCGTCCATGTATGTCATTTCGTGATGATAGCTTTCTATTATTTTGAGGGGTCTTACTGATTAATTATAGTACCTTGAACCTCATCACGATCACGATGTAACCGATTGAATGGCGACCCGGTATCTAAAACCCTCTGAACGCTCTCTGCGTGTTTATCATGGCTTGTAAAGTTCCATGTGTGGTCGGATTGCCATGCATCTTGGTTTGCACAACGCGAATGGCAGGAGTAGATACACAAAGCAGGAGTCTGCTCTGTGTTCACTACACTTGCTTGTAAGTAAAGCCTGAGCTGGTACATGCGGTGCGGGCGGTTTTGGTTGTCGTCTGCGAGAAGAAACCACACCATTGGCACTAGCTGCGATTTCTTTCGAGCAGATGGCATCGGTGACAAACATCCAGATTTCCTGCACTTGATAACGAAACGGCGATACCAATATACCAGATCGATATATAGGAGTAGTTTCAGATCAGAATGTACAGGCAGTTCTGTTTCATTGCACGTACAGGTAGGGCCTTGTCCGAGGCGAGCGGGAGGCGACTCCGGCTCGGCCAGCATCCGCCGGCGCATCTGGTGGATTCCTCACCCTCCGCCGGCCGCTCCGGCGGCGGGAGGGTGGGGAATCCCCGGATCTGCGTTCCGGGCGAGTAGATCGAGGGTGCGGGCGACGCTGCCGTGGCGGGAAGGGCGGCGCCATCGCGCTCGTGGCGCTCTGCGGCTTCCCCTCCTCGGCTTCGTCTTCGGCGGGCTGACGGGCTGCAGGTGCGTCTTCTGCCTTGCCGATGATTCCTCCGGCGTCGGTGGGGCTCGTGAGGAGTGTGCAGGAGGCCGGAGACCAGATCTCCTTGGTCGTCTTCGGTGTCGACGCGTCGGCGATGCTGGTCAAGACGATGGCTCTGCCCGGTGAGCTTCTAGCCTCCCGCTGCTCCGCCAAGGCCCAGGCGCTTGACTGAAGACGGCGGCTTCGTCGGCGGCTTCCTGGCCGCGGTTCGCCGGCTCGGGTGGAGCTCGGCGGCAGCGCGCGGTTGGCGGTCACCGTGGTGCGGCGGCGTCGGTGGGTGCTGGGTCCTCAGGGACTGGTGTGTAATTTCACTTTTTCTTGAGGTTTGTTTTGCTGGGCTGTTTTCTTTGATCTGGGATCCTATGTACTAAAAAAAAAAAAAAAGGTAGAGCCTTGTCCTCCTAGCCGGCGTGCGCCCACTCGACGGGAAAAGGCCAACAACTCCTCTGGTGAAAGCGACCTGTTCTTTCTTTCTATCTTTCTTCCTTCTTTTCCACTAACGATTTACGCCAGTGGGAGATGATGTCAGTGTCCCACTGCAAAACATTTGTGATTTTCAGGCCGATCAATTGCTTAAGGACAATTGCTTTCCTTCCAGGGTAGACACTAGCAAAGGTATGTGTGCGGTGGGGCTGCTTAACGGTGTAAACTTTGAGCAGACGCCTTTCCAACTCTGTGCAAACAGCGAGAATCGTTTGGCACTGTTCTGGCCGGCCGGCTTCTGTTGCAATGCTCTGGTTCGGTTTACCACTTTACCAGGTAGATGTAGGCTGCGACACCGCGGCTCACACGGCTGGTGCATATTTCTACTTTCAGGCTAGCTTCCCTCAAACTATTCAGTTCAGCGCGTCAAGGTCCGTGGTGCTGTCGATCAGAGAATACGTTGCGCTAGCCATCGGACGGTTCTGGTTGATTTGGGGGACAGACATGAGGTTATATTTTTTGTGTGTGATTCTCAAAAAAATAAATATTTTTTGTGTGTGAAGTGTGAGCTGCATAAGCACACAAAGATAAATACAGAGAATGAAATGATACTATAAGTGACAATCTCTCCGGTGACATTTTTCTTAGTACCTCGTCATTTACTTAAGTACATCTTCTCTTGTACAGAGTAGCTTTTAGGCCTTCCTGTGGGTGCGTCGGCCATCTTCTTTCAACGGCGCACTAGCTCCCTTTCCTCGATCTACTTCACATACTCTGCTAGCGACAGCTCTACCGCTTCCTCCTTTCGCGACGACCGAGCCATGGCCTCCACCTCCACTCCATGGAAGATCTTAGTATAGTTAAATGTGAGCTCCACTTCCATGCCATGCATGGTCGGAGCCTAACTTAACAATTATTACTTAAACCCTGTCAATCTTATCGCATAGGATGGAGGAGAAGGAAGGCCTGCTCGCCGACACACAACGCGCTCTGGGCCAGGATAGCGGTGAGCAACTCAACTGCTACGTGTGGGTGCCGTGGTGGGTCCACGTGCCCTATTTGCTGGTGGCGTAGGGCAATGATCCGTCCGTCACTGCGCGTAATCATGCGTGTCAGCGGGTGCCCGTGCCACCAGCCAGTTTAAAAGCAGTGCTACCACCCGCCCTCGGACCCTCACTCCCTTATCTCTGACTCTGTTCTTCCTCTCGGCTGGCTCTTCCGGCCGCGCCATTAGCAAGCAAAGGTGGCAAGACCTTGGAACACCAAGAACAGGACAGAACAAGGTAAGACTCCGGACTTCTCTCTTCCTTCTCCATCTCTGTATGTTTGTCATGAGATCATCCTAGCTCCTAAGTCGAGTTTCCTGCTTCGTTGTCCAACACCAGAAAGATGAGGCGACCTAAGAGAATAACTTTGATCAATCTTGGTCATATGTCTATACATCAGTCGGTTATTTTCTGTCGGCTCTGCAATTAGCGGGTGTATCGGGGCGAAAAACTGCTCTTTCCGAACGAGTACTAGCAAGTTTGTTCACATGGTGTGCCGACTACGCTTTGTGCTCTGTCCATCCATCAAAGTAGGAGACGTGAAGTAGAGATCAAGGCAACAAGAAATGCTTTTCTCACTTTAAACTAAACTGACCAACTACCTAGCTACTTGTTGATTCGGGGATATGTCGGAGAAGTAGCTAATATTCCCAAGCAATTAGGATTCTGCTTCATTCATTCATTCTCCGCTTCTCTGAAAAAGAGAATTCCCTATAAGATTCTGTCAAGTCTCACTTTGTCACTGTCCTTTCTTAGTATGAAATAAATTAATTCAAACCAACAATATATTTTAGGGAATGGTACAACAAAATTTCGACTAACAAAGCTCTTTTTCACTTTTATCTTCGCAGATGTCGACGATCGTCATGAGAGTCGACCTTGACTGCGACAGGTGCTACAAGAAGATCAGGAAGGTCCTCTGCAAGCTCCAAGGTTGGTTGCGACAAAATCTCAATCGTACATCACTTGTTTACATGCTACCATAGCCGAGCGAAAATTCTGTAGATCCGTGGTCCGAGGAGTACTCACTTAAATAACTTGGGAAATAATTTTTATGCATGAATCAACAGACCGAGAAAACATCAAGGCGATCTCGTACGACGAGAAGAACAACACCGTGACGGTGTCCGGGTCGTTCGACGCCGAGGAGGTCTCCGACAGGCTCTGCTCCAGCGCCGGCAAGGTGATCACCGACATACAGGTCGCCAGAGGGAACCAGATGATGCCCGGCGCGGGCAAGGCGGCGCCCAAGCACCCCGGGAAGGAAAACCACGGTCAGAAGGAGGGCCATGGCCACGGTGGCGGTCACAAGGAGGGCCATGGCCACGGTGGCGGCCAGAAGGAGGGTCATGGCCATAGCGGCGGCGGTGGGAAGCCCGCCAAGACCAGGCACGTCATGTTCGACATGGACGACGAGGAAATGGACCAGCACGCCCAACACGGCAAGGGTCACGGCAACGACCACGGCAAGGGCCACGGCCAAGGTCACGGGCATGGACATGGCCACGGCGAGAAGCCGAGGGTTTTCACCACCACTGCCATGTCACGAAACGAGGCCCCGCGCCCCCATCAGCCAGCGTCCATGGCGGCGATGGCGCCCATGCGGATGCCGCAGACGGGGCCGAGCATGACGATGATGCCGACTACGGGGCCGAGCATGACGATGATGCCGCAGGCGATGGCCGCGCCGTCGATCTGGCCTGCCACCCCGGCGTACGGGTACGGCGCACCGGCGTACGGGTACGGCGGGGCGCCACCTGCGGGAGGGTACTACGGCGGGCCTGTGTACGACCACGGTGGATACGGCGCGTACGGTAGGAATCCGTACCAGCCGCAGTACTACGAGGAGGAGCCCAGCGCCGGGTGCAGCGTCATGTGATGAACTGAACAGAGATGACCAACAACCATGCTTGCTTTGGTGAGCAGAGCACACATGAAAAGCCATCTACGACTATTACGTTACCTTGGTTTTCTTCTTCTTTTCTTGGTTGGTTGGTGTCAGGGCGTGTGTGAGTATGATCGTAGTACAGTATGATCGTGTGGCTTGCCGTTGCCTAGTTTGTAGTTTATGTGCTTCATGTATAGATATGACATGTTATCAGGGTAGTTTATATGTAGGCTGAAGCTGTTGTTTATGATCCTCCGATGTAAAGTTCAACAAACATATGAGAATGCTGAGTAGTACTTCGCTCTGTCTAGGGCAAAGCCTTCCTCCCCTCGATCTTCAGTCACATTCGCCTTCCCCTCCCTTCCACCGTGCCTCAGCTCGCGCAGTCGCACTAGTTCATAGGTCAGCGGTCTAGTCCTCGTAGGGGTGCCGGCGGCGCTCGGACGGATGGCGGTGCTTCTTCCTCGAGCCGGTCTTTTGGGTTTCGATCCTTCCCAATTTCGTCTGTCGGGGGAATTGGACGGAGCTCCGACGTAGGTTCTTGCAAGTTTCTCAGGCAGCGAGGTTAGAGTTTCTCGTTGTGCGTACACGGCACCGGGATTTGGTATCATGCTCTTCAATTCGCTTCAAGGTTCGGTGGGACGACTGCGGCTCCTCGGCGCCGGTCCTTAGGGGCATCTGCACGGAGACTTCCTGGTTGTTATCGACAAGGTTAGGCTAGCTCCGGTATAGGAGCGACGACAGTAAAAAAAACTCATCTGTTATCTTTTTATGTAAGTGATCTTTCCATTTGCGCTATGCGAATGCACTTGGTGTCTTCCCGCTTAAAAAAAACTTGGTAGAATATTTACAAACATGAGGGCCGCCCAGAATGGAGCGACCCGGTGAGGCCCGGAGTTTCGTCATAGTGAGCCCAACTGTAAGAGTGTATGCTCTCTTTGTGCTAAGCTTTGATTTGATTTGTACATGTAGACATATCTTTACAAACATTAGGGTCGTCTGGAATGAGATGACCCGGTAGGGTCCTGGAGTTTCCTCATAATAGCCCCGGTGTATGTTTTTTTTTCTAAGCTTTGATCTGATTTGTGGATGTAGACATATGTAAAATGGTACTCCCTCCGTTTATTAATGTAAGGTGTCTAAGTTTCTGAGATTTTTTCAAATATAAGGTCTATTGTGATTTATGGACAATCTATCTTACCCATAAAAAAATGAGTCACAAACTGGAACAGAGCGATTTGACAGATTATTTTCAATTTATGGCTATTAGGGACTCCTCTTTCGAATTTTTTCAGGAGAAATTAGTTCACCGCATGCAAAATACCGACGTCTTAATATTCGTGCCAAAATCTTAGACACCTTACATCAAGAAATGGAGGAGAATTATGTGCCTTGGTTCCCCTGTCTCTCTACCATACATGCTTGCGAGGGCACATGCAATGATCGATCTTTTAATTTTAAAATTAAGATTCTTTTGTCCTATGAACGTTTAAGCCGATTGACATTCTGTTTCCATCGTTATCTTAGTCGCAGTGAGATTTTGAAACAGACCCCATGTTGAAATGTTTGATAAAAAATTGTCAGTAGGTGAGGTGTAGCTATATCACAAGCTCATGTTTCTACGATCTCAATTTGCATTTACTTGCTCTCGGCCATTACTAGGCTAGCTTTTGCTATATGTGATAAGGAAAATGGGAAGAATTGGGAGTGCTTGCTCTTTAAAGGAGTTTGGAGTGATAGTTTTTTCTCTCTGACTTATGATAAATCCAAATCGAAATGCCACAACTTGATAAATTGACTTATTTCTCACAATTTTTCTGGCTATGCCTTCTCCTCTTTACTTTTTATATTCTCTTATTTAATAATAATAATGGAATACTTGGAATTAGCAGAATTCTCAAACTACTGAACCAACTGCTTTCGCACCGGGGGAGCCAAATCCAGAGCAAGGACCCTAAGAATTTGCAAATAGCGAGAATTAGGATTATTGAGATCCCTCTCAATCTCTCTTTCAGTTCGAGGATCCAGAGAGGTGTTTTCATAGTCATCTCCGTATATTTTCGATTTCGTTAAATGGATTCATGGGTTGGGTAACCCCAACGTTTGCTTTGATTGGCATGTCCCTGAGGCACTAGTTTGATCAGATTGCTTGACATGAGGGAGATCAATTTTCCACTAATGAAAAGTGGCCTATTTTGATTTTGGAACAGACCTCACATGAATACTTAGCTGCAAATTATATCATAGGGAGTTGCCAAATTATAATGACTTAATTGCCATGTCACTGTAAATCATTTCCAGATCAATGCGAAGTTACATGATACTACTTTTAGTGGATTCCGTCCTTCCGGTCAGTGTTTTCTCTACATTCTTAAGCAACACAATCAAAATAGTACTTATGCTTTCTTCTCAAATGACCCGAATGAGAATGAAAATGATATTGTGGCAGGTGTAGAAAAATAAATTTCAGATAAATATGATAACCAAAAACAGTGAGTATTTTGGATCAACTTATGTACACTCCTGTGATGACTTCATCAGTGGTCAGATGGTTTGTATAGATGTATTCTTTCGTTTTTAGCCAAAACAGTGATTACTTTGGATCAAATTATGTACGGCAACACTCTTGTTCCATCCACTCAAATGAAACAAACTATACGCTTTGTAGCACCTTTTTCACCCTCTATGGTTGGCCATCATTGCTTAAAAACCATAGGAAGGAAAGCATCAAGACATAAGTTGTATAAAATCGTGTAGATCTACTACTGAAGTTGCTGCTCAACCGTAAGGGCATTAATATCATTCGCGTAAAAACAAATGAATTTAAGTGTGCATCCACTGTTTTAGTAACACTTCTAGAGTTGATCAGCCGTAGACTCTGGGGGAACATATGGAGATATGAGCTGCATTTTTCAACTTTGACATTGCGGGTAACATAATCTTCCTGGCAATACATGGCATATGAGATTACATATTCTCATGCCTCACAAAATAGAATATCACATGTTAAGCTAGATGAATGGAGATTACAAATATATTGCCCTTCATCGGTGGGAAATATGGCTTTCATCTATGTTGAAATCCATCCTACCAAAATACTCAAGTGTTAATGTTTTGCATAGATTCACTCGCCATGGCGGTAGTTTTTTCCAGTATCATCAAATTCCACTTGTTGACTAGATTTTTTGTAACTATTTGACTGCTATTTGGACATCACATTTTACTGAATAGACCAAATTGATCATATCTGTGCTCAAATGTAAGGAGCTGGTGAAAACTATCAGTAGCAGTGGATGGCAAACTGACGGGTCATGGAATTTTCTAGTTGGCGTATTCTGATGCCTTGCTTTCTACTGAAATTTTCACTGAAGAGTAAATGGACTGTATGACTTGGTGGTTTTAGTTTGGTCACTGTTTCTATATTACCATTGTGGTTTACAAAATTCATAGTGAGTTAATTTGGTGCAAATTTTACAAGTGAGTATGTGTCATGATTTTTTTTATTCGTCAAACAAGATGAGCTATGAAAACTATGAAAGCCTGCTTGCAGTATGCCATCACAAGAGATAACATTCAGTAATCCAATCAGTATTTTGTACCCTTAAAAGTTAAAAGCACAACTGACAAGTGTCAGCATACATAATTAATCATACCTTTATGATCTCCATAGTTTAACTAAAAATGGTTACAAAACAAAAGCAGATATGCATAAGAAGCACAAGAAAAAAATTACCTAATCTGCTGCCGTCGTGATAATTTTGTCACAGCCCAAGATTTATGGAGACTGTTGTGGTCTTTACTCTAGGAGTAGCAAATCTATTGATGATTAGTCAATGACTCTGTCTCCGTGAGCAAGGGAACATATGGAAGATATGGATAACGCTCCTGATAGAAAGGATCTATGAGATTGTGGATAACATGAACTTTCCCACAATCCATGTCGTACGACAGTAGCAAATTCTCACCCTTCAAAATAAGGAAAACCAGATTGCATTCTGGATGAATTGCAATCAAAATATAGTCTCGTGCATGCTTGAAACCGTTACATATGAAAAGCTTCGAAGTGCTAATATTGTACTTGAAGATCCATTTACCGCTGTGATAGCTCTCAAGGATCCAGACCGATAGTGTCGAGGGATCTCGATCCCTAACGTTCAGATAATGCAATCGACCCTGAGATTTGTCGATTAAAGCGGTATTCAAATAAAAATCGATCTCAAAAGTCATAGTTTCCAACAAAGGAATGGTCTTCCATGTCTTCCCCTCCTCGTCGACGGCAACTACCGTCGAATCAGTCGAGATGAAATACAGCATGCCATTGAGAAAGACACTTTTGTCATGCAACATAATATCGTCGGACCAACCATTTTCCTTGTGACTCCACTCTCGTGCTTCCGACGAGTATATCTCCACGTCAGCGATGTATTCATCCGCATCCTCTAGGATGGAGAACACATGGAAGCTGGAGGAGATGGCCGGATCAAAACACAAACGTCTTTTAAAGATCTCGCTGTGGCGGCCGGAGTCGGGCAAGACTAGCCATTTCTCTGTGGCGGGGTTGCACACCACGAAATGGCTTTCATTGCTGGGATGATCGTCCTTGGAGCAGAGGCAGAGGAGGAGGCCATTGCAGCAATTCAGGAGCCAAACAGTTGTATAGCCGGGCAAGAAGGACAATGATGGGTCGGAAACATGCTGCTCTTCTCCTCCCAAGATACTGTCTAAGCAGGGCCTGTCGCCTTGGCTGATGTGGCGGGTGAAGAAGCCGGAAAGAGTCTGTGGGAGTTTCTTGCGGTGGGCGCGGTCAGTGATGATGCCGCGCCAGTACCGGGAGACGCACTTGAAACGGCAGACCGATTTGACCGGGAGACGCGAGAGGATCTCCACGAGGAGGTCATCGGTCAGCTCGGCAAGTGAGCTGCACATCTTCTTGGAGGTATCCATCCATGGAGGGCGGCCAATCTGAGGAATGCATGACGTGACACATAGTATTACAGATCCATGGAGGACACAAGGAATTGGAAGATAAGCAGGATGATGAAGGTATTAAGCTCCTGAAAAAGGTATTAAGCGTACCACTTGTGGGCTCTCCGGTGGCTGCAGAAGGCTCCCGGTGGCTGGGTAATCGCCGGCGCCGGCCATGGAACTACGTCATGCAGTGGATCAATGGAGTAGTGGACTGTCGTGAAGCAGTTGGGGAACAGAGGAGGGGACGGATATCAGTGGCTTCTAGAGATTTTTGGAGTACTGGCGTCTGATCCCCGTTCTCTCGCCATGCGCGCATCCCGCCGTTCACGGAACGCTCCCCTCGGCGGGAGTTGCGGTCTGGAACTCAGGATCCACTTGGGTTGTTGTTGGCGTTGCGCCAAGGGTGGATCCCTGATTTGATCGAGTCTCGGCGAAGAGGGTGGATCCTCTTCGACATATGGATAGCAAATCCCGTTCTGGCTCATATAGGATAGTCTAGAAGAGAATGGCGCGCTTTGCGCTGCGCCCGAGGGTATTATTGTGATGATCAATACATGACATGCTAGTCTGAGTAAGATTAGTTGCTCATACATGATCAGGTACAAATTCATAACTTTTTTGGTAAATATTATAAATATAAACCGTATAATTCAAAAGTAACAACTTTGAATATGTTAATCTCTGAATGAGTGAGTCACGCCACTGTTGCTTGGAGGCAGAGGAGCCGTGCGAGACAGGGGGTTGGTCGAGGTGTGGCCTGAGGCAAAGCTTGCATCGTACGTCGGGGCACAGTGAGAAGGGGGAGGAGAGGAGGGCCGCTCGGATGGCTCGCCGGTCGGAGCTATGGACATCCGGGAAGCAATGATGGCCACTTGGGGGAGGAGAGTGACGACAGCCTTCAAGATAGAATCCCTAATGTGCCTTCAAGCAGTGGTGGTGGATTCGCGACATAATCGGTAAGAGTTATGTCGGTGCTGCCAATTTCGAGGCCAAATCGATGGAGAGGTGGTGGCACGGTCAGCGGGAAAAAGACGGGAGGGGGACTTGACTTCCAATTGGAAGTTGGCGTGCCCCTTTTATTAAATGGCGGCAACCTAAGTGTTGTATTTTGCAACACTTGGTGTTTTTTCTGGATTACACAAAACAAATTAGGATTTTTTAAATCAATGACAGTTGTTGGAGTAAGGTTTTTTCGTCTAAAGTGTTCTAAAAATTAGTTAGAGCCTAAAATATGACAGCTATTGGATATGATCTAACAAAGGGGCGCCCCGTAGATTCGTGTACGGTAGTTAAAAAATTTATTGATAAGTGTTGTGTCCAACTGAAGGGATGGATAATATTATTCTGACCTCGTGGACGCGAATGTGTATTTGTATTTTGTAACACTTGGTGTTTGTTTTTTTGGACTGCACAAAGTAAATTTGGACAAAATTTACATCAATGACAGTTGTTGGAGTAACATTTTTTGGTTTCAAATGTTCTAAATGGTAGTTAGAGACTAAAATATGACAGCCGTTGTAGATGCTCTAAGAGATGGGCGGCCCATAGATCCGTGTGTGGTAGTTAGAAAAGTATTTCTAAGTTTCGTGTCCAGCTAAATGGATACAAAATATTATTATGACGAATATGGTGAATAAAAATATGTTGACACGTGGTTTAACCAGGGAGCTGCAACACTTGGTGTTGTTTTCTGGATTGTACAAAATAAATTTGGACAATTTTAAATTAATGAAAATTGTTGGATTAAGGTTTTTTCGTCTCAAATGTCCGAAAAGTTAGTTAGAGCTCAAAAATATGACAGCTATTTGAGATGCTCTAATAGAGGGGCGACACGTAGATTCGTGTACGGTAGTTAAAAAAATATCGCTTAGTTTTGTGTCGAGCTGAAGGGATGGACACCTATTATTCTGACATGGTGGACACGAATGTGTATTTGTATTTGCAACACTTGATGTTTTTTTTGAACTGTACAAAATAAATTTGGACAAAATTTACATCAATGACAGTTGTTGGACTAAGATTTTTTGGTCTCACATGTTCTAAAACTTGTTAGAGATTAATATATGGCAGCTATTGTAGATGCTCTGTGAGAGGGTGGCCCATAGATTCGTGTGCGGTAGTTAATTTTTTTCTTCTAAATTTGATGTCCAGCTAAAAAGATAAATAATATTATTGTGATGAATATGGTGGACAAGAATATGTAGAACAGAAAATCAAAGGTTGACACGTGGTTTAACCAGGAAAATAATAAATAATACTATTGTAATGAAAATAGTGGACAAGAATATGTAGAACATGAACCAATTAAAAGTTGACACGTGGCTTAACCAGGTATCTCCAATCCTAGGGAGCTTAGATATGTTAGAGATTATGCCATTCGCATTGATCGATGGCATGCAGGCCTTGTGCTTTCCATCGGACAAAATAATTTTGAAATGTAAAAGAATTCCGCACAAAAAATTCGCAGGTATATCTCAATATTGTAACCCACACCAAGTTTCGAAAAAAAACAAAAAAAAATTTAGGGCAGTGTAAAATGACAAAAAATGTCTCGTAAAAAGTCATTTTTATCATAACATTTTGTCTTTTTACGTACGACACAAAAAATGTCTTTTTTGTGAAACGACTTTGCAAGCACATAGAATGTCTCGAGATGTACGTGTATATTATTTTATCTGAAATTATGGCATTTCAAAGTACGCCGAAAAGTTTCCCTTTCCATTTACTTCGCATAGTTTCTAGTCTTCTTCCACATGCGTCCAATCCCCATTCTTAAGATTTTGGAAATGAATTGGGATCCTGAGATTGAAGCAGAAACCACCGCAAGTCCGCAACCGAACATTTCGGCCTACTTCTGTAACCTCTCCAAAACAGAATAACTCACTATCATGGAAGTTATTCTTTAGTCTAACAAATGATCAAAGTACTAGTTTGTGGTTTTTAGCTTTCTTTGCCTTGATCATGATCTATATAATTAGAGTGAAGTGTCATGCACCTACTGTAGAATGGGCAAACTTGTCTTTTGATTGCTGGTCCATCTCATGAACCAGAGGAAACATCGGACAGAAATCGGACGTAAACCGTCGTAGCACAACAATTTCGTATTGGGAGCATATCTACCACGGTATTAAACAACACACAGGGTACATGGTCTCCCCGCCGAGGACTCTTCTATGTCTAGAATAACGACCAACACCAACATCGATACGCGCTACCCCGGACAAGTTCTCAACCTACCAACACCATAATTTTACTGGAAGTTTTTTTGCCGAAGGAAGGAACACCATAGTTGTATGAACGGCTGTAGAATGCATGCCTGCTTCTGAGTCTGCTGTTTAACGATGCATCACAATGAGACACGACTTGTGAATTAAGTAGGGGCCAACGTGGGTCGTAGGCACAAGGACCCTTGCTGTGGTCGTATTATCGCCCTTATCTCGTCGTATCCGGTGACAATCAGACCAAATTGGTCGAATATTGAAGTTGTCACCTTTCGATATTTTGCTTTTTGAGCTCTCTGTAATCCGAATTACACAGGTTGTTCGATTTAACATTTCTCCCAAGAAAAGCAAAACAACATCAAGAAAGGCATAGTTAAGAGTTTAATTCGACCTCTCCCAAGAAAAGCAAACAACCTCTTGATGTTGTGTTATCAAGAAATACAGGAACTAAAGCTAGCACGATCGATTCTATAAGTTCTAGACATTCACTCTGCATACACGTCATTTTCCGTTCTCTGCAGCTGAATCTAGACCTTAACCAGCTGCCGGCTCTCGAGTTGCATGTTCCTCCTCATACTGGCGATGAACTCTTCGAATCTCCTGTTCATCTCGTCCACGTCATCAACGCACTCGGCCTCTGTTTCCTGCCGCGCCATCTCCTTTTCTACTCTGCTTCTCTCGTCACGAGCGACCTGTTCAGAGCGCAGGCAAGCCATCTTGCCGTCCAATGCAGCAATCTCACTGCCAACACCGTGATGGAAGCCGTTGAAGGAGCAGCGTTCAGAGCTCTGTTTCTCTGCAGGGTCGGTCTCTCGGGCCACGGTATGTTCCTTCTTATGTGCCGCTCCCGTCGGAGATGGCTTCACGCGCCGTAGTCGCGCCGTCGCCTTGTCAGGCTCATGGCCAGGATCCCGTCGTCGACGTTCACGCTGCTGGACGCGAGCGGCATCGGCGACGGTCGCGCTGTTGGCGTCCGACGCGCCAGCAGCCGCCACCGCCGTACTTGGCGATGCATCGACGACACTCTTTGGCTTAGGCTGAGCCTCGCAGCAGGCATCCTCGCCGCCGGCTGCTGTGGTGGCGCGTCGTCCATCAGGAGCGGCGAGGAGTCCGGCGTCCTTGAGGATGAGGAGGAGGATGGCGTTGCAGAGGAGGATCATGTTCCTCCGGTTGATGAGCTCAATGAGCTGGCGGCCGTCGAAGGGGCCAAGGGCGGAGAGCAGGCGGTCGGTGAAGGCGACGGCGCGCGGCGGATGGAGGAGGAGCGTGTGGGCGATGAGGGTGGCGGCGAGGAGTGAGAGCAGCGCGGCGATCCTGGCCTCCGTTCTCCCCGCCATGGGCACGCGCTTCTGGTCGTGTTGGCGATGTGATGGTCGATCCGGTGATCGATGTACACTCTTATATAGCGGTAGCTAGCAATGCGCGGACTGAGACTCTGAGAGGGAGACGAAGACTTGAACGACCCGGGTGGGAAATTTCCAAGAAAATTCGTACGTCTGGGTAGGGTCCGTACGTCCAGCAAGCAGTAGGTCTATACTTTTCACACCTGACCTGAGAGTGGAACAAGTCCAACGGCTCGGCGCACCAAGTACTCGGAGTCGACGCGTAGGTTGCCTGCGGTACGGTGGAAACTGGAAAGACGCGTGCGTCACCGGCCGAGGAGGCAAATTGTTTGTTTGTTTCAGCGTGTGGAAGACCGAGACTCGCTCTCGCTTTCCCAGGTCAACCAACGGCCGTGAACTCTTTTTTTTTAGGCAAACCAACCGAGATTGTGTTCACAAATGTAGACCACCTGGAATAGATGCTATTGATCTCATAGTTGACTGGTGGAGTATGACCTTCAACAAGCTTGGCAAACATCGAAGAGCACTGCAGCACATTGATATCATTGTGAGATCCTGCCATCCCAAAAAAAAGCGTGCCAAATCCAAATCTCATGGTCGGCCACAGCTTCAAGGATCACGCTGCAAACTCCATGATGGTCACCCTTGTACAATCCTTGCCAACAAAAGGACAGTTCTTCCAGCTCCAGTGCATACAGTCAATACTTCCAAGCATCTCAGGAAATCCTCTTGCTTCATTTGTTGCCAAGATGCGAGTTGTTTCTTCCACATTTGGTCCTCTCAGATAGTGTGGACCAAACACAGCCACCACCACTCTATAGAATCTGAACATTGCCTTGATAGCTGTAGACTCCGACATGCGCAAATAGTCATCTTGACCATCTGCAGGAGCTCCATACGCAAGCATCCTCATGGCGGCGGTACACTTCTGGATCGATGTGTAACCGATCGTGCCCACAGCGCCTTTCTTCAACTTGAACCAAGGGTCATGCTCTCGGACACTTTGCACCAACGTCTTGAACAGTTCTCTCCTCATCTGAAAGCGACGGCGAAAATCCTTTGCATCAAATCTTGGATGGTCGGCAAAGTAGTCGGTGTATAGCATGCAATGGCCCTCCGCCCTCATCCCTGCTTGGTCTTCCTCCTCCCTGGATGTGATCCTCCTCGTTTGGGTTGGGCACAGGCGGCCTCATCGGCTTGAAGCTGGGCAAGACAAGCAAGAATGGCCAAATGCTCCTCCTCTTCAGCGTCCATGTCTGCCTCCTCTTCCATGATCATCTGCGCCATCAACTCGTCGTCGCTGTCCATCTGTAGGAATGAAAATAGGAACACAATCAACGTCCTATCGCCGGCGCCGGCGAAAATTACATAAAAATCGACGCCTACCTTTGGTCGAACACCTTCGGTGCAAGATGGGCGCGCGAGGTCACCGACGGATTTTCCAGGCGCGGCGACGAGCTCCGAAGCGGCGGGCGGGGCGGAGGAGGACGGAGGAGTGTTGGGCGTGAGGTGGTTTTCTCAGTCCGGCGAGCTTCGCCGCCGGTCGGAGGCGGGGGTGGGAGCGGCGACCCAGATGTCAATGAAGCGAGGTGGGAAAATGAACTGCGGGGCCGACGGCGATGAAATAATTCAAGGCGGTGTGACGCTGACAGGGCGGACCCACGGCGCGTTTCGTTTCGTCCGGCGCTAGCAAAGCAACCCCCATGGCAAGGGGTTGGACCGGTAGCGCCGGACGAAATTTGGGTTGCGCCCGGACAAAAAGAGCCTTTGGGGCGCGCGAGTGGAAACCGTTTTTGGCTCGGCGCGCCCCAAAGGCCTTTGGGGGGGCTTTGGGGGCGACGAGTGGAGATGCTCTAAGCCCCGTGCTCGTGGAGTTTGCTTTACCCACCTCCCCTCTTTGATAACAAGGCAAAAACCTCCGACCCGACATTTCTGAGTTTTGAATGAATTGGTATTAGTAGTCTAGTTTGTAAAAATTGTTGCAAGAACAGCCTTTTTAGTGAAGAAGTAGTAACGAAAACAATATTGTTTTACCAAATTTAGTTTCGACAAATTAATGGTGTTCATGATATAATCATCTTTAAATTATCGTAAAACAGATCAGACGAATGAACGATCATCAGAGAAACCACGGTCGGATCCCACCTGTCAGCGCTCGTTAGAGCATTTTTAAGCGGCCCACTCATCAGAGCATTTTAAGCGGTCTCACTCGTCACAACTCAGCCAAGTAACCGTCAACGAGCTTGACCGACGGAAACGCGTCGTTTGGTCATTTGCGAATCTCGAGTGGAGCGTGGTAGGGCAAAACCGAGTAGTACTAAGCGAAGTTGGCACCAAAATAAAAAAAACCTATTTATGAACCTCCAATATGAAATCTTCAAGGTTCAAGTGTTTTGTACCCTCAACTTTTCCGTATTAATAACAACTTGGCTTGCAAGCGATATTGGACTCTAAGAAACAAAAACTAAAAACTAAGGATTGTGGGAAACTCATTATGAAAATAGAAGAAAAAACATGTTATGTGTAAGAAAATGGAAACAATTTAATAGATTATAATGAAAGTCATAATTGAGGAGAAACAGTAGGAAAGCCATGAAGTATAAATATGAGGCAATAGCTGAACACAAGTGACAACACCTCTAGCGATTCCATTTTTGTGTTATTTAACCCATAGTTATTGATCCAAGATGTGTCAAACCTAAATCTTTGTATCTGTGGATACCTCATTTTCTCGAAAGATGTGTCTTGGTTGGTTTTTAAAGACCATATGTATCTTTTTTATCGATCATTTCAGTATAACACCTTATCTAATATATGCCATGAAACCATGGACGAAAATTGGCTTAAACTCAACAATTGCTCAACATGTCTTTTGCATGCTACAAATACAACCATCCCCATCGTAGAATGAAGTATGCATTCCCACAGACTAATTATATGAAACCTAAATGAATAATTCACGGAGATTTGACTTTGAGAGAAAGAAACATTGCGACACAGTGAGAACATAAGAAATTTTTGGAGGACAAACCACTTGTTGAGACCTCATGATATTTTTGTACACAAACATTGTAGAACACTCTATCAAGATATTTCAGACATTAAAGTAAATACATGTACTATAGTACATATGTTTCACACACTAATCTAAAAATGAATGTGATTTGCTACAATTTAATCTTATTTAATTTAGCGGAATACATTCCAAGAAAGGGTCCAAAGTCATATTTAGAACTAAACATAATTACCAGAATGTCACAAAGTTTTTTTCTTGTGTTATTGTATTTTTAATGGTAGACATATGATTTATGTGTCAACAGATATTATGCACATATTTATGTGGTTCCTGATGGTATAAATTTCATAGTACCAACTGTATAAATGAAATGGTTAAAATTGAGTGAAATAGGTTATAAAGAAGTAAAAATGTTTAGTATAAAGTAAACAAAATGATCTAGCTATATGAAGAGGGACCCACTATAAGAAGCTAGGCTAAAGAGGCTTTGGGCCCAAACACTTATTTATTGTATAAAGGCCATGGTACAAACATTTTTAGAAAAGGCTGAAATACATACCTGACAAATTAATTGGGTTGTAAACAGGCTTCGTCCAAGAAGTATTGGACTATTTTCGGAAATAAAAAGAAATAAATTTCAGAAAAAAGGAGAAATGGATCCTAAGAAGGTGAAGGTCCAAAATACAAATGGACTGTAAAAAGGCCAAGCTCCATAAAATAAATGTACCGTAGAAAGCCCAAGGCCCAAAAACTAAAATCGTACAATGTTGACCTTAGCTCGTTAATATCGACCAGAAATTAAAACAAAACAAAATGTGCCACATGGTTCGGATCGGCACGTATAGAGGAACATTATGGACTGGGCTGGGCTGATTCTTAAAATAAAATCATAATTTTACCACATATGATTGGCCACGTGGTCAGGTCAGACCGCAGTGACAAAAATTTGGTCACAAAGTTATAAACCTCTAATTTGGTTATAAACAACTATGCATTTGTTCATTATCGTTAAGACACTCCGTCTTTTACCATCGGTTTTTGTTCACAAAATAGTCATAAATGGAAAACAGAGACCCTCTAGTGACCTTCAAAAATCAACATACTTCTTCACCACGAAGATATTATCCATTGTAGCAAACTGATTTGTTGTTCATATCTACAGTTTCTGTAATGGAATCTAAATGCAATGAACTAGAATTTGTATTGTGAGGTGTGCATATTTTTTTGAAAGATACTGTGGAAATTATCGTCCATTTGCTTTTCCACCACGCTGATGTCTACTACACGCTTCTATTCTTGTAGACTCTGTTGGGCCTCCTAGCGCAGAGGTTTGTTGGACAGCAGACCCAAGGTTTATCGAATCCACGGGAGGCGTAGGTTGAATTTATCCTCTCTTGTACAACCCTCAATTAAGATACAATATGTCTGAAAGGATCGTATGACACCTAGAGGGGGGTGAATAGGTGCTACTTCAATTTAGTACTTTTTTAAATTAGGCTTGACACAAAAGGTAAATTCTCTAGAAATGCAACTACGGTGAATTTACCTATATGACAAGCTAGCAACTAAGCAAGATACACAAAGTAAAGACGGTAAACAAGGATAGAGGTAACCGAAGGTGAAGGCACGCGGAGACACGGATGAATTCCCGAGTTCCTCCTTTTTAGGGGAGTACGTCTCGTTGGAGAGATGTGAGCTACCACAAAGGTCAACTCAACAGCCACAAAGGCTTCACCTTCTTCTCCGATGAACCGCACCACAAAGGTTTGGTTCACCTTCCACTATCGGAATCCTTCAAGGCGGAATCCGGAGCCTTTACAACAACGATTCGGGGCACAAGCCACAATTGGATTGGGGGCTCCCGAACAGCTACAATCTGTCACAAAGACAATCAAGTAAGTACAACAATGAGCTAGGTTTTCCCAATGGAAACCCTAGCAAAGGGGCCCTGAAGTGAATGAGGG
Source organism: Poa pratensis (assembly GCA_947311845.1). Classification (NCBI taxonomy): domain Eukaryota; kingdom Viridiplantae; phylum Streptophyta; class Magnoliopsida; order Poales; family Poaceae; genus Poa; species Poa pratensis. The sequence continues at coordinate 89,796,569 of CAMZMU010000041.1, forward strand.
GAAATGTAAATCGGCTTGGTGAAGATGTAGATCTTGGTCTCCTCCTTCGATTCCCAACTTTGAGCTTGATTGAGTGGTTGGCGAGGGAGATCTAGGAGGAGGAAGCTTTCATTTAATGGAGGTGTGAGAGTGTAAGAAGCTTAGTCTTCAACGGAGAAGAAGACCCCTTTAAATAGTCCTCCCAACAAATGGTCGTGGTGTCCTGAGATTCCCGCAGCGGTACTACCGCCAGGGGCGGTGGTACTACCGCTGCGTCTTGTGATCTTCGCCTGGCTTCACTTCGGAACATTGACTCCCTGGCGGTACTACCGCTGGGCCAGGCGGTACCACCGGCCGGTACCGCTGGAGGTACCGCTTGAGCCAACAGAAGCACGAAAGCGGCGGTACCCCGGTACCGCCAGCGGTAGCTTCCCATGTCGCAGCTCCCGTGCGCTGCACAAAGCACGTGGCGGTACTACCACCGAGGAGCGGTACTACCGCTAGGTACCGCTGGAGCTACCGCCGGTACCAACAGAAGCCGAAAAACGGCGGTACCGCCAGCGGTAGCTGCTCTCGTGCATTGCGCAGTGCGCAGGAACTGAGTGAAGCGGTACTACCGCTGCATCCAGCGGTACTACCGCTGCCTAGAAAAAAACTCCCTGCAGAGCTTATTGCGTGCTCGATTTAACCGCAGTCTTTATCTATAAATTCCTGCAATGATCAAAGACACATTAGACTAACTAATTGTGTTGTCAACAAGCACCAAAACCATAACCACAAGGAGATGCTCTTTCAATCTCCCCATTTTTGGTGTTTGATGACAACACAAATAGTAACAACGCAATAGGCTAGTAAAATTTAGACGGAGCTCCCCCTAGACATGTGCATTACTCGAAATGTCTTTGAATACACAAATGCACATAATCTAGGATCAACACTCCCCCTAGATTTTACATAAGACATGAACAAAGTAACAAACATAGCAAAAAGGGTTCACATGTCTTACACCACATGGATAGAAAGTTCCACAAACTAAAATTAAAACAAGTGTTCACAAGCAATAAGTAAATGGCAAAAGAAAAATGAGCTTGTGACACATCCCTTGCAAATCCCGCACAACAACCTACTAGATATCTCTCCCCCTTTGGCATCGAGACACCAAAAAGGTCACTCGAAAGGCTGCTGGGAGGAGACTTCATCTTCTTCATAATCAGCCCAAGTGATAGTGTTCCCTGCGCTGTCCTTGGCTTGCCAATCCTCCCAAGAGTGATGTTCTTCTCGGAGCCGGATTGCACTTGCTCTCCTTGAGCACGACGGCGAGCAACTTCAGCTTGACGGGCTTGCATCTTCTTCTCATATTCATCATATTGATGCCTCTCCTTCTTGGAAACTTGGAAGATCTTCTCCATAGCACCCACCATCCACTTCAAGGACCAACTTTAGGTGTAGACGAGGGACCGGCTTCATCCACCACTTCCTTGCTTTTCTTCTTAGGGTGGGGTTTGACAAGAAGCCTCTTACTCTTGTGAGAGATCCACTTCTCCGGATCACCAAGTTCTTCAACGGGGTTATTCTCAATCCACTTCCAAATAATGATCCTCATGATGAGAGGAGCAAAGGCAATGTTATTCTTCTTGCTAATCATGAACCACATCTCATTCCAAATGTAATCCATAACGTCCAACATCTTTCCCTTGCCTTGCATGTCCTTGGTGAGAAGCATCAAATTCTTGAGATAGCCATGGATTTCATCAAAGTTGCCCACCTTGGGGTTGATGGTATCACGGTATATTCGGGCATGATGTCCCAAGTAGGGAAGAGACCTTTAGACTGCCCAACCTTCCATTTTTCAGCGCTCTCCGGGTCATACAATGGCAAGAGCTGCTCCACCTCCTTGGCTTCCACACCCGGATAGTGTACATGAAAGTGAGTGTCTTCGAAATCTTCCGGCTCAAACAGTCCAAACTCCTCATAGTCAAACATGGCAGCCACCTCGGACCACTTGACTTCGAACTTCTTGTCCTTAGTCATCCAAACCAACCTACGCTCCGTCTCATTGCTCATGTGAACGGTGGCAATGAATTGAGCCACAAGCTTGTCATCAAAATCTTGCTCCAACTCCATCATGGGAAGGAGACCAAACTCCTCACAAATTTCAATAGCTTCTCCAAAATAGGCATGTTTGGCTCTCATGTGCTCCATGTTGATGAAATGCTGCTCCACATGGTTATCCTGTGGCTTCTTTAACAAAATATCGTTGTAGCATTGCTCTTGGAACTTGTTGTGAAAGAAAGGATTGTTACCCCGGATAGAAGGAATTTGATCCATCCTATCAATCACATAGCAGTCAACACTTCTCTTGGCTACAAAGTCCTTGTCATCAAGTTGGCTAGCTGATTTGCTTCGAGCGGCAAGGTCTTCTCCGGGGCCGGATACTTCCGGCGAGTCACGGGAACTCCATCAATCTCATCTTGAATTTCATCCCCGGGTTCAGTGCGTGCCTTCTTCCTCCCAACAGTCTTGGAACGAGCACCACGAGACTGACTTCCTGTGAATAGCATAGGGGGACAAGCACATAGGTAAGAATGCACATGGTTCATAATTTGTGGAAGGAGAACACATATGTACAAAGGTGGTGGTGAAGCAAGGCTAGGTGTGGAGTACCAACTCTAGTAGAGGTAATGCAAACAACAAGTAGTGGAGAGGCTTGAAACAAGCACAAGAACTACCTAGGGTTGCTTTACCAAATCTAGTGAGGGAACTTCAAAATTAGCCATAGATTCTCCACACAATGCATACATAAGGTTCTACAATCACAAAAGTACATCCCTAACTCCCCAATCTACCACGAATCCGACAAAAATAAACACAAATTTCATCTCTATCTATCAACTAGATAAGAGAGAGGGTAGGTGTTTACCGGAGCTCATGGCAGAAGATCGAGAGGAGGAGAGGTGCAGGAGCCTTCCCAAGGCGCGGAGCACGAAGATTCACGACCGGGAGGGTCCTTCCCGAAGGGGTGGTCGGCGGCGGATCTGGGAGGAGAAGAGAATGGGGTGAGAGCGAATGGGAGAGAAACTCCCAAAAACCGCTTCACCCCGAGCCTTATCCTGTCAGATCCCCGCGGCGGTACTACCGCTCGATCCAGCGGTAGTACCGGCCCCCGATACTTATCGAGCACAGTGGCGGTACCGCACTGCGCAGTGTCTGTGAAAACACGCGCATCGGTAGTACCGGCGCCTGGGGCAAAAACAGTTAGGACTCAAAAGAGAGCCCCGAACCCGTTTTTACCGCCGGTTCCGACCATCCATACTGCTAGGAATATGAAAAAGGTGCATTTTAGAAGGAGATGGCTTATGGGATAAGGGTTGTGGCTTAGGATAGAACAAGTAACTGGAGAAGAAGAGTATGCCCATATTTGCAAGAGACAAATTTGAAACGCCAAAATTGAGCACTCTTCCCAAAACTCAAGGTCTAGAAACCCAAATAAGATCAACTCCTCATAGGGAGGAGGGCGGTGGCCGAGGCCACCATGTATGAGTATATGTGGTGTGACACCGCGAAGATGTATCTTGGGTTCACCGCCACTACTCATTATTTAAGCTCACAATTCATGAAACGAATATAGAGAAGCAAATGAGTTATTGATATCGGCATAATGGGGGGAGGGATAGTCCAATGAATTAGGACCGCACTCCCCCTATGTCCATGCCTACACCTAAACCAAATATAGTCAAAATATAGGTGTGTATGTGATAATCAAGTCAAGCTCCTTGAATCCACGATATTTAGCTCATGCCTCAAATAAGTGAATCTTGCTTCATCAAGTGGCTTCGTGAAAATATCGGCAAGTTGGTCTTTGGTTGGAATATAGCCAAGCTCAATATCACCACGGGCAATATGATCCCGAATAAAATGATGACGAATCTCAATATGCTTCGTTCTTGAGTGTTGCACCGGGTTGTGGCCAATCTTGATAGCACTTTCATTGTCACACAAAAGAGGCACTTTGTCACAATTGACACCGTATTCCTTTAAAGTTTGCCTCATCCATAACAATTGAGTGCATGCACTAGCGGCCGCCACATACTCGGCTTCGGCGGGAGAGAGATATGCAATTTTGCTTCTTAGAAGACCAACTCACCAAGGATCTACCAAGAATTGGCATGCCCGGAAGTTGATTTCTATCATCCTTACAACCGCCCAATCCGAGTCCGTGTACCCGGCAAGAGAGAAATTAGAGCCCTTTGGGTACCACAAACCAAACCTTGGGGTATAACCAAATATCGAAGGATTCTATTGACCGCCTTCAAGTGGCTTTCTTTAGGAGCGGCTTGATACCTTGCACACACCCCTACACTCAACACAATATCGGGTCTAGATGCACAAAGATAAAGCAAAGAACCAATCATAGAGCGTAAAGTTTTTGATCAACATCAATACCTTTGGGTTAAGTTCAAGATGCATTTGGTGTCCATAGGAAACCGCTTTCCTTAGCATTTTGCATATTGAACCTCTTGAGCATGTCTTGGGTATATTTGGCTTGAGAGATGAAAGTCCCTTCATTCAATTGCTTGATCTCAAAACCAAGAAAGAACTTCAATTCGCCCATCATAGACATCTCGAACCTATCGGTCATAAGCTTTGAAAATTCATCATTGAAAGCTTTGTTAGATGAGCCAAAATAATATCATCAACATAAAGTTGGCATATGAAAAGCTCCCCTTTAACCCTCTTAGTAAAGAGAGTGGGATCGATTTTCCCAACTCAAATCCACGGTCTACTAGAAGCTCTCTAAGGTGCTCATACCACGCACGTGGAGCTTGTTTAAGTCCATAGAGCGCCTTATCGAGCTTGTAGACATGGTTAGGGAATTGGGATCCTCGAAACCCGGTGGTTGCTTAACATATACCAACTCCTTTAAAGGACCATTAAGAAACACTTTTCACATCCATTTGTTGCAATTTAAAGTTATGATGTGATGCATATGCAAGAAGGATACGGATGGACTCAAGGCGAGCCACGGGTGCATAAGTCTCTCCAAAATCAATGCCTTCAACTTGAGAGTACCTTGTGCAACCAATCTTGCCTTGTTCCTCACAACCATTCCATGCTCATCTTGCTTGTTCTTGAATATCCACTTAGTGCCTATAACATTGCGGCAATCCTTTGGCTTCTCAACTAGATTCCACACTTTGTTGCGCTTGAAGTTATTGAGTTCATCATGCATAGCTTCCAACCAATCCGGATCTTCAAGAGCTTCAAACACTTTCTTTGGTTCCACCATGGAGATGTGTGCTTGATGTTCACTAAAGCTTGCCAATTGTCTCTTGTGGTAACACCCTTCTTAGGTCACCAATGATTTCTTCTAGCTTGTGACTTTTATTTCAAAGTCTCTTGCAATCTTGCTTTACGACGGGCTTCGATATCTCTATTGCATCTTGGAGGTATCTCTTGATCATCTTGATCATTTGAGTCCCCGTCTTGACCGGAATGTTGACCTTGATCATCATTATGCACATCTTCAACAATAGAAGGAGAGGGTTGATCTTGGTCTTGACCTTGGCTAGCATCAACAAATGGAGAACTTGGTTCTTGCATAGCAACTTGGTCAACATGAGGAGGGTCTTGAACTTGTTCTTGGGTTGGTGCATCATTTGCTTCCATGGTAGGCGCCGGTTCAACTTGTGATGATGAGGTCTCCACTTGAGTGGAGCTTGGACTTGCTTGAGGAGGTCAATGAATCTCAACGGGGCGATGGAAACCAATGCCCATTCTTCTTATTGCATCTTGAGGCTCCTCATTATCTACATCACAAACATGAAATTGCGCCACTTGGGAGCCGTCATTCTCATCGAACCTCACATCACAAGATTCTATGACTTTCCCGGTTTTGTCATAGACTCTATAGGTGTGAGATTCGGCACCGTACCCAACAAAAACACCCTCTAAAGCTTTAGATTCAAATTTAGACAAACGAACACCTTTGATCTTATAGAAACACTTACAACCAAATACTCGGTAGTAGGAGACATTGGGCTTGTTGCCGGTGAGCATCTCATAAGATGTAAACTTCTTGCCTTTGCGAAAGAATACCGGTTTGATGAATGACACGCCGTGGAGATGGCCTCGGCCCACAAGAAGAGTGGAGATTTAAACTCCGCCAACATAGACCTTGCCATATCCATGAGGGTCCGGTTCTTCCTTTCGGCTACACCATTTTGTTGAGGGGTATATGCAGCGGAATATTGATGACGAATCCCTCTTCACTAAGAAACTCATTTAGGGTGTAGTTCTTGAACTCGGAGCCATTGTCACTCCTAATGGCCAATATGGGACATTGTGTTGGCGTTGAACTTCATTGGAAAGTCGATGACGGCTTGTTGGTCTCATCCTTCGTCTTGAAGAAATAAACCCAAGTAAATCTTGAATAGTCATCAACAATCACCAAGCAATATTTTTCCCACCAAGACTTGGTTGAGGCACGGCACCAAAGAGATCAACATGAAGAAGTTCCAAATCCTCTTTGATGAAATGATGGTCTTGCTTGGATGGGGAGAATCATGCATCTTTCCTTCAACACAAGCCCTACAAAGACGATCTCTAGAAAAGAAACATTGTCTTTTAGTCCAAGAATGTGGCCACCCTTGTGAAGACTTTGCAAAGTTCTCATGTTGACATGGGACAAGCGGCGATGCCACAACCACCCCACGTCGGCCTTTCCGAATAGGCATATTGCTTGAGTGTTGGTTGACCCCGAAAAGTCCACCACAAACAACTCATTTTCAACATACCCAACGAACATGACCTTTAGAGTCTTGCTCCTCAAGAGTACCACCATATCAATAGTAAAATGGACATCAAAGTTCATCTTATTAAGTGCACGAACGGACATAAGATTGTAACCGAGGGACTCGACAAGCATGACATTTACAAGGGTGATATCCTTTGCAACTACCACCTTGCCGAGCCCTTTTACCTCCGCTTTTGATTTATCACCATAGGAGACGGATGCTTGATTTATATTTGGTCCCAACTCCGTCATGATCTCCTTGCTTCCGGTCATATGACTAGTGCATCCACTATCAACCACCCATTTAGACCCACCGGAAGCATAGTCCTACAAGAAATCATTGCTTGGTTTTAGGTACCCATCTTGCAATGGGTCCTCTTTGGTTAGCAACAAGGTCTTGGGACCCAAATAGCATGAGCAACATAACCATCATAAGGTCCAACATATTTTGCATAAACATCACCATAATAATCAACATATAGAATGTAGTGAGGGTTAGCATCTCCCGCAAAGTCACTACGAGTGGTCTTGCCCCTAGTGGCATTCCCACTCGCAATGGGAGTCTTGGTTTGTGCGGGCTTGGCCTTGTTGTTGCTCTTCTTCTTCTTTGCCTTGGCTACATAACCAAGACCCTCCTTCCCTTTGTGTTGCTTTTGCTCAACAACATGAGCAACAACCTTTTCTTTACCTTTGGGAATTGAGGTCTTGGCACTAGTGGCCTTGGCAAGCTCAACCTTCAACCTAGCATTTTCCTCAATAACATTTGCATGATCACATGAAGGAGTAGGTGCTAGGTGAGTTAGATTTAGAAAGTTGAGTTTGAAGTTGCTCATGAGACTTGACTAGAAGAGAGTGAGTACTTTCCAAGGCCTTGTGAGCCTTGTCAAGTTTCTCCATATCCTCAAGAAGTCTAGCATTAGCAACCACAATTCGGCTTTCTCCTTTTTAATCACTTTATATTTAGCAAAGACATGGTCTCTATCCTTAATGATTTTAGCAATTATTTCATCATTTTTATCATCAAGGGACTCAAGTCTTTCCTCAAGAGTAGTTCTATATTCACTCTCTTCAAAGAAGCATTCAAGGATGCTATGGTAAGAGAGTCCTCTCTCTCAATTTTGCCCTTGACCTCAAGAAGGTCTTCGGCGGCACCAAGTTGGCTCATGAGAGCCTCAACATGCTTCTTAGCTTCACCTTGCAAGTTAGCCACAAAGTATCAAAGGCAACAAGTTCTTTCTTAATCACAAGACTAGAGTTATCATCCATTTCATGCATAGTCTTGGGAGTAGAAGATGATACCTCGGTGACATGGGCCATGAGGCAACGAGCGGTGTTGATGGAGAGTTCTCATTGGGGGATTCAAAGAGAGAAGGTGATGGAGTTGAGACTATGGCCATGCGGCCACCTCACGAGTGGGTTCATCTTCTTCTTCGGAATCATCAGAAGGATACTCTTCTTGAGTCATCAACACAATTCTTGGCGCTTTCTTGAAGAATGGCTTCTCTTGACAAAAGGCTTCTTTTGTATCACCTTTGATTGATCCTTTGGGACAAGCCTTCCACCATGTTGTTCTCTATTCTCATAAGGACACTCTTTGATGAAGTGATGCTTGTCATGACAATTGTAACAAGTCTTTGCCTTATAGCAAACTCCTTCTTCCCACTTGGATTGTTCCTTAGATCAACTTGAGCCTTTGCCTTGGCCGGGTCACGCCAAAATGTTCTTGTGGCAAGAGCCACGTGATCATGGTAGGCTTGTTCGAGATCATCGGGAAGAATGTTGCTTGGGCAAGCTTCAACTTCCACACTATCATCTAGGCACACCACTTTGGCCTTCAAAGCAAGTGAAGAACCTTGTTTCATTCCCATGGCCCTAGCACGGTTGTCTAGAGCATTTTGGTGGCAACTTTGGAGGCTTGCATCTCTTGCATAACTTCATTTGAGGTCATTTCAAGGTAGTTGTATTTTCCTTGTAGAGCCTTCAAGTCAACGGGCTCGAAGGGCATGAGAGCATTCACATACTTCCTCTTAACCCAAGCATCATCCGCATACTTTGCCCCAACATTATAAAAGGCTTGGGCAAGGGTCTTGAGTCTTCCATACATCTCTTCATGTGTTTCACCCTCAAGCATATAGAAGCCTTCGGCCTCATTGTTCAAGCATCAAATATTTCTCTTCATGCTCTCATTTCCAGGAATGTCTCGGAGAGACAATCCCAAACTTCTTTGGCGGTGGTGAGATGTTGAATGTGATGAATATCCTTTTCACCAACGGCAAGTTCAAGCATGTGTAGAGCGGTGGCATTGAGTTGAGCATCAACCACCTCTCTTCTTGTCAAGTTGTTTGGGTCCACGGCCTTGTATCCCGCTTGAATGATCCTCCAAAGCTCGATAGAGGCACTGTTGACATGAGATCATTGAGTGTTGCCAACTAGTAAAAGCTAAAGCATTAAGCTTAGGTGGAGGACCTAAAGGGTTTATGCGAGGATGAGGGATAGGTGGGTCGGGAGAGTACAAATGAGAGACCTCATGGTACTCGGGCTTCCCACCTATGGGCTTGGTTATGGTTGGAGAAGCTTTCTTAGGGTCGGTTTCTTTATATTTATCCCCATTCTTTTCCCCCTTTTTTTATCGGAATCACCCATCTCGGAAGAAAGGGGGTCCTCTATAGGGAGAGTCTCTGACGGAGGCTTGGTACAAGTGAGTTTCATGAACATGTCACGTATCGCACTAAATTGGGTATCCATGGACGATCTCAATGAGAAACATCTTTGAGATCGGCCATGGATGCCGGAGTACCTTGGCCTTCCGGAGGAACCTCTCCCAACGTCATACTTCTCTTAGGCGGTTAAGCCCAACAAGAGAACCAAGGCTCTGATACCAATTGAAATGATCGTATGACACCTAGAGGGGGGGGGTGAATAGGTGCTACTTCAATTTTAGTACTTTTTCAAATTAGGCTTGACACAAAAGGTAAATTCTCTAGAAATGCAACTACGGTGAATTTACCTATATGACAAGCTAGCAACTAAGCAAGATACACAAAGTAAAGACAGTAAAGAATGATAAAGGTAACCGAAGGTGAAGGCACACGGAGACACGAATGTATTCCCGAGTTCCTCATTTTTAGGGGAGTACGTCTCGTTGGAGAGGTGTGAGCTACCACAAAGGTCAACTCAACAGCCACAAAGGCTTCACCTTCTTCTCCGATGAACCGCACCACAAAGGTTTGGTTCACCTTCCACTATCGGAATCCTTCAAGGCGGAATCCGGAGCCTTTACAACAATGATTCGGGGCACAACCCACAATTGGATTGGGGGCTCCCGAACGGCTACAATCTGTCACAAAGACAATCAAGTAAGTACAACAATGAGCTAGGTTTCCCAATGGAAACCCTAGCAAAGGGGCCCTCAAGTGAATGAGGGGGAAATGTAAATCGGCTTGGTGAAGATGTAGATCTTGGTCTCCTCCTTCGATTCCCCAACTTTAAGCTTGATTGAGTGGTTGGTGAGGGAGATCTAGGAGGAGGAAGCTTTCATTTAATGGAGGTGTGAGAGTGTAAGAAGCTTCGTCTTCAACGGAGAAGAAGACCCCTTTAAATATTCCTCCCAATAAATGGCCATTGGCGTCCTGAGATTCCCGCAGCGGTACTACCGCCAGGGGCGGTGGTACTACCGCTGCGTCTTGAGATCTTCGCCTGGCTTCACTTCGGAACGTTGACTCCCTGGCGGTACTAGCGTTGGGCCTGGCGGTACCACCGGCCGGTACCGCTGGAGGTACCGCTTGAGCCAACAGAAGCACGAAAGCGGCGGTACCCCGAGTGGTACCGCCAGCGGTAGCTTCCCATGTCGCAGCTCCCATGCGCTGCATAAAGCACGTGGCGGTACTACCGCTGGAGGTACCGCCGCTACCAACAGAAGCCGAAAAACGGCGGTACCTCTGGCGGTACCGCCAGCGGTAGCTGCTCCCGTGCACTGCGTAGCGCACGAACTGAGTGCAGCGGTACTACCGCTGCATCCAGCGGTACTACCGCTGCCTAGAAAAAAACTCCATGCAGAGCTTATTGCGTGCTCGATTTAACCGCGGTCTTTATCTATAAATTCCTGCAATGATCAAAGACACATTAGACTAACTAATTGTGTTGTCAACAAGCACCAAAACCATAACCACAAGGAGATGCTCTTTCAATGTCTCTTGTGTCCCCAGCACACCTAATACAATGGTTAATTGTGTAGGTGCACTAGTTCGGAAAAGAGATGATAAAATACGGCTAATATTGGATGGTAGAATAAGGTTTTGTAAATCTGTAATAAAAATGGCAGCAAGGTAACAAGAAATAAAACTGAAAGTAAATGGTATATCAATGCTTAGAAACAAGGCCTAGGGATTAACCATTCACTACGGTCACTCTCAAGTTCGTCAATATAATTAATCATATGATATTTCCAGCTAAAGCACTCATTGTAATTGTTACTCCGAATTTGTCCCTAGGATCAAAGTAGGATAAGATTGCGTAGGCTACAAAAACACCGTACCTTAAAGTCCTTCTTCCAAGTCTAAGGACACCCCATTGCACTTTGGACGTCCAAAGATAGTACTACACAAACACCACAACACATCTCTTGAATAGTACCTTTCTAATACATCCACGGTACCCATTGTCACCACAGCACCACGAAGATCATACTAAATACAAGCATCAAGAAATCTCATGATTCCATTATTGGATCCAACATAAGAACAAGTTCATTATAAATATCCCTCTAATCTATTATCTATAGAGTTCCCAATGTCACCGCGGGCTCCAGAAATTATACTAGATATCATCAAGTGAGCAACATCATATCCATTACATAGAGGGGAACATCGTACGATTAATCTATATTAATAAATCTCATTATCACAATCTAGATCACACCATGGGAGTAAGAGATAACCGCATAGCTACAGGTACGAGCTCTCAGCCCCGAAGAGGGACTACTCCCGCGTCGTCATTAGGAGCAGCAAGGTCGATAAAAATGGCTCCGGAGGTGGATCCCCGTCCTGGCAGGGTGCCGGAGCAGGACCCTGAAAACCCTCGAATAGGGTTTCGGATGGCGGCGGCGCTCTGTAATGTTTCTGGAAAAATCCTCCGGGGATTCATCGTTTTAGGTCTGCATACTCTCTGCACATATTATCTGTTTATAGGTAGAGTGAGAACCAAAATCACAAGAGTAGATTATAGCAGTTGGCTACTTGGCCTAATAGTTTAATACTGGATGGATGGAGTTCCTCGATCATGAGGATCAGGAGAATTAGAATCAGCATCAGATCAGAATCGCTAGAGATACCTGCACATGTCAGTTGTTCGCCTAAAAAACATATCCTATTGGTTTATACTTTAGTAGCTCGAAATTTTATAGGCGAAGGCGGCCAACGAGGCGGTACCCAAGGCGACCACACGGGTGGGGACAAGTTTATACCACGAGTGTGTTTTTCTCTATTCGTAGACCAGGCATGAAGAAAAGAATAAAGAGAGAAGGCAAAATATCTTGAAGCAATTACATTTGTTTTCTTGGAGTGGTTGGATGATTTATTGGTGACCACTAGTCATTGGACCACTACCGCCAATCTCCCAGCCCAACTGTCAGGAAAGCCATTATCAACAACATCAAATCCCCTATTCGTCCAAACCAAGCATTCAAATCTATATGTCGACGGCAGATTCAGATGGATTGATAATTTGATGCTCCCAACTTTTCTTGTTTCTTTCCTGCGCCAATGGCAAGCATCGGATTATGCTTCCACCTCCATCCTGCCGTCGCCTTCTCGGCTCAGCCGTCCAATGCAAGCACCAAATCGCACCGCCAATGCCCACCTCAGAGGATCCGTGCTGCCGGAAGAAGGTGTCTTCTCAGCGCGAAGTCATCGAATGGCCACCCACAGATCGGTGCCTCCTTCAGTGATGGTACCCAGACCTGCAACTAGCATGGCTATCTGAACTCACTGCCGCTTGCATAGAAGAACACTGTACCGAGAAGTGGTTGTTGCAGGGGTCCTAGATGGTAACTCGTCTGGAGCTGGAGCCGTGGAGCCGGAGCAGGGAGAGAACACTGTCAGTATCACGGTCGTCGGAGCCTCCGGCGACCTTGCCAAGAAGAAGATCTTCCCGGCGCTTTTCGCCTTGTTCTACGAGGACTGGCTCCCCAAGGTTCCGTACTGCGGTTTCCTTCTTTTAATTCAGTTAACGCGTGCTGTTCTCCGGTGTGGGCTTTGGGGTATTAACCTCTGTTAATGCAGCATTTTACAGTTTTTGGCTATGCTCGTAGCAAGATGAGCGATGAGGAGCTCAGGAACATGATTAGCATGACCCTGACTTGCCGGGTTGATCAGAGGTACCCCCTTACATATTTTCATACTTGGTCCCTTGCTATGGGAGTTGTCTCTGTTTGTTTTACTTGCAGTTATCTGATTTTGCGCCGAGCTCCGGGTGTCAATCAGTTGAAGTAATCTGATTTGTGAGCCAAAATTGGCAATACATATCGTTGTGTGTACAATGACATCGCATAATGTAGTCTCATATACTTAGTTTATGCTCTCCATTGTCATACACTGGTTCACAATCGCTAGTGGTATATTCCGAATGCAACACGTTATATTGGGATGATGACATAGGGAGAACTGTGGTGATAAGATGGAGCAATTTCTGAAGAGGTGTTTCTATCAGTCTGGACAGTATAACTCAGAGGAAGGATTTTGCGAATTAGACAGAAAGCTTACTGAAAAAGAGGTAATACTAAATTGCTAGTACATATGTCTGTACTTTCTGTGAGATAGAAAGTAGTTGCACTGCAGAATTCATTGAAAATATTCCTTAAAAAGAAGATTCTTGGCAAAATGTCTGTCGTCAGGCTGGGAAGCTACCACACAGGTTATTTTACCTGTCGATTCCACCAAACATATTCGTCAATGTGGTAAGATCTGCGAGCCGCACTGCTTCATCTCCGAGTGGGTGGACGAGATTCATAGTGGAGAAGCCATTTGGCCGCGATTACGAGTCCTCAGGGGAGCTCACACGATCCCTGAAGATGTACCTAGAGGAGGAGCAAATCTTCAGGTATATAATATAAATGTGCAGTGACCAACAGTTCTACAGACGCTGTCACACTTTCATAAGATTTACTACAATGGAATTGAATAATTTGCTGTGACAGGATTGACCATTATCTGGGTAAGGAGCTGGTCGAAAACCTGTCTGTACTCCGTTTCTCCAACCTTGTTTTCCAGCCACTGTGGTCGAGGAACTACATTCGGAATGTGCAGCTCATATTCTCCGAAGACTTCGGCATCGAGGGTCGAGGCGGGTCTGTCGATCGAACCAATACTGTAGAAACACATTTGGTTAGCCAACTGATTCAGCAGCTAATGGTTTCGTTTGTTGGTTTTGCATCGCAGCTACTTCGACAACTACGGGATCATCCGAGACATCATGCAGAATCACTTGCTGCAGATACTGGCCCTGTTTGCCATGGAAACCCCTGTCAGCCTCGCCGCCGAGGACATTCGCAACGAGAAGGTTGGGATCGAATATACTGTGCAGTAGCATATGGTCAATCAAACGAACACCCCAATTGAATATTAGCTGCGAACTACAAGAAGCGGAGCTAGGTAGCCTGTTCTGAACTTCTATCTGCTGTTGTTTGATTCAGGTGAAAGTGCTGCGATCGATGAGGAAGCTGAAGCTGGAGGACATGGTGGTGGGGCAGTACAAGGGCCACACGCGCGGCGGCAAGTCTTACCCGGCCTACGTGGACGACCCGACGGTGCCCAACGGCAGCGTCACCCCGACCTTCGCGGCGGCGGCGCTCTTCATCGACAACGCTCGGTGGGACGGCGTCCCGTTCCTGATGAAAGCCGGCAAGGCGCTGCACACCCGGCGCGCCGAGATCAGGGTGCAGTTCAGGCGCGTGCCGGGGAACCTGTACCGGGGCAACGTCGGCACGGACCTGGACATGGCCACCAACGAGCTCGTCCTCCGGGTGCAGCCCGACGAGGCCATCTACCTCAAGATCAACAACAAGGTGCCAGGCCTCGGGATGAGGCTCGACAGCAGCAACCTCAACCTCTTCTACTCCGAGACGTACCAGCGGGAGATACCGGACGCCTACGAGAGGTTGCTCCTCGACGCCATCGAGGGGGAGCGCCGCCTCTTCATCCGGAGCGACGAGCTGGACGCGGCATGGGCCATCTTCACGCCGGTACTCAAGGAGCTCGAGGAAAAGAGGGTGGCGCCCGAGCTCTACCCGTACGGCAGCCGGGGCCCTGTCGGCGCGCACTACCTCGCCGCCAACTACAACGTCAGGTGGGGGGACATCAGCAGCGACGGATCTTTCTAGTTCTTCAAACTATATGTATGAATCAACCTGACGAACATAAAAAAAATCGTGCTATAATTGTTTTGTTCTGTCGCATCACCTTTTTCCAAAAGAAGGGAACCCCGATTTTTGGGTCTAATGATGGACATGTAAGAAAGGGAAAATAATACGAAATATTTTCACCTCATTGTCAATGAGAGACATATAAACAAGAAAATATACCAGTTAGAACAAAACGAGGGAACTATAATAGACGAGAATAATTTGAAAATGTACATTAAAAATTAGTATAAGTGGGTTCTTTTGAGAACCAGTAAAGAATAGTTTTTCCTTGAGCTACGGTTATAATTCAGATATACCGTGGTTGTTGCCACGTTAGAATAACATTCTAACATCCGACTTCACATAGAATGAGATGTTGGAAGCTATTTTTCAAATGAAGCATAATAAGTCTGCGGAGTTTTATCAAACCTTCTAGAAATTCATTAAAAAATCAATAACTACATATATACAGTTGTAACTAGGTGAATTGTCGCTATTAAAACTTAACTTTGGTGTTATCACCTTGTTACCCAAGGCTCTCCCCTGTCCTATCCATGATTCACTTGGCAAAGTGAACCACACTTTCACGAGGGCTGGTCGTGTTCTTCTTTGCCGGGCGGTTCTATCCTCCATGGTGATCTATCACATGGCCGTCTTCCAGCTCCCGAAGTGGATCATCCGCAAGATTGAGAAAATCAAGCGCGGCTTCCTTTGGATGAAGCCAGGAGCTGCCCCGGGTGCGAGACCACACGCTTTGGTCAACTGGAGTTCCGTCTCGCGGCCAAAAGACCTCGGTGATCTAGGAATCTTCGACATTGAAAAGTTTGGAAGGGCGACGAGGCTTAGGTGGCCGTGGTATGCTTGGACGGACCCGACTAGGCCATGGATTGGGTCGGCGCTGCCTTGCGACGCTGCGGACATGAACCTATTCCGAGCTTCTACTGACGTCACGATTGGAGACTGTGCAACATGCACGTTCTGGCATGATCGGTGGCTCCCTGGTGGTCCTTTAAAGCTACAGTTCCCTTTGCTGTTTGCTTTGGCTACTAGAAAATCAAGAACGGTGCAAAAGGAATTGGATGGAGGAAACTGGATGCGCTCTCTCTTTCATCTCTCCACGGCTGCTCAGCTCTCCCAGTTCGTCAAGCTGTGGGCTTTGCTCCAGGGAGTCATTCTCCAGCCGAGGCCCGACGCGATTTCTTGGAGATGGACGGCATCGGGGATTTACACTACCGCTTCGGCTTACAAGTGTCAATTCGCCGGATCGGTGCCACCTTTCCGCACTGCCAAGGTTTGGAAGGCCAAGACGGAGCCGAAGTGTCGTTTCTTCGCTTGGCTTGTTCTCCATGGCAAGATACTCACAGCCGACAATCTCGCCATCCGTGGGTGGCCTCACGACCCTATTTGCAAGCTTTGTTCCGTCCATCCTGAAACAGTTCAACACCTCCTCTTCGAGTGCTCATTCTCGACCGTCGTCCGGGACAAGATCTTCGAGTGGCTCGGTAGCGTGGGTGCCCCACCTCCCCCCTTGGGAAAATGCATCAATGTCTGGTGGGACGGGATGCTTGCGGCAATCCCAAAGGAGAGGCGTCGCGAGGCGAGTGGTGCCTTCATTTACACCATGTGGGGGGTTTGGAAGGAGAGAAACCGGAGGACATTCCGGAATGTCGGCCTCTTGCCGGAGGCGGTGGCGCACCTCGTGTGGGAGGAGATTGCGCAGCGGGCTTATGCCCACACACGGGACCCAGGAGGCTTTGTTGTAGTCTAGTCTTTTGCTCTAGTAGTCGCTTGTAAATAAACTCTGTACAAAACACTCTATTCTATCTAATCGGACGGCAGAACGACTGCCTTAAACCTCAAAAAAAAAAGTGAACCACACTTTGGGAGATTGCCGCATGATGGAAAACTTCAAGAAGGACCCCGCTGTCGGTTGGAAGGGCAAGAAGCCCAGAAAGAGTGACAATAAACAGAAAAAGAAAGACGAAGACAACGATGTCTCCATGTCAGATAAGGAGGACCCAGAGCCAAAGAAGAACAAAAGGTACCCCAGGGTGCAAGAACAACTTGTCTGTTTCCTAGGAACTCCTTCGACAAAGGTAGAGAAGGCGGAGCTCCACGAGCTTAATGCCACCGTTCCTGTTGTTCCCCAATATCTGAACTGGTCTGATGTGGCTATTACCTGGGACAGGTCTGATCACCATGATCACGTACCAAACCCCGACAAATACGCCTTAGTCGTCGATCCACTCGTTGATCACTTCAATCTCACAAAGGTGCTCATGTATGGCGGCAACAGTCAAAATATCTTGTATTACGATACCATGTCACACATGAACTTGAAGTAAGATCAGCTAGAGTACAACAACGTCAAGTTTCACGGCATTGTTCCCGTCAAGCAGGCTCGTTCCTTGGGCATCATTAAGCTGGAAGTCACGTTTGGACCAAAAGCCAATTATCGGTCTGAACACCTCAAATTTGAGGTTGTGCCTTTCAAGAGTGCTTATCACGCCATCTTTGGACGGCCAACTTTCGCTAAATTCATGGCACGCACGTGTTACATCTACAGCAAGCTGGAGATGCCAGGACCTAATGGCACAATCACTGTGAACGACAACTTCAAGAACGCCAAGGAATGCGAAAGAGGCAACACCACCTTTGCAGAGGCATGTCTCCACGCAGAAGAACTGGCGCAGCTGAAAGCAGATACCGATCCTTCCGAGATACCGACTAAGACTCAGACGGCAGAGCCCAAATCCACCTTCAAGGCGTCATAGGAGACCAAGAAGGTGGACCTTCTTCCAGGCAACTCCAAGCAGCAAGTCAGCATCGGAGCTAGGCTGGACGACAAATAGGAAGGCACGCTCGTCGAGTTCTTACGTAAGAATCGAGATATCTTCGCATGGTCATCATCCGACATGCCTGGTGTTCTGAGAGAATTTGCCGAGCACTCCCTCAGCGTCCACAAAGGTGCCAAGCCAGTGATGCAAGCAATACGACGCTACAGTGATGAAAGACAGAAGGCAATAGGAAATGAAATACTTCATGATTCCCCTTGTCAAGTTTTAATCTTCTTTGGACGGAGCCATTATTAGGTATAGCTAAATAAATAAACTACAACCCCTTATGATGGATCATGTGGCCAAGTAAATGAATGCACAAGAATTATTAAGACATAAAGTCCCACCATAGCATTACACTGTAAGGTCCCGATACTAATACCCTCATAATATAACTTCATGATTCGGTCCCAGGTTTACATGTCCTCCCAAGTCTCCCTCAATTCATTATACTACGGTGTTATCCTATGAGCCCATAAAGGTGAAGTGTTGTGCAGTCGACGTTCGCACAACACCATCATAGAATCACATAAAAGATAAACTCTTGACAAAATAACAACACATGTTATATATAAATCATTGCCAATTCATCCTATGCCCTCAGGAACATATGGGAACTACTCACAACGTGCAAACATGATAATATTCAGTGGCATAAGTGATACAACACAATCTGAAAATATAACTTCACCACCAAATAATGACAAGTACTCAATCACAAATATGAATAGTAGCACAAGACAAGTATCTAGGGTATAGCAACTCTCAAACTACGAGGGGAACGGAGTGGATCACGGAGATGATGATGGAGATGGTGACGGTCTTGGTGATGGTGATGGTGTAGAGGCCTCCTCCCACGCCAAGGAGGAGAGGTGATGACGATGACGATGATTTCCCCCTTCTCCGGAGCTCCGGAGCAGCAGGATCTGATCCCCCTCAGAGAGATCAGGAGTTTCGCCGCCGCCGCGGCCTCGGATGGACTTGGAAAAATTAGGGCGTAACTTTTCGGGGAGGGCGAAAGCGTCGATAAAAAGCCCCAGGCGAGGAGGTGCCCGAGGCCCCACTTAGTGGGTCCACGCGGCCAGGTACTTGGGCCGCGTGGGCCCACCCCTTTTGGGCCTCGTGGCTCTCCTCTCTTCGGTCTTCTTCCCCCTGCCTCTCTCTCGACGAAAAACCAGCTGTGTGTTTTCCCTTTTATTATTTGAGTCCCTGTAGCTCCTGAAACAATAAAAACAAGAAAAAGGAGGTTTTCTGCCTCCCAGAAATTAAATACCAAAAATAGGGACTTTGTATGAAAGTCCCATAAATCATCTAAAACATGCAAAAACAATGATATAACAATGCAAATAACATTCTAATATGATACTAAAAGTTTTATAAATGATGATATAAAATGCACGTATCAACTCCCCCAAGCTTAAACCTTTACTCGTCTCGAGTAAGTAAGGACATAGATCATTACATGCATCAATGGACTTATGGTTGATAAATAAATACGAGCATTGTATCATCATCATATTCAGTTGCAATGTAAGATTAATGAACTAAAACTCATACACATGAGGGCAACATAAGTAGAAGCTCTAGCAATCACCCCTTACTTTTGAAAGCAAATAACCATTGTATGTTGGACAATTGAATCATACTATTTTTCACATGCTTTTGCCCTATAATGGCCATAGAGTATTGATGAAAATCTGAATATAAAAGGTGGACACTTTGGAAAGATATATATATATATATATATATATGAGTAGAGGTAAAGCATGAATAAGTTTCATTTAACTTCTGAACTTCTCTACTTAAGTCAGTGATTGTAATATGGTAATCCTTAGTGTCAAGCTCTCATTCCCCTATCATAACATCTTGAATGATTAAGTTTAAAGTGAAAGCAATACGAGTAGTGTGCTTGACAAAGTACAGGTTGAAAGTCTCATGCCCCTTGAATACAAGTACCTACTCCATGTGTTACTCAACTTGGAAAACAAAGCAAGTTCAAGTTAAATATCATTGTAAGTAATAATAGTATCATTAAGAGCGTCAACTGGGGTACCTCTTGTCCCAGGATATGGAACAAGCCCATATCAAAATGACAAGACAAACAAACATAATGAACAATCTCAACACCCTTTTTATTTACCATTGGATAGCCTTTTATTGTAAGGTGTATCACAGAAGGTTCACCATAGCATGTAAGTAAATTTCCACCATGAATGATGCATGGCTTAGATTAGCGGCCCAGGCGTCTCTCTAACCATTTATACAAACTCATTTAAACTCACTTCATTTCCTCATTTATTTCACCCATGGTAAGCATCCATAAACAAAAGTACATGATATCAACTAAATGAGATGATGTGCAATGTTGAAAGCTTGCCATGTGACAGCACATATGAGCTAACTCTCAACCAAAGACATTTGTCAAGTCCACAACATCATAATTTTAATCACAATGGGTCATATTTTATTTATGCAATAAAAGTAAAGTGTGCATCAAGTTCGAGAGAGCTCTATAACCAACTTTTCCCATAACAATCAACAACGTAAGCATTTTCATTCAGAGGTATAGATAACACAAATATCATGATAAACATACTCGGAATAGCATAAAGCTAATAGGTAGATATGGTGGACTCACTGGAAAAACTTGGTTGAAGGTGTACCATTCTCTTTACTCATTTTATAATGGGGTGATTCTAAAATTGTCCAACATACTCAAGTTAATTAAGTTCAAGGCAAGATGTGACTGAAACTTCTAAATATGCCACGCTCATTTGCATGAGTGTTACCCATAAATCTCCAAACAAGGGAATCATGGATGACACCATACTTTCATATTCATTGATAAACTACAAGATAGAGATACGTGATAATGCTCCATGAGCTCACACACGCCTAAGAGATATTGATAACTAAACGATAAAAGCAAAACACACCATGACTAGATAGATATGATAAACTAGTAGAGATAAAGACTAGGTGGAACTCCCCAAGCTTGACGTTTTGCTAGAACCACTTCTGCTCTTTCTTCTTGTCTTCATAATAATTATCTTCAAGTTTTCCAACAATGCTCATCATAAGGTTGTAGGCTTTTTCAAACTCCCTTGCAGCTTCTCCCAGTTTTTCCATGAGATTCTTCTCCACCGTCTCCTTGCAAGACTTCCACTCCGGGCTTGGTGTGGGGACCCCGGACTAGCTGTCCGAAATACCCGATTATGCTTAACACAACGATCCTGTGATCAGTCTGTCGTTGCACATAATCCGAATTGGATACCAAAGTTTACATCCATTACAATACCGAATTAAAAGTCTTACAAAAATGGTCATTTAGACCAAGTCTTACATAGGTGCATTCATGGGCCAAACCAAAATATCAGCGGAAGCTACGGCGTAGTAGACATCATATTCTAACGATGACAACCCGACAGGCAGCTGACTTGGGGAGATCCTTAGTTGGCGTAGAAGTCGCCATACTCCTGCTCGGCATAGTGCTCCTCCTCGTAGTCTGGCTAGGTCAATAGCCAGGGACGAAACCGATATGAGTACATTTGAATGTACTCGCAAACTACCCCAACATGAGTATGCACTAGTTTTATTTTAGTTGACAACTTTTATTTATTTAAAACATCTCTATATCTTTATTGAAAAAGGTAAGAAGAGTTTTATAACTATCTTTTAAAGAAGTCACCAGTTTTATCTGTTTCTCCAAAACTCCTCCTTTTTCCGACCATAGCCCGTCATGGTCCACTTTCATCCAACCACCTCATACGATCCGTTGGTATAGGTGTAGGAAACATTCTCCACTTCATTTTCTTTTTAAAACTCAAAGTCTTTCAAAAACTTGCACATGGTCTTAGGACAGTCTCCCAATTGTCCATAACCGAGGACTCGGCTATTCGAATAGTTTTAACACTCTGCAGAGGTAGCACGCTTTTAGCCCACATCTATCCGGCAACTCATCGTGTCTGCCACGTCTCGCCATACCCGGTGTATGCGAAGTAAGCCGCCGGCCATAGCCTCTTATTTGCTCATGCTAGTATAGGATCCTTCCCATATGACACTTTCCATCGACACCCAGTCCAGTTTCCCGTCAGAAACCCTAAGTGTGAGGACACATAGTTTTGTCCGGCGGTTTATGGTGGAACCTTCTATCCTCCCCACCAACTTGTGTGAGGACCCGGGTCAGGGGGTAGGTCCTCGGACCATCCCCTCAAGCATAACGGAGTCATCTCCGTCGATGAGGTATCACATACTAATAAGAGCAAACTACATGACTAAGCCTTTTCCCATATATGGTAAATGTGGTCGCACAGGGTAAGATTGGTCGTCATAGTACTAGGACACTGTGCATTTTTCATAAACATCACCATTTTTCCACTTCTCCATTCCAACACCGACATCTCGGCATTTCATAATCTCACAAGTAATTGCAAAGGAGTTTTGAATAAATCATATTTGTTTTTCCCATCCTATAATTTGATATAACTATCTTATATTTCTACATAGGTGGCAAAATAATTTCCACATACTTTTGAAATGGGTTTTATAAATCTTGCCTTGAGAGTAAAACATGTTATGAAAGTAGATGCATATGTTTGTAGTGCAAGCTCAGAGAATAGCTTGCCTTGCTCGGTAAAGTGACCTTGATCTGGTTCTTCAGTTTCAACAAACTCTCCTTCCTCGATATATCCGACAACGTTCTCGTCTAATTAATAAACAAACAATGCAAACAATCACTAGTCTATACAAGCAATCATCTCAACATAACAATCATGAACATCACAAATAGCTACTGCACACATCAAACCATACAATTTGGTTTTCAAATAATTGAACTAAACATTATTTAATTACTTCTAAATTATGGCAGAAACTTGTTGAACATGTTTAATTCCACAACTTGAGTTCTGTTGGTCACAAAAATACAAACTAAAATTCTATGGAAACTACTGATGTGTAGAAGACAACACAATTTGATTTGGATCAATTGGAGTTACTAAACTCCCTACCCATTTGTTTGAATCCAGTAACTTAATAATCAAATTTTAGCTACCAATTAAGTTCTGTTGACCCTAAAATTAAATCCTTTTAGGGATAACTAAACATGGTTAAATGTGATCTAACAAAATTGGTCCTAATTCATTTGGGTTAACCATTAAACATATTTAAATGTTTGAGTGCAGAAGGGTGTTTAAACTTCAACTTAATACTAAACAAATACTACTGCACAAATAATTCTACCAAAATTAGGGAAGCTAATACATGCAAGTACTAGCTAGCAAAATTGGTTTGGAATTATTTGGACTAACAGAGTATCAGAAACAAACAAGTTTAGAATTTAAACCTTCTGTAGTATTTTTAATAATACTTTTTATTTATTTAATTAAATGGAATGAATCCAATTGGGTTGGTTAAACATTTTCATAAGATTTCCAGAACAATTGAGTTTGATTTATTTGGATTCCTAAATCTCGAGATATTGAATTTCAAAGTTGGATTCAGTACTGATTTCATATTTCCATTTTAAACAGAGAAATCCAGTTATGGATAATGTTTAAATCTCTGACTAGTGGGGCCTACATGGCAGCGGCACAGCGCGCGTGGGAAATGATTTAAAACCTGACGAGCGGGGCCCACCCGTCAGTCTCTCTCTCTCTTTCTCTTCTAATCGAAACGGTACGCGGCCGTTGATCAAAGATCGAACGGCTCACGGAGCCCGCGATCATCGACGACCTAAAAGTAGCGTCGCCGGAGCTCCGGCGACGGCGAGGGTGGCCAGTGGGGGTACCTGGGTGGTCTAGGGACGGTGGAGATGATGCGGAACGACGACGGCGGCGTGGGGAGAGCTTCTGGTCGAGTGTCGCTTGCTGGGAGGGAGTGCAGCGTCCACGGCGAGCTGCTGCACTTCCGCGGCCACGGGCAGCACTCCGGCGAGCTCCTGGTGTCTCCCCTGTGCACGATACAGAGGGAAAAAGGATGCGTGTGAGGGCGGTGTCCAAAGGGAAGAGGGTACGGGCCAGGGAGGAGAGAATGGGGCAGTGTGGCGTCGCGGCCACGACGGACCTCGACGGCGGCAGTGGCTGCGGCAGAGCACGCCCTCCTGGCGGTGCACGGCGAATCGAGAGGGAGAAGTGAGGGAGTGGGGTGGTGTGGTGTTCCCAGAGGGGTGCGGGGGTGGTTTTATAGCGCAGGGCCGGCGTATCGTGGACGGAGTGCACGAACGACGTCCATGGCGCACGGCGGAGATATTTCTCCACGAATCCGACGCGGTGGTGCGAGGGACGTGGAGACGCTGCGTCCACCGGGGTCCGGACACGTTCTAGAAGCTCTGGCTCGAGTGGTGCGTGTCGAGGTGCAGAGAGCTGCGTGAATTTGGGCCGGCATCGCCGCGGCTGCCACGGCGGCGCTGGGGTGGATTCGAGGCGAGGGAGGTCGTGAGTGCTCTCCTTTGCGGCGCCGCGGCTGCAGAGGCACGGGAGCGAGGGAGAGCGCGGCCAGGGGGGGCCTGGGGAGCACGGGAACGGCGGGGAACGGTCACGGCGATGCGTCGGGGCGAGGGAGAGAGGTGGACGACGACGTTCTTGCAGAACGCCCCCTGGATTCTTTTTTCCAATTACAACTAGGTCCTTCTCTGCTTCTTTTTCTTCTTTTCATTTCCAGCAGCATTTTCTGGAATTTATTTGGGGTACTTAAACAATTTAGAAAAACTCACAAATATTTGTGAGGCTTCCACATAGCATGTAGTAGCTCCACAAAATTTGGCATTTCAAAATAAAATGTTTTGAATCATTTTCTTTCATAGGGTTTTAATTATTGCATTTTGTTTTATTTCAATTGTTTTTACTTTTGAATTTTAAAATAGGTGTAAAATATTATTTGGGAGAGATAAGTGATAAGGATGTAAATGAGAGGTTTCATATACCATTCCTCTGAATTTTGTTTGGAACATTATTGAGTTTCCTATTTGTCACTTTTATTTTTCTTGTTTCACTTTTGCTTTTGCATTTCCTTTCTATTAATTCAAGCAACAAGCAACACAAGCAACAAGAATTAATTACCACAAGCAACAATTTATAAACAACACATAATAATCAACAAAAGTTTTTGTTGGCTCTCATTTTTAGAATAATAATACTGATTAATATTTTTGGGATGTTACACTTGGTATTTTAACATTAGGGATCTTACGATCCCATTCACCAGGATAGTTCTCTTGGGTGGCACGCTTGAATTCCCTGTCAATAAGAGTAGAAACCACGTTTTTGCTAGCAAGTGCGTGCCTAGGAGCCTTCCCTCCTGTGCTCATGCGAGCCGTCTGCCTCTTGTTTCCAAGAGACACGTTCACCCTCACACCAGCAACGGAGATAGGAGAAGGTGGTGCTGTTGCAATAGGTGCGATGTCGACGAAGGGCTTGTATTCTTTCTCTTCCGCTTCCTCCTTCTCCATCTCCTCCTCGTCGGGCTTGTAGTCTTCATCATCCGAGTAGTACTTCCTCTTCCTATTCCTTCTCCATATGGACGTGGGGCTGTTGCCCTCGAGTTCATCATCATCATTGTCCATGGAGGAGCATTGGAAGGAGTCTCCCGAAGACATAGCTAAAAACCTGATAGGTAAAAACAGCAAAAGCAAAGATCGCTCGAGAACGCTCGGTGCGAAATTAGATCAACGAAAAGGGGTATATATTGACGAGTTTTAGGTCAAGACGAAGTGTCGGAGTCGAAAACGAGACGGAACAGGACTCCGAGGGGCAAAAGGAGTGGTCCCACGCGGCCCAAGATTCTGGCCGCGTGGGACCCCTTGTTTCCTTCCTCGGGTCTCCGCTTCGTCCAGTTTTCTTGTCCCACACGTTAATTTCCATAAAAAATGACTTCCGTAAAATTTTACGCAATTCCGAGAAACTTTCCAACACAAAAGTTACCTATTATTGATTTTGGGTTTCTGAAACTGCAAAATTCTTCGCAATTACCTCCTCCGGCGTCTTTAAATTCAAGTCCTCCTCCTTTCCGATGAAGCTCCTTCCTGCAATATAATGTTAAGGCGTTGTCCATTGACTAACGGTACACCTCCTGTATCACTAATGGTCCATGCCACTTTGAAGCTAACTTTCCTGCAGAAAACTTGAAACGAGAGTTGTACAATAAAACTTGATCACCTACTTTGAATTCTTTTCTCTTAATTTTCTTGTCATGCCAAATTTTAACTTTCTCTTTAAACATTCTAGCACTTTCATAAGCTTCGTTTCTCCATTCATCAAGTAGGTTTAAATCAAGAATTCTCTTCTCTCCAGCAGTTTTAAAATCAAAGTTCAATTGTTTAATAGCCCATCTAGCTTTATGTTCTAATTCAACAGGTAAATGACAAGCTTTTCCATAAACCATTTATAAGGAGACATTCCCATAGGATTTTTAAAAGCAGTTCTATAAGCCCATAATGCATCATTAATTTTAGTTGGCCAATCAGATCTAGACTTATTCACTGTCTTTTCCAAAATGAGTTTAATTTCCCTATTACTTAATTCAACTTGTCCACTTGTTTGAGGGTGATAGGAGATGCAATTCTATGGTTAACATCATATTTTGCCAATGTTTTTCTAAGAATACCATGCAAGAAATGAGAACCACCATCAGTAATTAAAAACCTAGGAACACCAAACCTGGGGAAAATGATGTCCTTGAGCATCTTCATTGCTGTGGCATGATCTGCACTTTTGGTTGGAATTGCTTCCACCCACTTTGTAACATAATCCACTGCAACCAAAATGTGAGTATGCTTTGTCTTTGACTCTGGGAAAGGCCCATAAAGTCAAAACCCCAACATCAAATGGCTCAAGTGGCAAAGAATAATTCATAGGCATTTCATTTCTCCTACCAATATTTCCTACTCTTTGACATTTATCACAAGATTTAACATATTCAGCACAATCCTTAAATAAAGTAGGCCAATAGAAACCAGATTGTAATACCTTTGCACCTGTACGATCTCCTGCATGATGCCCTCCATAGGGACTGTCATGACAATCTCTTATAATAGCCTGTTGTTCATGCTCAGGTACACAACGTCTAATAATACCATCCACACTTTTCTTATAAAGGAAAGGATCATCCCAAAAATAATGTCTAAGATCATAAAAGAATTTCTTTCTTTGTTGAAAGTGAAGTGTGGAGGTAAAACTTTACCAACAATAAAATTTGCATAGTTGGCAAACCATGGATGCAACTTTAGCACTAGAAACATTAACAATTGCAAGTTGTTCATTAACAAAGCTATCATTAATAGGAATAGGATCATCAGGTATATTTTCCATTCTAGAAAGATGATCAGCTACTTGATTATCTTCCCCTTTCCTATCAACAATGTGTAAATCAAATTCTTGCAATAGAAGTACCCATCTTATTAATCTAGGCTTAGCATCTTTCTTATTCATTAAGTATTTAATGCAGAATGATCAGTATGCAATGTGACTTTGAATCAGTAATATAAGGTCTAAACTTGTCACAAGCAAATAGCACTGCTAAAAATTCTTTTCAGTTGTAGCATAATTCCTTTGAGCAGCATCAAGTGTTCTACTAGCATAATAAATAACATTCAGTTTCTTATCAACACGTTGGCCCAAAACAGCCCCAACTGCATAATCACTAGCATCACACATAATTTCAAAAGGCAATTCCAATCAGGAGGTTGAATAATAGGAGCACTTATTAAAGCATTCTTCAAAATATTAAAGGACTCAATGCAATCATCATTAAAAGAGAAAGGAACATCCTTTTGCAAAAGATTGGTTAGAGGTTTTGATATTTTGGAGAAATCTTTAATAAACCTACGGTAAAAACCTGCATGCCCAAGAAAACTTCTTATACCTTTGATGTCCCTTGGGTATGGCAGCTTTTCAATAGCTTCTATCTTTGCTGGGTCAACTTCTATTCCTTTCCAGAAATCTTATGCCCAAGAACAATACCTTCAGTAACCATGAAGTGACACTTCTCCCAATTAAAACTAAGTGTTGGTCTTCACAACGCTGCAAAACTTTGTTAAGGTTGAACAAGCAATTATCGAAGGAAGTACCATACACAGAAAAATCATCCATAAAACTTCCATTATCTTTTCAATATAATCAGCAAATATAGCATTCATGCATCTTTGAAAAGTAGCAGGAGCATTACATAACCGAATGGCATTCTCCTATAAGCAAATGTACCATATGGGCAAGTAAAAGTGGTCTTTTCTTGATCATCCTTATGGACAGGAATTTGTGAGAAACCTGAATAACCATCTAAATAGCAAAAGTGAGAGTGTTTAGATAACCTTTCTAACATTTGATCAATAAATGGCAATGGGTAATGATCTTTACGAGTTGCTTTATTTAACTTCCTGAAATCAATACACATCCTATAACCAACAACAGTACGTTGAGCCACAAGTTCATCCTCATCATTTGGAACAACAGTCATTCCACCCTTTTTAGGAACACAATGAACAGGACTAACCCACTTACTATCAGCTATGGATAAATGATACCAGCTTCAATAAGTCTTATTACCTCTTTCCTTACCACTTCTTTCATTTTTGGATGGAGACGGCGTTGATAATCAACAACAGGTTTTGCATCCTCTCCAAATTAATTTTATGCATACATAGAGCTGGGCTTATACCTTTAAGATCATCAAGAGAGTATCCAATGGCTGGTCGGTGAGCTTTAAGCACATCAAGTAATTTCTCTTCTTCTTCAGCTGAAAGGTTAGCACTAATAATGACAGGATATATGCTCTTCTCATCCAAATATGCATATTTCAGATTTGTAGGCAAAGGTTTAATTCAAAACTAGGATCCCCTTTAGGTGGTGGTAGCACTCCTAAATTATCAGGTGGGATATGCAATTGTAATTGTGGTGGTTGTTGCCATAATATTTGTTCTAAAGCATCTTTTTCCTCATCATTAAATGGTTCATCTTGATTAAGCATATAACGTTCTACAACATCGTTGAAGCTACAGCTATATGAGCAAGAGTTTCAATTATATCTTCAGAAATTGGCTCTTTCACAACATGTTTATCAGCAAATTTGGAAAAGTTGAATTCAAGTTTTCACCAGCACATTTAATAAACACTTTCTCTTTAGGCAAATTAATTTCAGCACCAACAGTGTTTAAGAAAGGTCTACCAAAAATGATAGGACAAAATGAATCTTGAGGACAACCAAGCACAATAAAATCAGCAGGATATTTTATTTTGCCAACCAATACTTCAACATCTCTAACAATTCCAAATGGACTAATATAATCTTTATTAGCAAGTTGAATTGTCATACCTGTCTCTTCCATAATGATAGGATCAATATCAGGCTTGATTTCAAGATAAAGAGAATATGGAATGACACTAATACTTGCTCCAATATCACATAGACCATGATAACTTGAAGTCCCAATAGAGCATGATATAACAGGTTTACCAACTTTGGCCGAATTACCTTTGATGACTTAGTAGCATCTTCACATAATAAACATCAACAGGGTCTTCTTCATTTAATTGTTTGATAAGAAATTTGACTGTTGACTTCCACCTGTTCATAAGGCTGAGAACATCTTTTTTACTCTTGTTAGTAACAGCAATAAGTAAATTCTCCTTAACTTGGTTTGGATATGGAGGTGGTTCAACATACTCCTCAATTGTCACAGATGACACTGGTTCTCCTGTTTAATAACTTTAGGAACAACAATAGATTGTTTAACAGGTTCAACATAAACTTCAAACCACTTTGAGGAACACAGATATGATCAGCAAAACCTTTAGCTATCTCAATTATAACATAAGGATCAAGAAAAAGTATCACTCAGATTTTTAAACAAATAGAAGTAGAGAATTCTCTACACATGAATATCCATAATCAAAATAGGCTCATTACCTTTATCAAGATCCCAATGACTAGTATTTTCAGAAATAGTCTCCAATAAATTCCATGCTTCTTCTTCAGTATTATTAGTAAAACTTCCACCAGATGAATTATCCAGAATTCCTTGTGCTTCAGGTAGCCTCACATAAAAGTTTATCAATATAAGTTTCCTTGTAAGATCATGACAAGGATTCTTGCGAAGGAGTTCCTTTAACCTCCCCCAAGCTTGAGTAATACTCTCTCCCAGATGTGGCCAGAAATTAAATATATAGCAGCGGTTCTCATAAGCTTCTTTAGGAGTAAAATATTTAAGAAAGAAAACCTTCCTCAAGATACTCCATTCATAGACCTCTTCATCCAAGAGACCTGTACCAATCACGAGCATTACCAGATAAAGACAAATATAATAACTTCCTTTTTACCTGATCTCAGAAATACCAGGAAGTCTAAATAAACCACATATGTCTTCAATTACTCCATGTGTTCACGTGCAGACTTAGTTCCATCCCTGTAAATGGATTTTTCATAACTCTTTTAACATGACCAATGGGAATTTTAAATCCCACTTTAGGTATCTCAGACACAGTAGTTTCAACCACTTTAGAGTAGTGGCATAAGCACTTTCATATAGAGCAAGATGCAGCGAGGCACGATTCATAAATGCCATAGTAACAATGAGATAAAACAGCTTTCAAGTTTCCTTACCAAACTTCTTACCAATAGCGCTACGCTCCCCGGCAACGGCGCCAGAAAAGTATCTTGATGACTCCCAAGTGCAGGAGATCAATTGTAGTACCTTTCAATTAGAAAAGGTTGTCGAACCCACGAGGAGCTGAAGGTATTGGTTAGTAAGATTGATAAATAAAACAATAAAAGATGCAAGTGTTTTTGGTATTTTTGGTTGTATAGTTGCAATGCAGAAAATAAACAGTAGCAAGTGAAAGCTCTCAAAGAGAGAAAGCCCAATCCTCTTATGTGGCAAGAGGACAAGCTCAAGTGATGTGTAACTTATATGTGGAAAACGTTCCCGAGGGCGGCATGGATATGCTAGGCATAGAGATTTATTAAACAACACGTTGAATATCTTGTCAAGTTTTAATCTTCTTTGGACGGAGCCATATTAGGTATAGCTAAATAAATAAACTACAACCCCTTATGATGGATCATGTGGCCAAGTAAATGACTGCACAAGAATTATTAAGACATAAAGTCCCACCATAGCATTACACTCTAAGGTCCCCGATACTAATACCCTCATAATATAACTTCATGACTCGGTCTCAGGTTTACATGTCCTCCCAAGTCTCCATCAATTCATTACACTACGGTGTTCTCCTATGAGCCCATAAGGTGAAGTGTTGTGCAGTCGACGTTCGCACAACACCATCATAGAATCACATAAAAGATAAACTCTTGACAAAATACCAACACATGTCATATATAAATCATTGCCAATTCATCCTATGCCCTCAGGAACATACGGGAACTACTCACAACGTGCAAACATGATAATTCAGTGGCATAAGTGGTACAACACAATCTGAAATATAACTTCACCACCAAATAATGACAAGTACTCAATCACAAACATGAATAGTAGCACAAGACAAGTATCTAGGGTATAGCAACTCTCAAACTACGAGGGGAACGGAGTGGATCACGGAGATGATGATGGAGATGGTGCTGGTCTTGGTGATGGTGATGATGTAGAGGCCTCCTCCCACGCCAAGGAGGAGAGGTGATGACGATGACGATGATTTCCCCCTTCTCCGGAGCTCCGGAGCAGCAGGATCTGACCCCCTCGGAGGGAATCAGGAGTTTCGCCGCCGCCGCGGCCTCGGATGGACTTGGAAAAATTAGGGCGTACTTTTCGGGGAGACGAAGGCGTCGATAAAAAGCCCCAGGCGAGGAGGTGCCCGAGGCCCATTGTGGGTCCCACGCGGCCAGGTACTTGGGCCGCGTGGGCCCACCCCTTTTGGGCCTCGTGGCTCTCCTCTCTTCGGTCTTCTTCCCCTGCCTTTCTCTCGACGAAAAACCAGCTGTGTATTTTCCTTTTATTATTTGAGTCCTGTAGCTCCTGAAACATTAAAAACAAGAAAAAGGAGGTTTTCTGCCTCCCAGAAATTAAATACCAAAAATAGGGACTTTGTATGAAAGTCCCATAAATCATCTAAAACATGAAAAACAATGATATAACAATGCAAATAACATTCTAATATGATACTAAAAGTTGTATAAATGATGATATAAAATGCACGTATCACACGGCTATTGGTTTATAGTAAGTTATAGCAACACGTTGGGTCTCACCGCCGTGTGAGAGCCGAAGCTGGGTAAACTGTCGTGTTCAATCCCGTCCTGGACGGCTCCTCCTTTCACCCCCACGATCTACCGTCGGCTTGTGACCCCCCTTGTCCTCTCTACGATGCCGATACGAAGACAAGATCCAAGTCTATTGTCAGCGATTTAGCCATTTCGCTTCCCCATTGTTAGTCGCCCTAGCATCGCGATGGAGAGGGGAGTTCTGATTTTTGTTTGTGTGTGTGTTTTAGTTCTAGATTTTTTTAGATTTTTGAGTTCATGGTGGGTCGGATGCTGATGATACTAGCAGGAATAATGGTATCCAAACCCTTGTGGAGTCCAAATTGTTGGAGCGATTTCAATCTGGCATTGCGTCTTGACGTGACGGTGGATGGGTTGTTCTTGAAGTGCGACAGTGTTGACCGTTGTGAATCTTCACAAAACAGTGGGGGTTACGGTGGTGAAGTGCGGGGGTGGCGTTGGCCCGGGATCCAGCTTAGAAGAGAGGAGGAGGGCTCTTCTGGACAATGTTTTTTATCCGGCTAGATCAAGCCTTATGGGATTGGTGGTTATCGTGACTCGTTAATTAGGGATTTTCATCACAAAACTGTAAACCAAGTGATGGTGCTCTTCTTATCCGTGAAGGGCCGCGGATACTTGATAGTTGGGGCGAGTGTTGTATGCAACCGTTCGTATCCACCTACTTTCATTATCAATCTGTTTTTAGTATCAATATGTATGCTTACAATCTACGGGCATACACCTCCTCCGACCGGCCTCGCCGGCGTCAGGAGGGGTGGGGAACCCGATATATGAGTGGAGTTTTCAATAAAATTAGTGTTTCTCAATAGATTGGATTAGGGTTTTGGTATCCGTCTTCTTCTTTAGTGGAGATGGTTTCGTCTACAATAAGTAATCTTCGGCCCTTCGTTCGACAACGAGATTTCCTTCCCGGCGTCGATGGTGGTGTTGAAAGATTATATTTGTCTAGGTATGGTTATTCAGATCTTGCTTCGCCAGATCAATTTTGGATTTTTTCTTATGGTTGTCGCGAGGAGTATTGTCCCCGCAATATCTGTCCCAGCTACTACGTACTCGACAATGGTGATTTGTTCTGTCAGCGTCCAACGATGTCGACCAAGTTGTTCGGTTGTTTTTCCCTGAAATATCAGTGTTGCTAATCTTGCCGATGTTCATTAATTACTTAAATGGCCGCGTGTGTGCACAAAGCCTTGGCATTGTGGCTTAAAATTAAAATTATGGGAGAACCTTCATTGGTATTCACAGGTCTATGGTTTTCTATCTTTGTCATTGTTTTATGGCCGCCTTCAGAAAAGTACAAAATTGTGTCATGTAAGAAGAAAGTGTTTGAAGATCTTGAAGATTTGCTCGTCTCTTTTAAAATCGCAGTAGTCAGTCTATTTATCTCTACCATGTACTATTTGCTACTATAATATATAGGGTATTGATTGTCAAACAAAAGATACTGCTTCGTCCTGCTCACTCCCGCGAGCGGCAGGGCGAAACCCTAGCCGCCTCCCCCCTCCCCTCGCCGCCGCCGGAGGGCGTCGCCGGGCAAAGCCCGGGCGACGTCGACGACGACGGGGCCTCTCTTCCCTCTCACGGTGACGGCGTCGCAGGGGCACCTCGGGTGGAGGGCGTGGCGCTTGTTCGTGGGGCACAGCGACGCGGCGGCTTCGGCGGGGGCGTGGTGGCTGCGAGGTTCTCGCACCTGCGACGACAGCAGTGGCGGCTCGCCGACGCAGTTGGCGGCGTGGAGTGGCGCGGCTTCGGCGTCCCGCTCGATGGGGCGGATGTGGAGCGCAGTGGCGGCGGTTCGCCCGGCGCGTCCATGGCGTCCATGGACGGCGGCGACTCTGCGACCTGTTGGCGTGCGTGGAGGTTTCCTGGCGAAGCAGCTTGGGCAGTGCGTCCGCCGTGCCGCCTCGATCTGGGGGAGGTGCAGGGGCCCCGCACCCTCTGAGCTCTGAGGTCTTCATTCTGGATCTAGTGCCACCGGTAACCATGGGGGTTGCTGCCACCAATCCGGTGGAGGATCCCTCACTCCTCTTCTCTCTTCATCACCGGGAGGCGTGGAGCACAGACGTCGGGGCGTCAGCCCTATATGGTGGGGAACCTGTGGGTTGGTGGGCGAACCCAGGTTCTGGTGGTGCTAGCTGG
Source organism: Poa pratensis (assembly GCA_947311845.1). NCBI lineage: Eukaryota > Viridiplantae > Streptophyta > Magnoliopsida > Poales > Poaceae > Poa > Poa pratensis. The sequence goes on from CAMZMU010000041.1 coordinate 89,830,941, forward strand.
GACCACGACCGTGTGGACGAGTGGTGCATGGCGAGTTGCGTTCCGTGGCAGTGGCGTGGTCGCCGTCTTCGCGGCGTCCCTCGCCCTGTGTGGGCGGTGCAGAGGTCATGCGGAGGGGAAACCATTGCCCTGGTTTTTACCGGGCCGCGGCGGCGGCGTCCGTGGACGTCGTCCTCTTCTTGAAGGCGTTGTTGTGGCTTTCCTCTGCCCTCCTACGTGTTCCGGGTGAAAACCCTAGATCTTCGGATCAGACGGTGGCGGCGCTCTGCGTCGTGTTCTTCTTGAAGACGCCGTCTTGGGAGCTCGCGGTGGTTAGCTCTCTGGAGGTTAGGTGGCGGAGTTTCTTCGGCGTGCTTCCTCCGACAAAGCTTGCTTCTTGTTCTGCTCTCTCGGCGTTCCTTTGTTTGGACCTCCTTGGTGTGCCTCAACGCGAAGGTGTTCCCCGGTGGCTGTCTCTGTTGTCGTTGTGCGTGTCTCGGCAGTGCGCAGTGTGTGTTGGCATGGCGGTGTTGGCTCTAAGGTGAGCTTCGGCCCGACGACTTTGCCTGTGTTGACAGTGTGCAGTGTGTGTCGGTGTGTCGGTCTGACCTCGACGGCGAGTTTCGGCCCAACACCTTTGCCCGTCAAGCTAGTTCTCAACCGCATCGGAGTAGTTCTTAGGCGTCGTCCGTCCTGTTGGAGTTTCTTTGGTTGTCCTATATTCTGTGTGAGCCTTTGGCCTGTTTTCTAAAAAAAATGTAAAAAAAAGGGATAAAACATTGATGATCACCCAACATAATCTGGCGACAGGGTCGGTCGAGTGCTCGGGACGCGGGACGCGCCGCTCAATCCCTCCTCTCCTTGTCCGCGGTCGCGCCACGGCTCTCTCACCGCGCAGCTGCTCGCCCTTTTCTTCCTCCCTACTTCTCCACTCCCACTTCCGCTTCCCACCCTCCTCCTCCACCCCGTCTTCTCCTCCGCCAGACCGCCACCCTTCTTCCTCCTCCGCCAGTCGTCCTCCACCCTTTCCCCCTCCGCTGTTCGTCCTTCCTCGTGTGCCCCTCCACCTACTCCTCCCACTCGGTTAGAAAGTCAGGGCCATTGGTGAGTGACATTACGGCTCGAATCGAGGTTGACTGTGGTTCCGAGCTCGGGAAGATGGGGCGGCGACAGGAGCGGATCCGGGGTCGCTTGATCTAGCTCCGGCGATACAGATTCGTCGTCCGCGAGCCCGAGGCGGCCAGGTGGAGCTCCTTTGGCAATGTCTTACCTCGGCGAGCTCGCCCTAGTTACCGAACCAAGAACTAGTCAGGCGGCCTCGATGGAATGCGCAAACGGCGCCGGCGCCGAAGTGAATCGACCCAAGGTGAGCGAGACGCACATTCCCATCCCCCGTTCCGATTCCTATCTTCCCATCTCGAGACGCCATGCATTCAAGTCTGAGCTAAGCGGGTCTTCCGGCATCCTGCCAGCCTCCTGCATGTGCGTTGGGAGGGAAACTCTCTTAAATCCGGATGTGTGATGATAAACTTCTTTTGCATTTCTTCTGCGTTCCATTATTTACCCGTTGTTGGCTAGGGATTACTGTAGCCCTGGATATCTGGATCGAACACAACGCATTTCTTTGTTCCTCTTGTCTTGTGTGTCTGGGTGGGTGAGATTGGCACATTCTGAAGAACTGATGGTGAACCGTTGACTAATGCTCCCTGCGTAGAGACATAATCGGTAGATTCCGGTCCGTGGCCGGCCGTTACTGATTTAAGTAGTTTTATTCAATAGAACTGCTTTTAGGTGTCACTCACTCATTGAGGTTAGTACTTGAGGTTTCCTTGGATTCAAACCGCACTTCAGATGTCATGGGGTTTACATCTAATGCTATTAAATTGTTGCATGTCGTAAAAGGATTAAGAAATTAAGGGTAGATTCAACTCTCATGAGGAGGATTAAACCCTGCTCCTCGTATGGATCCTAGTTTGTTGGCATTAGCTACTGAATTTCTCTTCAATATTCATAAATGACGTGGGGGCGACCTTTATTGTCAGGAAAGTGACTTCAGAGAACAAGTTCTCCAACTTGCAGCGATTGCCTGTCATGAGGACGAGGTATGTCGTCCTTTAGTGACAGCTTGGTTGAAATTCAGCATGTGTTCTGTTGTTTAATAGCAGCTTTTTAATAGTCTCATTGGTTTTTTTACTTTGTATCACCGATGATAGGAAAAATCACGGATAGAGCTACTGGAGAAGCTCGAGGGGTGTAACAAGATTACACTAATTGAACTGTGTCGTTCATTTGATATTCGTGGTTCAACATCCACTAGGAAGGTTGGTCCAGCTAAATATTTAAAACTTTCCTTTATCTGCTGCACACAGTTTCACATTAAAAAACTTTCCTCTCCTGTTTTGCAGGTTGATATAGTGACATTACTGATGGAGTTCTTGATGGAACACTATTCTGATATTGATTTCACAGACCCTGATAAGGTTCAAGTTCTTGGCTCCCAGCTGATTTGGTCATATCAGTTTGTCACAACACTCTCTCTACTGCTAATAGCAGATGTTTTCCGTTGTCCATCGTAACTTTTAGCCCATTTATACCTATGTGTGTTAGTTTAAGCCAGTTTAGCTGGTACTTTCATTGGCACACTGGTTCTTTTTCATGACATTGTGTTTTATCCTTTGTAGAAATTTTGGAAAAGAAAGCGCAAGAGGGATGGAGCGAATCTGTCTGGTGGTGACCCTTCAAAGGTATAGCATATATCCATCTTAATTCCTTCCGCAGTATTGTTTATGCATTTATGTGAGGTTTTGTGTAGTGCTACTAAAATTACGTATTTATAACATTACCTGAAATCATATAATTCCTTGTGTCTTACTGGGAGTTCTTTCACCATTATCATAAGCTGCCTCCACTTATTTTTCCCAAACTATTGCAGAAAAGGAAACCTGATGGAACTGTACTGAGAACTCATAGTGAAGAGAAAGCAGATGGGAAAAAGCGCGTGGAAGATAGAACAAGCTGTTCCGTGTTTGACTCGAGGGATAACAGAATTGTATGTACTGATAACAAGATAGGACAGTTTTCAAAGGAACAAGGCAAACCTGAGCCTTCTGAATGGGTAAATGGCTCTGCGCCGGAGAAATTAGCTGTGGTTCCTCCCACAGGAGTGCCGATTCCTACAACACCATGTGCAAAGTTGGTTACTTATGTTGAGAATGATACAACGGACATGAAGCCTTCAACAAAGAAAAATATTCCTGTTACCAAGAAAAGGGCAACCCATAAGACAGATTTCAAAGAGAAATTTGGTGGTATGATTATGGACTCTGGATGCATTGCTTTCACTTGTGCACATGTAGTCGAGTGTGGGTTGTGTTGTTTGCACATATGCCTGTTGACAAAGCATATAAAGGCAAGGTTCAATTAAGCGCTAGGCCCCAATTGAGCGTTTTGCCTCCGCTTTTCTCTTTTCTGAAGGATTAAAGTGCTAAGCACAATTAAGCGCACGTTTAAGCGCAGTTGAGCGCCAGGCGTTTTTCTCCGCTCAGCGCCTAAGCGAGCTTAAGCGCGCTTTTTATAACCTATTAAAGGAGATTGTGTTACACATTCAGGAATGCACTTTCAGTATAACTTGCTAGGGTCATCTGTAACTGTTTGGCTAGAAAGATGTTTTTGGATGTGGATAGCTTTGCATTTGGGTGGTGCAATGGACTATTACTCTCTCATTCAATGTTAATTTGACTATATTATACTAGTAAATAAGACGAGACAAGTTCCATATTGTACACCAATGTATTTTGATAGATCATTGACTAGAATATTTGCCCACCAAAACAAATGAATCACAAGACGTGGGAATAGTCCTTTCTAAATTTATTGTGGAGCTTCACCAGCAATTGTTTACATGATGTGTACTTGATTGATATGTGAGATACAACGAGCTTATACTCATGTTTTTTTACCAGCAATGCATGAATTTTCGTTGTTTTGACTTAATGCGCCACAACCTACAACACTCTTTTAATGCTATGCATCTTCAAAATATAACTTTAGATGGGGGATAACCAATTGTAGTTTTCATGTTACTATGCAAGGAAGACACTTTGATCTGTGACCTCTAGTCCCTCCTTTATAATATGTTGCTAAACCTTGTTTTCTTTGGTATTAAAGGTAAAAATGTGTCTAGAGGAGATGTGAAGCCTCAAAAACAGGCAGTGAAACCAACTAAGGATGAGCTGAGACAAGCCGTCTTCTGTATCTTGGATACTGCAAATTTTGCCACAGTGAGTTACATTATAGTTATACATCATTGATCTTTAACAGTTTCTGTTAACCGTCAAGTCTTGAGCATGAGTTTACCTTGATCTGTAACATTTGTTTTCACCCATTTCAGATGACTTTTGGAGAGGTTGTAAAAGCAGTTGGTATGTCTTGATTTCTCACTTTTTAATGTCTTCTTGGTGATCTGTTTGGTATTATTTTGTTATTGTAAATGCATGTAGGAAGCCTGAATATTATTTTCTTTACAACTATCTGCAATTTTTTTCTGATTGGATTTCATATCCTTAGACAAATACTTCGGCAAGGATTTGTTTGAGAGAAAGCCGCTGATAAGGGCCTTGATAGAGGGGGAGCTCTTTAGGCTAGCAGAGGAGGCTGAGAAGAAGGAACTGGAAGAGGAAGAAGCAATGGAAGCAAAAGATAGAGCTGAACAAGCTGCCAAAGAGAGCGCAAAAGATGAAAGAGTTGAATCATATATAGAAAAGGAAAAGGCACTCCAAGCTGATCAAGTTGGTAAATCTAAGGATGCTGAAAAGTGTGACAAAAGCAATAATATTGGAAAAGGAGCTGGAAATGGGACTTCTGTGGAGGCTTGCGTCAGCACAAATAGCGATGCTGCTGCCGAAAATTCACAAGATGGGAAAGCTGAAGTAGACAAAAAGAATGAAGATAACAGTGATGGATTTACCAAGGATGGCGAGGCTGGAAACATTGCGCAGAATGCAAATGGAGATGGTGGCGTAGAACTCATCAAAGATGGTAAAGCTGAAACTGCGAAGAACTGCAACGGTAACACCATAGGAGCCTCTGAAGATGTCAAAGCTGGAGAAGACGAGGGCACCAAAGATGGCAGAACTGAAGAGTGCAGAAGTGGAGATGATGGCAATAGTACAGAAAAAGTTGGTGACTGTGAACCTGACGAGTTAACACTAACGAAAAGGGTGAGCATGTAAACTGCTCGGAAGATGGCAAATCTCAGGAAGCTGGGGAGGATGCGAACGGTGAAAATACCCCATCCTGTGGTGCCGAATGTGGCAATGCAAACAAGACCCCGGAAGATGCAAGTACTGAACAAAGCCGAACATGTGCGGATGATGATGGTAAACCTGAAGATGCTGAGCACAAGGTGAACACCAAAGTTGATGTAGATTCAAGCAACCATGGTACTGCTGAGAATGGGAAGGCCATGGATGATGCGATGACTTGTGACGACGGCCAAGCCTAAGATCCGAAGTTGGTGAGAGGGTTGTAGATGTAGGCTGTAGTAGTAGTAGTGGTAGAGAGGTCCACGCTGTAGTTGTAGATGCCGGTGTTCTTCGGGAGTTACCACTTACTCCAGTAGGATAGTTTATGAAGGGTCCATGCAGAGTCCGAGGTCTGGCTTCAGAGTGTACCAGGCTGGAGATGGCCAGATCGTAGTGTAAAATTATGCAGCTTCCTGGCTGACATGTATAGAGCTGGAACATCCTGACATGGAATCTGGTAGGGTTGTTGTACGAAGAAGGATCTGTATCAACCATGTTTGAGTAGCAGTTCTGAATTTTCAGTGATCTTCATCATTCAGAACTTCTTTAGCGATAAGGATTTTCATTTTCCTGGTTGCTGATTTCCTAGTCCCAGTCCACACTCCAGCGTGGTAGACCATGCACCGTCCCTCATGTCATGGGTCCACATGGACGGTCTGGATATTTCTGACGTGGACGTGATCAACGGCTGTCCAGCATGACAAGTGGCACACACTTATCGACAAACGAACGGCAGGCTCCGCTCCACGTTCACAGCTCGATCCGTTCTTATCCGCGCAATCCAACGGACCCGGCCATTCCCCACCACCCTCTCCATGGCTCCACCCTCTCCTCGTTGCACATAATCTCTCAAGAACACCGACGCATCGACACTTTTTTTCAAACTTTTTCTTGGTGGTAGATTATACTCACTCGTACAGGTGTCCCTCCAGTTCATGCTTGTGCCGATGCATGATCAGAGTGTAGTTTGATGTGACTTGCTCTGCTCTCTTCAGCCTTCTCTGTTTCTCTGATTTGAGCAGAGGAGGTAGAAGAGAGAGCGTCGGCGGCCATGCCGGACTCGGACAACGACTCCGGCGGGCCGAGCAACACTGGCGGCGAGCTCTCGTCGCCGCGCGAGCAGGACCGCTTCCTGCCCATCGCCAACGTCAGCCGGATCATGAAGAAGGCGCTCCCCGCCAACGCCAAGATCAGCAAGGACGCCAAGGAGACGGTGCAGGAGTGCGTGTCGGAGTTCATCTCCTTCATCACCGGCGAGGCATCCGACAAGTGCCAGCGGGAGAAGCGCAAGACCATCAACGGCGACGACCTGCTCTGGGCAATGACCACCCTCGGCTTCGAGGACTACGTCGAGCCGCTCAAGCACTACCTCCACAAGTTCCGGGAGATCGAGGGCGAGAGGGCGGCCGCGTCCACCGGCGGCGGCGGTGGCGGCTCCACTTCCAGCACGCCGCAGCTAGCCGAGTTGCCAAGAAACAACAATGCCAGCGGCTACCCGGGGTATGGCAGCGCCAGCCCCGGCACCGGCCCTGGCGGCGGCATGATGATGATGATGGGGCAGCCCATGTACGGCTCGCCGCCGCCACAACAGCAGCAGCAGCTGCAACAACAGCAACAACAACTGCAGCAGCAGCAGCAGCACCAACACCATATGGCAATGGGAGGGAGAGGGGGCTTTGGCCATCACGGAGGCAGCGCTGGCGGCGGGTCGTCGTCTTCCGGGCTCGGACGGCAAGACAGGGTGTGAAGAGATGACATCTTGTACATGCTGAAATTGAGTTCACATGGTAACCAATAGGTTTTTCCGGTAATTAATTGTTGTTACTTGATGATGTACGCATGAGAAACTGCTAATCTGAGTTTTGCTTCAAGTTTTGTCCAAGATTCAAACTGCTCGGTTCAAATGTATTCGAGTTTAATGGTTCGCTGCTGCAATGCTGGTAAAGCCGTTGCATTTCTCTCTGATGGTGATAGTGCAATGCAGTCCTGAACTTGGTTTCCTTGTCTCAGAAGTTCGCAAGTAATCCGTTGGATTTCACACCGCGTTTACTGTCACACGTGCAAACATGATAGCAAGGACTAGCAAAATTCGTATCCGTTTTGCTATTTACCGAACTAGAACTGGGTTCGAAGAAAGGTGCATCTTTTTAAAACACCGATTACAACATAAAAATACTCTCACAACATCTAGTAAAGACCGGTCCCGTTGTGCACCCCGTTGCGTCCGATCCGTCGGGCTTTCTAGGAGGGTGAGAAGGAGCTTCAGGCGGAAGCGCTACTCAACACTAGCCAGAGCCGCCGAGGCCGACGCGTTCGGGCATCACTCTTCTTCTTGAGGGTTTCATCATGGAGCTGCTTTTCCTCCCCTTCGAGAGGGTTATCGGCTCTCTGGGTGAACACCCTAACTCCAGTATGTTGCTTAAACAATATTGTTGAAACATGCGACGATGCCTATGTCGCTACCTCCTTGTAGGCATTGCCTTTAGAGAGCGTTCTCATATATGTTTGCTTATGTTCTTCTCCTATCATCAAGATTGGAGAACGTCGAGGTAGTGGCCTCGGAATGCCATGCAGTGGTAGCTCCAAGTTGTGGGACTACAGTTAAGTATGAAGTGATGGTGTCATCAAGCTGGGGGTAAGTCGAAGTTATTGGCTCGGGATTTGGCTGGGTCGGCTTGGAAATACGTCGGAGCGATGACTCAAGCGGCAGTCATGGTATTTCAATGTTTGACCTGTGCATCTAGGGTTGCAAGACAATCAAGTCCTGTGGCATCTAGGCAAGTGATGCATGTCTGGGGCGACGCCCTGAGCTGCGGAATAAACTGTTTGCGCATGAAGAGCCATCTGTAAAATACATGGGCCTGGACCAATAATGAGATGCACCTAAAAATGATTATGGAAGAAATCATGAAGTGTGACCTTTGTTTATTTCATCCATGCCTTCTCGTGTCACTACAACCGCCCCAAAGTGCCGCATTTTTCACTTGAAAAAGCATGGTCGTCTCGGTGCGTGGCGCCTTTCTTCCCACACTTGATCAAGCTCCAATGTTCATATTTGTTGTCCATGCAGGCCCTTCATTTATAAACAACAAAAACATATATAATTAGTCAGCATCATATTCTTATGAAATTAGTATTAACTCCAAGAAACGAAAGTACCTGATAATTTATTTGGCATATGCGAGCTCTATGAACCAACATGTTTAGCAACATGGATTTCCTCGTCAGCCTCCCCTTCTTGAATTGAAGTCGTCCTCGACAGAAGCTCATCATCCTCTCCCAAATAAGACTTCAAATCTGCAATGTTAAATGTGGAACTAACCCCTAAAATCTACATGAAGCTCAATCTTATATGCATTATCATTTATTTTCTTTGAAGGGACCATCAGCGCGAGGCATTAAGTTAGACTTAAGCTAATCAGGAAACATATCTTTATACAGATGTAACCAAACAAGATCTCCAGATTCAAGTATGATATGTTTCTTCCCTTATCACCAGCAAGTTTGTATTTAGTATTCACACTCTCAATGTTTCCTTAGTTAACTCATTCATTTTTAAAATTAGTTCAACATAATGTTTAGCATCAAAATTAACCTTATATGAAGATGGAAAAGGTAACAAATAAATACGTACATGAGGTAAGAAACCACACACAATCTCAGAAGGGCACATCTTAGTGGTAGAATGCAGCGAACAATTCTAAGAAAATTCAATCTGAGAAAAACATTCTTCCCATAGTTTCAGATTTTGTTTTAAAACAACCTTAAAAATAGTAGACAATGTTCTACTGAGAACTTCAGGTTGTTCACTTAGTTTGAGAGTGACATGTAGTACAAAAAGTTGTTTAGTTCCCAATTTAGCTTAAAACATCTCTAAAAATGGCTAAGAAGTTTAGCAACTCGATCTAAAATAATAGTATTAGGCACCATGGAAGGCAATAATTTCACGAAAAAATAAATCAGCATCAACATCAGTAGCGTCATCATCGCTTTTATGACATGGAATAAAGTGTGCCATTGTAAAAAATATGTCCATGACAACAAATATGTTGTCCCCCTTCTTTCGTTCGAGGTAAACTCAAAACTAAGTCCATGGATATATCTTCCAATAGAACACTAGGTAGAAGTAAAGGCATATATAACCATGAGGATTAAGTCGTGACTTACCTTTTTTGGCAAGTAGTGCATCGAGCAACAAAACTCTCAACACCAAGTACTGTATTTGGCCAAAAGAAATGAGTCGCTAGTACGTCATCGGTCTTCTTCATGCCAAAGTTTCCCATTAATCCTCCTCCATATGCCTTCTGCAACAATAAATGACGAACAAAGCTAGTTCGAATGCATAGCTTGTTAGTATGGGACACAAATACATCATTAATAAAGAACTTGTTCCATGTTCTTCGTTCCTTACAATTATGTATTACATCTTTTAATTCAGCAGCCTACGTGCGCAAATCTTTGATGGTCTCCAACCCAAATATTTTAAATTCAAGTTGCGAAAGCATAGTGTAACGACGAGACAAAACATCAACAATAATATTATCTTTACCCTTCTTGTGTTTTATAACATAAGGAAAAGTCTGAAGGAATTCAACCCACTTAGCATGTCTACGGTTCAGTTTTGCATCAGTTCTAATATATTTCAAAGATTCTGGTCAGAATATATAACAAATTCATTGATACATAAATAATGTTGCCAAGTTTCTAAAGTCCGAACAAGAGCAATAAAATTCTTGGACCACTAAGTTTTTCAAAAAAGTATGCAACAAGTTTACCATATTGTAATAACACACCTCCCAATCCAATTCCACTAGCATCACATTCGAGCTCAAAAGTCTTATCAAAATCAAGAAGTTGGAGCAATGGAGCATGTGTAACTTATCTTTCAACAGTGTGAATGCATATTCTCGTGTTGCTCTCAGACAAAGGGCACATCTTTCCTTGTAAGTTCGTTGAGAGGTGCAACAATGGTACTGAAATCTTTCACAAAATGCCTATAATCTAGCGAGTCCAAAGAAACTCCGCACTTGTGTGAGTGTGACATTTTGGGATGCAGCGAACCTCAATTGCTTCAATCTTGACTTTATCAACTTCAATTCCATGCAGAACTAGTCACACATAGACAAGAAACGATACTTGATCGGTGCAATAGGTGCACTTCCCATAGTTACCAAACAAACCTACAGTGCGTAATGCATTACAAAAGGCACACAAATGATCGAAGGATCATCCAAAGATTTGCTATAAACCAGTCTATCATAAAAATAGACTACCACAAATCGTCCAATTCAAGCACTTAAAACGTCATCCATTATTCTCATGAAAGTACTAGGTGCATTAGTTAATCCAGAAGACATGACTAACCACTCATATAACCAAACTTAGATTTTAATGTTGTTTTCCATTCATCTCCAATTTCACAGGAATTTGATGGTATGGACAACATAAATCAACTTGAAAACAGAATAGAGGCATTTAATTCATCACGCATATCTATCCTAGGAAATAGGATGACGCCATCAAATAGTAATATTATTAATGGCTTGACAATCAACACACATATGATATGTTCCATCTTTTGTGGGCACTAATAGAACAAAAACATCGCAAGGACAATGAATTCACGTATATAACCTTTTTCGAGTAGTTTGACGTTGAATCTCCTTTGATCCTATGGATTGGTATGGTAGGGCGTCCGGTTGGGCAGCGAAGCATCAAGAATTAAGTCAATCTAATACTCTATATCTCGAATAGGTGAACTCGGTGGTACGTCTTGTGGAAAGATTTCAACAAACTCCTGCACATTGTTAGCGACACCAGAAGGTAAAGAGGGAGGCAAGTCCTCGAATGAAAATAACACTTCTTTGCACACGATAGCAAATAGATTCACTGATGTCCAAATTAGTAATATCAGACTTGCTGGCCAGTAAAAATGGACTTGTCAATTTCATTTCGTTGGTAATAGTAGGTGATGATTTGTTAGTAGTATTATGTTTTTGCGCAAATTCTTTAGCCACAACCTTATTTTCACTCTTATTAGCCTCATTTTTTTTTGCATTACTAGCTCTAGCAATATCATTTTTCAAAATTTTGTTCAGGAGACATGGAAGCAAAACATTTGTTTCGTTTTGAAAAAGAGTGTACTTAAAAAGGGAATTTCCTCCCTAAGTGAGTTTGGTGTTGATAACAACCAATTTTGTTTGTTAACCATGTGCTAAAGTATATTAGGTTAAATAGTTGAAATGCACAAGACGGATGTCGACTCCGATGGTTTCCAGTATTTTTCTATCTATTTTGTATCACGGGAAAACCATACTATCACAAGGGGCTGCATAACGGAAGGTATGGGTGCAATCAAATGCATGTTCACAAACAAAATTTGCACCCACTTAGCCTTCCTTTTTTTGGTGTGAGAGAGCCCCTTCAATTTCCTCGAGTTTTGATGTTGGGATTCATACTGTAATTATGGCTTTTACACACTGGAACACTTTAATTTTCGGTTCCACTCCTAATAGTTGCGCCATGTGGTGCAGCTCTCTGGAGGGGGTCCGAAAATAAGGCTGGAAGTTCAGTCGGAAATTTCCGGTGGTCCAGAACTTCCGTACGTAACACCAAAACTTCGTTGTCCCGACTGCCCCAACATATAGGAATTGCAGGACCTATTAAAGACCCCTTCTTTCCCAAGTGGAAGTTGCTTCTTCCTTACTCTCTCTCCATCATAACTCCGAGCCAGAAATGCCTAGATCTCTCTCCCTAGCCTACCAAACTTGATGCCCTTCTAGGGATTCGGTGAGAACATGTAGATCTACCGCTTCACCAAAGAAATTTGATTCCCCTCTTCATTTCATCGTGGAACTTGTTAAGATTAGGTTTTTGTAACCTTAGATGGAAGAAAACCTTCTCAAAGCTCAATCTTGGTGTGTGAATCTTCTTGGTGGCATTGGGAGCCTACAGTTGAGTTTCTACGACTTAGTCTTCATGTCTTGGTCGATTCCTCCCCTTTGTACCTTTTTAGTTGGTCTGCTACACGGTCTAGGAGTTTGCGGGTTGCATACACCACTAGTCAGAAAAAGCCTTATAGTGGCGCGCTGATTTCCGACATGCCACTGGTTATGCGCCACTACTAACGCTTACCTGTGGCGTGCGGCGTAGTCGTCACTGTTAATAGCGAGGCCAGGGGCGTGCAAGAGGACGCGTCGCTGGTAAGTTTTATTCAGTGGTGCGCACGAACACGCACACGCCGCTGGATAACTGGCGTCGCCGGCCAGTGAACTATTTCAATTTAGGTGAAGGTGAATGCTTCGAGGAATTTGCCAAAGATTTTCATTCATTCTTAGATAATCTTAGAAATCTAAATAACATCTTAATCTAAAATCTAATCCATAGATCCGGCCTCGAGGAACAGCGTCGGAGGTGACGACGACGTCCGGCGCTGCAGCGGGCGGCCGGCGGCGGCGGCTTTCGAGGAGCGTGCATGCCTCTGGATCGCCGCCCTTATCGGTATCCGAGCCGATGTCAAAGACCGGCTCGCCAGCTTGTGGACTGCATTGTGCCGGCGCTGGAGGAGCCGGTGGCGATGGATTCCGCCCCAGCGATTGCCGCCTACATGCCAGCGGGCCACAGCGCGGGCCCATCCACTTCCTGAAAGTGCATGAGCCCTCATGTGTGGTTTTGGTAATTAATGACAATCTCCATGGATTAATGGTTGCATTGAGCTATCCTTGTAGGTCTTGTCCATGGGCAATGCTTGAACACCATGTGTTGGTATCAAGTTTGAAAGAAGAAGATAAAGTGATGACCAAAGCAATATCCAGAAGTTGAAGTGCAAGTTCAAGAGAAGCATCTCGAAGAAATCCTATGCTTGAAGCTTGTCACCCATTTGGAGATATTGGTCAAGTGAAGATGTGCCTTATAGAGGCTCTCCCATATTGGTGTATGGGGGAGCGATATGTGAGTCTTCACCAAGTAAAGCGCAATCAAGAAAGGTGGTCCACTTGAAGAGATCAAGATCATCATCATCTAGCTCAAGTGGAATACGCAAGGCGAAGGTATGATCTTGATAGGGTTTCTATTTTACCGGTCTCTTGTTGTTGGTCGGAGACCGGGTTATATGATAGACGGCGTACTATCAAGAGGGGCTCTCAAGTGAGTAACTTGATCGCATCTTTGTGGAGAGCTCAAACCTTTGCATTCTTGGCATATCATCTTCCTTGGTTCTTATTTGGCTTTTATCCATGTGTGAATTTAGAGCTTGTGTTCATCTCCATACCAAGCTCTAGTTCATCAAAAACGGATTTCATATGAATATCTTATTGCGTTTTTTATATTGGATGATTTACCGGCTGTTCCTTTTTAGAGAGGCTTACCTTTCTACATTTGGTTTTATGCTCCCTTGTTGGACTATAATGTTTCTCTGCATGATCTTGAAGAGCTTTTCGTTGCGATTCCAACAAGCTCAAGATCATCGAAATCGGAATCCGGATGAAAAAGATATTGCAGTTTTCGTTTTGCTGTTTCTGTCAGTTTTCAGAAAATCAGATATTCCGATTTTGTACCGGAATATCCGACCCGCTCGACGCGAAAACGGCTAAGGACTCATTTTGTTTCTCTCGGGTGTCAATCAGAATATCCTATCCAAGTTGGATTGGATAATCCTATCAGTCGGAATATCCAATCCAACTTGGATCGAATAATCCCATAGTCGGATTATCCTATCCAACTTGAATCGGATAATCCTATAGTCGGATTATCCTATCCAACTTGAATCGGATAATCCTATTTTCTCTGGCTGCAACGACTCTTTTTTGCGGGACCTATAAAAGGCCCCCTTCTTCCCCAAAGTGAGTAGCTCTTCCAAGCACGAAATTTTCCCCTCTCTCACCTCCATTGTTGACCTTGAAATGCTTGTACCTCTCCCAATTCCTCCCATGATTCTTGCATATCTTTGAGTGATTTGAGAGAGGAGATCTAGATCTATATTTCCACCGATCCATCTCTCCTCTAAGTGAGGAGAACCTAGTGGATCTAGATCTTAGAGTTCTTGTGTAGTTCTCTTCTTTGTTCTTCTCTCTTCTCCCCCATAAGCATTAGTTGCTTTTGGTGGGATTTGAGAGTGAAGGACTTGATCACTTCTTGTGTTCTTGCCATTGCTTTTGTGCATCGGTTTGTGCTCTCCACGAGGATTCGTGGAAGTGAAAGTTCGTGAGCTTGTTACACTTGGGTCTTTGGACCCTAGACGCCTTTTGTGGCGGTTGAGGCCTTTTGTGGCCACTTGGGAGCTCCCAATCCTTTTGTGAGTTGTGCCTCAAGATCGTTGTAAGAGACTCGATTTCCGCTCAAAAGGAAATCAATAGTGGAAGGTGAACCAAGCTTTTGGCAAGGTTCATCGGAGAATAGGGTGAGGCCATTTGTGGCGTCTTGAGTTTGAAACTCACACCCCTCCAACGAGACGTACTCCCCTCAAAAGGAGGAACTCGGGAATACATCATCGTCTCCGCGTGCCTCGGTTATTTCTATACCCGAGCTCTTCACTTATGCAATTTACATTGTGATAGCCTTTGTGCTTGAAGTCTATATCTTGCTATCACCTTGTTACTTGTCTTGCTTAGCATAAGTTGTTGGTGCACATAGGTGAACCTAGTATATTTAGTTTGTATGCTTGTTAAATTAAACCACCTAGTTTTATTCCGCATTTATCAAGCCTAAACCGGAAAAGTTTTAAATCGCCTATTCACCCCCCCTCTAGGCGACATCCTTGTCCTTTCACTTCCTCCTCTTCCAGCTCGCCGGGCATTCCGTCGGCCAAGTCGCTGAGCCTGGCCACTTCCTCCTCTTCTGGCTCGATGGGTTTTTCGTCGGAATGCTGCTCGTCTTCGGCCACGACCCATTCGGCGGACGCGACGGGTTCGACGACACTTGCTTGCCGAGCCACGTGCTCCATCATCACCACACCGTCCCAATAGGGCGACGACATGGAGAACTTGGGCTGGATCTGCTGCTCCTATGGCATGTCCTGGCACACGCACTTGATGAAGTTAAGCTGTTGTTGTCCTTCGACCGACAGCGCCACCGGACTTGAACGGTGAAAGAACATCTTTTATATCCCTTGTGTGTTTTGTGTGTTAGGCAACAACACTAGGAATACTCTAATGTTCTGTCAAGTGTTGCAGGAAATATTAGATAAATTTACATATTGCATCGCTTGTTGAAAAGGGAAAAGATCTCAGCAGAAAACTCCAGGCCGGAGTCTCCGGCCTGCCCAGACCGGAATCTTCGGACCCCTGGACCGGAGTCTTCGGACTCAGGGCACAGGAGTCTCCGGCCTCCCTCTGGCCCTGCTATTTTCCCTCGAAGAACCAACTGCGGAGAGCTGCTGGAGTTTGGTCCGGAGAGTTCCCGGAAGGAGACCGGAATCTCCGGTCAGGCCAGAGTCTCCGTCACTCAGACCGGAGTCTCCGGTGTAAATGGTCTGCAACGGCTACATTTTGTGGGAGGGGTATAAATACCCCCTCCACCTACCTCCAGCCAGCTATCTCGCCCAGAATTGAAGACACCCCATTGTTGCAAGCTCAAAGCTCATAGATCACCCAATCCCTCCACCCAAACTTGTTGATCTTTGGAGGATTGAAGTAGAAGGCCCCAATCTACATCTTCACTGAGCCGTCTTTCATTTCCCCCTCATTTACTTGAGGGACCATTTGCTAGGGTTTCCATTGGGAAAACCTAGCCCCTTGTTGTACTCACTTGTTGTTGATTGCTACAGGTGGTTGACTTGGGTGCCCCCAATCCATTTGTGGGTTGTGCCTCAAGAGTGTTGTAAAGGCTCCGGATTCCGCCTTGAAGGATTCCGATAGTGGAAGGTGAACCAAGCATTGGTGAGGTTCATCGGAGAATAGGGTGAGGCCAGTTGTGGCGCTTGAGCTTTGAAAGCTCACACCCCTCCAATGAGACGTACTCCCCTAAAAAGGAGGAACTCGGTAAGAGCATCTCCACCGGGGGCCTCCAAATTCGTGTTCGGCACCCCTCCAACAAACATTTGGTGTTACATCAACATGCCACGTCTGAAATTGTCACACCTAGCCTTTCATCTGCATGACTCTTGCTTGTTAAAGGAGGGCACACATCCAACTCTACCATGTGTACACGTCTCACCGCATACAAATTGACAATGAACAATATTGTTTGCAACCTGAACTGTCATCTTGTTTTTTTAGTTGTGAATTGAATTGTATCTAACAAATTATGGCATGGTATATATATGGTGGTCATATCTTTAGACAGTCACCTCCATGTTTTAACCCATTTTTTTGTTATGGCACTCACGTGACAAACAACACTATATATTCCCCTGGTTGTAGCTACAACCGACGAGCCACAAAGGCGCAAGTCGGCTTTCAATGCCTGCCTTCCACACAGAATGTGTTCCGTGAATAACATATCCTATACCCCCAAGTTCTAAAAATAAGCACATAGTCAAAAACCCGAAAAAATCCAAGGAAAAACAAAGGTATTGATAGAATGTTTATCAATCATGTCACACAATTTAGAATCAAAATTCCAGGCACAACTCTAAACAAAGGCACATATAACTATTAATAGTTGCTAGCCCAAATTGGCCTGTGAATTCGGTCGATTAACTCTACTAAATTTATTTCGATTTTTTGTTTCTCCAGCTATACTCCATATTAAGAGTTGTGCTGGAAACTTATGACATGATAATTACATGACATTTAAGTTTAATTTTCAATTTTAGCAAC
This sequence comes from Poa pratensis, assembly GCA_947311845.1. NCBI lineage: Eukaryota > Viridiplantae > Streptophyta > Magnoliopsida > Poales > Poaceae > Poa > Poa pratensis. The sequence goes on from CAMZMU010000041.1 coordinate 89,847,979, forward strand.
TTTTATTTTTTTAGCGAGTACGCAATTGCGTACCTTATTTTAGCAACTTTTTTTTTTGCGAAACACAGTACAACGCAAGCGCTCATATACACGCGCACACACTCACCCCTATGAACGCACGCACGCACACCCTACCCCTATGAGCACCTCCGAGAGACTGAGTCGGCGGGTCGAGTCTTGAGATTGACGAAGTCACCACGGGCGCCTCGCTGTCGACGGGAACGTCGCCTCCCACTGAAGAATATTCCGCCTTAAATGAGAAACACCAGCGTCAAACCTGGGGTTTGAACTCTGGTGGGTTAGGGGTACAACCACCCAACTAACCATCTTGCCACAGGCAAGTTCTCTATTTTAGCAACTTTTAATATGCCAAATGTGCACCGGAAGCAAGTCTCGGGTGCGGTACATGTGCTCCTGCACAACTGACTGCTGGGCCCACGCAGCCAGCCAGCCGTCGTATATATGGCCTCCTCTCTTTCCGAGCGCGTTGGGCTGCGTGTGCGTTTCACCCTTCAAGAAAAAAGAAATCCTCGGTTTTGCGGGGTTGGTGCTCGCTCTCTCGCCATTCCTGTGAGTCCGTCCAGCCCCAGAGATAGAGAAGACCAGAGGGTCGGCCGGAGAGGGAGGGGCTTCTCTGCTGCCGCTGTGCTGCAATCATTCATGGGTATATGCGCTCCGCCTCTTCTTCTTCCTCCTCTCTTTGCCCAATCCGTGCTTTGCAGCTCTCTGCCTCTGGATTCCCTAGTTCCTCTTCTGTTTGTTCCGCACGGCCGGTTCGGGTGCCTCCGGGCTCTGTTCCTTCCTTTTCTGGCGTACGGCGTTCTGGATTTCCCACTTTCTCATCCGCTAACTTTTGCTTTACGGTTTCTTCCGGCCGTCGAGGATTCTGGTTTATCGCTTTCTTGGAAATATCGATCAATTTCTGTCAAACGGTTCAACCGAGATTTTTTCTTGGGAATCGGAGATTCTCTGTTCCTCTCTTATAAGATTCTGCGTCGGTTCGTAGATACTAGTCTCGTTTAGATTCATCTTTTTTTTTTGAAAAAACAATATTGCGGAGGGCACTTTTCCACTTCGATGTTTGCGATTTGAAACTGGTAATAAAGAACCCAATTTCGGGGTTGATTTTATATCGACACAGTATTTTGTTTTGATTTCGATTTATGGGGCACAATTTCTTGCGTTTTAACTGGGAACTTCGGATCGTTATTTCTCTGTTGGGCAGCATTGGCAGATGGAGATGCGAGTTCCTCTTCTTGCGACGGTGACGACGAGTACCAGAAGTTTATTCAGAAGATGAACCCTCCAAGGTGCCACCAGTTCCCCAACACCCATCACTTTCTTTTTTTTTTAGGGGAAACAACCATCAATTTCTGTACTCCAAAGTTATTCACTGCCAAATTTTCCATGTGCTAACCAAGTGGTATGTATATGCCAATTCAGGATCACGATTGACAACACATCATGCGCAAACGCCACAGTTGTTCATGTAAGTGCCTGCCAAATTAAGGACTCTCTAAGTGTATAGTCTTGTTTGTTTACTGAATGCAGTGAGAGTTTTTTTTCTATTGAATGACTTAGGTTGACAGTGCAAACAAGTATGGGATTCTACTGGAGGTAGTGCAGGTCCTCACTGACCTTAATCTTATGGTCAAGAAAGCTTACATATCGTCGGACGGGGGATGGTTCATGGATGGTAGGATGCTATTTTTGTTACTGTTACTGCAATTGGCACTTCAAAACTATGCGATTTTTCCTAAGTTGTTGAATATATTCCACCAGTGTTCAATGTGATGGATCAAAATCGGCAGAAGATAGTGGACAAATCCGTGCTGGATGAGATAGTAGATTATATCCAAAAGGTAACCGTTACCATCTTAGTTAGTTCTTTAGTTTGTTCACTGTGCTGAATTTGTATTTTTTTTCCCTGCAGTGCCTCGGGGCTGATTCTTTCTTTTCTCCTTCAAAAACGAGATATGTTGGAGTGGAGCCTTCCTCTGACTACACCTTGATAGAGCTAACTGGAACTGACAGGCCTGGTCTGATCTCAGAAGTGAGCGCTGTGCTCACTAATCTGGAGTGTAATGTGGTGAATGCAGAGGTCTGGACTCATAACAAACGAGCAGCAGCAGTAATGCAGGTCACTGATACTAAAACCGGGTTGGCAATCGTAGACACAGAACGGCTATGCAGGATCAAGGAGCGACTTCGCTATGTGTTCAAAGGAAGCAACAGGAGCCAAGATGACAAGACAACGGTTATGATGGGGATAACCAACACAGAGCGGAGGCTGCACCAGATGATGCTTGAGGATCGTGATTACGAAAGGTACGATAAAGATAGAGAGAATGTCAACCCACGGCCAATGGTATCGGTTGTTAATTGGCTCGAGAAAGGTTATTCTGTGGTGACTGTCCGGTGCAAGGATCGACCAAAGCTTCTCTTCGATACAGTTTGCACCTTGACAGATATGCAATATGTGGTTTTCCATGGGAGCGTGGACACCGAGGGCCCCGAAGCTTACCAGGTATCTTAATTACTTCCAACATTTCAGCCTCTTATAATCTACAGCTAGTTTAGACATCTGATATTTTTCTTTTATCTGCTGTATTGCCATGGTTGAATAGGAGTATTACATTCGGCATATTGATGGGTCGCCTGTCAATTCTGAGGCCGAGAGACAGCGAGTTATCCAGTGTCTTGAAGCAGCTATAGAGAGGAGAGTATCCGAGGTAATTGGCCCATAGCTGCACCTTTCTGGTTTTCATTTCTATGGTCCCATCGTCTACGTCGCGTATAGTTTTCTTAGCCTTTGATGGATAGAAACTTCAATGGTGTGATGCATCACTCACTGTAGGAGGTAGATTATGGCTGGCGAGCTGGCATTTTGTAGTATTGTCTGCCACACTTTACTGACGCCCACTGTTGCTGTTTGAGTCCTTTCTTTCTTGATGAAGCACATGCTATTTTCTCCAGTGTACAAGAGTGATGTTGACAATTAACTCAACCATGTGTGCATGACAAACACAATTGTGCATGTTTCATCTGTTCAGTAACCCAGTACAGTATTGAATGTATGTTAGGTATAAGATCACATTTTTTTCGAAAAGGAGGCATCAGATCACATGACTAACAACTAACTATAACATGAACATGTTTATGCTTGTTTTATGAATTTAGTTAACAAATGCGTACATGACCTGCAGGGGCTGCAGTTAGAATTGTCGACAGGCGATAGAGTGGGACTGTTATCAGATGTAACTCGGATCTTCCGTGAGAATGGCTTGACCGTCACGAGAGCGGAAGTGACAACTAGGAACGACAGAGCGGTCAACACTTTCTATGTTCGCGACGTGGCAGGGAGATCAGATGTCGATCTGAAGACGCTAGAAGCTATACGGGAGGAGATAGGTCAGACAGTGCTTCAGGTAAAAGGGCACCCACATCACCCGAACCCACCTCCGCAAGATTCACCTACGAGGTTTCTCTTCAACAGTCTGTTCAGACCAAGGTCGCTGTATAACCTAGGGGCGATCAGGTCCTGAGCCCTAAAAATTTCCGACAGACGATTACACAAGCAAGGCCACAGCACACATCTTAGAGTTTGCAGTCACGGTCTCAGGAAAGGCAGATGGAGCAAGATGCGGTTGTGGTAGCAGCATTCATCAGATGATGAAGCTTGTCTGCGTGTGTGACTAAGCTGGCATGTACAGAAGCACCAGTTGGTAAGGTTCTGTAGAAGGGAGCGCATAGCTGTGTCAAATACCCCCGATCCACCGTCAGTCTACAAAGTACCTAGCCTGATTTTACTGACGAAAACGGTGTTGTTTTCCATGATCGATCGGCCGACATTCATGTCGCAGTCCCTTGGCAGTATACAGCAAGTGTCTCGTGAGATGGAGCTGGAGCTGGAGCAGGATGAGCAGTGAAGGGTGGTGGTGGCTGCTGACTTGGCTTGCTTTGCCCCTTGGGGATCTTTATGGGGTGCGTCGAAGGAGAATCAGGACCGACGTCGATGGAGAGCGAAGACGACGACGACGGTGATGGTGACGCTCTCTGCTGTCATTTGCGCTGGGCGGCAGGCAAATGGTCGCCAGCTCGGCAGGGTCCTACCGGCAGGAAAATGGAGTCCCCTCTCACTCTGCACTACTACTTGCAGGCAAAGGCGTACGGATGTCATCTTGTGTTGCAACTTTTGGTCTCGCTGCTGTTTCCTGCCATGTCATGTCTCGTTCGTTGCCCACTACAGTTGGTAGTGGTAATCCCTGTGTACATACTTGGCCTAGTTTTGTATATACTGGTACTGGCTCTAAATAGGATTTCATGGGCTATATGCCCTTTTCAGGGAACATTTCTGCGTCTTGTAACGCCACTCCTGCTGTTTGTGTGCTCTCTAAAAAGGAAAACTTTCTGTTCTTTTATTGTGTGTACATGCAATGCAACCGAGATGTGCGTTGAGAAGAAATCAGGTAAGGAGTACTTATGACACAATAGGCTAGCCATTCACTCACAGTGCGCGTACAAACCAATTGAAAGTACTTCCAGGCAGCATATTTTACATCATCGCACGATTTGCCGTCGCTGCCAATAATCGCTTGAAGTTGAAGGCTGTGCGAGCATCTGACACGAGATGCAGCAACTTTACAGCGACATCTCCGATCTTGTTGCTATCACGTCACACACAATTTCCAGTCATCGCTACGCTGAGCAGCGCCAGGAGATGGCCTGGAGCACGATCCGATCGAGGAATTGACATTCTTATTAAGTCCAGAAGAAATATGATCCACTACATCGATCATGTGTACCTATTGCCAATCTCAGTTTCATTTGGTGTGGGAGGAATATTTTTCTTTAAATGGAGGATAATCCCAAGTCTCTGCATCAAAATGGTGCACACAACTTTTTCTTATTAACAATTAGAGAAAACAGGAAACCACCAAAATCTTATAAAGAAATACATCAAGCAGCCAGAAGCCCTTTTAAGCGAAAAAAAGGAACGAAAATGATCATATTATGAAGCAAGAGATAGGCGTAAAAGAAATAGAATTAAGATTTGGACACCGTTCAGGCGATAACTCGCTACACCAAGCATGATGAAGTAGGTGGACCTAATCGGAGCCAAGTGCCCTGACCTCACACACCAACAAACATGATCTAAATCAGGAGGCTACCACCAAACCGCCCAATAGCGAGTTGGGAGCACAAACCAGCCCAACAGACCCTCGACATACACCACATTCACACACTCAGAATCCGCTACCGCCGTCCTCCACCAGCTCATTTTTTTGGATAATCAACACAATGACCTTGTCAATTTTGCCGTCGGTGCCGCCACGACGTCCAAGTGTCCCGTGTGGGAGGAATTTATGAATCGATATATTTTCTGCATGAGGGAAGTGTGTTTTCGAGGTGTATTGGTATGCTTTTAAGCCACTTTTCAGAAACAATGGAGCATATGTCAACGAACATGCATTTGTCTTTTCATAATGTTTGAAATGAGGAAGAGGAGACACAATACATCGGCGTGGGGTCGACATAAATCCGCTTTATAAGTGGTGGCATGGGCAGTATGAATCTCAGAGGGAGGGAGTGACAATCATACTACAATTGATAACTGAAACCAAACGAAACAAGTTGGACCCTATGAGGGGTCGGCAAATTGCAATGTGTTGCGTCCCATGTACTCCTGTGCTCATAGGACACTTAGTGCCTTAGTGGTACTCCGTGTTAGCGGCAAAGCTGTCACGAGAAGGATCATGTACTATCAAGTGGCCGCGATCTGCGACAGTGCGTTGCCTTTTCTTCGGCTAGTTGGTGCAGTGGCGGGCGGTTGATAGATAATAATTGATCATTAGATGATCGACCCAGTGATTTGGAAGTCCAGCTAATTAGTGTACGACCTAGACCAACCAAGTCGAAGCGCTTGCTAAACCTTTCAAGATCCATACAGGCTCCTCCCTTTTCTTTTCGAAAAATTTCAGCAATAGTACATAGTTCCTTAATTCAGGATACCTTGTCAGCTTACCACAGACACAGATGGTTGCTGCAAGTTTAAGCAATACTGCGCACCACGTGATAGTTGTGCAAACTAGTGAGAAGCTGGTCCGTTCCATAGTGGGGTTGTGAACTAGGGCCTTTGTACGAATCTCAAGAGGGAGCAGAGTACAGTACGGTAAGTGACAATTAACCACAGAAACCAGACGAAACAAGTCGAACCTATCAGGGGGCAGCAATGTGTTGTGTCGCAGAAACTCCTGTATAAATTTTCATGCAGGGTAGGAGACATGTGCGGCGTCTATCTCAGAGCAGCCATAACGCGTGACCAGCAGCAAGCGTCCCGTGCTTGGGGCGAGATCGGGTTGAGAAGGTTGCGATGGTTGTTTGAGAAAGAACAACGACCGCCGAGGAAGAAGAAATACCAAATAGGACGAACCCAACGCCTGAGGTATCCTTCTTCTCGTGTGGGTTGTGAGGAGATGGCCATTTAAAACCTTTCAGTCCAAACAGGTGCAGAAGCTCACTACCCACTAGGGTTATAACCGAGTTTCATTTTGGACATTACATATGATGGATGAGGAAGATAAGCCTCCCAGCAAGCCGCCACTAGGTGGAGTGACAAAAATTTCAGGTTAGCCTACATTTGGAAAGAAAGAAAATCAAGAGAGATGCGAAGAAAATCTAGATAGACTCCGTCCTTTTTTTTTAAGATAAGGGTGACATACTCCATAAATTGGGGGTGGGACCTGTTGGCGTAACGCTGGAACGTGGGAATTCAAGGTCTTATGAACATTTCATGGACAAACATACTTTCCAGTCAAGCCTTCCCGCCTGGTTTGAATGAGGAGAGGAAGGATCCGACCTCTAGCTCTTTACTTTTACTACCTGCGCAGCTAAGGAAAGACAACTACACTTCCAATGGTGCGGGGATCTCGATCTTTTTTTTGATTGTGTTATGTGGCAAGGTTCTATTTTTACAACCGTCTAAATTGGTGGTGCTAATGTAAACATGTGTTGCGTGGGTGCTGCCCCATGTTCGGCGACTACTAGATCGTTGTTTGTGGCGAGTGGGTGCTACCCCTTACTCCCTATTCAGTGTAATTTTCAACCTTCGACGGACGACGAACAAGCGGAGAAAGAAGACGTCCAGTATGATTTTCAATATAAATTTTATCCTTTGTTGTTTGTTTTCTGTCATGTTGACTATCGTCGGTATCGTCTTATATTTTTTAAAATAATATCAGATATAAGAAACCCTTTGGTGTCTTTGAAAATACAATAACAAGAAACATAAATATAAAACCCAAAAAGAAAAGCAGTGTCCCGAATCTCTTGGGCCGGCCTAGGCTAGTGAAGCGAGAAACTTGAAGATGAATATATAGTGAAGCGACAAGCGTCCCAAGGCTCTGGCCTGCTCATATTTTGAATGAAAATTTTAGGTGGGGACTTTGCTCCCCCCGGTGACCAAAGTTGGCAACTAATCTGCCTTGTGTCTCTGTTTTTCCTCTGAACGGAAGAGCTTACTTGGCTTTTGATTGTGGTTCTTTCTTAATACTAGCTATTTATCCGGTATACATTAATTTCATGTTTCTTTGTCCCGTTTAACTGTTGATGAAATTAGGACACTGATTATAGATGATCCTGAAATGTTCTGTTGCAATTCATTCTTCCTGTGACACTCCTTGATCACCACTTGGGCCAACATATGGACCCAGTTGTCAGTGTGCAGCTTGTAAGCGTGTGTGTGCGTGTAGCACGGGTTGGTGAGCAGGATAAGTAGGTAAGAAAAGTCCTTGGGAGAGGCATTGAATAAGTTCATGTATTAGATATGATTTCCCTAATACCAAGGTTGCTTCCGTCTCCTTCCCGAGCCTCGTTTCCCTCCCAAATCCCCCTTCACCTGTATCCAGTGAGCGTGTTCCTTACATTTGGCATCATATTTTTCGATCCGCAATCACCACCTAATCCTCTGGATTCCGTGCGTCGGGTGCTCGAATTTTCTGAAATCACAGCGCAAACTCTCCTCCCTAGAGACACCAGTGTTTGGTGTGGGATGATTCGCATCGTCGAGCGCGCTGGCACCCAAACGACCCGTCCACCAGGTCAAGGCAGATCTCCAGAACACCATGGGCGAGATCGCTACGCAGAAACGTCGCCATAGAGGCGTAAATGAAGCAAGTCCTGGATTCGCTTAACGGCATGCAGACGAAGATCGGCGAAATCCAGGGCTTGATGAGGACAACCCTGCTATAGATGAAACCACGACTACTACACCTCCTCAAATGCAAGGACCGTTAACTAGAGCTCGTGCCCGTCGACTATAACAACAGGTACTTTCGTTTCTACAAGCTACTCCTAATATATATGAGAATATAATGCTGCCTAAAGTAGATGTATTTGTTTCTCTTAGGAATGATGGACCGAGCATGGATGAGAGGAACAAGCTATGGAGCATGTACGTGGATGGAGATCACAGCTGAAGTGGAAACGTTGGAGATAATGATGCCATCAATGGAGATTACCGCAACTTGAAGCCACCATAAGGATATTGAAGACTTGGACGAAATACTCAAGCCTACACTTCATATTTTCGTCCATAGTCCCATTTGGTGCTGCGACACCTTTATTTATGGGCCAGGGCCCATGTAATTACGAACCAGAAGTTTTAGGGCGTTTTTAGAGTTCGTATTGAGGAAGGAAAGTCCATCTAGGAATGGATTCGGCCACCATCCCATGGCTGGCCGAAACCCCTCCTTTCCCCTTATATACCTCGTCTAGGGTTACGTTTAGACTCGGATTTTGTTTAGCTAAAAGACTGCATAGCGTACCGTTGTATCTTCGTGTACTCGTTCAGTGCTCAACGGCCTGTTCAAGACCGCTTACAGAATCCCACCTCTTGAATAAAGCTTATTTTCATCCGCAATACTTGCTTGTAGTATTGGTTCTTACTTGTTCCTCGATCGCAGGTAGAACTAGACCTTTTGGTCAGGCTGATCGTGCTTCCGCAGGATCAGTAACCTCAGGAGATTGGTTTAGCGATTGCATTGGCGCTGCGTACGTGTGCGTAGTAGTTGGATCGTCAAGGTCAAACTCCACCAGAATCGACGTATCATCATCTCATCAAAAGATCGGACACCTTTGCCCTATCAGGGCTCCATCGCCGACACCATAGCGGTGGTGACGGCTGGGCAACAACGTGCGGACGAGCTCGTGACACGTATCGCCGCCATCGAGTTCAGCCCGCGCACGGTGTTGAAGCATGTGGATGTCCCTCCGAATAATGCGAAGGGTGGCTTGGGCGCGAATCTGAACCGTCTTGGATCCCTGCTGCCTTCGCCGTTAGGAGCTGCAGCGGCGCACCCATCTGCGTCGACTTCGGCCTCCGCGATCCAAGGCTTCACTGGTGAGATGCGCGTGGTGTTCTTGGGAACCAGCGATCTACTCCGATCATAGGTACCAACTACTCGTCTCAGGCTAAATCCTTTGCTCCAAATCCGAAAGTGTGGCAGCAAGACTGTGAAACTTATTTCGAGCTATACCATGTTCATGAGAGTTTGCGCACGCACTATGCCTTGCTTAACTTCCGTGTCACGGTGGCTCTTTGGCTTAGGAATGTGCAACATCTGGACCCAGCTGTCAGTGTACAGCTTGTAAGCATGTTCGTGCGTGTAGCACGAGTTGGTTAGCAGGATAAGTAGGTACGCAAAGTCCTCGGGGAGAGGCATCGAATAGAATGTTCACGTATCAGATCTGATTTCCCTAGTTGTGGGTTACCGTCGTTTAGTTAATCCGCCTATGTCTCCTTTTGTTTCTTCTTTTCTTTCCTTTGGGTGTGTGTTGGCTGTTGCCCTAGTTCTGTTTCGAGACTCTCGTTGTTTGTATCGGGTGGTTGCTATATTTATATAGCGGGGCTACGGCCTATTTCGTCAAAGGTTGCTTTTGTCTCCTTCCTGAGCCTCGTTTCCCTCCTAAATCCCCCTTCACATGTATGTTCCTTACAATGAGTCCATTGCATTTGGTCGGGTTTTAAAATGTTGTGTTATCATTCTGCTATTGCACCATTTGTGATTATATACATCATACTAAGGCTCAAGTCCCACGTTTTTCGGGCATGTCTCATCCGTCAGTAGCTCTGCCTACAGCTACATCAACAAATCCGTCATGGCTCTGCGTGCAGACATTCAGAGCTCTCATCTCTCATCCATGCGAGGGTACAAACTACAGAGCTGCCCTGGACGCCGGTGGTGGGGCAGGGGGTTCGGCGCATGGATCGAATTTCTATTCTCCGAATGTCTGCAGGTCCTGAATTTTTACTCCGAACTTAACTGAATGTGTTATTTCTGAATGTCCGCATGCTCTGATCAAAACTTAAGTCTTCAGATCATATTTCCTGGTTCTCTCCTCCATGCGTGTACAAGAAGGGTTGTCTCTGGATTGGTCTGTATATACATGGTAATATCAACGCTCTATGCAAATGATCTTCTTCTGCATTAAACACTGATTGTTGTATTTTTATTGGTAATCTGATAGATGTAAACTCTGCAATGTTTCCGACATGCTGGCTCAAGTTTCGGAAGAAACTCGTGTGTTGATGTGGTTGTTTGGTACACTAGTTTAGATTGTTTTGTCACAAATGTGAAGCATTTTAGGCATCTTTAGATCTAGAATGTGATTCGTGTAAAACAGAGATCATCGCCACACAAGGCACCTGAGAGATTGCTTCGACCTGATTTAAATTACTTTATTTGGAGTTTCTTAAATTGTTTGTAAAAAAGCAAGCATTTCAGAAATTCTACACTTCTGGCCTTCCCTTGTTTTAACATTTTTTTTCTTGTCAACTACCTCGTTGATAGGACAGCGAGTTCATCATACGAACCTGAACTACCCCGGGCCCCGGCCCGTTCAAAGAGATGGGCCTAAGCACAGCCCAAATTCATTTCCTAAAGATAACGACCTGACCTATCTCCGCCGCCGCTCGAAAGTCGTGCGACGGAATCGACCTCCGAGCCGGCGACCATGGCGGCACCGGCGGCGGCACTGCTCCCGGAGGAGATCGTTGTCTGGGAGATTCTCGTCCGCCTGCCTCCCAAAGCCCTCCTCCGCTGCCGCGCCGTCTGCCGCGCCTGGCGCTGCGCCACCTCCGCTCGCCGCTTCCTCGTCGCCCACCATGGTCGCCAGCCCACCCTCCCGCTCCTCCGAGGCCTCGGCAGCGATTTCCTAGACATCATCCCCTTCGACTACCGGAATGGGCTCGCCGCCGCGGCCGCAGACCAGCTGCAGTCCGTGGCGCGGCTGCAACCCGTGTTTATCATGGAATCCTGTGACGGCCTCCTCCTCCTCTGCGACCACCGCAGGCGCTACGCCATCTGCAACCCGGCGACTCGTGAGTACGCCCCCCTCCGGCAGGCCGACGGCTTCAAAGCTTTAGGAATGTACCCGCACCGCCCTACCGGCGAGTACCGGCTACTGCTATACCCGGAGAGGTTGCTGGATGATGGACCGCCGTACCCGGACAACTTGATGGAGGCCAGACTGTCACCTGGCATTCAAGATGGCTGCCACGTATTCACGTTGGGCTCCTCCCTGCTGCCGCCGAGGAACATCGGGTGGCCGGAGGCGAGGGTGCTAGTATTCGAAAAAAACGTGCTACTCCGTGGTAGCCTTCATTGGTACCCATTCATGCAACCCGAGAGCGGCGTGATAATGGTGTACGACACCGCGACCGAATCATTCCGGCATATGCGTGCTCCATTTCTTCCCGATAACGATGAACTGTTTGAAATCGATGGCATGCTCGGCATGTCCAGCTTTAATGACACAACCACAGAAATCGGTATCTGGGTCTTGCAGGACTACGAATGCGAGGTCTGGACCTTCAAGTGCCTGATTCGGTTGCCAGATGAACAGATAAGGGCGCAATTTCAGCAGGTCGACACCATTTGGGATGTGTTGGTCACGTCTTCGGATGGTGATCTGCTCGTTCTTGTCCAGTTTGGCAAGAGGCTACTTCAGTTCGATGTCGATGGCAAGTTGGTCACCACTTTCCATCGCACAGGCCTTTGTCGTGATTCGCTTCGCCTCAAACAAAGCCTGGTTTTGCATACCTTCTTTCCTGCAATAGAGGGTTATGTTGTGAACAATTCGCCTTTCCTCTCAACTTCTCAAGGCTGCTGAATGAGTTGGTTCTTCTTAATATCCTAGATGTTTTGTATCCTTATTATGAGTTGCACGATATATGAATTGGATCACACACAACTAGCTTCTTTGTTGATGAATGAAAATAAAGTTCACTGTTATGTAGTTGCATGAAATCTATGATACCAAGTCATTTTTGGTGTGTGTTTTAAGATGTGCTAACTAATCTGCTCCATATGTATCTATTTCTTTAATTGGATAACTCACAGGTTTTGTACCTAGACATCTAGGGTTCTGGCTATAATAATCAGTTGGCAATCTACCTGCCTGCGTCATGTCTATATTTCTTTACCTAAAGAATTTAACTATGCCTTTATATGCAAGTCTTATTTGTTCGAGAGAATATATTGTGCTTCTTAATACTCAATAATTAGCAATGTACATGTGTTTCGGGTTTCGTTGCTCTCTTCTTGCTAATGATGAAATGTAGCAGACTTTCCATACCAGCGTGAGTCCATACTAGCAGACATATTATATTTATTTTTTCTTTCTTGAAACAAAAAACTGTTGTAGTATCAAGTTAGTAGATTTCCTTCATGCAACATTGGTTGATCCGTCAACAAATCTAACCGAAAGGTCTTGTTTGTGTGCTTCTTGTGTAGAACTATCTCCATCATCTTACCTTAGATGCACACCGATGCTCCATGTAATTGTTTCATGCTCGTGGTACATAGATGTAACATATGCTCAGGTCCCACGTTCATGTTCATGTTCATGTTCATGTTCATGTGTGGTATCGTCGCATGCTCATATTTTATACTCCGCAAGACCATTCCAATTACTAATCTGAAAGAAAAATTATGTGGCGATGCAGTTGAAATGTATGCTGGATCCAGCAACTCTGATCAAGTTACTGCATGTATTATGTGCCACTGAAGGGTGATTGGTCATTCCTTTGTGCATATGTATTATGTGCCATTGCATAGCAGTTGCTCAGCTGCGAAAATTTAGGCAACCCCAGAACCAACTTTTCTATTTTATGACCCACTTGGAGTGCCCAGTTACATTTTACACCATCAATATATGCAGTACAGAGGTTCACCATCTAGATTCTAAATACATTCCCGATCGGAATGTCTCGTCGTCGTCGTCATGGACTGCAATCCAGAAAAGCTAAGCTGACTGAATAACATGACTTCCGTCGGAAGAACATGAGCGGCTGCGCATTTGTACCAAGAACCTCCTGAAGAGCAGACAACCTGAGGTTTAACACTTACCAGATTGCACATGCAAAGTTTGACTGTACGGTAGTAAGATCCGTTATATCATATAAATGAATTGGGCTGAAATGTGTCCAGTTGTCCACATGTTGAGAAAGAAAATTTATATCCGTCAACAGAAGCCGCTCGTCATTGAACTGAAACGGAAGCTGCTCCTGCCATTGTGATCGTCATCGAGCCAGAAGCCGATCCGGAGATAATGTTCGCTTGCGCTGTCCCCAGATCCCAGCGAGGTGCCACTGCCATTGTTTCTCATACTCACTCGTCAGGCTTTGCATGACGGCAGTGGATTATCCAGCAAAGTTTAGACAGTTTGATTAGATAAGGATGTAGCCCAACTGGATTTAGCAGTCTACATAGGCGTAGAATTAGTATTTCACCTGCGAGCATGGTTTCTGATTCCTTGACCATTTCAGGAAGGACTGTAAATTAGACGCATAGGTCAAAGAGGCAAATACTAATATGATCCCTAGCATACTTTACATTCATGCCGTTGTAAAACAAAAATGGACTGCAGGGCTACCACATCTTCGAGAGGAGCTCATAGTCAGAAAACAAGTTGAAGTACTCGAGATTTTACAACCAACCGAGCAGACAAAAAACAATGCAAAATCCACTTTTTTCAGTGGTATGAAACATGAGAAACTCGATTTCAGAACATCAAAATTACTTTGATTTCCTATATCACCGACTGAGCTGAGTTCATACTGTGACGAATATACAACTGTTTATACAAAGAGAAGAGGAGGACATTCTTCACAAGTATAAAATACAATATCCTGAAAAGAATGTAACACCAGTAAACTCTGCACAGCTGAATTGCCAATCGGCATCCCCTAACATCTCAAAAAATGACCCATTGTTCCAACGACTGTATCTCTTTTACAATAACTATCCAGATAGTCTGGTTAGACTGCTAAAACTTCCAGTCCACATTTGTATGTAAGAATCTGCAAACGAATTATTTTCATCTCAAAATGAATCTTCCCCCCCAACCCAAAAAGAAAACTTAACAGTTGGCTTCTTTCATGCTGTCTCTTGAGTATATAATCTACCTCTCCGGAAGATTTCTTAACTAGGGTGCTCAGAAGCAACCCATTAAAGAAACTGAAGCTTCTTAGCTTCAGTGCCGTGCAATACCACTGATGGTGAACAGAGATTGCAGACTTCCTAATGAAACATACACTCTCTAACATATGGGTGCGAGGAATTGACATACCGCTCCCACATAGACTTGTACCGGCGAATGGCCAACTTCAGCCAGGGCTTCATGTTCCCATTATAATGCACGACTGCAGCACTCTCGATCAAACGATCATCTATGTCCACATCATACCCTAGCCCCAATACGTGCCATCTCCGGTCTAGGGGCTCCATCAGGCCATAAAATGTCAAAAGTCCTGCAGGAAGTGTCCCAGTCCTCCAAAGCAATTGATCAGCATTTTGCTCCTGCCAATAATGATAAAGCGCTGTCGCATTTGCTTTCCTCCAGGCTATTAGGTCAAATATGTTCATTCCAAAAGCCCATCCACAAGCATGTGGATCAATTTTTGAGCTGATGATTGGTTGAGAGAAATTAAGATACTTGTGGTACCGATGAAAGGACTCTAAACAAGTCTCCACTGCTCCAATAACATTGCCATGCAATTCTATGGAAAAAAGCTGTGTCAAGTCCTTCTGCACCACAACATCGTCATCAAGAAAAACCACCTTCTCCAAGTTGGGTAGGATCTGAGGAATGTAGAACCGCAAATGGTTCAGCAGAGAGACAAACTTTGGATTGTGGAACTTTATTTCTCGTTCTGGAGTTTTCGAACCACCAGAGTAGTAGTAACCCTTAGTTTCCATCTCCGATAGTTGTCTGACCAGAGGGGAAACATCAGCATTCAACCATGAGAACTCATCTATGCAGCGGACTTCAACAGTACACCCTTTGAAGTCATTTATCAGGAACCAGGTTGACATAGCACCAAAATTGGTCCTGTCTGTGACCACATGAAACACAAGCTGCTGAGGGTGGTTTGCATTTGAAATTGTGGAATTGACAACAACTGAAGTGGCGAGCACATTGTCTGAGAATATACAGAAGTGATACAGATTATTGTCTACCAACCGTGTGGAATTCCTCTGCTCCTCCGAACTACTCCTTAGCTTTGGGTTCTGAAGCCATTCTTCTGTCAGCTTCACCGTTAAACAATGCAGATTCTTGGGGAGGGATTCTGCAGCTAACTGACCAAATTCGGTAGTCTGAACAACTGCTGCCTTTGCACGCTCCTCCAGTGCAAGGGCATGGCTCTTCAGCGTCACTATTGTTGTGCTGATATCATAATGTGAGTCCTGTGCTTTGTATATTAACCGTGCTAGCCGAGTTATTATAGGATGGGCTTCTTCCTGAGTGATGGCTCTCCCGCTAACAGCCCCTTCAGACAGCAATCTTTGACAATTCCTTATTTGGGAACTAAGCTCCCATGCAAGCTGAAGATTGCCATGCTCTTTCGCAAGGATAACATAGGCCTTTGCTAGAGTCATTTGATCTGCTAATTGCCGCGCAAAAGATGTACTGCTTAAAAGCTCTTCTGTGAAATTCACTTTCTCATGAGAAACTTCTTCAGTTTCTGACCCTTTATTCTGGAACAAGAAAGAGCTACATGAGAAAACATGCACAGGCGATTGAGTATAACAAAAGAAACAGATTTTTTTATAGTGGGGAAGACCAATCAAGAGATATATCTATGTACTTGACATAATTGAAACCAGAAAAAACATTTTTCAAGAAGGAAAACAAAATATATATTCAAGTATACTGAGAAGTTTCTAATTATCGCCCTCAATTATTTGACCTCAACTTCTTTGACACTACAGGAACATGTTACAACAGAACAGCTATTGTCATTGCAACTGCTGTGGAAGACAAGGAAGATTATTTCACGCAGAGGAGGAATGCAACCAGAGAACTTGGCGTGAGTGCTTCACAGAATATATCTTGGCAACGCGTGTGGTCGCGTATGTGTCCCAGATGACACCAAATGAGTAAAGTCGCAGTGGGGAGGATGTCATGTCACCATCAAGAGTGATGAATTTTGCAACATCTGTGATTGAGGTCTCTGGATATGAGTATTGAGAGAACCCAAGGCGAGGATACAGAAAGATTGATGAAGATAAGTTCTGCTAGAGGGTTCCTATGGATGTTCGGGATCATCAATTGCATTCACAGGAGATGGAAGAATTGCCCTGCGGCATGGAACGGGCAATTCATGTTTCATCATGTTTTATTTGGATTTTTTCCTTCATTTGGCCGTTATGTTGTTTTTAAATTTGAACTCAAAGTATAAAAAAATGGATTTGAAATGTTGTTGAATTTTGTGTGGTTGAAACATTTAAAGTTTTAATATGTTGTCAACATGTAGTTGAAATGGTGTTTATATGAGAGCCTCCCATTACCCAGAATTTTGTGGGAGCCACCCTAAAACTGGCCTTTGGGAGTTACGTTTTGGGCATCTGCTAGAGTTGTTCTAAAGAACTATATTTCAAATAAGAATGACTAGCAATCACATAAACCTATGATACCATGTTCTATTGATGATCTCACTTGATCTCAGGCAATCCTCTCATAAGCAGTCCAATGGAAAACTAAATATTCATAATCAAATTTATATAAAACATTCTGGATCCTAACATGAATTAATCTAACTATCGTATTGGTATCATATATGTAGGAATATACACCTATGAGGAAAAAATTGTTTCCAGGCTACAAGAAGTCCTTTTGACATCTGAAGAAAATATAATGACATCCCAGATGCTATTATTTCAGAAATCGGAAGGAAGTACCAAAGTAGCTGGCAACAGGTAGTCCCTGGAAAATTCAACCACACTTGTAAAAGTTTGATATTGCACGTAGTACTGAATATGGACTCAAGGTGTGAGTTTAATTTTTATGATTCCCATGCTGTCCTCCCACCAATTAAGAAAGTCAGCATCCCCATAGTCCAGGAACAGTACATGCTCCCAACAGATGGATGTTAAACCACCTTCCAAGGATGACACTTTACCTAAGTACTTGAGCAGACCTCCAAACAAGTCCAGAGACAGCCTATCTATAAAGCCACACCAACTCGTCGAATATACAGCCTGTTTGCCGTTTCTAACAACTAGTCATGATGCGCCATCAGAGACACTTTCTACCATGGCTAAGAAAGTGGAAGTCAAATTTTCCCTAAACATGAACAAATGAATAACCTTTTAAAGATCTAGAAACTGGGTAATGAGGATCTCGTAGAAAACAATGTACTCTCACCGCAAATAGCCTAACAACACACAACCACGCGCACCTTTTAACGACAGTTTCTCCTATACTTAGTGAGGGACAATCGATTTGCACAATTACAACTATGAAACATAGCACGTCTGAAGATCTCATACACCATATGCTAATCGAGATCCACTAAAGAGGTTAATATCAGCTGGGGGTCTGGGCGGGACGCGTAAAAAGCAAAATGTTCTTCCACGTATTTTTGAGAACATACAGGGCTTAGTGGTCTTCCGAATGATGTCACGCAATTCAGCAAAGCGGGGGAATCAAAGAAGGTGGAGTTTGCACTACTCACTGTGAGGGGCGGCCGGAACTGCTCCTTCTGGTTGTGGTGCAGGATGAAGAGCATGAGCCCAACGACAAGGAAGATCCCAACGAGCCACCAGATCCATCCCGGCAGCCGCCGCCGGGATTGGCGCCGGTACTCCGGCGCCCGCCTCCTCATCTCGGAGCCCCGCATCTCACCGCCGCAAAGCCCCTCCCCAAAGCCTCTCGCTGCAATAATTCAGCTCGGGGAGTCCACACGCTGACCTCACCGCCGGCGGGCGAAACCCTCAGCCATGGGTAGTGCCGAGAGCACCGAGAAAGGCGCCGTCTTTACGGCGGATCGGGGGTCCGGACGGATCAGGAACAGATGCACATCCCGCAGCCGGCACCGTGGGGGCGGCGGATCGCCCCGAACAGAGAAGACGGCAACCGCTTGGCGAAGCTCGGACGGCGAGCGAGGCAAGAACGGTTGCTGGTAGAAGGTTGGTGAGATCTGGGAGGTGAAATGCGAGGAGCGAGAGGTAGGAGGAGGAGGCGGATTTAGAGAGAGAGAGAGGAGATCTGAGGAGGGAAGGGAGGTGGAAGTAGTTCTTCACCGGCTGACGTAAGAGGGAAGACAGCGAATGGTTTTTGGTTTCCCGTCATGCGTCTCCATTTCTCTTCTTCCCTCCCCGATTCACATTCCACAGCAGCTCGCTGTCAGTGTTAATCACGTGTCTTTTATTCGACTCGTATGCACCGATAGGATAGTGCGTGTTTATGTTCGTTTTAGCAATTTTTTGGATAAAGGAATATATTAATACCAAAATGATATCAATTACCTAACAACAAAGTGATTAGAGCTATTCTAAACAATAAGGATGTACGCAGCCGAAAACAGAAGAAAAAGAAAAAGGAAATAATGATCCCGCCGAAGCGATAGGAGTCTCGCATCAGCAACAACACCACTAGTGGTGAAGACACCTCGACTCCCGAAAATCTTCTCCAAAATGAAGCCTCAAAAAGGTAAAACACTGTCGACGTCTGGTCTAACCAGCATGGTCAGATCCTAGTTTTTCACCCTGGAGAAGGTCCAATATTCAGACAATGCCTTCAACATGAAAATGATTAGAGCCTGGCTGGCTGGCTGTTCTACGCAAGGGTTTGGTGCTCGCCGCTGTCAATGTTGTGATCTCCGTTCGGCGTTGTGATCCTCGGCATCCTCTACTTCGTGCTCGTCTTCTACTGGAGGCTCTGGTCTTTCGTCTCCTGCTTTCCTCTCTGGTGGCAAGCTCTGTGCTACTTGTGGTGGTTTCTTCGCTGGTGGTCCGATCCTGCCTCTTGGCTAGCCGTTCTACGCAAAGATGTGGTGCTCGGCGTAGTGTAGCCCCGTTTCTTTTAGCTTGTCCTTAGTCTGCTCTCTGAGAGGTTCTCCTCAACACCTTGTATTGTATGTATTTGCCGGTGTAAAACTCTGAGCTTTGTTAATTCAAAGCTGGGCATTATTGCCTTTTATCTAAAAGAAAATGACTAGAGAGTCATCATTGTCAGGTGGAACCATCGAAGGTCAGACCTATGGTTTTCACCCGAAAACTGAGACACGGAACTCAAAGAGCACCGTCAAGAAAAAAAAGGATGCCCAGCCCACCGCCCCCACTAGTCGAGATCATTGCTGCAAAACGCGAATAGACCGACACAAAAATTTCTTCCAGTCCGCTGCAAGTACTCCTTAGGGGATTCTCGACTCGACACGAGCATGCGAGATGGAAATGACTCAAAACGTTTTATATTTAGCGCCAGAGGAAGTACTTTTGATAATCTTGGTTTTCATTGCATTGTAGAGGCTAGAGAGCTATAAATTTGGAGTCAATATAACTTTGCAAGCTAAATCTAGACTAATTCGTTGAGCCATTTTTCTATGTAGCTGACAAGTGAGTCCCACGTGTCATCTTCTATCGAACCTTTAGGATTTTTTTTGGGGTCATTTTTTGGCCAAATAGTGCCGAAAATCTTTCAGTCGTGCCCCCAGGACGCCAAATAGCGCCGTTTTGGTCAAAAATAGCGCCGGCACCCCCAGGCCAAACCCACCGCGCTGGG
Organism: Poa pratensis; assembly: GCA_947311845.1. Taxonomy (NCBI): domain Eukaryota; kingdom Viridiplantae; phylum Streptophyta; class Magnoliopsida; order Poales; family Poaceae; genus Poa; species Poa pratensis. The sequence goes on from CAMZMU010000041.1 coordinate 89,868,046, forward strand.
TTCCGCCTGGGGGCGCCGTTGCATGCAAAAAGGCCCACTGTCAGCGTCCCATCCTCCTCTCTCTCCTCTCTTTTACTGCCAGGCCCACCATGTGCCTCTCTCTCCTCTGCCTCGTCGACTCCCACCCCCACCTCCCGATCCCATCCTCCACGCAATCTCCGACGCCGCCCCGACTCAGCTCGCCGCGCGGCCTTCCTCCGACGACACCCTGACTCAGCTCCCTCTGCGCCCTGCCTCCAGCGCCGCCCGGAATCGCCTCGTCGCCCGTGTTGCCCGGGATTCCGGCCATGGCGGTGGCCTAGGCGGGGTCGGACTCGGGCCTCGCGCCTAGCTCGCCCGGCCCCCGTGCCTCGCGCCGGCGTCACCGCCTGGCTGGCTCTCCGCCGCCCGGCCCTCGCGCCTAGCTCGCGCGGCCGCCCGGCCTCATCCGCATCGTCCTCGAGTGCCACCGCCGCGGCTCGCGGCAGGGTCCACGCCGAGCCGGAGCTCGCGGTCGGGGTCTCCTGCTGGTGGCTGGTGGCAAAGGGCTCGGAGGCGGCGGCGGCGCCTTGCCGAGCTCGTTTCCTTTTTTTTTTTGACTTTTTATCTCATCTTTTCATCTTGGGTGGGGGTGTGGCGGGAAAATTGCCCCCCTGCCCCCCAGGAATTCGTTTTGCGCCGGCGGTAGAATCCCCCCCCCCCCCCCCCCACACACACACACACACAAAACGTCTCCTTTTTCATCCTGGTTTGCGCCACGGCTAGAGATGCCCTTATGCGCTAGAATGTTGATTCATGTTCATTCACCATTAACAGTACACGTCTTGTTCTTTCTACACGTTTCTTCATTGATTATACTAGTAGAACAGCAATCCTCCGGGTACATTAGTATTATTGAACCTTCAGTCAATTCGATTGCGTATTGAAAGAAGCCGCAAGCCTCCAAGGTTGTTGGCTGGGCCAGGAAGATCATGAAATTATTAGCCTGGAGAAGGACGTCTCAATGGATCTCTGATTAGCTAGCTACGAGAATCTTGAAAGAAAATAACCTTTTTTAGCGGTTGCTCTTCTGTTTTTATTATGTCCCCCTCTTGCAAACTCCTGAAGTTTGGGCTGTGTCCGCAGGGATAATCACAGGTTCCAACAACTGTTTCAGTTTTCGTCAGGTACTATGATTCAGCAAACAAGAACTAGTGAATAAAACATTAACCAGTAAAAATCAGCTGGACTTTTGTAACCGAGGATTTTGGATCAGATTATCCTGTGTGAATGAGGTATGCTGACACCTGCTTTTGCAGAGTTCATGGGTAGTTATATGCTTTTGTAGCTTGTGGCAAGTTGTGGCCGGGTGGGAGCTGCTTGCAAGATCCTACCAGTGTAGTCGTAGTAGTGTTTTTTTTTTAAATAATATTTTTTTAAACAGAAATTCGGAATCTAGCATGCGCTTTGCAGAAATTTGATTTCTAGCGCGGCCTCGGCACGGCCCGCACCGAAAGCACTGGTTTCGGCACGGCCAGCACCGAAAGAGGCCCTGTGCATGTTGGCCTGCGCAGCGGCAGCCGTGGCCCACATCTTTTGGCAGCGCTCGTACCGAAAGTGGCACTTTTGGCATGGCCCGTGCCGAAACATGCCTTTCGGCATCGCCCGTGCCGAAACGCGGCAGATAAGCCTCGGCGGCCTCCTTCTCCCTTCTCTCGCTCCAGCACTCCATCTCCTCTCCTGTGTTCTTCCGTTTCCACCGAAAAAGAGCACCGATCCTTGCCCAAAAAAATTCCCACAAGCCTACATACTCAAGAAATAGGGGCAAGGAGGGTTGGGGCATCCCCGATCTATCGATGGGATAGTTGTTCGTGGAGGCGTTTGGGGGAGTGAAGGTGGAGCAATGGTGGTCAACAATGGTGGATAGTGGTGTTGTGTGCCGGTGTTGGGGAAGCTAGAGGCGTGGTGCGGCGGTGGTGGTGCTAGATTGAAGGGCAGCGGGAGCTACGCACGCGTCAAGGGTAAACCCTAATCTCTAGATTTTTTAGGTTAAGTGTTAATATAATTTAAGGGTGGATGCATGACATATGTGTGGATTAGTGTAGATATATTTTAGTTAGTGGTCATATTTTAGGTGGTGGTAATATTTTAGTTGGTCGGCATATTTTAGGTGGTCATATTAGTATATGTTGTCGGTTAGATGTTAATATAGTTTGCCGGTGGAGTGTCAGGATTAGTGTATGTTGTCGGTTAGATGTATTGTATATTTTGAGTAGTCTTTATTTTACCGGGGGTCGTCATATTTATTTTCGGCGGTCGTAATATTTAGATATATCCGCTGTGGAGTATTTAATGATGAATAAATTTGTTTAGGTAATGGAAGTGGTCGATGTTGTTGTGCACTACGGTGCCGGTACAGTCCGTGCATCTGAGTCAGGGGTTGATCTTAGTGAATTTGAAAATGTGGAGATTCAGTTGACAGAGCCAGAGAAAGTGAAAATCAGCGGTGTCCAGTGGTATTTTACGGTGAATTTTGGGTATGATCCTAATTACTGGACTGTTAGGATTCAGTCGGTATGGACCAAATCCCGGTCAAATATTCGCTGGGAGTTGTTGCCGCTTGATCGGACAAATCAGTGGGTTTCTTGGCTAGCATCATGCAAACGCCGAGGGACAAAACCAGAAGTCCTAGTGTCGTTTGTTCTGAAGCAGAATAATTTTGAAATAGGTGGCGGTGCTGTTCAGACTGGAGAGACTAGTGAAGCAACTAGTTCGCATTGTGCCCAAATGCCTGGTCATTATGAACCATCACCGTCAGCAGGACATGCTCAAATTCCTGTTGGCTATGAACCATCACCGTCAGCAGGACATGCTCAAATTCCTGTTGGCTATGTACCATCACTGTCAGAAATTCCTCTTCATTATGAACCAGCACTGTCAGCAGGACCTGCCCAAATTGGGGAGGCTGATGCGGATGAGCACGAAGGTACAGTACAGGCTGAGATATTGGTGGAAGACGAGGATGGCGTCGCAGAAGATATTGATTCTGATGATTCTGATGAAAACAATGATGAAGATGTGCCTATTCCCAGTTACTGGAATCAGGACAACTCTGCCATCACGGCCGTGCCTGATGTCCATGAATCGTCCTGGGAGTACCACATGAATAACATTCAAATCGGGGCTCAGTACAGCACGAAGCAACAGTTAAGGGAAGCCGTGATTCAGTGGGCATTGTCCACGCAAAGGGTTTTCCGCACTGACGTGTCAAATAGGCAATATTTGACAATGAGCTGTGTTGACATTGGTTGTCCGTCACGGGTGCATGGTCACTTGCCGAAGTATGACGTGGTGTGGGTGGTGACAGACGTCGTGCCACACACATGTGAAATTAATAGTTTGCTGACAGATCACCCAAACCTAACGTCAACTCTCATTGCACGTCTCTTGTTCAGTGAGATAGTGAACAAGAAAGACATGGTAGCAAAGCACATCATAGATACAGTTCACGCAAGATGGAAAACCACCATTAAGTACGGAAAGGCCTGGAGAGCTAAGCAGAAGGCTCTAGAGGAGAGGTTTGGGTCTTTCTATGACTCTTATGATAATGTTATTCGTCTTGTTAGCACATTGAAGGAGAGGAATCCTGGCACATATGCTTTAGTAGAATTACAACGGTTCCCGGAATTTCCTCAATATGGTGTATTCGGCCGACTGTTCTTCTCATTCGCTATTTGCATCGAAGCTTTTACCCATTGTCGTCCAGTGCTCTGCGTGGACGGCACGTTTCTCACAGGCAAGTACAAGGGCAGATCCTGACCGCAATAGGTGTGGACGGCAATGGGCAGATCGTCCCGATTGCCTTCGCCTTCGTCGAGGGTGAGAATTATGAGAGCTGGATATGGTTCTTCAGGCAATTGAAAAAGGCAGTTGTGAAGACTCGACCAAATGTGTGCATCCTTCACGACAGGCATCCTGGTATGCTTAAGGCTATAAAGCGACTGCAGCACCCCGCCGAGGATGAACCAGCACCATGGACTGACATGCAGAGCCGCTGGTGTATGCGTCATCTCGGCGCTAACTTTTACTCATGCTTTAAGAGTAAAAGGCTGATGAATCTATTTAAAAGACTGTGCAATCAGAATCAGAGAGGAAGTACAGTTTCTGTGGGAAAGACTGACTGAATTCACTGGGCAGCAAGTGAAGGAAAGGAAAGCTGCACAGGCGCAAGCGTAGCTACACAGCTTGCTGCGGCGCAGTGCTGCGGCCAGGTGATGCGACAGGGTACTGCGGCACAGGGTGATGCGACACAGGTACTGCGGCAAATACGACAGATTCAGAGCCTGTTGGGTTGTGTGACTTGCCTGGAATTGACCCTCCTGGTACGAAGAGAAAGAAGGGAAAACGAATCAAATTTTGAAGAGTGGATAGAGAAGGAGCCTCCCGTGAAGTGGTCTCTGTTGCACGACCAATATGGAGCAAGGTACGGCATCATGACTACCAACCTAGCTGAGGTGTAATTTTGTACTCAGAGGGAATAGGGTTTGCCACTGACAGCACTGGTGGAGGGTATTTTGCACGGAACATTGACGTATTTCAGAGATAGACGTCGTGAAGCCGTCGAGCATATTGAGTATTACCCCAACACACCTTATTGCCGCAAGATAAGACAGTACATGGACAAGAAGATAAAGAAGGCACGGATGCACACGGTCATTCGTATTGGTAATGAAGAAGCGAGGTACGAGGTACGCTTACCAACCTCAAGATTTGGTGCGGGTGAGCTGAAAACCCATGAGGTCATAATTAGTGCTACTGCACCCCCAACGTGCGAGTGCACGTGCAACAAACCGAGACTGCTTCACCTCCCATGTTCTCATGTCCTTGCTGTTTCTGGCCAGTTGGGGATGAACCCAATCAGTTTTGTCTCTCCGTATTACATGAAGAGGCAGTGGTTGAAACTTGGACCGGGGAGATGACAGGATTTAGAGTAGTTGGCAACTTCAACAAGGTGATGAATGAACGAGAATATATTCCGGATCCTGCTCTTATGAGAACTAACAGAGGAAGACGGAACTCGCGTCGCATCCGGAATGATATGGACGAGTCTGAAGCTGGTGGATGTACTAGACAGTGCTTGTTGTGCAATCTTTTTGGGCATAGAGAGAAGTATTGTCCCAAATACGGCCTAGGACCTGATCCTGATCCTGCAGTCATTCCTGATCCTGTGCGTGGTCGAGGAAGTCGAGGACCGAGGAAACCGAGGACGTGGCCAACGTGGCTAGCACTACATTCCAATTTCTATGTGTGTATCCCTATGGTTTAATTTGTATGTGTCCGAACTATGTTGTAATTTGTACGTGAATTTGTATGTTTTAATTTGTATGTGTCCGAACTATGTTGTAATTTGTACGTGAATTTGTATGTTTTAATTTGTATGTGTCCGAACTATGTTTTAATTTGTACGTGAATTTGTATGTTTTAATTTGTATGTGTCCGAACTGCTCTGTTGCTTAGTTGATCGATGGAGGCCCGAGACCCACACTTTTCACTTCCCGTGCGGAGAGATGGCACCGACTCTTCAGGATGTGTCATATCTGTTGGGTCTCCCACTGGCGGGCGCGGTCGTAGGTCATTTACAGGCTCCAGATAATTGGCGTGACGAAATGCAGGCACGTTTCGCAGGGATACATCCGGAAAACCCGCTCTTAGAGTACCAGCGACACGGTCCTCGGGTTTCATGGTTGAGCAAGTTTCAGGTAAGATTGTTAGAATTATGAGTTTTATTTTTTATTATCAACAAACTTGTACTTACTCAGTTCGTTTTGTATGATCAATGCAGATTGGAGTTCTACGATACCCGGATGCCGCGTTGACTGAAGCGCAGATTACTAGATGTCTGGAGGCATACCTGCTGTGGCTGTTCGGCAAGGTAATGTTCATTGACTCCCATGTCGACACTATTAGTGCGCGCTTCATCAATATGGCCCGAGAGATTGCGGAGGCACATCACGTTGAGGACATAGTGCCACGGAGTTTTTGGTCAGCTGTCTTAGCCGCCACGTACCGAGCTATGTGTTCGGCGTGCATGAAGAATAAGCGTTCCGCTTCGCTTCTTGGCTGTCCACTACTGTTGCAGTTATGGTCCTGGGAGAGGTTCTCTATCGGTAGGCCTGACGTCGACGCTCTTACACCCTGGGAGTACAGGCTCGTTGAGGCAAACCTAGTCGCTTTGCCTACTATTGGTAGTATGTGGGCACGTAGAGAGGTAAACTTGCACATCATTTAATTTTTCAAACTTCTTATTTTGGTAAACTTGCACATCTCGTAATTACTAGTTTATCTATTTGCAGAGACGGTACGCGGGCCTACAGGTTAAAAACTGCTACGAGTCATTCACGATGCAGTTTGATCAATTGCAAGACAATCAGGTTATATGGGAGCCGTACCGTCCTGACAGGGTGCAGGCGAGATACCCCGGCAAGATTTCTAGCTTGTGCCGGAGGGATGAAAACTACTGGTTCACTCGAGCCCGCATTGTTTTGGATGTCACGGTGGAGGAGATGGCCCAACAACGTGTCATGAGACAGTTTGGCAAGCGAAAATTGCCGGAGCCTCCCACTAGAGTTCCCGCCCTTCCTCCGCACATCCACAGGTATGTTTTTAATCAACTGTGTTTACACCAAGGAATTTGGAATGTACTTTTCTAATTACACTACGCCTACATGTTTCAGATTGTCGCGACAAGGAGATAGATCTCTGGCATCATGGCTACAGACACTTAATCCGTACATAGCGGAATGGGCGAACGCGACGGCTAATGTATGGCCCGCGGATGAGCCATTTCTGCTACATGATTTCAACTTATATCTGCGGACGTACAGACAGTCCACTCGACTTCGCTTAGTGCACACGTCCCAGCCTGATCAGTTGCCACCTCCTTCTGTTACGGACATGTACCCACTTGAGGCTATTGGGGGAAGCAGATACTACGCGGTATGTACTTCACTAATATTGGTAAATGCATGTCTCAATAATCGACACTAACATTTTGTTTTCCTACAACAGGCAGACTTGATACAAGACATTCAGAGCGACGTTGCCGACTTTGCCCCACTGCCGCAACAGGTGTCTTGGTTCAAGCGTCTGGAGGACAAGCTACGACGTGTGTACTCTGTTCTTACTTGTGCCTGCGGTGCAGACGTTGCGGCCCACGGCTCAGCCCCGCGTCACCCGCGCCCCGCGCGGCAGTCACTCTCCCGGACTCCACTTATTCAGGATGCACAGGTATCACCCTCCCGTCACTCCACAGGTCGACAGGACCCCGACCACGTCATACAGTAGTACAAACTCCTCGCCCACGGCCTACATACGAGCATGGTAGTTCGTCCCACCAGCCAGATCCTTCCCAGCCCGGTCCATCACAGCCACTTATGTACGAGCAGCCAGATCCTACCCAGCCTGGTAGTTCGACGTGGCAGGCGCCACCTGTGTCACTCGGGATGCCGCCTTCGTACGGGTATGGCATGCCGCCTGGTTACCAGTTCGCGATGTCGCAAGGCTACGGGATACATCCACCTCAACATAACGTGTGGAACCCGTCTGCTATGCTGATGTCTCAGATTCCGGTCCACCTCCGTAAGTAGTTTATAATACTCTCATTTATTTATCATGTCCACCTAGACGGAGTACTGACGTAACATCTACATGTACAGGTGGGGGTGACGACTTTGCACACACGGAGCTGTACGACGACCCGATGTACCAGACTCCACCGCCGCCCCCGACGCAGGAAACCCAGACACAGGAGGAGAAGCCGTTGCAAGGCCGAGGGATGCGTGACCACCGCGCTCCGAGACGATTGTCACCTTCCGGGCGTCGACCGCGTAGACAGACGCGGACACGTGCTCACAGAGATGAGTGATACTACTATCTACTACTACCTGTGAGACATATTTCTATCTATGTACTACTATCCGTATTTATATTTCTATGTGAGACATATTAATATTTATATTTGTATGAGACATATTATCTATGTATGAGACATATTCATATTTATGTTTGTATGAGACATATTATTTATGTATGAGACATATTATTATCTATGTACGAGACATATCAGAGGAAAATAAGTTGTACGAGACATATTATTAAACAAACATTGCAACTTACACAGACAGCAAGAAAAGTTGGAAGTAGCGACAACACAATATAAATTGAAAAAGAAAAGTCATCTACCATCGACACAGCCTCCCGCGTCACTCTTCCCTTTCGACGATGCTGCACCCTTGCCCTTCGACGACGCCGCACCCTTGCCCTTCGACGATGCTTCAGCCTTGCGTTTCGACGACGCTGCACCCTTGCCCTTCGACGCCGCCGCCGCTGCTGCAGCTCTCTTGCTCGCTTCAGTGGGCATGAAGATATCATCTTCGTCCTCGCTCTCCTCGACCCATAACATCGGTGTACGAAGAGCATCCAACATATATGCTTCAGTGGGATATGTTAGCTTCTTCTTCTGCCACCTAGCATGCAGCCTCACGAGTTCTTTTTCTATTTCCTTGTAATTCCTCCATGGCCACCCATGCCTAGCTAGCTTCGCTGATAGCTCACGGAGATGAGGTGGATGACTAACAATATCTTCGAATGGGATCTCCTTATTGTCTACCCTGAACTCGGCCGTAAACTTCAAAAGGAGTGCCGACATTCCTGCCGGGAAACTACCATCTGAATTGTATCTCGACATGTTCGAGTGAGTGGACTATGCTTACCAACTCGACATCTCCTCCCGGGGTTTTTATAGGACGAGCATAGACCAATTGGCGGAAGAAATAGGCGGGAGCAAGGCTGGCGGGAAAATACAAGGCGGGAGCGACGACGGTGCGAAAAATAGGCGCGGGAGAGGGAGCTAGGCTGGCGGGAAAATAAAAGGCGGGAGCGACGACGGCGCGGAAAATTGGCGCGGGAGAGGGAGCAAGGTTGGCGGGAAAATAAAAGGCGGGAGCGACGACGGCGCGGAAAATAGGCGCGGGAGAGGGAGCAAGGCTGGCGGGAAAATAAAAGGCGGGAGAGACGACTGCGCGAAAAATAGGCGCGGGAGAGGGAGCTAGGCTGGCGGGAAAATAAAAGGCGGGAGCGACGACGGCGCGGAAAATTGGCGCGGGAGAGGGAGCAAGGTTGGCGGGAAAATAAAAGGCGGGAGCGACGACGGCGCGGAAAATAGGCGCGGGAGAGGGAGCAAGGCTGGCGGAAAAATAAAAGGCGGGAGCGACGACGGCACGGAAAATAGGCGCGGGAGAGGGAGCAAGGCTGGTGGGAAAATAAAAGGCGGGAGCGACGACGACGTGGAAAATAGAGGGAAATCCATGTTTCGGCTCGGGCCGTGCCGAAACATGGCTGTCGGCGCCGCAGTTACGCGAAGCGCAGCGACGCGCATGCAGTCTAGCAGGCTTTCGGCGTAAGCGCAGCCGAAACTTCCTTCTTTCGGCATGGCCACTGCCGAAACCGTGCTTTCGGCACGGCCCGTGCCGAAACCCGTTGTTTCGGCACGGGCGCTACCGACGCCGCGCTAGTTTTCGAATTTTTCCAGATCGCGTGCTACTTTTCGAATAAATTTTTAAAAAAATATTATTTAATTTTTTTTTCGAGCACTTGGCATATGAACGGGTTGACTGGCCATCCAATAATGGAGAGAGGGAGCTAGGTGTAGATCAGATTCCAGTGACTGGACCAATCACTCAATCAGGTCTTTCCTCCGGCCGGTTGGTACCTTTCTCCTTGCCTTCTCAATCACATGAGGACCATGAATGTATAGAGCGTTTTCCAACCAAGCCATCCTATTCTCACCTCACCTCCGATCTAAAACAGTAGCTATACATGATGTATGCCTGCAGTCGCTGACAATCCGACGGGGCGTTGCCGACACTAGTCTCGGATTGCCGACCTGCGTACAACAGATTTCTTGGTTACCTATGTTCTCACTTCTGAGCGTCGGTGTCAGCCGTTCCTGTGCTGTTCCAACGGCAAACACTGCAACAGATCTGTGGCATCGAAGAAAAAAAGGTCGTTGTCACACTACACTACTACAGGCTTACGCATGAAAATTACTTTTAAGTACCAAGCAAGCACATGGAAATGCATATGAAATAAGGGTTTGGTGAGCCATGCTGGGGGGAACAGCTCCACATATGCATGTGCATCGGAAGTTTTATTGGCCTGTGGTTACAAAAGCTGAGGGAACCATGATGATGATGGTTGCAGGGTTTGCTTTGTTAGGTTGGGGGGTTTGCTTCATGATAAAGCCCCCCTGAGAAAGCAGGAAAATGACTTGATTAAGTGGGGAGAATGGAAAAGGCTTTGCATCTTGCCAGATAGCTGATGCTGATTAAATATTGACAAGGGACATGTATTGTAACTTTCTCATATTATTTTGTTTTGATCTCTAGCTAGTTTTCCTTTTTGTGAAAGGGAAGTGCTTTGCTTATTGTTGACCTGTGTCGTGTGGCCACAAGGAAAATTTTGTGGACAGAGTGATTAAAACTGTCGGCGTCAAGTGGACTCCAGGATCACACTAGTAAGAAGTACAGGGGGGATCATGTGCAGCTCAAGTTACAGTTTAGTGGAGGAAAGTGTATAATCATGCAATCAAGTGATGAGATATAAAAATCAAAGGCTCACACAAACAAATAACGACATGCCAACTAATTATTCTAAATGGGTTCCTCTTGGAAGTCACTTTTTAATCCAGTGGCGACACGCACCTACACAGAACACATGAGCCGTCGCATTTTCCTTTCAGCGGAAATTCTATCACCCACTTTGGTCTACCTCATGTTTCTGTCGAATCTCCGGTGCTTTTCAACTTCAGACTTCTCTGATGTTGTAATGTGCTCTAAACCATTGGTCTTAATAATTATGCAGCCTGAATATGATTCGTTAAGAGCATCTCTAGTCATGGTCCCCAAATTCATCCCCAAACTGTCCTGGCATGTGTCCGTGGACCGCCATAAAAAATGACCTCCTACAGCCATGGTCCCCAGATATCACCCCATATTGTGGGGACCTTGCATGTGATTGGTGAGAGAATAATTAAAGAAGGACAAAAGAAAGAAAAAGTAGGTGAAAAAATGGTCCATAGTGGGCATGCGGACATGCCTGGACGCGGGGTGAGTTTGGGGTGTGCCAGACGCACGGACACGAAAAAGTCACGACCGGACACGCCCGGACAGAAATAAACCGGTTTGGAGGCTGTTTAAGGGCCGTGGTTGGAGATGCTCTAATGAAGTTGGGGCCATGGGCAATCCTCTTTGATAAAAAAAACTTAAAGAAATGGTTAGAATGTTATTTGGCAAAATGTTTAGCAAGAAAATATACATATGACATATTATAGCTCTGTCTATATAACAAAGTTTTAGAAACCATGTAGAGCTCACTTACTTTCATACTTTCTTCCTTTTCTTGTTCTGCCACTAGGGATCATTTCTGACACTTCATTATATACAGGAAAAAATAATTGGAAACCTCAAACTTTTATAGGAAGCCGATAGAAATCTCATTAGTGGGCTCAAATCTGTACAAATGGCAACTTGGAGTTAGTACTTCTTGAATCTATTCAACCCATTTTAGCCCAACCCAGCCCAACTCACGTGGTTTTTCTCCTTGATACCAGTGTTTTCATAACAAAGCTGATTCTAAAGAAAAACATGTCCCGCCCTTCGGAAAATATATTTGCAGGTACAATTTTAAGTATTTCATGACATATCTAATTCTTTTAATTAAGTATTATAAATGTTGATATTTAGTTGTATAAACTTGATCGAAGTAACAAATTTGGACTTGGGATAATTAATGGGCACAAAGGGAGTATTAAGCTTTCCCCTCGAGAAACCGATGTTTTCGAGAGAATTTTTTCCTCCTTTGCCTCCGGGCAGCCGGTCTAGCGGCGGCGTTGTGGCCGCGATTTGGTAGCTGCGACGTCATCTGATGGCGCAGCTGGAGTTTGGCGATGAGGCGACGGCCCAGCTTTTTCGACTGCGGCGGCCTCCGTGGTCTTTGTAGATTTCTTTCGAAATGGGGACTGAAGCCCCAGCCTCTGCATCGATCAGCCGGAAGCCACCGACTAGGCGATAACTCACTCGACCTACAAAATTAATGAAGGGGTGGACCTGATCAGAGCCATGTGACCGGACCTCACACACCTACGCAACCTCCACCGGCGTGAAACCCAAGCGGCTAGGCAATGTCATCCACCAGGGCGGCGCTGCCGCTGCCGCTGGCCCCGTCTCCGTTGCCGCTCACACCAGTTCTGCTTCCGTTCCCGCCGCGCCAGCGATGAAGCAACCTTTGAAGAGGGTGGTTGTGCCGAAACACAAGCTGTCGGCAACTCCTACGGCTCCAATGGCTTTTCCGCCCACCAACCCCGTCGGCGCCTCCCAAGTGTTCGGCGGAATGCATGCTCCGCCCACCAACACCGTCGGCATCGCGAGGTATGAACCCTTCATCCCCTTCCGCTTTGTTTCAATTTCGAGTTGGTTTGTTAACTTGTATCTCGATTTTGCATGAGGTACCTACTTCATTTGTGAACTTGTTGAACGAGGGCGTGGTTGACATTGAGCAAACCCCTCTCGGTCACTTTGATTATAACGAGGTCGATGATGGGAGGAGATTGAGGGGGGGGGGGGGGGTTCGATTCAGCGCAAGCAACACAACACAACAGGGCGATGAACTACACCCAATTGGAAGATGAGACCTTCATCAAGGCTTGGGAGAGTGTTTCTCTTGATTCCGTTCACGGCAGTGACCAAACCGGCAAGCAGTATTGGCAAAGGATAGAGGACAAATTCTTTCAATTGATGCCTCACAATGCTTCCACAACCCCACGCACCTATCGATCAATCCAAGGTCGTTGGGATGTGATCAAACCGGATTGTAGCCGTTGGAGTGGATGCTTGGAGCAAGTGCGGAATGCAGCTCCAGGTGGTACCAATGGAAGTGATTGGGCGAGTTTCTTTTCACATACTTGTGCATTGTTTGACATTGTTGCACATTGACATAGTTTTGTTTTTTGTAGGACCGATTTACAAAAGAAAGGTACAAGGACATGCCACCTTCCAAGGGCAAGGCATTTGCGCTAGACCATTGTTCGAAATTGCTCCAAAATAGCGAGAAATGGAAGGTAAGGGAGCAAGAGGCCCCACCGAAAAGAGGCGCATTCATGAAAATGGAAGATGATGAAGTTGGAGGAAGAAACAAGAACAAGCCCGATGGAAACAAGTAGGCCAAAGAGAAGCTCAAGAAGCAAGCGGAGGCATCAAGCTTGAGGGAGAAGATGGATCACATGGTGCAATCAAGTGAGATGATGGTGGCCAAGACATTGGAAGCAAAGATGCTCTTGGCCGAGAAAAAGGCTCAAGAGAAGAAAGAAAAGTGCAATTACTCCGGGAAGAGGGGTTGCGCAAGGCCGCCATTGAAGAGAGGAGAGCCATTGCCGAGGAGAACAAGTTTGTGGCCAAGCTCCTTCAAGAGGAGAACAAGATAATGATGATGAACCAGATGATATGGATGAGTTAAACAAAGAGTGGCATAATATGGCAAGGAAGGAGATCTTGGAGCGAAGGAAGCAAGCGATGATGGGTAGAGGTCATGGTGTGCCAAGGTTTAATGGGGGTGGTTCGGCAAGTCGTGGTGGTGGCGGCGGTGGTGACTTGTTCGTGGATGGTGATGATTGATTTGGTGATGATGTTGTGAGCATTTGGATGAGATTTTTTGGGGAAATAGTTGAAAAACTATGTTACAAACTATGTTAATAGTCGAACTGTTGTTGGAATTGTGATGAATTTGTCGGAATTGCGATGAAATTGTCAAACAATGTTTTTTGGTTTAAATGCAGGTTTGTGTTGTGGCCGAATAGACCCCACAAAGCCAAGCGGTAAAAGGAGCCCAAACCAGTCCTTAAAACGCATTTACAACGCCCTTTATCTTGGGTTTAAAAACCGGCAGGATAAGGGGTCTACTAGAGATGCTCTTTTAAGACTGGGACGCCATCTTGTTACCGAGAGAGGCACCAGTGGCGGAGCTACTTGTGTCCAAGGGGGTGCACAGGACATAGGGTAGAAACAAAATTCTTAGTAAATTCGTAATTTTTCACCACATATGCACCCCCAAATGATTGAATTTCTGTCTTGGTGCACCGGTAGGCACCCTGGTGTTCCAAGCTCTAGCTCGGCCACTCGGAGGCACAAGATAGCAGGAAGGTGCCAAGGACAGACAAAGGCTGAGCAGAGTGAAAATATTCGAAATAAAACTCGATACACTAATCATGGGCATCCCCAATATTGCAAGGTTCTAGGTCTACCACAGCCGACGACACGTACGAGATGCATCGTGTTTCATATTGAGGAGCAAGCACGGCACCACCGGAAACATCAATTAACCCCTAAACGCTACTCCATCGGTAGAGCGCGCCATCGATCTTCAGTACTAGAGCGTCTTCGTCGTCGCTAGGTAGTAGGCCCCGTAAGCAACGACCGCCGCGGCCGCGAGCAGCTTCCATCCGGTGCCGGACGCGCCGCGCCGCGCCTTACGCGCCTTACGGACAGTGGCGTAGTACCGCTTCGGGTTGGCCTCGAACATCGCGCGGGGGACGCGCGCCCCGCCGAGCCCGGGGCCCTTCATGGTGCGGCAGGTGAGTGCCCAGACAGCGCCGCAGAGGAAGACGATGGGTAGGAGAGCGAGCAGCACGCGCTGGTCCGCTCTTCCTCCTCCCGTGGCGGTCGCGTCGGCGCCGTCCGGGAGATTCCCGGCGTATGCCGTGACCAGCCGTCCGTAGAGGCCAACAAGGAGTTTTGACGCCATCTCCACCCATGGCTCGGAGGCTAAAACGGCGGAACCCGCCGCTCTCCTGGCCGCCTCCGCGGCGACCGGAAAATTGTCAACGGCGCCGGCCCTCGCCGCGTCGAGCCACGCCCAGAGGTGGCGCAAGAACCACGCCACCGACGCCCTCGTTGTTTCAAGCACGGCGTCCCTTGTAACGTCCGTGGGGAGCATCTCCGCGGTAAAGGCCATGGCCGCATGTACCGCGTCCGTGACGACGGCCGAGATGTTGGCGATGGGAAAGGCCATGACGAACGGGCTTGGTTTGGGGTTTGGTCCCGCTCTGGCTGTCCTGTTTATGGAGTGGAGTGGAGATCGCAGGAAATCAAAGTCGATCGATCATACTGGACTAAGGTTGGAATAAAGAGAGAACGGAAAGGTAACAAAGCCGCCGCCCACTTGCGCCCACTAACTGAGCAAAAGCAGCTTTGCTTAGCCATGCGATCTTCTGATGTACGCACAAGCGAATAAATATTGTGCCTTCCACAGGAAGCATTCAGTAATCATATTCCACTCTTAACTAAATCATCCCTCAAAAAGAAGAACTCATAGCTATTCATAAAATGTGTTTAGATACATGTGAATCTTAAAAAGAATAAAAAAATCTTATATTTAAAACGGAGGATAGTATAAGAAACATTTTCTATTACGAAATATACTATTCATAACCAGACTCTAGATCAACGTTTCCAATGAATGAATTTCCATCATTCAACATATGGTTAGGTTCGTTGTGGTGGAGATTTCACAACGATGATGGAGTAGAGGCGCTCGAGGATGATAGACGGTAAATGACACAATCCGATTTATGATTGGCAGATAGAAAGAAGATGGTTGGTCAAACAACCAACGAAGAGTAAAACCAGATCTAGAGATAAAAAGGACCCTCCAGTGCAGTGCAACCGATCAACTTTTTTGGAAAACAAATCCTAGCTATCGATCGCTTGTGCAGCCCGTGGCGAAGATCGTGGAGATCGACCTCCTAGGGGCGGCCTATGCGGAAGCGTGCTTGGAGGATAGGTTTAGGATCTTCATCTGATATAATGAAAAAAAAATACGAGATTAACGTAATATGTTGGATATATTGTTGAGCCTCTCGGTAAAAACTATATTGGTCGTCTTGGATTACAACTCAAGTTAGGATTGTAACGAAACATATCTAACTCTATATTAAACTACCATAGTAATCCTATATGCAAAATAATCTTAACGCTCTCAAGTGTGCACTTCACTTTTCCTCTTCATTTTCTTCTCATTTCTCTCCCGAGCAGAATATGGCGGATTAGGGAACCTCTAGGGTTCCGTCTACACCCTCCATATGGAAATCAAGTGGTGGCCACCAAAGGAAAACATAGTCACCACCCTCCTCGGCATGCATCTTCGCCTCCCCCAATGCTTTGGTGCTTCACCTTCATCCTCGGGATGCCACCTCCCAACATCAACATTGCCTGATTGGAGTTTTTCGACGACTATACTCATACCAATATGATATAAACATGAGTATAGGAAGACCTATACGTGGACGGGTAGAAAAAAATTGTGGATCACAAACGTTATAGTACAAGGGCTTGCGCACACATAGAAATGAAGCCTGTGAATGTCGGCTTATTTCGGCATGGGAATATATGCAATAGACTTAATCTCAAGTTGAATGAAAAGACAAGGAACATATAAAATGACCGGTAGGTCACATCCAAAACACAAGCAACATTGACCCGCAACAAGAAGAACCATATTGCATCAAAATTTAGGTGATATTGAGTTTACTTTTAGCCACAAACCACCTTGTAATCATGTTCGATATTATAAGAAAATGACATAGGCAACAAGGAAGTTGGTTTGCTACCCACCTCAAGACCATAACCCGGGTTATTTTTGTCTCTCGTGGTATTCAATGTCGAAACAGTTGGGTGGAGAGAAATGTGTGTCGCTTTAGGCACCACGTGCACCCACATACACAGCCGCATTAATTCATGCTTTGAAAGGGCTTTCCCAACACATAATGGTATCCCAAATTCGTCCTTGGTTGAGGAGAAATGAGGGTGCCTCCAATTAATGTTTTATTGTCACCTGTTCACAAATTTGAGATTTTTTTCATGTTCATTACGATGTTTTGGCACGTCAGAAGATCTTACATGCTCTATTGAATTCACACAAACTAGCAGGGTGGCCCGCGCACTTGCGCGGCTAGATTTATTTGATATTTTTCTCTTGCAATACATATATTTCTATGTATACAGCATATTAATTTTGAGATGTTGGTGTGCTATTAGATAAAACCTCAAAAATATGAAAACCATGTAGAAGAAAATTTATGTGAAACATACTATCAATTTAACTCACCTCTGCATGATTTTACTGTGAAACTTTATTAGTTATAAAGTTGTTTTCAAGAACATTGGTTTGGCAGAATATTGAATGCCATGGCCCTCCATTTTGCTCATAGTATTTTGATTAATATTTAGATTTAATCAAAATTAACTTTTATTGAATGTATCTCGTGCCCACTAATGCAATGTACATGTATTATCACGAAAATAATTTGTAAAATCTCTCTCCCTCGCTTTCCTTTTCCCTGTCTCTCTCTCTCTCTCTCTTGCATGCCTTGACTTCTAGTTTCCGATCATGCCCACATGTTTTTGTGACAACATCTATCCGCATGCACTAAATGAGTTGTTCATAAAACCTTAGTTTTGAAAAGACAACACTTCTTTGATTTAATCATAAATGTTTTATTTTCTTATTCCATGTATTATGTAAATAATGTAATATACCCTTATAATAAAATTAGCTATTCATTCTACCGGTATTTCAAATTTCGTATGTGAAACAGTTTTTATTTTTAACCCACCTTTTCATTTTTATATAAGGTTAGGTAAAAAAAGCTATCTAATGACTTCAAAAATGGAGTTCATATGATAAATCTTTTTTTATAGTTTTTATTCTGGAATTAATATATGTAAAAATTGGAGTGATGTATTTATTTTATGTTTACCTCCGTTCCAGTCATGTTGCATGTGCACTTGTTGGCTTCCATCGGAGCCCTTGTACTTCTATTATTCTGAGAATTAATTACTCTCTCTCTCTCTTCGAAGCAATGCATCGGGCTCTTACATGTACTTGGGTACATGTATATATACCTTCATCAAATCGTCTGGATGCACGATGCCCTGCATGTTGGTTCAGAAACCTGCATAATCAGTTTGAATTGATTTGATGAACTGAGAGCATTCAACCTGAGTCCAGGTGAGATCGAAAAGTAAAGTTATCAGAGCCCAAACTAATGGATACCTTGCTGGCGTGCAGGTCGTCAAATCTAGTGTAGTGAGCTGTGTTTGTCGCCATAGGGTTGAACGTTGCCATTTATTAGAGTTCCTTTCGTGAGATAAGAGAAATCAGAGATGTAGGATCATTGCGTAGCTCTCTCTGGTGCTTAGCTCGACCCTTGATGTTTGTTCATCAGAATTGTGTGAGCTAAATGCCTGGTCCATCGTCTATGTCGATGGCTGAATTATGCTTGATGCATCTTAGTATTTTCCCTCGATCAAAGCCATCGCATGGCCTCATCCATGTACCGATGGCTATGTGCTCTCTTGTTGGTAAAACATGAAACTGCAGTCTTCTAGCTGTATTGAACTCGGACAACATCGGAATCATATTCAATGTTGTGAAGTCGTTGCCTTGTTTGACACCGTTAGTTGCATGGAGTCCTGGACATCATAGCAGTACGTCCACGGGAGGCCGATCACCGGAGACGGCGGAAAGGCTGTCGGCAGCGCTGGAGGTCATCAATCTTGTTGAGTCTTACTGACGGCAGGGACCTACAACATGGTAAAAATAGAGACATAAGAGAATCCGGAGACGTGATCAAGCGAGTAGCGGATCTTGGTGCCGCCGTTGGCCAGGTCGTTACTGCCGCCCGCCATGCTGCCATGGTCTTCAGCTAACCTTGAGATCTCTTCCTGCTCCTCGGACATACCGCACAGAGAATTTGCCGCATCAGTAGCCTTGGGACATGTCTGCTGATGCCATTACTTCTCGCCAGATCAAACTTGAGTCAGCTGCTGACATGCCTTTTGTATTCGGCGCGAGATCGACGAAAGCTCTCGCCGCCCACTTCTCAAGCTCGTCGGGGACGCTGTCGTCTTGGAATCAATCAACGCCAGATCGATGTCGAGTTCGCTGCCCAGATGCCCTCTGTATTCGGCGGGAGATCGACGGAAGCTCTCGTCGGTGACGCTTCCATGGGATAGAATTAACACATTAATTTGATGCCAGCGCCAAAACCCAGGATGTGTTGATTTTTGACCTCTTTACTTCATCTGCATGCACGCGAAGCTTATCAATTTGTTGTCTAGCTCGGAATCGTCCTTTGATCGCCGCACGTGTCTTTCTTGACGTGCTCTATCCCCAGCTAGCCGGAGTTTCTCTGGTTAATCTTGCGGGTGCTACCTTCACGTTCGCGGTTTGTTTACCTGTGTGACCCGATGGCATCTTGATTAATACGGCAACAGATGTGTAGAGAAGCCAAAGTTGGGAAGGTAAATCGTGTATGCTTCTCCAGGAGAGCAACTCGTGTACGCTTCCTTTTTTTCAATCTGGATTGGACTCTGTCTGTTCTATACAAAAGAAACAATTTAGTCCAGACTCGGTTTCCGATGTAGAGTCCAGCGTTTCTCCTTTTGCTTTGCGTTTTTTTATCTTACCATGCGTACGCCGATCTCAGATTAAATCTAAACCGTATGTTAACTTTTGTTAAATCTCCACCGTCTATTGTTTGTTGTCTTAATCGTTTTTTTATCTTACCATGCGTACGCCGATCTCAGATTAAATCTAAACCGTATGTTAACTTTTGTTAAATCTCCACCGTCTATTGTTTGTTGTCTTAATAATATAATAGATTATTTTGGGTGTTTTTCAAATGATTTGATTCATGCAATGTGTTTTTGCAGTTCTTATTTTTATGCATATTTGAATTTTTATGTTAGAGAAAATGTGAATGTTTCTTCAATGATTTGTTGCAAACGAAAGGTGATTTGTTGTCTGTGTGATATGTGTTTGCATGAGTATACTCATAATGTTGCAAAAAAATTACACTTGTCATTTTAGAACCCATGGAATGGTGCAACAGTACAACCACATATGGCTAAATCTTGTCTGCAAGAGTCTTCTTGGATAAGACACCCCAATATCGTGACTTAAGTACGATTGGGTGACAATATCACCCACCCGAAGACTAGCGATGGCCATTGTTTTTGTTCCTACAATATTGTCTGCTTAGTTCATAATTTGTGGAAAATGATTCCCAGTTGTGGACTGACCGACCGATTCTGCAACATGTCACGTGTAGTACTGAAGCTTTGTGTAGTACATTGTTTTGTAAATATTTTTTCTCATCACTACTCAACGACTCTTGTTTCAATGCTCCACGTATTATCCTCCACTAATTCTCTCTAATATTCTCCTGCATCCACCCAAACATCGCTTCTCCTCCCTCCAAGACGAGAAAGGTTGTTGTCACGAATCATCTCGTTGGTGGAGCTAGAGTTGGAGCTCGAAATGAGGTTTCTTACTGACGCCAAGATCGGGAAGATGGTACATGAGGGTGGATGGATCCTACTCACCAGATGCAATACCGACAAGCTGGATTCATTAATTGCCAGTGAGGCAAGTTTGATGCTCTTTTTTTTAATTGTAAATTATGAACTTTTTTTTAGATTATGTCGTGTAGGTGGCTTTGCCAAGATGCAAATCCGTGTACGTTATGGTGATTGTCAAAGCCAAATAATTTTGTAATAATTTATTACAAAAGTATATTGTTCGTCAAACATAGATCCTCCAATCATGCTCTATTTGCTCAGCACATTATTACAACATGTTATTTCAAGCCGAATTGGCTATTTGTGGATGTGTACGTACATACATGATCGGAGGATCTATGTTTTTACGAACAATATAAAAGGGATCTTGTCTCCTCTTTTCTAGTGGATAATATTTCAAAGAAACGTTATGACATAATACAAGAGTTGTGCAGTTTATTAAAAAAACCAAGCATGAACTATGATAAAACACAAACACTGACCGTCATGAAACACACGACCACCGTTAACAGGGTACCCAGCCATCCTAGTTAATAACACAAACAACACACACTAGTCCAGTAGTTCCTTCTCCATAGGGAAATGGTACACGATTGAACGGTCTTGTATGGATAAGGCGTTGACAACAACTAAACGGTTGAGGCGGTTTGTAGAATAAGAGATTGCAACATAGAAGTCGATATTTGCGGTAAAGTGACAACAACTTTGAAGTAGGAAAGAACATTTGCAATATTTGATCATAATCAACATGTAATCTATGTGTACACAACACAATATATGGGTTTGCAGCTGGTCCAAACTACCCATGCAAAATCAAAAATCCAAAAACCTTGCAATTGAAAACAACAAAAACTGAGCATCAAACTCATCAACTTGCCCCATTAGTAATAAATCCGACTTGTCAGAATCACATCTAATGTGCCTAGGGCGAGTTTTCCAAGCTCAACGCCACAAATAACCATCCTTTCGAGCTTCTAGCTCCACCCAAGAGATTATTTGTTGCATCAAACATGGCCTTGGAGGGGGGAGGGGAGGGAAATTGTACATGTTCTCCAAGACAGATATTTAACCAAAAGTTTGATCAACAATATATGTATTCGGTACACTAATATAAAACTTTTAGCTATTTTTGTTTCATATGTATCTAGACGTATTTTATTACGTATGTTCACTCATTTTAATATGTATGTAGTAAATATTGAAATAGCTAAAAGGTTTACTAATATTGTCACCATTTTGTCAAATAAACTTTATATACCGAGATTAATTCTTGTCAATGAGAATTGTGCAAAACACGTGTATTATTCATGGGGACGGAGATTACAACGTACTTGCCAAAATGTGTATTCACTTTTTTTTTGGGATTTCACATTACGTGCATCGATGTTCTTTTTTGGATGTGAAGTCAGAGTTTAGAGCAATATTAATTCTACACATGTATAACATGGGCTGGACCCTGGTAAATGGAGGCCCGACGGAACTTGGCCTTTGCCCCAGCTTCAGGTATGGTTGGGCGACAGCGTGAGATGAGCAGGTGTATTGTCCTGTAAGTTCTCAAAAAAAAGTGTATTGTCCTGTAAAGAGTAAAGACTGCAACAGCTTCGCCGAGAGGACTGCAGTTTCCCCGAAAATAAAAAACTGCACACCCATCTGATAAGAAGATAAGAACAGATGAAAAGCCGAGATTCTTCAAAACATCTAAAACACACAGAAGAATTAAGCAGTGTAAAATAAGGACGTTTCAGAGCAAAATGGCAGAAACCAAGACGATACACATAGGTATTAGGTTCCAACTTCTAGGACCAACAAATGAAGAATTAGAAGTTTATTAGGACTAACAGGCAAGCGCAATTTTGCTGCGGACAGTAGCCACTACATCATAACGCCACATACATTAGATAACAGAAAACGCAAATCAGCACACACATGACGAACGCAAAAACTCCCATGAATAGCCAGCTGCCAAAGAAAAAGGCAGCGACGGATGGGCCAGCAATATGCAAGAGGCTAAAGTACAGCCCCGGAAACGCCTCGAACGCCAAGCGGAGAATCATCAAGCCGCCGCCACCGGGCGCCATCATCATCATGGCTCCGACAGGGACGAAGCACCACCAAGGAAGGAACACGCCGGCGACAACAGCTGCAACGGCCGCAACAGCGACAGCTACGACCGGAAGCCAACGCCGCATAGCCTTGCTGCTAAAGAGGCGCTTCACGAACTCCACCACTCTCCGGGTGGCAGCGGCGCGCTTCACGCTCTCGTAGGCCGCGGCGGCGGCCGAAGCAGCTCTGTCAAACATGCCGGACAGATAGCTCGCTGAAGCATCCACCGCTCTGTTTATGGCCTGGGAGGCCGAGACGGCAGCTGCACTAGCTGCCTCCACCGCATTTTTACATACCGAAGTGACTTTGGTGGCAACGGAGCGAATCCAGGACATGGCACCCATCCTCGCTCTCAAGTCTCAACTCGGCTTGCTTTCAGTATGAGATTGTGGCAGACCTGCTGGTATGACAATGGTGAAGCCGAACAGTACTAGGGTATACTAGGAGACGTGCCCGTGCGTTGCAACGGGAGAGAAAAATAAACTTTCAGATAAATGTGCAATTTAGAATGAGCATGAGCACGTGTTGTTCTCATCCGGTTTTGGATTCGCCATCCATAGTTGATTTGATGTTGGCATGAGTCTGGCTATAGAGAAGCATGGTCCATGTTGATCAAACTTTTTTCTGACAAATATTGAGTTGGTATAAGGAAATGCAATTTGTCAAAAAACAAAACAACTACTCCCTCCGTTCGGAAAAGGAGACCATTTTTGTGACATCCTTTTCTGAACGGAGGGAATCTCTACTATATAATACGGCCCGAGGAGGAGTTGGTACGTCGTGGTAATTTTACACTTTGGTCCCTCACAAATCTTGAAATCAACCCGCGGTCCTAACTATTCCGAACCGTTTTCTCGCTGGAGATTGAACGTGTCGTTCTCCTCGTTCTATGACGCACGGGAAGCGGCGGTGGAGTCCATGCCCAGGGAGACCTCGCCGTCGTCCTCCAGCCTGGGCCCCTCATCCCGCCGGACTTCACCGCGCAACCGTCCTCATCACGGCCGCGCCGCCTCCCAATCCCCGCTGCATCGTCTCCCCAATCCCCAACGCCGCTGGGCCCGGAGTAGAGATGGGCGCCGGAGGTTGCAGTTGGAGAGGATCCGCGGCGTGGTTGCGGAGAGCTGGCCGACGGGGATTGGATCGCCGGCCAGCGCCGACAAACCCGGCTTCCGCCGCGCGTCCCGGCCTCCCCATCTTCCACGTCGACGGTGAGCGGTATCTCAACCCCGGCGACCCCGCCTCCCTCCGTCCTCCTCTGCCCAGCTCGATTTCTCGTGGGTGTCGCCTAGCCGCCAGGATCTATGCCGTGTACGCGCTCACCGCTATGGGCCAAGAACTGATTGGCGGTGGGTGAGGAGAGGAGAACGGAGGGGATGGGGGCGGGGTGGAGCCAAGGGAGTAGCCCGTGACGGTCGATGCTGCAGTGAATTGATGCGTCAATTCCTCCGTCGTTCCACGGGGCAAGTAATTCTCAAGACATGGGGAGCACGAGGGGTGGCCATGGCAGTGGTGATGTCTGCTGCTGTGTGTCGGCTCCATCTGGGTGACTGACGCCGTGGCGTCGGCGTGGGTGCTCATGGCCGGCGTATGATCTCGCGGCGCTGCTCACATATCCAGCACGAGCGCGTCGACGGGGCACGTAATCCCCGCGACGGCGTCCCTGACATGGGGAGCACGAGTGGTGACCATGGCAGTGGTGATGTCTGCTGCTGTGCGTCGGCTCTTTTGTGGTGGCCGACGCCGTGATCTCAGCGTGGGTGCTCATGGCCGGTGTCGCCGCGTCGCTCCTCGGCCTACCTGCTCACCTACGTCATGGGCATCATCATCTCCGATCCCAGGGTACGCTAGCGCACAGACTAATTCCTTTCAGTTAGTATCTTTTGGCAAGAGGAGGAGCTGACTGAATGTTTACAACCGAACGAACAGGAATTCAGGGAGCTGATCGTGCTGTACTTCTTCCTGGTGATGTGCGTTGAATTCAGTTAAGCTCTTGGTGAATAAAATTTCTCTGGTATCCTCTTAATTTTTGTGTGTTGTTGAAGGAAGAAAAGTTCTTGATCTGGATCGCATTGATCAGAAGTTGAGGACTGACTGATTGAGTCAGCTGAAAAAATTAACTCGAGTCTGGTGCTGGCCACTGTAAATTTGCCTTGGTTTTGCTCTTACATAACCATAGCAGTGCAAAGTAATACTACTCCTCCAATACGAACTCTGCTCTCCTCCGATACAAACTCTGCTTGATCATCACTCAGAATGCAGAAGTTCCCCCGTCCAGTTCGGCTGATGGGCTATTGCCGAAGTCTTTGCAGATGCGCGGGCTAACAATCCCAATCGACAATATCTCATATCGTCCACCTGACCCCTGGCTTCATTTCTCCTGCAGTATTCGGGTTGACTAAATTAGACCGAGGTAATGCGACTCTCAATTATACATATGCTCTATTTTCTGTAATCTAATCTCGTGGGGTGGCATGGTGCTCTTGAGCTTTCTCTACTGTAGTTGGCTGGAGCTAACAGATGAGGTACTGCCTGCCAACGTGTGTATTTCCAGTTTCTTGGGAAGCAAAGATCTTTTTTTTTTTTAAACTAGTAGCCGTGTACGTGCAACGCACGATCTTTAAAATACAAATCCTCATTGTGCACAAGCACAGTTACTCTTTTAGCGAGTTCTTACCGAGTCATTTAAATGTATCTTATGCCCAACGATGCGAGCACGCGTAACACATGATCCACACACATGTCTTCGGTCAAGATCACATAATGTATTATACATGTTTTATAATATATTCAATTCAATAAATCCATTTTAATATCATTTTATAAAATCTTCAAAATCATCCTGTAGTACGACTGAACCATTTTTGTAAAACATGACTCATGCCATAAAAAATTGATCGCAACCACGTACTCCCACATAGACGGACACGCGTCCGATTAAAAAGATATCGGACAAGATGAGCCAAAACACTCTGACTCGCTCCGTCACTGCTCCCCTTCCACTGCATTCTCACCGACGGCGAGAAGAAGACCCTCACCTGGCCGGTCCATGGCGGCAGCCCTTCCCCAGCCGCCGCCCCAATCCATGGAGGCTCCCTTCCGCTTCCACTGCGCCGTTCCATGGCAGCTCCCCTCCTCCCGCCGTTGCGGCCGTTCTCCTCCCGCTGGCACGCCGGTCCATGGCGGCCGCCCCTCCCTTACCTTCTCTTCCCGCGGCCCGAAGCTGCCGCCTACGTATTCCACCTCGCCTCCTCTTTTCTGGCCGCTCTCCAGGCCCGCCACCGCCACGAACCCGTTCGCCACGACCAGCCTGGTCCGCAGCCACGATTCCGCTCCGGCGGCCATGGATGAGATTCGTCTCCAACAGCGTCGCCGCGGTCCGATCGGGGGTACCCTGATGGGCATACTTCGTAGACGGTGAGGAATCCGAGATCCCCATTAGGAATGATACAAGGGTTTGGGCTTTTTGTGTAATCTAGCGTGAGCCTTTACATCTTCAGACGTTTCTCTGAATTTTTTACCTGTTCTTAAGTGTTGTGCTATCATGATTAGGACAGGATTGTAAATTTGAGGAGTATGGTGCATTAAAACGATGCATCCTCATGGATTTCATGGAGTTGACAGATTTGGAATGCCAATCTACACTGAACGGATTGGCTCAGTGAATTCGGCCTACAAAGGTATACACAGTGCCAACTTCTGTAGATATCACGAGCCTCTGACACAATGTGTTAACTTTTAGATTATCATTCTATATTCCACTGACAGCTCAAGCCCTCACTAAATTATGGCACCTCTTGCAGGCTCATTAAGCTCTATGCACACTACCGCCTACTTGATTAAGGAACCCCTCACTGTATATAAGTAGCAGCATGCTTGCACGACTTATGCATTATTAGAGCTAGTTAGCTACGAAGAGTTGCCATAAATCCTAGCTAGCTGTGCGCTAGTCTGGTGTTATATTATTATTTTCATCTTGCTGGCTCATTAAGCTCTTCTATGCACACTACCAGCATGCTTGCAGGACTCATGGCAGATGTTCTGTTGTTATTTTCATCTCATGGAAGATGTCCCAACTATCTTAAAAAATGGTCCTAGTCTACAACTAATGCAACTGTCATTTTTCAAGAGAAGAGGTATCTTTCAGGATGTGACTTTCTTATGTTCATTCATATTATTTTGTCAGGGCATTGTTTCAAATTTTGGACAGGGCAGCGATATCAGTATTGAAATACCACAGGGATCTGCCAAGACTACCTGGTACGATTTCACTTCATGATGCTATCTATACCTCTTGCCACATGTTCCATTGATCTATACTTATATTTTAACAAACATGGACGTTTCTTGATCACTAAATGGAAGTACCATGTTCCGAATAGCTGATCTGGGTTACCGTGGTCATTTGCAAGGGCTGGTGCATTGTTTGTCTGACCATTTGCAAGGGCTGGTGTAACGGCTGCAGTGGGAGTTTTTTTGAGATCACGGGCTTCCTTCTTTTTTCTCAATATGTCGTCTGTATGTAGTGCGTAGTACTCCCTTGCCTTCTGCCTTTTTAGCTCTTTATTAGGATCTGCAAGTATTTTTATTTTGGAATATCAATAATCTATCTAAAGAAAATATGTGGGATGTATACATTAATTGGTCCTAACGATCACCATGGGAAGTGACCAACGGTGAATCTAAAGCAGTCGCTTCGGAATTGACATTGTCCATTGCAGCAGTATCATTTATCTGTTCACGGGGTTCCTTCATTCGCCTTAAAATGTCATCTCTATGAAGTGCGTAACGTTCCCTTTCCCTCTGCCTCTTGAGCTCTTTAGGGTATGCAATTTTCGGAACATCAAGTTAATTTTTGTATAGGCAGTAATATGAGTAATATGATGGTGCTGATTGCAGAAACCTTAATCACCTGAGGAGTGTGTGTTGGTTACATCCTGAAATGGTGTGCGTTTTCCAATGCGCGTTGAAGACGACATATTAGCAATCTGGAGTTCCTCTTTAATATCATGTCAGATCAGCAGAAAGGTAATTGTATCAATAATCCATTAATTGGTATTCTGACTTGCTACCAACAATTGATAATATGATGAAGAGTTTAGTGTCGCCATGGATCAGCAGAATGATTTTTGGCATAGATGAAGACAGAAGTACTATCCTTAATGTGTACTGATATTTACGTGATGTTTTCAGTTTACATATGACTGTACAATCCCAGGAGGTGAGGCAGTAAGATTGGACAAAAATGGATCAAGAAGGTAAATTAAGATACAAATTAACCTGGTTCTGGTAGATGGACGGCGAAAACAGGTAAGATGTAAGATTTACCGGTTTATCTTTTTCATGTTGATGACACAGGTAGCGGAGGCAGCGTCATCTTTGGCGTTGACGGCGGCAGCGTCATCTTTGGCGTCGACGGCTAGGAGATGGACATTGGGCCGATGATGGTGATGAAGCCGCGGCGGCGCGTCTCCGCGGACGAACAGCGGCAGTTGGCGATGGAAGGTGATCCCTGTGAGCCTCGACGGTCAGGAGATGAATGGCGTCCGCAGACAGACCGCAGGTAGGGAAGAATTTGGCGACGGAGGTGATCTCCGTGAGCCTCGACGGTCGACGATCAGGAGATGAACGCCATGGCGCAAGCTAGGGCAGAGAAACGGCGAGGCAGATGTTTCGTCTAGATTTTGTTTGTGGAGGCCTGAAGGGGTATGACGTGGGGAAACTGGCAGGAAATTTTCTGCCGGTCGACAGGATAAATCTGGGTCGTTCCTTGGACTGATTAGGATAAAACCAAACTGGATCGTTCGATCCGCTTAAGTGGGCACGATCTGATGGTCCTGGGTGGCATGTGTACGTTTTCATTTGGTGGCTTTAGCGAAGTTCAGGTTCGCTCTTTTATTAGTAGTGGAGACTAGAGGGAAGCAAAGACAGTTGAGACTTATTGCTCCCGGGCACAGTGCTCCCTCCTGTTAAAAAAAAACGAAAATCATATTTAAAAGTTTCAAAAAAACTGAAAAAAATCTGTGTATAGCCAATGATATATCCAACTAACGTGCAAAATTGCAACTTAAAAAACTTAGTATTCTGAGCTACACAAAAATGACAAATGTGTAGATCTGAGAATGTATATTTTCAAATATCTAAGTTTTACTAGATTTGTTATTTTTGTGTAGCCCACAATATATGGTATCTCAGATTAAAAATTTACACATTTGTGGGATACACCATGGGCTACATGTGGATTTTTTTTTCAGATTTTTTGGAAACTCACAAATATGTTTTTCGAATCTTCTATATCTAAATAGCAAAGCCCCACTACAAAGAATTCTCTCAACATACGAGATATCCACCTCCAACCAATCCTAGCCTTCCACGTCAACTGCCTACCATGTCACTATTTTTGTTTTTAATTTTTTTTCCAGCTGATTATCACTTGGAACGTCGCCAAAAATAGTCTACGCGTTTTCTCTCCACTAACAGATGACTAAATTGGCACTTACTCTCCTCAAAGCGACACAACATATTCAAGACATTTATGCCTAAACCGAACGGCCCATATGAGGCCCAAGAGTAATTTTCTTCTCCATTCACCGCCGCACTGCAGCCACGAACGCTTCCTCTTCTTTATCGAATATATGAACATCTTTTTTTTTTAGAAAAGGGTCACCCCAGGCTCTGCATCAAAATGATGCATACGGCCGCTTTATTTATTTTATTCAACATAGCTGGCAAAAACCTTACAACGAACGAATACAAGCTGAATCCACCATCAGTACCACAACTAGCACAAACGACAGAGTGAAACGGGGCCTTGTGCCCCGGCTACAACCATCGCCGGCTCCCTGGCCAACACAGAGATAGCGCCTTGTGCACACGCTCCGAAAATCGCCTCCATCCTCTTCCTCCAACCCAATTCAGCATGCCGATCGGAGCAAAGACACTCGCCAGGCCTGCCGCCGATGCCACCATGACACCTGGCTACGCCCCCTCCCTGTGCAAGTCCACCATAACACGACCGTCGTCGAGTCCCCGCTGCACCACGCCGCCAAGACCAGCCGTCTTCGTCATGGAAGGTGAAGCTCCACTCGACCGGTAGACCACTCCAGGCAGCACGTGTTCCAAAACGATGCCCTCAAGAGGGAGAAGCGACACTTGCCTGTTCCAAAACGATGCCCTCAAGAGGGAGAAGCGACACTGAAAGTGCCACCATCGTCCGATCCGGTAGCACCAGATCTTGGGTTTCCCCCGGAACATCATGGCGGAAGATAGAAGAATCAAGGTGACGACGCCTTCAGCAAGGTAACGACGCCCATGGGCGCCGCAATCGTCGGCTCCGACCTCGGAGCCCAGATCTCACCGGCCATCATCAACACCTTCAGATCTACGCGAGCAGAGGCAAGATCTAGGCCATGGTTGTCTCTCACGCACTCAGTATTATTGGCCATCCGATAGTCCTTCCGTATCATTTCTGGTTGTTTGATCCGCTGCAATTCCAGCATTGGGCCAAATATCACTGAAGGCAGCTACTCTGGACATCAAATCTGCCCAATCTGGTTAACTGTTCCCGAATGCCCCACTAAATTTCACCAAAGTGCATGTCTTTGAGACCGAGCATTCGCTTCTACCCATGTCGCCTCTCTCTTCCTCTCGTTGTAGCGCTCTACATGAGTCAATAAAGGTCTCCCCCTCCCCCTGGGTCGGCCTCCTACTGACCTAGGCCATCGTCTCGCTTGTCCAGACGCTCCTGCGGTATCCAACTGAGCCAACTAGGTTGCCCCTCACGCACTCAGTATTATTGGTCGTCCGGTCGTCCTTCCGTATCATTTCTGGCCATTTGATCCGCTGCAATTTCATCATTGGGTTGAATATATCCCTGAGGGCAGGGCAGCTACTCTAGACATCAAATCTGCCCAATCTGGTTAACTGGGCCCGAAAGCCCCGTTAAAGCCCACCACAGTACATGTGTTTGAGAGCGAGCATTCGCTTCTCCTCCTCTCGTTGTATTGCTCCACATGACTCAATAAAGGTCCCCCACCTCCCCCCCCTTGGTCGGCCAACCTCCTATTAACGTAGCCCATGGTCTCGCTCGTCGAGACGCTCCTGCGGTATCCACATTAAGGTATTCCACCAACGAGGGATATTACACGTCTCCTTGCGTCATGACCATCTTAGTTGATTCAACCCCCGAGTAATATATGTTGGACTCAAAACACGATAGTGTAAATAACTGCAGAAACCATCCGATGGAAACTTCTATATGAGCGGAGTGCTTGTTTTGTTTGATGGCCACCAAAGTTATCTGAAGAGGAAAGTAAAGTCTATCTGTAGAACGATTTTAGTATTCCACCAATACTTCTTTACACGTCTCCTTGCCTGATGCCCATCTTAGTTGATTCAAACCCCGATTAATTCTAAAACAATCATATATGTTGGACTCAAAAGACGATGGTGTAAGAAACTGCAGAAACCATCCGATGGAAACTTCTATCTGAGCTGAGTGCTTGGTTTGTTTGATGGCCACCAAAGTTATCTGAAGTGGAAAGTAAAGTCTATCTGTAGAACGGTTTTATTATTTTCTTAACTGATTAGAGTTGTATTTGTCAAAGCACGTAGCGGAACCGTGACCTCGTTGGAGGTCCGGGGTACGTGTTATATTGGGCAAGAATAGCCCTTGCTGTGGCTTACACAATGTCTACGTATTGGATCGGTGTACCACACCGTATCCTCTACGTATATATGTATTACAACTTCTAACACTCCCCCTTAATCTAAACTTTACAAAGATTTAGATTACGCCTAAACTCATGTAGATTTCTAACCGGAAGGGCCTTAGTGAAACCATCAGCAACCTGATCTTTGCTTGAGATGAACCTGATATCCAGTCTTTTATTTGCCACTCGTTCTCTAACAAAGTGAAAATCTATCTCAATATGTTTAGTACGTGCATGAAACACTGGATTTGCAGACAAATATGTTGCACCAAGATTATCACACCATAAGCAAGGTTTTTCTTTTAACTGAACTCCAAGCTCACCAAGGAGTGCTTCAATCCATATCATTTCAGTTGTAGCATTGGCTAGGGCTTTATACTCTGCTTCTGTACTTGAGCGTGAGACAGTAGCTTGTTTTCTAGCACACCAAGAGACCAAGTTTGATCCTATAAATATTGCAAAACCTCCAGTAGAACGTCTGTCATCGGGACAACCAGCCCAGTCTGCATTTGAAAAGGCACTTAAAAGAGTGGATGTGGAAGGCTGAAAAGTAATGCCAATTTTAACAGTGTCCATGACATATCTCAGAATTCTTTTAACGGCTGCCCAATGTACAGTAGTCGGTGCATGAAGAAACTGGCGAACCTTATTAACCGAAAAAGAGATATCCGGCCTTGTGAGTGTGAGATATTGCAATGCACCAATGATACTGCGATAACTTGTACTGTCTTTGGAACTGAGAGGCTCTCCTTCAACCAAAGACAATGACTCGGAAGGAGAAAGAGGTGTAGGTGCACCTTTGCATTTGCTCATACCAACTTTTTCAAGCAACTCTGTGGCATATTTTCCTTGTGTTAAAATAAGACCATTCCCAATTTTCTTTACCTCAATACCAAGGAAGAAGTGCAGATCACCAAGATCTTTGATAGCAAAACTTTCATTGAGATCCGGAAGCAAGGCAGAAATAGCATCATTTGAAGAACTTGTCACAATAATGTCATCAACATAGATCAACATATATATGATAATACCTGATTTCTGATAAAGAAATAGAGATGTGTCTGCCTTTGATGGTGTGAAACCCAAGCCCTGAAGCTTGGAACTGAGCCGAGAGTACCATGCTCTGGGAGCTTGTTTCAAACCATATAAAGCCTTATCAAGTTTGCAAACATAATGAGGAGCATCAGCATTTTCAAAACCAGGTGGTTGTTTCATGTAAACCTCTTCTTCCAAAACACCATGCAAGAAAGCATTCTTAACATCTAGCTGTCTCAAATTCCAACCACGAGAAACAGAGATGGCTAGAACAGTTCTAATAGTAGATGCTTTAACAACAGGACTAAAGGTATCTTCATAATCAATCCCATACCTTTGTTTAAACCCTTTTGCAACGAGACGAGCTTTGTATCGATCAATTGTACCATCAGCACGTTTCTTGATACGGTAAACCCATTTACAATCAATCAAATTTTTATTTGAACTTGGTGGCACCAAGTGCCATGTTTTATTTTTCAGCAAGGCATCATATTCTTCCCCCATTGCATTGCGCCACTTGGGATCCTCAAGAGCTTCAGTGAGAGAGCGTGGTTCATCTGTGGAAGCAAGCATACCAAAGCGAACAACACCTTTTTTCACAGTATATGGAACAGTACCATCTTTAAATTTTCTTGGTTGTCGAATACCTTTTGAAAGACGAGTGTGCACTCCAGCCACAGAAGTAGCAGCAGCAGGAGACGGCATAGAGGATCCGGTTGGAGCAGCAGAATCAGCATCTTCCTCTCCCAACGAATCTTCCGAATCAGAGGAGGGTGGTGTCGGTGACGTGGCGGTCCTGGAGTGGCCACCATCGCTGCGTGGTGCATGTGCCCCGCCAGGCGCTGTCGGAGGAGGGGATGGTGTGGGCGACGTGGCAGTGCCAGAGTGGCCACCGTCGCTATCACCTGGTCCATGCGCGGCGAGGACAAGGAGGCATCTGGCGCATCGTCCGACGCGTCCGTGTCGCTGTCTGTAGGCGGATCTGCCTCGGGAGCAGAGAGGGCGCTGGATCCGAGAGATCTTCATCAGATGAAGCACCTGATTCGTCATTTTCTGCATGATTTTGTTCTTCTTGGTTTTGCTCCGTTTCTTCACCGTTTGACTGAAATTTTCGCTGCTATGTGCATCTTCAGAAGTACTATCATCTGAGCCATCACGTGACATATTTTCCTGGTCATGATTAGTAACAATGGAACTATAGGCAAAGGCATATGATCATCAAGTGCATCCCCATGAGTACATGAAGGTGGATCGGTGGGTAACAAGAGGATGTCATTGCGAAGACGTTGACCAGCGTTAGGATGTAATGCAGCAAATGGAAACACATTTTCATCAAAAACAACATCACGAGAAACATAGACACGACCAGTTTTGATGTCTAGACATTTTACTCCCTATGACGAGGACTATAACCAAGAAACACACATTGTGTGGAACGATAAGCCAATTTTCTTTTGTTATAAGGTCGAAGGTTTGGCCAGCAAGCACACCCAAAATACGAAGAGAGTCATAATTGGGTTTAGTGTGAAGAAGATGTTCTACAGGAGTTTCAAAATCAATTACTTTACTAGGAAGTAAATTGATGAGAAAAGTGGCTGTAAGAAAGGCTTCATCCCAGAATTTTAGGGGCATGGACGCATGTGCAAGTAAGGCAAGGCCAACCTCAACAATATGACGATGTTTACGTTCTGCAGAACCATTCTGTTGATGAGCATGAGGGCATGATACATGATGAGTAATACCAATTTTCTGGAAGAAACTGTGGAGTTTTTCATACTCACCACCCAGTCAGTTTGCATGGTGATTATTTTCTTCTGAAATTTGCGCTCAACCAAGGCTTAAAAATTTAAAAAGACTTGATAAACTTCATAACGGTTCTTAAGCAAATAGATCCATGTGAATTTACTGAAATCATCGATAAAGCTTACATAGTATAAGTGTTTGCCAACAGAAGCAGGTGCAGGACCCCAAACATCAGAAAATACTTGTTCCAAGGGAGCAGTAGAAACACTGGTGGAAACAGGATATGGAAACTGATGACTCTTAGCTAGTTGACATGAATCACAAACATAAGGATTTATTTCAGGAGTATATGGAATTTGATGTTTCCTAAGAATTTGCTGCACTACAAACGAAGAAGGATGTCCTAAGCGACGATGCCATGTGGAAGACGATGGCTTTATTGTAACGAAGGCTTGCTTGGAAGACCCGGTAGACAACGCACTAGCGGGTAGAGACCACCATGACATGGCCCCTTAAACAGGATTCTTCGCGTGGCCTGATCCTTAATGAAAAAGAAATATGGGTGAAACTCAAGAAAAACATCATTACCTAATGTAAGCTTATGAACAGATATGAGATTTTTGGATGCATTTGGAACATGAAGGATGTTATTGAGATGTAAAGTACTATGGGGAGTATGCAATGTTGAATGACCAATATGACTTATGCACATACCCTTGCCGTTTGCCGTTTGTGTGTACCCGATCACGCCCCTTGTACTTGTCATGTGTAGTAAGCTTATTCAGCTCACCGGTGATGTGGTCCGTAGCTCCAGAATCGGGATACCAGTTCGTGTCCACTCCATAGGCAGCAGCAACATTGGCTTCTTTCTCCTCTCTATCATCATCAGACTCATCATCTGAACCCTTGGAATCATCCTTGAACCGCCACCAGCAGTCCGATGCAGGATGTCCGTGTATTTTGCATATCTGACACGTTACATTCACGTACGGTGTGGGAGAACGTCCATGGCCGCGGCGACATCCTCCATCACGGCGATCATCCTTGCGACCACGATCACGGCGGTCATCATCGCGAGGACGGCGATCAGCGTCCCAGCGTCGATCATCACGTCGATCATCATATCTCTGTCCTCCGTCACGGCGATCTTGGCGCCGTTCAGAGTCGTATCCACGGTCATCGCGGCTGCGGTCAGAGCGGTTACCACGGTCACCACGTTCGACGGAGCGACCACGATCACCACGCGGACGGCTGTCGCGCCCGTGGTCATATCTGCCTCGAGAAGCTGCATTGGCCGAGGACACAAAAGCAGACGCCTGTCCGGTCGCCTCAAGCATGGTTTGACGCATGTCGTGAGCACAGACTTGCGCATACAGATCATCGAGTGTAATAGCACTGTTATTGTTGACAGCGGCCACCACATCATTGTAGCTTCCGTCAAGGCCATTGGTGATGTACCCAATCATCTCATCATCATCTACGGGCTTGCCCACAGCTGCGAGTTCCGAAGCAAAACCCTTCATCTTCGTGAAGTAAACAGACGCGGTAAGATCATTCTTTTTCGTGCCATTGAGCTCTCCACGCAGCTGATTGATTCGAGCTCGAGAACCAGCACTGAACATGTTTGTGATGATTGCCCAAACTCCAGCCATCGAGTCCACACCAACGACATGGGCAAGGATTTCCGGTGAGAGGGAATTGATAATCCAGCTCAACACCGTGGCGTCCCGCAGAACCCACGCATCATAGGCAGGGTTGGGAACCATGATCTTCTTCTTTTCTTCATCTTCTACCTCCACAAGTTTCGCCGGCGCCTTCTCGGTCCCATCAAGCAGACCTTGAACTTGAGAAGCACGAAGAGCGGGAGAGACTAGGGTCTTCCAGAACAGGTAGTTCGACCGAGTCAATTTTTGCGAAGGAGGGTTCCCCAGGGAAGCAGTCAAGGGCGTCGCTGACGAGGAGGATGCCATGAAGCTTGTCGGGGAAGGTTTTCCGATGGTAGATCGTGATGTGGTGTGTAGGCTTCCGATCAAGGAGATCGTGGGAGGGTTTTGTAGAGCTTCGATCGAGAGGATCGTGTAGAGGTTTTCCGATCAAGATGATCGTGAGAGGGGGGTGTATGGCGGCGGTGACGGCGGCTAGGTTTTGTGGATCGTGCGCTCTGATACCATGTCAAAGCATGTAGCGGAACCGTGACCTCGTTGGAGGTCCGGGGTACGTGTTATATTGCGCAAGAATAGCCCTTGCCGTGGCTTACACAATGTCTACGTATTGGATCGGTGTACTACACCATATCCTCTACGTATATATGTATTACAACTTCTAACAGTATTGATGGACATGATAATCTTCAGGGAACTGACACCATGGAACAAGGAAGTGAAATTGTTCATTGCAACTTTTTATTTTCGATTTGTACTGTTGTTGCCATCTTCATTGAGTCTCTTATTTGTAGGCTTAGAATGCAAAAATATTTTATTCCAACAGAGGTACACAATGCTTGTGAAGAGGAAAAGAAGAATGGGAAGGTACATTTCTTCAGCTGGGCGCATATATACTTTATGATCTGTTGTTTAGAGTACTTCTTGCTGTAGCTCATTTCATCCACATACACCAATCTGTTCGGATTCTTCTATAAACTTCTTAAACT
This sequence comes from Poa pratensis, assembly GCA_947311845.1. Classification (NCBI taxonomy): domain Eukaryota; kingdom Viridiplantae; phylum Streptophyta; class Magnoliopsida; order Poales; family Poaceae; genus Poa; species Poa pratensis. The sequence goes on from CAMZMU010000041.1 coordinate 89,904,714, forward strand.
ATCCATCTAAACCTTATGACCAGCAAACCATATATTTGCTTCCCCCTTATCTTTTTTGTTCCTGTAAAGCCTAGATGTGGGAACAAAAGTTTTGAGTCATCTACATGACAAAACGTAAATCAGTTAAGGTTAAATATAGTGTTATGTAAGTCGGAAAGCAACCAGTTAGTCTATATAATCCTGAAACTCAAGACAGTAAGTTCATTTATATAATTCTAAATCTCCAACTTAACAATACATTCCACTTATAAGTCAAAAAAGTGCCATATATACCGTGTATTTAGTTTCAGAGGGATGCCAAGGTAGCAACTGGGCAGCAAATTATTTCCAGCACAACACATGATTATGAAGTCCTGCAAACTTCATTTTTTAATATTTCATTTGACCTCTAAGTAGTATTTTCCATGTTCTTTTAAAACTTACCATATGCTCCTTTCATTCATTTTTCTTTCCCTCGGCTGCTTATTTAAGTGACTAAAAGCAAACTAATGTCTAGATATATGCATGGGTAAGCAAACTATCAACTATAGTATATTGGAGCCTATCAGCACATTAACTTTTTGTTGCACTATATATATCAGTATCCGACATGTGCACGTTTACGGAAGAGGTGGCGAGGGATATTTTTATCCGACATGGATGGTCACTTGATCGCCGGATTGGTCCTCCATAGGCGCTCGAGTCCACCTTCAGTGCTGGCGTTCACTATATTCATTTCATGATTGTAATTCGTCTAGTGCTACACATACTATTTTATTTTCTCGCTTGGATTGCGGCTCTGTGCATTTATATGCAGAGACGGGTGTAATGCTTAAACTTTAAGTAATAAAGCCCTTTATCTAAAAATATATATCAGTATCTAGAATTTACAATTTCTCATCACATGGATTGGATTTCTCTAAACCATGTGGACAAGTTTCAGGTTAGTACTACATGATGCAAATACATTAGGTATTACGGTTTTGCTCTCCAATTTGTTAGAGTGGTTAACCAGGGTACAAAATAGGCATTTAATTTTCTCTATGACAACCAATCTCTCACCAAATGTGATTAAACCTGACAAGCTAGCCACAGACAAGCAATTTTTTCCTGCTTCAAGACAGTTGCTAAAGCATGAACCTGCTTCCTCATGGCCCAGGGAATGTGTATGAAGAACAAAAGAATCTCAAGCCAGCCCTCGCGGTAAACAAAATGATGTGAAGCCAAGTCGAGACGACTTGCAGTCTGCAGCCGCATGTGTATATGGTCGAAGCAGCGCCGTTCCAAATCTGTTCCGAGATTACACAACATGACAACAACATCTATGCACTGGTGTAATCCCCATGAACTAGGGGTTGTAGAAATTATAATCTTTGTCTACTAGACCAAAATGTATTACTTTTCGTACAAGATAAACATCACTCATCTAACTGCTATCCGGAGTGCCCTGAAATTGTTCAGATTTCTTAGAAATTTGTTATGTCCACAAATTCTCAAGTATTTGTGCGGCCTTGTTTTTTCTTAGATATTTATAATGTTTTTCTTCATTATTTCTATTTTTATGAGAATGGTGTTGTGTTTTTTTAGGAGACTTTCAATTTATTTTAGGATCCAAAGAGGCAGTGCGGAGCTTGGGCCGCATCGATGGGGGGCAAACGGGCTGCAGAAGCATGTTGGGCCACTGTTGCGGGAGAGGGGGGGGGGGGGGGGGATAGGCTAAATACCACTAGCTTTTTTAGACAAATGGGCCGAAAAGCAGTGGATTTTAGCAAAAAAAATCTTGGGCTTGGCGGGGGGGGGGGGGGGGGGGGGGGGGGGGGGGGGGGGCACTGCAAAGAGGCCAGGATCAATTACAAGAATTTTATCCATCAAACCATCCTAATTCAAAAACCATACAGTTGAGATCCAAACTCGAACCAACTAGAAGTCCAATAAACCAAAGAAAAACATTCTAGCACACTACATCCGTACAAACTGTGATGCACTGCCAGATTACTTACCAATATGTGTGTAACTTTATGCCAAATTCCATGTTCTGTATCTCTATATACTTGTTAAAAAAAACTGTCATTCTATTGTAGTAATAGACGAGCGCGGCAACGCGTGCCAACATGATCTAGTTGGGATTTAGGAGTACTACTAGGTGCGTAAAACAGGGGAAGGCAAATGAATATAGCGGACAAAGTTAGCAAGGAAATCGACTGGAAAATTAGCTGCATGCCGATGCTAAGTATAGTATGATGTCTAACTCACACTGAAATGCAAATAAAAGGGCTTTGTGTATCGTTTCGATGCAGGCACCGACGGAGCTACATGCTACCAGCCGGGTGCACAGGAACCGGGTAGCCTTTTGTTTTACCTTGAAATTAGCTTAAAAAAATCAGTGTGTACACCCTGTAATCAACGATTAATGCACCCTGGTGAGCTAAATCAGTGCATATTACATGGTAGTGCATCCTGATTGAGTTTGCTCTAGCTCCGCCACTGGATGCAGGCCGAGGCTTCGTCCCTCTTTTCAGAAAAAGACTTCGCATCCAAGAGCAAGCTTTGGGCTCTTCCCCCAACTCAGACATCACACTCGGTTCACCAGGAGACGGTAGAATTCGATCCATCGAGCACGGTGCTGCACGAGTTCGCCTGATCGATCACTACCTGCGTACGTGCAAGCTAGAGCTAGCTAGGAGTAGTTCATTTGCTGCAACCAAGCATAGTAATACCAACGGATGTGTCACACGGTAGCAGCTGCCTGAAACGGTTTCACTGCTTTGTCGACAATCTCGTGTGACACAGGAGATTAAACACAGGGCATATTGCAATATCTATGTGGACCATTCGGAAGAAAACAATTTTGAAGTTAGCGCGTAACAACCATGTGAAAATGTGAACTATCATAAGGTTTGAACTCCGTACACATGCTGAAATATTTCATATTCAGTACTAGTAGTATTTTCTATCGTTCCTGTGACTAAGAACAAAAAACACACGTCCATATGCCGATCAGTCCATGCACACTAAAGGTTTACAAATTGGACGACATAGACTGATCAGTAATCACAAAACACCAGTTAAATGGTCATCTGACCTTTAGAGCACTCTGGACAAAGGAGGCGGCCTTTAGACCGGCAATTTGAGCAAGGGGCCAGATCAGCTGCATTCGTTTCAGCTCCAAGTGATTCGTAGATATCTTCCAGCATGCCAAATGTGAAGGTTCCACCTTTCCTAACAGAACCTACTCCTTTGCATGTTGAACATGCTACCATGCGAAGATCACCACAACGCTTGCACATTTTTAAAGACCTGCAATGCAGTACCTTTTTTTAAGCAAAAGAAGGGTATTGGGGTTTCATTGCAGACGCCCATTTTTATTTCTCGCGAGCAATTAGAAACATCATCATTGTAGTGCAATACTCATTCGAACACAAATGAATTAGCTCACTCTTTAAATATGTTCAGAACTTCTCATACTATTTCAGTTTGTGCTGGTCATATATGATATCTTTCTCTTTTAATTTGTCATAAGGGCAACTAGTTTACGACTTTGCATAAACTGATCCTACCAAGGAATGAAATTACAGAAGAAAATGTGGAATAGCTACATTGAACTGCATGGTAACGGCATAATTTATGCTGGAGTAGCTAATTAGCACATAGTGCCTTCAGAAGTTCCCAAATGGAAAATAAAATTCCCTTAAGCAAATATTGGAAAGTTTATTTATAGTTTAATCCTTGGATCCAAGCACTTGAATTTTCACCTTAAGTTCAAATTATAGCATACCACTGTTGTGACGTCAAAGCAAAAAAAAAATTTGCTAACATTCGCACTAATTTTTAGATAAAGAGTATAACATTCGCACTAATGTGTGTTTTCTATGATGATTTGTATGTCACCACTTCCCTCTGTTCCTCAGTTGGTGCCAGTAAAGTTCGTTTCCTATGAGGACAATGAGTTCTTTTACCATGAACATGCATTCACCGGAATTGGGATGCACCCAAGAACAAATGAGAGGGGAACAAGCAAAGCAAGAAGCGGACAAGGACCTTCTCTGCGAAGTGGCGATGAAGCCATCGACCTTTGCGCGGCGATGCTGGCGCCGAGAAGAAAAGCACCCACCGCAAAGCCGGCGATCTCGCTATCCGTCAGTCCCTCCATGCCCGCGCTTTTCTCTCCCACGGGCGAACGAATCCACTGAAAACTGGATGCATTGGTGGAGGAAATAATTGGATTTGAACAAACCTTAAATGGAACAACTCAAGCAAGCTAGGATTTCTCACCCAGAACAGAAATCGATCCTAGCTCAGATGAGGACAGCGACGATTGCGAGAGAAATTCCTTGCAGTTGTGTGCTTCGGCGGGAGGATGGCGAGGTAACCTATTTGGCGGAGAGGCCGTCGTGAAGAGGATAAGGCAGGCCGACGTGGACTTCTCTTCTTTTCATGTGGAGCGCAAACGAATTATCATTTTTCTTTTAGGCCCCGCTTGCAAACTTTGTATTGAGATTGAGACCCCTTAAAACGGCAAACCGTAAAAGCCGTTTTAATTACCTGCTTTCCGGTATGGCTTGATGTTCGCCCGACAACACGCGTACCGAAAAACAGCCCGCAAAATAGATTTAAGTTTTACAACTGAAGTAGTTTTGCCCCACAATTAACTTGGAAATTAGTTACAAATTTTCCCATCATTTGTAAATTATTGACAGTAGTTTTCAATTAAAAGACATCGCCTGGCCAAAAAAACACCATCACCATGAGGTGGAGCACCACCACCACCATGAGCCAAAGCACCACCATTGATCGAACCACCACAACCATCAACTGAAGCGCCACCACAAACAGCAGCCGCTTGGCTTCTCTGTTCCATGATTTTCATTTTTCTCATCTCCTACCACTATCTTGTAGTGACATACAGTGGCGGAGCCAGCATGTAGCGATTTTTTTTTCCGATAAAGGGAGTTTTATTACTTAAAAGGTTTAAGTATTACACCCAGACTCTGCATAATAAGGATGCACACAGCCGCAAGAAGTTCTGAAGTTCAAAAAATAAAATAGGCGAATTACATATCATGATGAGAAATTGTAAGAACGCCTAAGGAGGTGGAGGGCCAATCCGCAAATTATGTTGCCATCCATGTTGGGATAAAAAGTCTCTCGCCGTATCCTCCAGTCTGGTACACACCTCCATAAACAGGTCTCGATGCCCCACATGTTGCAACTGAGACCACGAACGGAGCGTAGCTGTACTCCTGTAGATTACCTGCATAAGAGAACATTTTTTATCATTAAACACCTTGTCATTTCTACACAGCCACAGCGACCATATTACGGCAAGCGCTGCTACCCTAATAAGTTGTTTAAACCTCCTATCCACCCCATTCAGCCAACTGCCAAAAATATTTGCAATGCTTATGGGTGGGTATAAAGTAGAACCTATCTGGATTATCGACCATATAGAACTAGCAAATTGGCACTCGAAGAATAAGTGTTTGATAGTTTCGTCTTTGTGACAGAAAACACACTTTTTACTTCCTTGCCAGTTGCGTTTCGCAAGGTTGTCTTTAGTAAGAATAACCACTCGACGAAGATACCACGCAAAGACTTTGTTTTTTAGTGGAATCTTCATCTTCCAGATTTTTTTATTATTGTCAACCGGCACATCTGGTTGGATTAACGCGGTATACATAGAGTCTACAGAAAATTTACCACTCTTGTGTAAATTCCAACGAAACTCATCGATCCCTTGTGTCAAATTGACAGCATCTAGACGCTGTAGCAACTCGTGCCAAGCAACTAGTCTGGGACCAATAAGATCTCTTCTGAACGTCACATTTGGAGGATTATCCACCAACACTTGAGCGAGTGTATCGCTTTTGTGACGTCCAAGGACTACATTGTATAAAGCTGGATATTGTTCTCGGAGCGAGGTGTTCCCCAACCACTTATCCTTCCAGAACCTTATCTCAGAACCATCCTTAATAGAGAAAGAGCCATACGGGAAGAAGAATTTCTTCGTCGCCATTAGGCCAGCCCAAAAGTGTGAATCACCAGGTTTCCAAGAGACATGTGACACCGCACTTGAGCCAACATACTTTCTCCTAAGGAGCGTCTGCCACACACCTTCTTCAGTCAGGAGCTTAAACAACCACTTACCAAGAAGGGATCTATTCTTGACCTCAAGGTCTTGAATCCCTAGACCACCGTGATCCTTAGGGCGGCACACGGCCTCCCATTTGGCTAGCCGGTATTTCTTTTTTTCGTTATCCCCTTGCCAAAAGAATCTAGATCGAAAATAATCTAATCGATGCAAGACTCCTTTCGGTAACTGGAAGAATGATATCATATACAGTACCATATTAGTTAGTACTGAATTTATGAGAACCAATCTTCCACCCAGGGATAGTAGTTTTCCTTTCCAGCTACTCAACCTCTTTTGTAGCCTCTCCTCGACGTGTTTCCATTGAGCAATCGTTAGCCTCCTAAAGTGAATTGGGATGCCTAGATAGTTTATTGGAAACTGGCCTAACCCACAGCCAAAAAGTTCAGCGTACTGGGTAGCCTCGTCCTGGGCCTCACCGAAACAAAACAACTCGCTTTTATGGAAATTAATTTTCAGACCGGAAAGTTGCTCGAACGCTGATAATATTAATTTCAGATTTCGTGCCTTTTCCATATCATGTTCCATAAACAGGATTGTATCGTCCGCGTATTGAAGAATGGACAATCCGCCATCCACTAGATGCGGTACCACCCCTTCAATTTGCCCATCAACTTTCGCGCGCTCAATGATTATGGCTAGCATATCAGCGACTATATTAAATAATATAGGTGATAGTGGATCGCCTTGTCGTAATCCCTTTTTCGTCTGGAAGTATCGACCAACGTCATCATTAACTTTGATGGCGACACTTCCTCCGGAAACGAAATTATGTATCATAGAACGCCACTCATCCGAAAAACCTTTCATCCTGAGTGTTTGTTGGAGAAAAGACCACTTGACTTTATCATAAGCCTTTTCGAAGTCTATTTTCAAAATTACCCGTTTAGCTTTTTCCGATGCAACTCATGAACAGTCTCATGCAAGATTACTACCCCATCTAGGATATTGCGACCTTGCATAAAAGCCGTCTGAGTTGGTTTCACAACATGATCAGCCACCGAATTAAGCCTAATAGTTGCGGTTTTTGTGAATATTTTGAAGCTAACGTTTAGAAGGCAGATTGGTCTATATTGTTGAATCCTTTCTGCTTCATTAACCTTAGGCAGCAAAATTATCTCACCGAAATTGAGGCGAAATAGATCGAGTTGTCCAGCATGCAAAGCATGAAACATCTCGAGCAAGTCCGATTGGATTATGTCCCAAAAGGTTTGATAAAGCTCAGCTGGAAAACCATCCGGACCCGGTGCTTTGTTGTGTTCCATTTGGAATACCGCCTTCTTTACCTCCTCCTCAGAGTAAGGAGCTGTAAGATGGGCGTTTTCCTGATCGGAAACTTGTGGGATATCATCTATTTGGGATTCATCTAGCGAGAAATTATCTGCATCTGGCTCCCCAAATAAATTCTTGTAGTAATTTGTGATATATGTTTTGAGTTGCTCATGACCTTCAATCGTACCCTCATCTTGAGTGAGAGAATGAATGAGTTTCTTTCTGTGTCTGCCATTAGCTAGACTGTGAAAGTATCTCGTGTTCAAATCTCCCTCCAAGATAAATTGAGCTTTTGATCGTTGGTACCATTTGAGCTCCTCTTCACGAAGTAATCGCGCCATCTCCGCATTGGATTGATTTTTTAATTCGATCTCCTGAGATGATAGCGGTCTCACTTCAGCAAAAGCCTCTAATTCATCAATTATGGTTGACAAACGAAGCTTTTCCTTTTTTAGTTGGCCAACCATATGTTTAGCCCATCCAATCAGGTGTTTGCGCGTCGCGCGTATTTTATTGTTCCACCTTTGGATTGGATTAACACCAGGTACAGGCCGCTCCCACACCATTTTAACCATATCAGAAAAACCTTCCCTGTGCAACCAACCCAGTTCAAATTTGAACTGGCGTTTACGGTATGGGTTAGGTGTTCCTGTGGTCAGAAGTAGGGTTCACATGAACCCAATAAAATTAGATTACTCTCTTTACATTCACCGTATTTTCACTGCTTATTCCTGCTTTGAACCTAGTATTACAAAGCAATGAACCCAATCAAAAATTGTTCTAGCTTTGCCTCTGGTGACATACATTCCACTCGGGTTCATCGACATCACCAACTTCTGCTCGGCAATGATGTCCGAGATCACCTTGTCCTCCTCAAGTTTAATTGTTCGCTCCTCGAAGGTGGCCTTGCGCTTCTCATCTTTCCGGATTGAGGGCTACCTTGACTGCTTCTCTTGTTGTTTCCTCTCTGACAACTTCGATTGTTGAGCCACAAACAATTTCTTGTTCTTCACTATCTCATCAATTTTCCCTCTCAAGTTTGCGGCCTCGGCTTTATTCTTATCCCTTTCCATCTTTCTTCCATTGGGATTTCTCTTGTTTCTTCTCCCCTTTGATTAATCACTATCTTCATCATCATCCATGGTAACGAAAGCACCGCTCTTCGGCGGAGCTTCTTGACCCCTCAACCTCTATTTCTCACGATGCTCAACAAATTTCCAATGTTGGAGCCCAAATGGTTTGCCTTTGCTGGCATTAGTTTGCACCTTTCAAGTGCAATGCGTTTCTACATCCAAAATGCAGAAAAATATGAGAATTCATAGTAAATAATCAGATAAAAATTCGTTGTACATTTGACATACATAAGAAACTTACATAATCATCTATAGTGCAACCACTTGGGGGTGCATTCCTCACTTTCTCCAAGAAAACCCACTCTAACGGCTACAACATTGTTTGATCAGATCATATCGATCTTGGAGTGAGCTCAATCAGCAAGGAGATGATATTCCAACTGGCATGAACAATGATACATGTTCTTGATTCGTTGCCAATACTTCTTGCCACTTTGATCATTGACGGTCACGTGATCGAGTGACACACACTCCCATGCCTGCACCAATGTGACATCCTCAATCTTGGTGCAATTTAAGATTCTCCTGCGTTGTGTCGGTTGAGAAGCGTCGAATACCTTTTCCCCAATCTCTTCTGAATAATCCCCATCATCACCCCATTCATCCATGCCGGCGTCAAATGTCTAAAGTGGCGCACTACGAACATCGACCTCATTTTCCTCCAACATATCTACATACACTACCAAAAATCCGGCGATCAGGGACGATTCAATAACGTGGTGATCGTGCTTCAAACGGCGCTATGTGCAATCCTCGACGTTTCACGCGACGTTATGGAAAAGTCAGGGATCGGGTGTCATAGGCGATTCTACGACGGTTCGTTGACACTCAAAACGTCGTAAGAGATCCGCGACGTTTATATAATCGTCTTGTGTACTCGTCCGGCCCATTATCAGGCCAAACACATCGCGAAGTTTTTTTATCGTCACAGATGTGCACCACGTGGCAAACGGCCGTCAGCGCCGTCTGATGACGTCACGTTATACTCGACGAAATCGTAACGTCGCGACATATGATGATGTCAAGGATGCCGCGACATTTTTCGCGTTCGTCACGAATGAGCACGAACGAGTGATCGCCATGTGGGATGCCCACAAAGTGGCACGTGGATATTCCGCGACAGTTTTATTTCGTCGTAGCGAGGCGCAATTATGTCATCTATGGTCTCGATGTTAATTATCCGTCGTCGTTACCATGCAATCGGTTGATGCCATGTGCGCTTAGCGTATTTGTCGACGTGTCTTTTGTCGATGACGAAAATTTTCGTCGCGCGTAGGTCGTGACGTCAATGCGCGCGACATTTCTTTTGGGTCAAGGTTCGGATGATCATTTCCGCGATCTGAAATGCATGTAAAATTCTAGCCCTAATAGTATTCCCAGCAGAGCAAACACAACACATGCAGAAAATACATAAATTCTGAATTAGAGGTCTCAGCCTTGCTCACCAGCATAGGCAACAAAGGCTACAAAGGCCACGTTCTATAGTTCACCAGACAACATGTGGTTGACCAGCAGTGGCAACATACAGTTTTCGGCCTCTCAAAGGCCACCAGCAACATACAGTTTGAGACTCACGAAGGGCACCAAAAATCCTCACAAAGACTTACCAAAAAGCCACGAGTTTGTAGAGGTTTTCACGAAGCAGCGTGTTTAGCCAACATCTGCTTGATAAGTGCATTGCACAATTATTGATCCTTGATCACACGGTTCAAGTCTTGTTCATACTTGATCTTGTTTGCGTCAGCATGTTCCTTCGCCTTCTTGTACTCATCAACGATAGACTCCAGTTCCTGCCTCTTTTTTTTCTCAGAATCAAACTGAAGCTGAATCTGAAACTTTGGCACACTCGTATGGCTTAGTATCACACCTATGTTTTTGAAGAAATTAGGCTTTTGATTGCCCTGACACAGCACGGCAGCGACAACTTCAGCAGCAGAAAGAGGTTCCTTGACAGTGCCATCCGCTGAAGTAGATGGTTTCATCCTACTTTCCATTTTAGCCTATAAAATATGTACAAGCATAAGATGAAATAGCAGCTGAACTAGCTTGTAAGGTACATTGATGTAAATACCAGATGATAAGAATTTAAGGAACATGGACGAAATATACTCCCTCCTTTCCAAAATGTAAGCCTTTCTAGCCATTTTCTGCACACATGTATATAGACATGCTTTAGTGCAAGATTCATGTGAACCTTGCACTAAAACATTTCTAGATACATGTGTGCAGAAAATAGGTAGAAAGGCTTACATTTTGGAACAGAGAGAGTAGCAGACAACAAGCTTGTACATAACATAGATTTTTCTTACGCATGTACATTACTAGCAGATGACAAGCGTAGTAGGAAACCATTATGAAATGACAAGGGTACAGTGCAGATTTTAACAGACGTATCTGGTGATGCGAAATGACAAGGGATCTGCATGTACAATCATTGATGCAACAACAGCTAAACTAGGATAGATGACAGGCATGTAAGGAACATAGCCGTAAATAGCAGACAAGAAGCATGTAAGGAACATAGCTGAAGATAGCAGATCACAAGGATATATGAACTAGCAAATGACAAGCAAGTAAGCACGCATGTACATGAACTATCAGATGACAAGCATAGGTGAAATGGCTGAGATTGCAGCATAAGTCACAAAGGAATACCGGAAAAGGTACCTAATAGATTCTAATGAGGTTAATTGTAACTTTCAGAGATGTACAAAATTATCAGGGACTTACAATTGCTCTTTTCACAGGCGAATTGAATCCATGCCTGGCATTGTGCGTAGCTTTGAACAATTCGACAGCATCTTTCCCCTGTCGTAGCCAACCTTGTAGCTACGAGATCCTATAGCAGCACGGAACCAGACTGCCTGTCTGCCACTGGCGGCTTTCATACAAGCTATCTGCACAAACAAAGAGTATGAACAGGTTAGGTTAAGTCCAGATTATAGGATTGAATCAGTGGCAAGGTTCAGTGAACAAAGACACGACCTCATTCCGGGTGTGGCCCATTTCTCGACTAACTTGCCCCACTGTTCTTCGCTCATGTGCCTTACTACATGAGGAGGTGTTCGTACAACCAAAGCCTTGTCTCCAACATGGTCAAAATATGGCTCTTCAGGTAATGGCGTCTTTGTCTTGTACGGTTCCTGACATTCATTAGAAGAGATCCATGAATCCAGGGGTCGTCGAGGTCCAAATCAAATTTTGCCTGAAACAAAAGAAAGAGCATTCTTCACTTTTATGAAGAGCAATGGAATGAACTGGAAAGTTGGGTTACAAAACTTACGCTCAAGTGTCTGGCAAACCCAGAAAATACGTCAGGTCTTTCCTTGTAATCTTTCCAATGGGGGAAGATAGGGACAACATCATTCACAGCTACTGAACAAGCTGTAGCATACATGGAAGCAATCTTTGGGTGCACTGGCCTTGTCCTTCCGGAGGAATAATAATTCCGATCCTCTGGCCCTGCATTTCCAGGCCCAACAACTTATGTACTGGTGGCATTTTGCCATGGGGAGGTGCCTGCTTGCATTGGGCAGCTGCCTCCTGGTGGTGGCCAGTTGTCTCCTTCTGTTGGGCAGCTTCCAGCTGGCCATGGGCAACTGCCTGCTCGCATTGGGCGGCTGCCTCTTGGTGGTGGCCAGTTGTCTCCTTCTGTTGGGCAGCTTCCAGCTGGCCATGAGCAACTGCCAGCTCGCATTGGGCGGCTGCCTCCTAGTGGTGGCCAGTTGTCTCCTTCTGTTGGGCAGCTTCCAGCTGGCCATGGGCAACTGCCTGCAAGGCTTTGGAAGTTGCAGACCTTAATAGTCGTGGTGTTGCGGCTACAGGTACAGCTGGAGGAGTCGGTTTGATCTTTCTCTTTACTACCGGAGTCTCAGGATTTGTGCCATCAACTATTTCTGCATTGACACGCTTGCGATTGCGAACTTCACCAGGTTTTGTTTGTGGTTCTAACATGGATAAAGATCTCAAAGTTAGGCACAAACATAACACTTGCTAAGAACATACTACAGCTACAAAGTACGCTACTCACTTCCGGGTTTCTTCCATGGGGTGTATTTTCTGTTCTAAAATATATGACTGGTATTGATTGTTCTTTAGTAGTGATGATGTAACAGACCGATATGAGTAATCTATTATGTGGAACTAAGACCGATAGGATCGCAAAACTGATCTTAAGCTTAATACAAGCTAGAAAATAAGCAAACTTTGACCATAAGAACTCATTGTGGTTCTAACATGAATAAAGAGCTCAAAGTTAGGTACAAACATAACACATGCTAAGAACCTACTACAGCTACAAAGTAAGCTACTCACTTCCGGGTTTCTTCCATGTGGTGTATTTTCTGTTCTAAAATATAGGACTGGTATTGATTGTTTTGTAGTACTGATGATTTAATAGACTGATTTGAGTAATCTAATATGTGGACCTAATACTGAAAGGATCGCAAAACTGATCTCAAGCGACATACTAGCTGGAAAATAAACAAACTTTGATCATAGGAACTGATCAAACAGAAGCATCGAACAGGTAATTAAACAAACATGTGCACGAAACAAGCATCAAACAGACGAAAATAATTCTGTCAAGAATGCATCTGGGCTTTAGGGACTTTGTCTTACGGCTGTTCTTGGCGGGAACCGTTACTCGTCGCCAGCCAGGAGGCACTGACGACGATGGACGGGCTGCGAGCTGGACGGCGAGGTGGCAAATCTTGAGGGCGAGCTTGACGGCGAGGAAGCAGATCCTGGCGGCAACCTGGACGGCGAGCTTGACGGCGAGGAGGCAGATCTTGGCGGCAACCTGGAAATCGAGGTGGCAGATCTTGCCGGCGACCTTGACTGCGAGGAGGCAGATCTTGGCGGCTACTTGACGGTGAGGAAGGCAGATCTTGGAGGGCTGGCGGCTACTTGGACGTCGAGGTGGCTGATCCTGACGAGACGTGTACGGCGAAGCGGCAGAGCTTGAACCGCACTGTCTTGGTCTACCAGTTGGCTAGGTGAGAGATGGATCTGCATGTGTAAATTTCCGCATTAGGGTTTTTTAGACTAGAGTGCAAACAAGAAAGTAAACAAGAATCGACAACATATGCTCTATCCTAGTAGTTTCGGCAGTTTCCATCCAAATCTTGGCTGTTTTGATATCATCGAACCGCCTGTGTTAGTGTTTTGTAATGTACATATGGCATTAGTATCATTTGCCTTTTTCTTGCAATAAAATGGTAGACACAACTATCTGATTGTATGATACAACATATGTTCAATTGCCTTTTTCTTGCAACAAAATGGTAGAAACAACTATCTAACAAGTATTTTAAAAAAATGCATCAAATACTTTAGTTTCTGAGAAATACTGAAGTTTGGTATCAAAGTATTTGTGAATTATTTGATAAAAAGGGCTGCCCATCTTTTTTGGAAACTTTGGTTACAAACTAAGCCTTACCATTTCTACTTTCTTACTACTGCAGGCCTAAGGAGCGCTGTGAGGCGCTAATCCGTTTGTTTTGCGGCTGCTTATGTAAATTTGTTGGTGTCGACATAACGGCTGACAGAAGGGTGATGAATACAACCTGGGGTTTGAAATCCCACATAAGTTCCATGTGGATATCCAAGATATCTACCACATAAAAGGAAGCGTGGGGAGGTCTGGAATGGCTGCCCTCGCTGGCGAAATCATCCACGAGTCATATAAAAAGATGAAGATCAATCTCCCACGAAAAGGCACGATTTCTGGGAGAAGCAGCCACTTGACGAGGTTAACCTCAAATATGCTGCTATCGATGGGTTTGTTGCCTTCGAGCTGTACAGTAAGCTCCAGAACAGGTGTGGCACCTGCTCTGGCACATATTTCCAGAGAGACGGTTGCCCCGTGCGCCAGCCCAAGATATCTGGCTGCACGTTACGACAATGCAACATAGCGAAAATCATTACACAATCAGGCACAAAGTGCTACAAAAGGTGTACAAGACCATCGTGGCATGACAGAATATCAAGCCAACCTGGCCCAACTCAGAGTTTTAACTAGCAGCGGAAGACATAAATGAGGCAACGGCTTGGAGCGGCTCCACTCCACAGGCATCTGGCTGGGCTACTGATCCTAGCACGCTCCTGCTCCACTTCTGGCTAAGGTAGAAGATGAATCCTCGCCAATATCTGGCCACAAACACAAGGCCCGTGAGTACATTTGTATGCACTCAGCAAGAATCGCCACTCATTACAAACAATCCAACAATCATGCAACAAGATATACATTGGAAATAAACTCCTACAACATGGCAAGTGTACTCTAGATACCTGACATAAAAGTAGCATGGCATTGACAACCAAACATGTCATAAGCAAGCAACGGGGTATCACCAGTACAGAGTCCAAGCCAGGTGGGGTTGGATCGTGCACCGGCAATCATACAAAGGGCTTACCTGTGACGAGTAAACGGGTGTACCATTTGGTACCAAGTAACATAACAATATTTATCATCCCTGCTAGGCCCACTGGCCTTATCTCTTTTCTCAACTCTCCTAGGCCTTCTGGCCTTATTTTTCCACGTTGGGCATGCACGGTTGATGTTGGCTCAGGCCTAACTCTAGGCTCCCAACGATCACACCGTCACCCCAAAACACGGTAACCATCCACAGCTCAAGTAACATTCCCTGCATCATCTTATTGTTCATTTAGTGAAATCAGGTTGTTCATCTTTCTTTCAAACCGAACTTATGTTTAACCTCCGGACTCGACAAAGACAATAGTGTGACCGACACTGAACTGTTGTTCCATAACCTTGGAACGAGGCTAGACATCCAGATTTGACACTCTCGAGAGGTTGCAGACCACCCATCTAAGTGCACCACACTCAGCCGGTACTTTAGGATATCATCCTTAAGATGAACTCAGCAAGATACACTCACCCGACCGTTCACGCTACCAAGACACTCCCTGTATAGCTACCGACACAACTCTATGTCTTATGACGAAGTGAATCCGGCACGTCCCCAACAGATGAGCGACGCCTAGCTCCGGAACCTTCACAAAACTAGCCCCGACCACAAAGGTAACCGACTAGTCTTTCCAAAATGGTAGCATCAAAGGAGGCTCAATAGGTTACGTAGGTCAAGGCCCGCCCATATGAGCGACAGTGGCAGTGGTTTCGATGTTCAGATTAGTGGCACTATGGACTGACCCTATCGATAGTTGGAGGGGTGTTTCATTTAATCAAGTTTCATCATAACAAGTCCGAACAACAGAGGATTAGTCCAACACAACAATCACAATATCGTAATAATATATCATCAAACATCAAGACATTAGCAACATAATATCTCAAGCAATAGTTTGTTTGTATTGACCGGGTGACTATGGCGGAGCTACCTCCGACCAGCGCCATCGCAGATCAATACAAAAGTTAGTACAGGTGTTGGCATCGATCGGGTGACTGTGGCAGTGATACCTCCGACCAGCGCCATCGCAGATCAACTACCAAAGTTGGTGGGGCATGTAGTCTCCAAATGAACCGAAAAGCACTCATAAGAAAGAAAGCATCCATTCCACTCAAGGATTAACCCGACATGGTGTCAGCAATCTTGGCAAAAAGAACCAAATGGAAAGCAAATGTCCCAAGCGTCGCAGTCCAGGTGGGCTTACGCCAACCACGTTTGACGAAGGGAGAAGAAGCAAATAACTCTTTTGGCAAATGCCCCCAACTCCAAGGATCATAAGACGACATTCGTCTGCTCCTCACCTCGGCGAAGAAGAAGAAGCAAACAAAACCACGCAAGTGCGAGGCGCACAGTTGTATTGTTCCCCATTCCTTTGACTGTGGCGGTTCCTCCAGCCCATCGCCTCGGGAATGGGGGTGATGCGCAGACGAGTAATTATAAAGTAATGCGACAATTTATAATGCAACAAGGCATCGCTATCTATGCTCGGAAATAAACATGGCATGAAGCATACACATGAAATCACATCGACGATCATCAACATTGACTAGCAAGCAAAACACAACAGGATAAACTAGACAGCAGCGCATAGCAAGTGGTTAGCTTGCCTCCTAAGATCGACACGTTTGGCTTGGAGGGTCACGGACACGTCACGGGTTAGGGTCTCGGTTTGCCGGTACCGCGGAATACCTACGCATGCACACAAAGGTGCTGAGAATACAAGTATTTTACAAAAATGTAAAACTGATACTACTGGACAGAGCTTTTCAAACTAAGAATTTACAAATTTGAATCACCTCAAACGGAGCTACGGATCAAAAGATATTGGCAGGCGACGAATAGCTATTTGCTGCTCACTCGGAAAAAAAAACAGAACGGGTTGAATCCAGAGCCGGGCCGGGCTGGTTGCGCACTTTTCCGAAATACGTCTTCCGAGGGAGAAGACGGGAAGCTTCCAGGGCGCCTCTACTTAACCCGACAGGTGGGACCGGGACCCACCTGTCGGCCTCTCTCTTTTTTTTCCTTTTTTTCTTCTCTCCTTTCTTCTTTCCTGCCTCCAACACACGAGCACACATACGTACATCCAGTACGTACGCAGGTCGCTCGGCAGGCTATCGCGCCGGCAGCCAGGTGGCCGGGGGTGGACGCGGCGGCCAGGATGGGCCCGCCGCGCCCCACCGCTCCCAGCAGGGGCGGAACCGGAGGCTAGGGCGCCCTCCGTGCGCTTCCTCGAGCTTGGCTAGCTCGGCCATGGAGGCCATGGCGGAAGCTCGATGGTGCCGGCCGTGGAGCGCGCCGAGGACCACTCCAACGGTGGGGATGGACGTGCTCCACCCACCGCGCCCCCAAAGGAGCTTCTAACTACGAGAGGGGAGCCGCGGGAGGCCCTCAACCTATGAACTAGGGTTTCGGCCATGGATCTTTGTAGAGCTCCTGCGAGCTCGTTCCTTCGAGGAACTGGAGAGAGGGAGGTCTGGGAGGGAGGGGAGTGAGTTGTGCTTCGGAAGGGAGGGTCTGGGGGTCCTTTTAAGGGCAGGGGAGGGGGAGAGTTAGGTCGCAGCAGTGGCGGCCATTAATGGAGTTTTGAGGTCATGGCTTACGTTCTCCGGCCACAGGGAGGGATAAGGAGGGGGGAGGATATGGAGGTCACGCTGGACGTACAGTAGCACACGTGGACGTACTGCAGCAGAGGATAGGGCTGGGGCTGGGGTTTGCACAGTGTCATGCCGACACTGGCATGTCTAGAGCGCGACGCGAGCGGCGTGGTTCGCGTTCCCGATGATTTAGGGCACTAAAAAGAAAACGGGTCGCGTCACTTGGTTTCACTACTACCACAAACAACACACAACAAGCAAAACACCAAATTGGGACAAAATTTCAGTACAAAGTTTTGAAAAATTCAAATGTACTCAAGGTGTTCGATGAAATGAAAATGGACTTCCTCTATCCCGATGGAGCTAGGATTTTTACTGGTGATGTTGTACTTGTAGGTGAGCAATGTGGTCCATTTTCATGCAATTTGGAGAAGATTTTATGTGTAAACATTTTCGGGTTTCGAAAATGGCAGAAGGTGTTCGATGGGTGTCCTATAAGAAAAAGTTGCTCCAAATGATCCCAAATTTCTGGGGGAGGCTTATAATGGAATATGAAACACTTCCTCAGGTGGTCAAGATTTATGGTGGAGTGGAAGTAGGGTTTTGGTTTTAATGGCCCGGTAGTGGCAGATTTGGTAATTTCTTCAATCTGAAAAGTTGCATAGGTCATGGCGGTGTTCATGCATATATGGGATATACATGAGGATAGGTGTCTCTGGGATTTATGGCGGAATTTTCTGAGCAAGGTAAATGAGAGTTGCTTTGGAGAGGCGAGATATCGGTTTTCGTTTTCTATAGAAAAGGCATTAAGGTTTTATAAAGAAAACCCTAATGAACGGGATCAAAGGTGATCAGAAATATTCAGAGAATATTCCCGGGGTTGGGACAAAGAGAGGTACATGATTTCGACATCAACCACCAGAAGTTCAAATGAGTTTTGATAAAACCCAGAGAAATCCAAGTTAAAAGGATTTCGCAAATTTTTAGTTCACCCCCTTTTTCAAGAAAACCGGTTAGTGAAATTCGGGGTGTTACAACAGGCACAAGGGGGAAGTTGTGCTCCAACGTCCACCAAAACTACGACCGGTGTTCCCAAATTTATCTGCACCCTCAACATCTTCCACGAGCGGCAGCAAGCGCTCGAAATGGGAGGAAGAAATTCATGAGGATGGCCGGAACAACAGCGATAGGTGGAACGATGACCAGGGGAAGAAAGAAATCGCGAGCAAGATGTGAACGACATGAAGCGCTCCATATTTAGTATTGTCTATATGTAGTACTGTTTAGTATTCCTGAACTTTACATAGCCATATCTGTATGCTTTTGTGTCATTTGTTCAGTACGTACTATGTAACTACTCTCTGAGTAATGTGTTTTAGCTATCAAACTTGTTTGTAAGCACTTTTAGTTTAATGTGAGAAAGTTCTCAGAGATGAGTGTCACCACTTTCAGAAATATGGGTGTGATCATTTTCAGAAATATGGGTGTGATCACTTTCAGAAATATGAGTGTGATAAATTGCTAAACCACATTCCATATATATCTTGCATCATTGGTATTGATTCATCTTCCTTCGACCTTTTGGTCCACGGGTTACGGTTTAAACCGAAGCGGTGGTTCCGGAGCGTCGAAATCCCCCCCTAAGACAATGTGGGGCTAGCCCCTAGCATATGTATGAAAGTGTGGTGTGTATGGTGTGGAGGGCCAATATACTATACCCTGAGGTGTGACCGGTTTCACTCGCATCACACTTGTCACTAGAGGGACGGTTATGCACTTAGTGGTCGAAACTCCCCTTCCGGGCGAAACAGAGGGAATCTTGTGACAAGTAGGGCTAGATTTTGGTTCTACATGTACCTATGGGTTAACCTGGCACAACCAAGCAAAAAGATACACCGGTGTACCCCCTTCCGGCGATGGTCAATGGAGTAGACGAAAAAGTTGACTTTTGGTCCACGGGTTAGGGTTTCAACCGAAGTGGTGGTTTCGGAGCGTCGGAATCCCCCCTAAGACAATGTGGAGCCCCTAGCATATGTATGAAAGTGTGGTGTGTATGGTGTGGAGGACCAATATACTATACCCTGAGGTGTGACCGGTTTCACTCACATCACACTTGCTCACTAGAGGGACGGTTTGGCACTTAGTGGTCGAAACTCCCCTTTCGGGCGAAACAGAGGGAATCTTGTGTCAAGTAGGGCGAGATATTGGTTCTACATGTACCTATGGGTTAACCTGGCACAACCAAGCAAAAAGTTACACTGGTGTACCCCCTTCCGGCGATGGTCAAACGAGTAGACGAAAAAGTTGACTTTTGGTCCACGGGTTCGGGTTTCAACCGAAGTGGTGGTTCCGGAGCGTCGGAATCCCCCCTAAGACAATGTGGAGCCCCTAGCATATGTATGAAAGTGTGGTGTGTATGGTGTGGAGGGCCAATATACTATACCCTGAGGTGTGACCGGTTTCACTCGCATCACACTTGCTCACTAGAGGGACGGTTAGGCACTTATTAGTGGTCGAAACTCCCCTTTCGGGCGAAACAGAGGGAATCTTGTGTCAAGTAGGGCGAGATATTGGTTCTACATGTACCTATGGGTTAACCTGGCACAACCAAGCAAAACGTTACACTGGTGTACCCCCTTCCGGTGATGGTCAAAGGAGTAGACGAAAAAGTTGACTTTTGGTCCACGGGTTAGGGTTTCAACCGAAGCGGTGGTTCTGGAGCGTCGGAATCCCCCCCTAAGACAATGTGGAGCCCCTAGCATATGTATGAAAGTGTGGTGTGTATGGTGTGGAGGGCCAATATACTATGCCTTGAGGTGTGACCGGTTTCACTCGCATCACACTTGCTCACTAGAGGAAGGTTAGGCACTTAGTGGTCGAAACTCCCCTTTTGTGCGGAACAGAGGGAATCTTGTGACAAGTAGGGCTAGATTTTGGTTCTACATGTACCTACTGATACGTCTCCAACGTATCCATAATTTTTGATGTTTCATGCTTGTTTTATGTACCATTGTCACATGTTTTATATGCATTATATATCATTATTATACATTTTCTGGGACTAACCTATTAACAAGATGCCGAAGTGCCAGTTTCCTGTTTTCTGCTGTTTTTGGTTCCAGAAAAGTACTTCTGCGAATATTCTCGGAATTGCACGAAACAAAAGGCCACGTCCCTATTTTTCCAACACGTACACGGAGTCCGAAGGAGAAACGAAGAGGAGCCAGGAGGTGGCCAAACCACATGGCGGCGCGGCAGAAGGTGGGGCCGCGCCAGCCTATGGTTTGGGCCCCTCGGGGCTCCACCGACGTCGCCCCTTCGCCTATATATTGCCTCAGACGCGAAAACCCTAAAAAACGAAGTCATATTTCCAGAAGAGTTCCGCAGCGCCGCCGCCATCGACGACAAGTTTCGGGGGACAGAAGTCTCTGTTCCGGCACGCTGCCGGGACGGGGAATTGCCCCTGGAGTCATCTCCATCGACACCACCGCCATCTTCATTGCCGCTGCTGACTCCCATGATGAGGAGGGAGTAGTTCTCCCCCGAGGCTGAGGGCTCTACCGGTAGCTATGTGGTTCATCTCTCTCTCACATGGTGTGATCTTTATGTGATCTGTGTATTGCTAGTATCGCTGAATACATTAATAATGTTTATGCTACTCAAGTGATTTTGTCTAGTTTCTGGAGTCATTGTGACAACACGGTATCAAGGTGACAGTGTGGGTACTTGTGTAACTCTATGAATAATTTAGACATTTATCATGGCTTGTTCTTGGGAACTGTGGTGTTTGTTTACTCAGACTTTGAGGAGTGCTTTTGCAGCCCTACACGTAGTACTCTTGTGTTATCAAGAAGGAGAATAATCCCGAGTAGTATTTACTTGTGTTCAGTTGTGCTAATCTAGTTGAATATGTAGATGTTACTCTTTATCTATTATGCACTCTAGAGGTTACTTTAATACGAACTCCGGTACTCTCCACGGTGTAAAGGTGACAGTGTGTGCACCGTGTGTGATTCCTTTATGACGTTGTGGCGCTTGTTTACTCCGGCTTGAGGTGTGCTTTTGTAGCCCTACACAATGAATAGTGTTTGTTATCCAACAAGAGAGTGTTTAAGAGTAGCTTTTACTTATCCAGTTCTGAGATCATTGTTGAGAGTGTCCACTAGTGAAAGTATGATCCCTAGGCCTTGTTTCTAAGCATTGAAACACCATTTACATCAAGTTCTGCTACATGTTTGCTTGCTGCCATTTTTATTCCAGATTGCAGTTACTACTTATAATCATCCATATTACTTGTATTTCACTATCTCTTCGCCGAACTAGTGCACCTATACATCTGACAAGTGTATTAGGTGTGTTGGGGACACAAGAGACTTCTTGTATCTTAATTGCAGGGTTGCTTGAGAGGGATATCTTTGACCTCTACCTCCCTGAGTTCGATAAACCTTGGGTGATTCACTTAAGGGAAACTTGCTGCTGTTCTACAAACCTCTGCTCTTGGAGGCCCAACACTGTCTACAAGAATAGAAGCGTGCGTAGACATCAAGCTATTTTCTGGCGCCGTTGCCGGGGAGGTAAGTGTTGGAAGGTATCTCCTTTAGATTCTGCAATTATTTCTTTTTGTTTCTTGTTTTTATTTTCACTAGTTAGGCTTAATGGAAAACAACAAAAAAATTAGAGATCTTTATGAACTTTATATTGAATTAGGACATGATGCTTTTGAAGAGAAAATTAAAAAACCTATGGAGGCTTGTTTGCATGATGGTAGCAATGGTATTACTATAAATTCTTTGAACACCATTATTGCTAATGCTATGGAAAAGTCTAAGCTTGGGGAAGCTGGTTGTGATGAATATGATATTTTTAGTCCCCCAAGCTTTAAGGAGGAAATTTTCTTTGATGATACTTTACCTCCAATTTATGATGATTATAATGATAGTGGTATTTTGGTGCCACCTACTATGGAGGATAAAGTTTATTATGATTATACTATGCATGCAATTTATGATGAATACAATGATGGTTGTGATACTTTTACTCTCACTATTACTAATGATAATGTTCATGATTATGTGGAGAGTAATGATACTTTTATGCATGTGGATCATGATAAGAATGCTTTATGTGATAGCTATATTGTTGAGTTTATTCATGATGCCGCTGAAAATTATTTTGAGAGAGGAAAGTATGGTTATAGAAATCTTCATGTTACTAAATTTCTTCTCTTTATGATGAATGTTTTGAGCTTTCTCTTGATTTGCTGGGTACTTTAAGACCTACTGGTCCTTATGAGAGAGAGAGACACGATTTCATATATCACAATAATATTAAGTCTCCTCTCTTTATGTTGAAATTTTTGAAGTTACACTTGTTTTGCATTTCTATGCTAGTCACTTTGTTCTTCATTGACTTGTTTTCTTACAAGACTCCTATGCATAGAAAGAGTGTTAGATTTAAACATGTTTTATATATGCTTCTTGATGCTCTCTTTTATGTTTCAACTCTCATCTTTATGTGGGCATCATAAAAATCACTATGCCTAGCTAAAAGGCTTTAAAGAAAAGCGCTTGTGGGAGACAACCCATTGTTTTATTTTCTGCAATTTTCTTTTATTGAGTCAATGTGCTTGTTACTTCTGTAGCAACTCCTTTGTATCTTTATTTTATTGCATTGTTATGCCAAGTAAAGCCTTTTATTGAAAGTTGATGCTAGATTTGGATTTCTGCGCAGTAACAGATTTTTGGCTGTCACGAATTTGAGCTTTTCTCCCTGTAGAAAATTCAAAAAATTCTACGAAACATCACGTATCTTCCTGAGATATGTACGCAACTTTCATTATTTTGGGCCAGATCCATCTGAGAAACTTAAGTGCCTCGAAAAATTCCGTCTTTACAGACTGTTCTGTTTTTGACAGATTCTGCCTTTTGTTTTGCATTCGCTCTTTTACTGTGTTTGTGTGGATTTCTTTGCTCCACAAAGCATTGGTGGCTGTAGCTAATGTCCAGAAGCTTTGGGATTGATTGTATCATTACAGAATATGAGAATTTTTGATTATGCACTAACCCTCTAATGAGAACTGTCTTGAGTTTGGTGTGAATGAAGTTTTCAAGGATCAAGCGAGAAGGGTGATATTATGTGATCAAGAAGAGTGAAAAACTTAAGTTTGGGGATGCCCCCGGGGTTCATCCCAACCATATTCAGAGAGACTCAAGCGTCTAAGCTTGGGGATGCCCAAGGCATCCCCTTCTTCATCAACAACTTATCAGGTCATCTCTAGTGAAACTATATTTTAATTCTTTCACATCTTATGCGCTTTACTTGGAGCGTCTGTGTGCTTTTATTTTTGTTTTGTTTGAATAAATTCGGATCCTAGCAATACTTGTGTGGGAGAGAGACACGCTCCGCTTTTTCATGTGAATACTCATGTTAGGGACCTGCAGCTCTCCTCTGCACAAATTACTATGACAGAGACGACTGATGGAGATGATTGGGTATTTGTCTGGGGGTCCAGGACCTTTGCTTCAAGCAAATATTATAAATTCTGATTCAGAAACTTCACCCCCCATGCTGCTTTCCTCTGGCTGTGGAAGTCCAAATCTACCCCAAAGCTTAAGTTCTTTTGCTGGCTTCTTTTAGCAGACAGACTTAACACTGGAAACATGTTGCGGCGAAGACACTTTAACATTGTAAATAACTTTGCCTGCCTGTTGTGCTCCCTTGCTCCTGAAGAAACGGTGGAACATCTTTTCTTTCATTGTCCCTTTAGTGTGAGCTGCTGGAACTTACTTGATATTCACTGGAGTCAAGGGGGAGATCGTTTGAGCCTAATCTCAGATGCTAAAACGGGATGGAACAAGCCACTGTGGTGACTACTGCTGCTTGGACTTGGAGTTTGTGGAAAGAGCGCAATGGATTACTGTTCGAAAGCATCCCAAAATTTGTTCACTCTTGAAATTGCGGTTTAAAGAAGATTTTGCTCTCTTGAAACATAGGACTAAGTCCTCTCTGCACCCTTTTGTTCATTCTTTAGTAGATAGTCCGTAAATGCTCTTTTGGGCCAATGGCCTTTTGTAAATTTGTAACTCTGTCTGGTTGGTAATATAGAGACTCCCACTGTCATAAAAGCTTAAAAAGATGACCAACAGCGGGATCTGAAAATCCATGATGGTCCATGTGCGTCCATGATTATCTTTGTCGCTTGAACCTTAAATGTCGAGTCCCACTCCCTTTGCCATGCGATACTTAGTTGGTCCGAGATTCGATCTCCGGTATCACTAGTAGGGAAGTGCCTTTCTGTGGCGCACCAAAAACTGTTTCTGTGGCGCATGGTCGGTGCTCCACAGAATCCTCGCCACAAAAATATTATTTATGTGGCGCACGGAACCATGCGCCACAGAAAGTATACAATTATGTGGCGCACCTCCAGAGTGCGCCACTAAATTATTGTCCATGCGCCACAGAAATAATTTCGATTATTTGCTGTATTTGAAAATAATGTATCTGTGACGCACTTTGTTCGTGTGCCACAGAATATGGTGCGCCACAGAATTATTTACGGTGCGCCACTAAATTATTTGCCGTATATATTATCGATTATTTGCTGTATTATCGATTATTTGCTGTATTTGACAATAATACAGGTATATTACAGAATTTTTACAGAAAATAATAGAAACAGTAATATATTTTGACACAGTATTAAAACAGACAGATAAATATGTACATCACCACTTAGAGCCCGAGATACATACATATATAGTACAAGCATATGCATTTAACATTGGCATATGCATTGGGATAAGTCGTAGTGCAAGCATATGCATTTAACATTAGCACATGCATGAAAATAAAACATTAGTCTTAACCAAGTACAGTGGAAACATCAGTCTACATAGATAATAAGTGGAAAGTCAACATAAAACATAGTACGGAAAGAAGTGGACAAGTCGCTCTATGGGTCGTCGTCCCTAGGCCTATCCAGCTGAGCCCAGTACATCGGATCTGCGGGGTCATCAGTGTCCTCGCTCCCCCACGGCTGACCCGAAAGAGTGCGGAACGGAGGTATGCCGTCCCGCCTATTCACCTCGACCCAGTGCCTAGGGTCGTTGTGGTGATAAGCATCGGGGTTCGGCGGCCCGAACATCCGCAATAGCTGCTGCTCCGACTCCTGCCACTCCTGGTGCCACTGCTGCTGTCGCTCCTCCGACGCCTGCTGCTGCTCCTGCTGCCGCTTCTGCCGCTGCTGCTCAGAGTCGGAATCCCAGTCCTTCTCCCATTCCTCCTCCTGCTGCTCCTCCTCCTCCGCCCAGATCCCAAGAGAAGTGATGTCGTCGTCAGTAGGACCGGCGCCGTGGGAAGGACCGGTGCCGTACGAAGGACCAGCACCGTCAAAAGGACTAGCGCCGAACTGCTGGTAGGACATCAAGTTTGGCTCGTTCTGCAGGAGATGCCTCACATACGGGTCGTCCTGGGGGCGTGCGTTGCGACGTGCGATCTGCGCCTCAGCCAACCTGTGCTCCATCTCCTTGGCCATTTCCACCTGTCTGATCCCATCCGGTATGAACTCATTCACACGGTGGCGATCCGCTGGGTAGTTCAGATCCTTATCTTTCTTCTTATCACCGTACTCGTGTACGGCGAAATAATCATAGGCGCGCCCCGCCTCCTCCGCTGTATTAAACTGCCCAGCCCAGTGCTTCCTCTTGTTGATATGGATCTGACATCCATACACGTACCGACCAAGCTTCTTCCTATAGCACGCCCTCACACCCTTAAACCCGGCCATTCCGTGAAACTAAAACATATTAAAAACAAATTCATTAGAATCAAAAAACTACACAACTATATACTACAAACTACACAATGTGGAAATTACACAATATAAACCAATGAACAGAACTAAAATTATTTTTAGCAAAGTCATGCCAAAATTATATTCATGCATGTAGGGACATTGATCAAATATGCATAAGTATAACTAATACATCTTGATCCCATGAATAATTTGGTCCATTTTTATTTAACCCTAATACATCGCGAATAATATCACTAATACATCTCCTCTCCCATGCATGAACCTCTGAAACTAACTTCGACCGGGTCCTGAGCCGCGGGGTGCTGAGCCGCGGGCGCTGCGCATCCAAAGATAAGGAACCCTCACAGGGTCATAGCTCACGTGACGAGGAACCCTCTGAAGAAACGACCATCCATTGTTGTACTGCCTATCCAACAAAGTCATGTAGCGACAGACGTGCTCGTCCTCCTCCCTGATACGGCGACGTACCACCTCCTCGGGGGCCGGCTCCCTCTGCACCGAGCATGGCCCACGCGACCGCCACCAAATAAGATCCGGGTCGACGACGTCACCCGGATTCCTCACCAAGATACGCGTCCCGGAAGGTAGCACCTCCCAGTGCCAGCCCGGCGGAGTCCAGTCGCGGACATCGCCCCTCTGGTCCAACAGTGACATCGCCCCTCTGGTCCAGCAAGCAAATTTAAATAAAGTACAAATTCATAGCAACTATCAAATAACACAATTTTCAAACTCATTTTTAGCAATGTGAAAATTACACAATATAAACCAACAATGAACACAACTAAAATTATCTACAATCTAAGCTACACAACTATATGTCCTATTTTTAGCAAAGTCATGCCAAAATTCACGAAAAAATTTGGCATGACCTTTGCTAAAAAAGGGACATATGGAGTACCCGAATTTGCCGAAACGGAAGTTAATCGACGTTCCGGCAAACTCAAGGGTCTCATGGGTACCTGCAGATATTTCACAAATCATATGTCCTATTTTTAGCAAAGTGATGACAAAATTCACGAAAAAATTGGCATGACCTTTGCTAAAAAAGGGACATATGGAGTACCCGAATTTGCCGTAACGGAAGTTAATCGACGTTCCGGCAAACTCAAGGGCCTCTCGGGGTACCTGCAGACATTTCACAAAAAATCCACATCTCCGGCCGGCATCTCCGGCCGGCATCTCCACGACACGATGGTCGGAGCACAAACAACCACGACACGATGGTCGTGGTAGCACAGATCAACACAAGCACCCACAACTTCTCGATCGGGGTACCAATAGCAATGATCATACATAAAAAGGTGCCTCATATGAAGAGTGCACATCAAGAACTTCCAAGTGTCGGAACTTCCAAGTGTAAGAGTCAACCTAGCTATCCTATGAAATGATGTTTCACAGCGATGACTCTGATTCAGAGAACAGTAGCGTGGCCCTGAGCCTGAGCTTGACAGAAACTACAGACCGACGGTGCGACGCCGTCGATCTTCGGCCCATTTTTTACATTCGTTCTATAGGTTCGGTCATGCTCAGGCTCAGAGTCAACCTAGCTATACTGTGAATCAGAGTCATCGGTGTAATACAATAGAGGCCTCATATATCATTGTCAAAACAAGGCAAAAAGAGTACCTACAAGACCATGTTCTAATACAAGCACTCAAATTATATATAGTACAAGGTATTGTAGATACTCTTTTCCCTTTAACATGACATAGTTTAAATCATCGGCCTATAGTACATATACAAGAACATTGGTAAAAGGATAAAAAAAGATCAGGTCATGCAAGCGGAACAACTCAAGCTCCAGTTTAGCCAATACAAAATAAATATCAAGTTTGAGTTCAACATTAATTAGGTCAACCAAATTAACCCCACAAATTTCTTTCTTATCAAAACATAGTTATGTTCTTTGCACATCCTATGACAAAGAATTTAATCTTATGATTTAAAACTATAATTTTTTCCTATCCCACAAATTTCTTTCTTATTAACCCCACATTAATTAGGTCAACCAAATTAACCCCACAAATTTCTTTCTTATCAAAACTTATGATTTAATCTTATAATTTAAAACTATAATTTTTTCAGTGGAAGACATGCATCTTATGACAAAGAATTTAATCTTATGATTTAAAACTATGATTTTGGTACTGCAGGGCGGCGATGAGGAGGAATACGTACCGGGACGCGAGAGGTGGCGGTGGTGGTCGTCGGCGACGGCGGACGCGCGCGGGGAGGGCTCGACGCGGGGTAGCGGTGGTGGTCGACGGCGACGGCGGACGCACGCGTGGAGGGCTCGATGCGAGAGGTGGCGGTGGTGGTCAACGGCGACGGCGGACGTACGCGTCGAGGTCTCGATGCGAGAGGTGGCGGTGGTGGTCAACGGCGAAGGCGGACGCGCGCGGGGAGAGGGCTCGATGCGAGAGGGGTGGCGGTGGTGGTCGACAGCGACGGCGCGTGGAGGGCTCGACGCGAGAGGTGGCGGTGGTGGTCGATGGCGACGGCGGACGCGCGCGGCGGGGAGTGCTCGATGCGGATGGAAAAGGAAAGGGGAAAAGATTTTTCTGTGGAGGTGTCGGTGGTATACACACAATACTTTTTGTGGCGCACGGCTGTGGATGCGCCACAGAAATGTTCTTTTCAGTGGCGCATCCAGAACCGTGCGCCACAAAATAAGCACCCAGGCAATCGTTGGATGGGGCCACCACATTTCTGTGGCGCACAGGACTGGATGCGCCACAGAAAGTTTCTGTGGCGCATCTAGTCCTGTGCGCCACAGAAATGTCACCAGATTTTTGTTGATGCGGGACCCACCATATTTCTGTGGCGCACGCCAGATTGCATGCGCCACAGTATTCTGTGGCGCATTGTGCTCAGTGCGCCACTGAAATGTTTTTGTGGCGCATTGCCAGTTTGGTGCGCCACAAAATGTCGTTCCATAGAAAGGCACTTCCCTACTAGTGTATCTCCATACCTAGTTGTTGTACTGTTACCTAAAAACACATTTACTCGTTCCCGTGATATTACATCATCGTGACTAGTTACATGCTTGCAAGCTTTATTGATGCAATCTTACCAAGTGGGCCCTAGAGTATCTATCCGTTGCGTGGACTGGCAAATCCCGCTCTCGATGCATATGCCTCAATCTATTCCTTCGGAAACCCGATAGACACCTTTATGGTCACCCTGTTACGTGTAACGGTTGAGTCAAGACAACCTCCAGAGATAGTGATTCAAGATGATCTCACGGTCGAAGGTTTGGGTACTACGTTTTCACATACTTTGGGTGTGTGTCCATCGCATCATTCATCTAACGATATGACTCTATTATCAATTGACACAAATGTCCATGATCAGTAAACCTTGATCATCTGTTGATCTCAATGGACTAGCAGAGGCTACTAAGGACCTGGTTTGTTTATATACCATACGTGTATCAATGTTCCGGCTTAATACAGTTATAGCATGGTATAAAACATATTATAAAAAAATTAAGATATGATAAACAAAAACATCTTTATGAATTGCCTCCAGGACATATCTCCTTCAGGAGCACCTCGTCCTCCTCCTCGCGCAGGGACCACCCGCTCGACGTCCTCCATCTCTCCGTCGCAAGATTACTATTCACGGATTTTAGTGGGACGTGCCAGAAAAGCCCAATAAAATTTCAGCTTTTGGGATAGATGGGAAGTGGGGCAATGGGATAAGTGGGATTTGATGCCGGATGGGAAGTGGACATCCCAATCTCATCCCACTTGCAACCATAATTTATGCGGTCAGTTTTAGGTTCTCCTTTAAATACTTTTAGTGCTGGACCGTTTTACAAGATCTGCGCGTGACGTGTTTTTTCACTGAAAAACGTAAACTGTCGATTATTATACGGGCCGGCCCAGGCTGTGCTAGAGATGCTCTCACAATCGGCCGGGCCGTGCTAGAGATGCTCTGACAAACTACACCAGAAACAGCAGCGCTAAATACTGGTTAGTTATGAAACACTCCTGTATGCAGCGTTTGGGAGATGAATCCTCCTACTAAATCGCAATCCACGCTTCTACGAGGAGGCCAGAACATCCGGGACAGTGCTTTTTAATAGTAGAATAGTTACCCAACCCCAATAAATAGTTCCCCTCTCCATCATCCACGGATCAAGATCCTCTTCTGCAACCCAGCCAGGTCAAGACTCAAGCCTCGCGTCTCGCATCTGGTATAGTTACCGCACAAGTTAAAATGTAGCAGTGTTCCTGAAACCGAAAGAGCGTGGAAAGAATCAATCATAGGATCTGTCGCATAGTTTAAAAAAACCAGACCGGAGGTTCAACCGGAAAAAACCAGAACCAGAGCCCCGCCCGGTTTTTTAAGCGAACTGGACCGCTCCCGCCAGCGGGCCGGAATAAACTGGACAAACCGCGGTCAGACCGCGGTTTTGGCACTAAACTGGACCATCCGGTTCAACCGGTTCAATGTCTGAGCGTTCTAAAAACTTAATTGAGGCGAGCAGGATTCGAACTCCACACCTAACGCGTAGCGCAACGGAAGGACGCTAGTAACCAGCTGACCTACGGTTAATTTTTTTTGAGGAAGGGTCTGATACGTAAGAAAGGAGGCTCCACACTTTACAACCAGGTCCCCAAACAAACACAAAATTACAAGGAAACCCAGCAAAGTGCAAAAAGCACCCTAGGCCACCGGAGAAGAAACGCGATCAGACCCCGAGCCTCGCCTAAAGCTCCTACGCGCCGCCGGCGACGCCGTACCGCCCACCGCCGAGAGGAAGCACCACCACATGTAGCAGACAGCCGCATGATCCATCCGCCGCGCAGCGACGAAATCTGGAGTCGATGAAAGACACGGCCACAGCACCATCCTCTCGAAACCACCCTTCTTCCAGCCGCCGCCGCGGCGGTCAGGACCACCACCACCTGCAAGCCACCAACTCCAGGAGCTGCTCCCCTCGCCACCTCGGCCGGCCGGAGCAAGACCACCAGAGATCACCACCCAGGACCACCTGCAACAAAAGCGGGACACCGACGACCTCCAGTTCCTCTCCTCGCCGCCACGGCCGGCTAGAGGAACGAAGAAGAAGAAGGGCGCCCGAAGAAGCTTCACGGCCTCCCCGGCGATGAGGCCGGAACGGAGGAAGGAGGGGAAGCACCACGCCCAAGGCACCGACACCATCGCCTCCGTCAACGACGGCGCCATGCGGGCACTCACACCTAATCTACAAGCACACGAGAGAGCCGGAGCTTCCCTCCACCTTGCGGTGCCGGAACGGCGACCGGAGGCAGAGGGGAGCGGCGGATCCGCCGGCGCGAACAAGGACCTCGGGGTCGCCTTCTCTCCGCCTCCTAGCTACTGTAGCAGGGGAACGAGGAGCGAGGCCCTTGACCTACGGTTAATTGTTCCATAAACAGGAGACATTTTCCTCTTTTAGTGTTATTTACACGGTAGCAGCTAATGCAAAATGCATACGTGCGTGTTGCTACTTGACTCACTAGCTGTTGCTGGCTTCTTTTTTTCTTTGACATGGCTATTACTGGCTGGCTGCTTTGCCGTTAGGATCTCAAGGGTCACAAGCTTTGACTAGTTCTGGATCATCTGTTCACTACTTTGTAATGTTGTAATGTGCCAAATTATAAGTTTGAAACAAATTTTCACACATGATTATTTATTTTTGCAATATTTATAAGTAAAAATATATTAATTTATATCTTAAAAAACCGGATAGTGAACGGTGAACCAGCGGTCCGACCGATAAAAACCTAAACCGACAGCCTCACCGGTTCGATCACTGGTCCGGTTTTTTAAACTATGATCTGTCGGCTGTGTTTGGCATCAAAGTAAATGCAAGCACAGGAGATGATGTACGTGTTCGTGTCCTGAACCAACTGCTAGTTTCCCGAGCTTGTGGTGCTAATCTCAGCTAAGCCCACAATACAGTGTCGGTAACAAATTTGAGCTCGCCCCAAAATAGAATGGTGGTGGGTACTGAATAGTTTGTTCCAGTTTGGCGACTGTATATGCGTCCAATCGACAGCACTTGTTAACTTGTTCCGAGTTACTCACTGAACAGAGTTTCAGAATGAGGTTCAATCAGAGTTCTGGAAAACCGCGCAATATACTAGCAAAACCTAAGTTTCCAACAAACTAAAATATGGCTGACATTTTCAGAAGTTAAAGGTTGACAGCTTATATTTGTGCAATCATCGTACATACAATCCAGACAGCCCAATGCAACAACATTTGGTTTGTCTGAATATTTTGTGTTTATAACATTCTTTTGCTCATTGCGGTTTAATTTGTGTCTTTATGAGCAAACGAGCAAGATTCACATGGAGGTGGAGTGGAGTAGACATGGAAAATCGAACGCTCCAACAATCATTCGCCGGAGAACAAGGATGAGATTTCTGTCCCACTTTCATGCATTAAACCCCATTGCTTTCTTGCTACATGACAATGAACGCTCCAACAATCATTCGTCTGCCCCATCAATTCATTCCATCTTAGCCATGAAATCCAACCCACCAACATACATCTCCCTCCTTCCTCCACAACTCTCTTATAAACGTGCAAACCCCACACGCATGCGCACACAAGCACTACTTTTTCCGACCATCTCCAACATTCACAATGCAGCGCCGGGCTCGGTACGGCAGCTCCGGCGGCGAACTCGACGTGTTCGGAGCGACGCGCTACTTCGACGGCCTCGCCGACCTTGCTGCTGGCCCTGTCCCAGTCAGGGAGCCTGAAGGCCTGATGATCCAAGTGAAAGTTACGCATGACATGAAGCACATGGAGGAAA
The DNA here is from genome assembly GCA_947311845.1 of Poa pratensis. Lineage (NCBI taxonomy): Eukaryota > Viridiplantae > Streptophyta > Magnoliopsida > Poales > Poaceae > Poa > Poa pratensis. The sequence goes on from CAMZMU010000041.1 coordinate 89,937,882, forward strand.
GCTACCGCAGCATCCAGGAGCTGGGACTGGGAGCCAAGTCTAAGAGCAACCTCGCACCTTCTTCGGCTCCCTGCTGTCCCCGGCAGCAAGCTTTCGTACGAATCCGCTGGCTGCGAGCTTTCGTACGAATCTACCGGCGTCAAGCAGTACAACCACTACAACGTCGGGAAGCCACGACGAGCCGCCCCAGGTGATCTCATCGTCGTCCTCGCGCGGGAGCAGTGATATTGTCACATCTGCTGCTGCTTGTGGCCATGATTTGGGCGAGGTGGTGGGAGACAGGAGGCTGCAGGGCGTTCGTGTTGTGAGGGGCGCCAGTGGCGGCGAGGAGAGGTGGGTGGTGAGATGCGGCGGGCATGCTCTGGAAGAGGAGCACCATGTCCGTCATAAGATTGTTGATGCGGCATCCGGTGATCATCGGGCTGTTGAAGGAGTGGAAGATGGCGATGACGATTGTGGTTCGGACAGTGACACTAGCTCTAATCTATTTGAGTTGGATTTGGAAGATGCCAATAATCACTGTTATAGCATTGAACTACATGGCGTTTAGCCGATGCTAGCAGAGTGAGTGACGTAACAATTTGAGCTAATTGTGTGTGATTTTGTATGTGTATTTATAACACAATTGCTATATCACGCGCGACTGGAATTTTTGCAAATTCCGGTAAGTCATGCGCTGAGTGTTTGTGCCGCTCCTCTCTTTCCAAGGCCTCGTCTAGACTAAGCCAAGCCGGAGCTGGGACGACGCGGCGGCCGGGTCAGAAATAGAGTCAAAGAGAGCTCCTCGAGCTTAGACCTTTGAAGGAGAGCCCGGTGTAAATCATAGTTAATCTAGCACAACTCGTACTCCATGTCGTCTGCCTCAAACTTCTCCAGCCTCTATCACCATGACACCATCGACCTCGATCGCACTTTTTGAACTTCTTCATCACATGCATCGTCCATGACCTCCGCAACGACGCGCATGATCTCCTTCTTCATCACACCGCATATATGGAGACGTATTGATCACACTCAGAAAAGTTAGGCAAAATGCTGAAGGGGGCATACTATGCGTAGCTAGCACTGTAGCGTACGGAGTTCATATTGCGACTTGAGAGCGTGTCTTGTGTCGTACACTCGTACGACCATATGGGTCGACACACTCTAGTCTCGGAGAATCTTATCCCTTTGTGAAAGCAATGGTGTTTTTTCTTGGGAGGAATGCAGCTGTTAATTAAGCGAGTGTCTGATCTTGCCGAGACAGCAGAAACGAATACCATCTGATGATATTAGTTGTCATATCTTTCCTGACTATAGAGTTAGCAACAGTGATTTAATGGGCAGCCGCTTCATCTTTTCCGTGATCCATTCTGTAAGCACGTGCATGTGCCCTGCTTATGGTGCATACCACACACTAGTTGTGCGTTACGATCTTGGACCTGATGGACCTGATCTGCATATACTTCATTCTTCTTTCCACTACATACTTCATTCGGTCTACTTGCTAAGTTGCTATACTTGTTTCATTCATGCATGGGTTACTCATGGAAAAAAATATATAATGGCGAGTAAACGACAACTAAACTTGGATAAACTCTAAACTCGATGATATGTAATCACCAGAAGAGAAGGGAAGTTAAATAAGACGTGGTCTCCTCACATGCCCAATGCTAATCCTGATAAACTTGACCACGAGTACTACATGTTAATTAATCTCGGTAAATTCACTAGAGTTCTACCTTTTCTTTCATCAGGGAGATGCAAGAAAATTATACGTCTTTTCGAGAGGAAGTGACAGATGAAATGAAGAAATAAAAAGACCAAAAGTGTGGAATTAAGTTATAGGTAAAATAAAATAGAACAAAGTCGTTGTAGTATTGTGGCAAGTATTCCCGCCTGTCACGCGAGTGACCCGGGTTCGATCTCCGGCAACGGCGCGTATTTTGTCAACTTAAATTTATTTATTTTATTTGTATATATTCATCAACAATAAAATGTGTATTTGCTTGCTCAGGTATATTTTACCGTTGTGATATCTCCCGTTGAGATGAGGGAACGGATTTCAGTATGCTAAAAATCTGCAATCGTCTGTATCAAATTCGAAGGTGACACTAGTAGAAAATGGGCCTATGGTCCCGGTTCGGTTGGGCCATCAGTCCCGGTTGCCCAACCGGGACTGGCCAATCGGGACTAATGCTAGTCCCGGTTGGGCCACGAACCGGGACCAATGTGTGGCCACGTGGCCAGTTCTGGCTGGGCGTGGGGAGAGACTCATTGGTCCCGGTTCTTGTTACGAACCGGGACCAATGAGTGCTTTTTTTTTTTGGTATTTAGGGTTTAGGGTCTCCCTCTCGCCGCCGGTGCCCCCTCTCCTCTCGCCGGTGCCCCCTCTCCTCTCGCCGGTGCCCCCTCTCGCCGGTGCCCCCTCCTTCTCGCCGGTGCCCCCTCTCCTTCTCGCCGGTGCCTCCTCTCCCTCTCGCCGGTGCCCCCTCTCCCTCTCGCCGGTGCCTCCGTCGTCTCCCCCTTCTTCGCATCGCCGACGTGCTCTCCATCGTTTCCGTACGCATATTATACGCTCTACTATATACACAGTACATGTTGATGCATATATAATTAATATTCGATCTCTTGCGAGAATACAACTATTTAATTACATGGAGATAGATCAAGCCATCAAGGCATATGTAGTTCATCGTCCGAAGCATAATGTTCTCCCCTTTCATCGATGACCTCCCTAAGCAGAAATCCCGCCAATTCCTCTTGAATTGCTCCTACGCGCAGTTCTGGGTCGATCTTCTCCCGCATTTTGCTGAAAGCAGTTGTTCTCCGCTCAGTGGTCAACTCGCGAATGAACTCGCAAACGTAGAATCCACATAAATTACTCCCCGGTGGCTGCTGCGGACTTTCCACCGTTTTATAAGTTAGCTCATCTTTGAATGGACCTTCTACCTTCTGTTTGAAAATTGTCCAACACCTGCTTTGGCAAAGAAAATGAACAAAGGAGTTATTAATTACTTGACATCAGGGAACGAACGAAAGAGGGCGATATAATGCGATAATGATTGAAATTACTTGTTGAGCATTTCTTTCATGTCGGACCACAACGCTTGGTCCCAACTTAATGAGTCGTGGACTTCAACTGTGGACTTGTCAGGTTGAATGCTTAGCAGAATCCAGTGGAACCTGCGGACGTTTACATAAAGCAGACATGCATAGCTCATCAATTACACTTAACATCGAGAAAGCCAAATAAAAATATGTACAAGACAGAAACACTCACCTGAAGTTGTAAGGAAATAGTATTTCCGTACAGAAATGTTGCATGGTTAAAAAGGTGGTCAGGTCATGCTCCACGTCTTTGGGGTGATTGACTAACGTATGTGAATTCACGATATATGGGTCAACGAACCCAACCTCAAAAACTTTAGATCTTTTGCATTCCAGCATCTTCATTCTGCATAATAGCGTACAAAAGGATATATATATAGGCAGGATAATATAATACAGGCAATGAACGAGCTGAGCTAGAGACTTAATTACGAAAATAAATCACTTACAGACAATAGCAAGAGAGGATAGATTTGTCGAGGGCGCGCTTTTGGAATAACTGGAACAGTTCAGTCAGTTGAACCTGTATAGTGTAACGTTTGAAGAAATGCTCCACTCTAACGTCCAGCGGAAACCACTCTTTCGCGTCCTTCTTTGATGTGTGCACCAGGTACCAGGTATGCAGATTTCGCATATGTGTTGATAGACCCGTCATCTCCTCATTACTGACCATAGGCTCCCCTTGGACATATTTCCGTGCCATCTCTAACATTGGCGCATGTTCATAGCCTAAAAGTTGACCAAGGCTCATACCCAAGGCGGTAGCCTGTTCCTTGGCCTGAGATACAGTGACACCAAGTTCTTTAGCAGCAGCTATGGCTCTGGGGTCCAATAATTCCAGGTCTTATCCATAGCGACTCTGAAGTCCTTGTCGACATCGGAACACACTATGAGCGGGGGACCGATTGATTTTTCTGCTGTCCGAGCTGGGCAATTTGTTTCCCGCTTTTTGCACTTCTTCCCTTGTTCTGCTCAGACTGGGCACGTGCTAGCTTAGTAAGTTCACGACCATAGTCAGATGGCAGATTCATCGATATCTGGGATGGCTGCTCAAGGAAGGACTTTCTCCACTTTTTGGATTTTTCATCGTATACCGGCTTCTGCTCGGGCTTTTTTGGTGCAAAAAAAGCCTTATTGTAGGCAGCCACCTCCGCGGCGTTTTCCGCTACAGTCCTGTCATAAGGTCTAATGGGAAGATTCTTATGAGGTACTGTTGGGAGGGGCGACCTTTTACGTTTCGGTGATCGCTTACCCCTCATAGTACGAGCGGTGGGCGGAAACGGCTGACGCGGCGGCGGAGACGGCTGACGCGGCGGCGGAGACGGCTGCGCTGGAGACTGGTGAGGCGGTGAAGAGGACTGTTGCGCTGGAGAATGCTGAGGCGGTGAAGAGGACTGTTGCGCTGGAGACTGGTGAGGAGTCGATGGCCTTGGCTGCCAGTTCGGAAGCACGATGAATTCCTTTGGCCATAGAATGGTCGCTTTCTTGGCTTCTCCAAGTTCAAGCACCTCCCCATCTTCACCTGCAGGGTGTTGCAGCTTCAGCTCCTCATAATCTTTCATCACTTCATCCACCGCGACAACAGCGTAGCCATTTGGAACCGGAGAGAAATGGTAAGTTGGATTAGGTCCAATTGGTACGACATAGCCGACCGCCACCTTCACGGTTAAGTTAAAAACTTTCACATGCATCTCACAAGGTGTGCTCTCCGTGATATCATCCACTGGGTAGCGACGAAGTGGAGCCACTGCATCATCATTACCATCCTGGAGCTCCGTGGAAGCCACGCTGCTTTTCCGATTCGATGGGCCACCGGTACCATCGCATGCAGCTTCTACCATGTGCCGTTGAGATTGGCCGCTAGTACCTTGCTGGCTAAGCACGGCAATTTGTTCCTTCTGCAGCTTTAATTCTTCTTCTATATTAAGCAGCCGGTCTGCAGCAGCGCGTGCTTCCATTGCCTCCCTTTCCTTTCTCCTCTGATGGCTTCTATCAGGAAATTTCTTCCTGTGCTCGGGAATCGCAATTGTCTTGGGCTTGGAGCCAGGTACGCCTCGTAACCGTCCGTCGTGTTCCTTATTCCCAAGGGCGCGTGTGAGCTCGTCATCCTCTCTATCGGGAATGAACCGTCCCTCTTCAACATCCTTTACTGCTTTTCTAATTTCTTGGATGGGTAGTAGGGGATTATCTTTGTGTCTTCTGTTATATATGCACTTCCCTTCTGCGTCCAACGTGCCCCCATGCCCGTAAAACCAATTTCTTGCCCGTTCGATCCACTTGAGTGGCTCTGGAGTGATCCCATTAGCCAGCAGGTCCGCCTCAAGTTTCTCCCACTTAGGCATGCTACCAGCGTAGCCACCAGGCCCCATAGTATGGTGGTACATCTTTAGAGCAGCATTTGCCGCATTTTTTGCAGACTTTTCCAGAGCTTCCTCTGATTTCTTGTACGCCACAAATTCTTCCCAGTAGTCCTTTATCTTCTCATACCCTTTATCGAAGTCTGGAGTCTTATTTTTCTTGACAAACAGTTTGTTCAATCTTTTCTTCCAGTTCTTGAATAGCTCGGCCATCTTCTTAAGTGCCCAGTCCTTGACTTTTTGCTCCATGATTTTCCGGGCAATCTTTTCTGCCTCATCTGGATCCTCCTCATCTGAATCCACCTCTGGCGCCGGCAGGGTGAAATTAACCATGAGCTTTCTCCAAAGTCTTTCTTTGCCCTCATCGCTGACATATAGCTGTCCTTTCTCGTTTGGCCGATGCCATTCTCGAACGGTGATCGGGATGAAGTCCCTAACAAGAACTCCGCATTGCTTTACCATTTTATTTTTAACACCAGGGGGAGCAGTCGGTGTGCCGTCTTCAGCGACTCTTTCGATCGTGTACCTTTCTTGGTCGCCCAACTTTTTGGCTGGGCCTCGTTTTGTCCTTACAGAAGATTTGCTCGATCCGGAGGGCTAAAAGAAGAAAGAGCGTTAATATATGTATATAGACATCAGAGACTTAATTAATACAATCTTCGGCTTCATTAATATATGTATATGCACCTCGCCGGAGTTTAATGTTCCACCGGAGCCTTCGGCTTCTCCCTCGTCGGCTTCTCCCTCGCTGACTTCTCCCTCACCCCGGCCGTCGGGTTCTACCTCACCGGAGCCGTCTCTTCGGTTGAGAGACTCATCTCCCTCACCGGAGTTGTTCAAAAACTCCGTGGTGACATCGACAATATCTTCCGGCCCGCGGATTATATCCTGGAGGATATTTTCCTGATCTTCGTCTCGTTCCATAGTTTCTGCAAATTAAGAACAATGCACAAAACTTTAGTTGGGTAACTTGTTCCATATGTCAAGATACATCTACTATCATAAACCCGTAAACTCGTATCGTAAACTCGTAAACTCGTATCGTAAACCCGTAAACTCGTATCGTAAACCCGTAAACTCGTACCGTAAACCCGTAAATCGTATCGTAAACCCGTAAACTCGTATCGTAAACCCGTAAACTCGTATCGTAAACCCGTAAACTCGTATCGTAAACCCGTAAACTCGTATCGTAAACCCGTAAACTCGTATCGTAAACCCGTAAACTCGTAAACTCGTATCGTAAACCCGTAAACTCGTATCGTAAACCCGTAAACTCGTAAACTCGTATCGTAAACCCGTAAACCCGTAAATTTGCATCTTTGCATATCTAACACAATTTACCGGGTCAACTTCCGAACCACGATCTACCGGGAAGAACAAATACCGGACAAGAACACAATCAATACATGGCATTGATGCAATGCGCAATATGTATGCATGATCAATTTAATGCATTGACATGGAACTCTAAATCATGTTTGAAATGTTATTGAATTAGGACAAGCACAAATTAGGACTAACAAAATTTTCCTATACAAAAAATCCTAACACTAACAAAATTTTCCTATACAAAAATCCTAACACTAACAAAATTCTTAACAAGCTCTATTTCTTAATTGGAGATACTCTAAAATATATAATGCAAACATATTTGAACATTCAAATTTGGATTACAATCTAAATGAACTACAATCTAAATTTGGATTCAAACATATTTGTAATTTCCTATACAAAAAAAATCCTAACACTAACCTAAAATGCTATTTCCTATACAATAAAATTCTAACACTAACCTAAAATGCTATTTCTACAAAAAAAAATCCTAACACTAACCTAAAATGCAATTTCCTATACAATAAAATTCTAACACTAACCTAAAATGCTATTTCCTATACAATAAAATTCTAACACTAACCTAAAAAAATCCTAACACTAACAAAAAATCCTAACACTAATTAACAAAAAAATCCTATACAAAATGCTAATCTAACTCACCGGCCACGAGAAGCGGTGCGGGCGGCGGTGGGGGACGTACGGCGGTGGCACGTGTGCGGCGGTGGGGGACGGCGGTGGCGTGTGCGGCAGTGGGGGACGGCGGTGGCGGTGGACGACGGCAGGCTGCGAGCTCGGCGGCCGGGCGCCGCGTGGCGCGTGCACGTGTGCGGGGGGCGGAGGGCCGGCTGCGTCGTCGCGTGTACGGGGAGGCGGCGGGGCGGCGCGTGGAGGTCGACAGCGGCGGCGGGGCGCGGCGTCGGGCAGCCTGCCGGCGTCGTTTCGCTCTGCGTCGCGCCTCCAGTCCTTAGTCGATTTGCGAGAATGGGGAAGAAGAAGGAGCGCGAGAAGTTAAGTAGCAGGGGTCTTTGGTCCCGGTTGCTGGCAAGAACCGGGACCAATGCCTCTTTGGTCCCGGTTCTTGCCAGCAACCGGGACCAAAGAGTGCGTCATTTAATGCCAGATCGCTGCGCGCGTCCAAGGATCTTTGGTCCCGGTTCTTGGTAGAAACCGGGACCAAAGAGTCCTTTTTCAAACTTATTTCGAACTTTTCAGTTCTGAAATTTTGTTCCCGCCTTTTTTTTCTTATTTAGGTGTTTGGATATGAATTTCAAATGGTTTTGAATCTGAAAAGACTTTCAACATGAAAAGTTTTTAAATTTGAATAAATAATCCAAAACCATTTTCTGTTTTCTAAAATAATTATTCTAACTATACAAACTATTAACCATTTTGCCATTTTCAATTAAAAATGCATTAACTTTATTGCATATTTTGAATTGACAAAACTTTCAACGTGAAAAGTGTTTGAATTTGTATAAATAATCCAAAATCAATTTTACATTATTATTGTCATTTTCAATTTAATATGGATAAATTCATATCTTTAAATCCGTAAGTCGAAATTCGACAAATAATCCGTAAGCAGAAGTAAATGCAGAACAATTTCAGAAAACCTATATTTGTAAGATGAATGTTTGGTGTTGTAAAATGCAGAAAAAGCAGATAAAATTATTAATTCATTTATCTTAATGCATTACATAAAAGGTTTAATACATTATTACACATGATACAACGTCTCACAAGCGCTTGAAAGAAACACACCCCTGATCCAACATCACCAACATTATTCTACATAAACGGACTTGCTGGCTCGAAGACCGTAGGATTAGGGGGAACGGCGGGAGGAGCCAGCCCCGTGGGCGGCCGCCCGGTTCTCGTGCGCACGTTTGCGGCGGAGGGCAAGATCCATGGAGGATGAGTCTTTCAGCGCCCAATCCAGATCGGAAGCCTCCTTCGCCTTGAGCTGGTAGGAAGTCTTGGCTCGCTGGACAGGGTAGTCGCGGACAGACTGGAAGGAGGCTTCCATGGCCTCCTGTATCTGCAACCCACAACCTTCTTCCCCGTCGTCGCTCCAGTCGAAGTCGTCGTCCTCCTCCTCCGCGGGAGGTGCGTCGGCACCTGGTGGAGCAGGAGGCCGGTAGCTGGGCATTCCTCTCCACGCCGGGCTCGTGGGCATACGGCGGGATAGACTCCCGCGGTTGCGCCCAAGCGCGCTCTGCCGAGCACGCTCGACCTCGTCCAGAAGGCGTTGCGGCGGGCGTGGCGGATCCATCTCGTGGAGACGATGCGTTCGTGGCTAGGAATGGTGGATTAGGGTTTACCCCGTCGGCGACAATATATAAAGACCTCCAGGGCAGCGCTGGGGGAGGACACGTGCCCAGGAAGCGCTGGGGGAGGACACGTGTCGTGACCGCAAAGCCCGTCTTTAGTCCCGGTTGGTGTTACCAACCGGGACTAAAGAAGCACACAGATCGTGTGTTTCTTTCAATCGCTTGTGAGCCGTTGGATCAGGGGTGTGTTTTTTTGAGGGATTGTGAGCTGTTGGATCAGCAGTATCACGACCACTTCGTGAGCCACATGACCCGGTTGGTGTTACCAACCGGGACTAAAGAAGCACACGGATCGTGTGTTTCTTTCAAGCGCTTGTGAGACGTTGGATCAGGGGTGTGTTTCTTTTGAGGGATTGTGAGCTGTTGGATCAGCAGTATCACGACCACTTCGTGAGCCACATGACCCGGTTGGTGTTACCAACCGGGACTAAAGAAGCACACGTACCCTATATATACCGCCCTCCTCAGACAAGTTACTCACTCACACAAAACATTCCAGCGTCACTCGGAGAGGCATCTTTGGGCAACCAGCGGCAAGACGTCTCTGATGACCTGCGACCGTTCCAAACGGTTGCAGATCATCAGAGATGTGTTGCCGGACGGTTGTAGATCATCAGAGACGTCTTGCCGCTGCTTGGATCGAAGTGGTGCTCAAACACAAAACATTCCAGCGTCACTCGGAGAGGCATCTTTGGGCAACCAGTGGCAAGACGTCTCTGATGACCTGCGACCGTTCCAAACGGTTGCAGATCATCAGAGACGTCTTGCCGGACGGTTGTAGATCATCAGAGACGTCTTACCGCTGCTTGGATCGAAGTGGCGCTCAAACTCACGAGCCACCGTCGGGCTGTATGCAGGGGGAACTGTGTTTGGACGGTCGAAGCTGAGGTTTGAGAGGTTCCCACGGGAGGTGTGGGAGCCGACAACCACCTACCACGCGTGTTTCACCACATAAAGGTTTAATACATTACTACACATCACATAAAGGTTTAATACATTACATTGATTTACATAAAAGCCATGAACCCTTCTTCGCGTATGTCCCTGGCCTATGATCGCTTCAGCCGTAACCATGGAGCATCTTCATTATTTAACGGGATGCTTGGGTCAGTTCTCACTGTGAAGGGCGGAATTTCATCAAACTTATCATAATCTGCTGACATGTCTGTCTTGTCCTCGACTCCCACGATGTTTCTTTTCCCTGAAAGAACTACGTGACGCTTTGGCTCATCGTATTCGTTTGCTTGTTTTTTCTTTTTTTCGGTATTCGTTTGCTTGTTTTTTCTTTTTTTCGGTCTGGAGGACATGTCCTTCACATAGAAAACCTGAGCCACATCATTGGCTAGGACGAATGGTTCGTTCTTGTAACAACCAAGATTCTTGAGATCCACTGTTGTCATCCCGTACAGCTGGTCTACCTTTATCCCTTCTCCATTCATGTTGACCCAACTGCACCGAAACAAAGGGACCTTAAAAGTAGGTCCATAGTCAAGTTCCCATATCTCCTCTATGCGACCATAGTATGTGTCCTTTTGCCCATCGTCGTTTGTTGCATCAAAGCGGACACCACTGTTCTGGTTGGTGCTCTTTTTATCTTGGGCGATCGTGTAAAATGTATTCCCATTTATCTCGTACCCTTGGAAATTCAATACAGTCGAAGATGGTGACGCGGCCAACAAGTAGAGCTGATCTCCGACAGTGGTGTCATTCATGAGCTGTAATCGCAACCAACTGCCGAAGGTCTCCATGTGTTTTTCTTTAATCCAGGAGTCATCCTTCCCCGGGTTCTTGGAGCGTACATAATTCTTGTGTTCCTCGATATACGGAGCCACGAAGGTGGAACTTTGTAGAACTGTGTAGTGTGCTTGAGTTAAAGAATGCCCGTCCCTACATATCAGTGCTTTCTTTCCTAGCGTGCCTTTTCCACTCAGTCTCCCCTCATGCCGCGATTCAGGAACACCAATCGGCTTAAGGTCAGGAATAAAGTCAACACAGAACTCAATGACCTCTTCTGTTCCATAGCCCCTTGAGATGCTTCCTTCTGGCCTAGCACGGTTATGAACATATTTCTTCAAGACTCCCATGAACCTCTCGAAGGGGAACATATTGTGTAGAAATACAGGACCGAGAATGGCAATCTCGTCGACTAGGTGAACCAGGAGATGCGTCATAATATTGAAGAATGATGGGGGGAACACCAACTCGAAGCTGACAAGACATTGGACCACAGCCTTCTGTAAACTTGGTAGAGTTACTGGATCGATGACCTTCTGAGATATTGCATTGAGGAATGCACATAGCTTCACAATGGGTACTCGAACATTTTCCGGTAGAAGCCCCCTCAATGCAACCGGAAGCAACTGCGTCATAATCACGTGGCAATCATGAGACTTCAGGTTCTGGAATTTTTTCTTTGCCATATTTATTATTCCCTTTATATTTGACGAGAAGCCAGCCGGGACCTTGATACTGCTCAGGCATTCAAAAAAGATTTCCTTCTCTGCTTTGGTAAGAGCGTATCTGCTTAAGTATTGACGCCCTTTATCCGTCTGCTTGTTGTATGGGTCTTTCATACGTTGCTGGTCTGCCCGTGCTTCCGGTGTATCTTTTGTCTTCCCATACACGCCCAGGAAGCCTAGCAGGTTCACGCAAAGATTCTTCGTCACGTGCATCACGTCGATTGAAGACCGGACCTCTAGGACTTTCCAATAGGGTAGCTCCCAGAATATAGAGCACTTCTTCCATATGGGTACGTGGTTGTCAGCGTCATTCGGAACAGATAGACTGCCAGGACCCTTTCCAAAGATTACTTCTAAATCCTTGACCATGTCATATATAACATCACCATCAGGGAGGTTAGGCTTCTTCCGGCGATCTGCCTCACCGTTGAAATGCTTGCCGGGCTTTCTTACGGCATGACCGTTCGGAAGAAATCGACGATGCCCCAGGTACACATTCTTGTTTCCCAAATGTATACTTTCAGTCTTATCTAAACAGTGCGTGCATGCATTGTATCCCTTGTTTGACTGTCCTGAAATGTTACTAAGAGCAGGCCAATCATTGATGGTTACGAACAGCAACGCTCGTAGGTCAAATTCCTGTTGTTTGTGCTCATCCCACACACGTACACCTGGTTCGGACCACAACTGCAAAAGTTCATCAACTAATGGCCGTAGGTACACATCAATGTCGTTGCCGGGTTGCTTCGGGCCTTGGATGAGCACTGGCATCATAATGAACTTCCGCTTCATGCACAACCAAGGAGGAAGGTTGTAGATACATAGAGTCACGGGCCAAGTGCTATGACTGGAGCTCTGCTCCCCAAAAGGATTAAAGCCATCTGTACTTAGACCAAATCTTAAGTTCCTTGCGTCATCTGAAAATGTCGGGAACTCTCTGTCGATTTTTCTCCACTGGGACCCATCGGCGGGGTGTCTCAACTTCCCGTCTTTCTTACGCTCTTCTTTGTGCCATCGCAACAACCTGGCATGCTCTTTGTTTCTGAACAGACGTTTCAACCGTGGTATTATAGGAGCATACCACATCACCTTAGCAGGAACCCTCTTCCGGGGGGGCTCGTCATCGCCCTCAACATCACCAGGGTCATCTTGTCTTATCTTGTACCGCAGTGCATTGCATACCGGGCATTTATCCATGTTCTCGTACTCACCGCGGTACAGGATGCAGTCATTAATGCATGCATGTATCTTCTGCACATCTAATCCTAGAGGGCAGATAGCCTTCTTTGCTTCGTATGTAGTCTCGGGCAATTCGTTATCCTTTGGAAGCTTCGGCTTCATTATTTTCAGTAACTTCTCAAATCCCTTGTCAGAACAACCAGTCTCTGCCTTCCATTTCAGCAGTTCCAGTGTGGTACCGAGCTTTGTGCTGCCATCTTCGCAGTTTGGGTACAGCAACTTTTTGTGATCCTCAAGCATGGCCTCCAACTTTAGCTTCTCCTTTTCTGTATCGCATTCTCGCTTTGCATCAGAAATGACCCCACCAAGACCATCAGCGGGCTCATCTGATGCCCGATGTTCACCTCTTTCTTCTTCAACGTCTTCCATAACAGTATCACCGCATTCCTCAGGGAACATAGGATAGTTGTCATCATCCTCCTCTTCTTCATTGTCTTCCATCGTAACCCCTCTTTCTCCGTGCTTGGTCCAACAATTATAGCTGGGCATGAAACCTTTCCGAATCACGTGGTCTTGAATGGTTCTCGGGTCAGAGTACTCCCTGACGTTCCGACACTTCTCACATGGACAAGGCATAAAATTATTCACTTTGTTTGCCTCAGCCACATCGAGAAATTTATGCAGGCCTGCAATAAACTCGGAACTGCGTCGTTCGCCGTACATCCATCGCATCCGTGCATCCATCTGCATCATATATATAATTAAGTTTATCAAATACCATTACAATAACATCTTGAATAGTGAAATGACCACCGTACATCGACACGTGCAATATTTCTGTATCAATTACAGATGAAAAGGATATAGTTGCTAACCTCGGCCGAGGATATCATCTTGTGCGAACTTAAGTGTGGCTCGGGCATTTCATCGAACACATCTTGTGCGTGGCAAAGAAAAAAAAACTAGCACCACTTCCCACCAATCCAACCAGAAAAAAAACAGAGGAGAGAAGAGGGGGGGTGGGGGGTTATATATAGGCAGGGGAGGTATTGGTCCCGGTTCTTGGTAAGAACCGGGACCAAAGCTCCGCGCCACGCCACGTGGCTGGCTCTGGAGCTTTGGTCCCGGTTCTTTATCGAACCGGGACCAGTGCCAGGCACTGGTCCCGGTTTTTGCCTGAACCGGGGCTAATGGCAAACAGGACTCCGAACGAAAGGTCCTTTTTCTACTAGTGTGAAGACATCTCCAGCAAAATCAGACAAAATATATCGTATAGTACTCTGAAGTTTTGGCACGAGAACCGAACATTCCATTGCCTCTCTTTTTTTACATATGCTCTATTGATTAACACTTAGTAACCAGTGGTAAAGTACGTGGGGAATCTCTTCCATTGAAGAAACAATTAGATATTTTTTTATGATTACAATAAATATACGACAAAAACGACCATAATGAGAAATCACTGACGGATTGCAATATTATTTCTTGACCTTGTATTTCTTTACAATGAATCTATGCCGAACATCCCCCAGAAATGTTACGCAGAAATACAATTCCTGTAAAAGAAAACTACTATGTTGTAAAATCGCTGCACCATTGTAATGTACCGTCCATCATGATCTCTTTTTTTTTTTTGGGCAGAAACCGTCATATTTGAACTTTCAGTTCTTCAGTTTCATTTAATCTGAACCCTAATTAAGTATCACCACTGGAGGAATTTGTTAAAAACTCAAGTCAGGCAATAAAGAGCTATAGGAACCCAAAAGCTAATTTTCTTTTTCTTTTTCGAGAAGCAGAAGAAGCCTGATCATGGTAACATGCCTTTGTTCTATGTATGTGATGTTTCTATAGATCCTATTCTCCAGGACTCATGCAGAGCACACTACAGTAGATCCTTGCTGCAAAATGGCCACAAAAAAATAAGGTGAACTTAATGGCATGATTCACATAATATACACATGGGGCGACAAAGAAGGAAGCAATTTTGTCAGTCTCACCGGGCAAGCATTGACGTCCTGGCATCCGCACAGGAGCCTCCCGTTGAGCAGATCTGTGTTCTGGAACACGCCACCTCCGTCGCTTCTCTGAATTAGTTCAGTTCAGAAACATCAATGAATCATCGCAACAACATAACTTCGGTTGTTATACTGTAGCAAACTGAAAATGCTGAACGGTACTTCTATACTCTACCAGTTTGCCATTTACCTTGTAGTAATCAACTGCAATGAAATTAGCCCATCGATTTCCAGCTGCGCCGTAGCACGTGTTCACCATGTCAGTGAGGCTGTTGGAGTGCTGCAAACATGCAGTCAGCTTCACAGGGACGATGGGAAGTAGTTCATGAGAACCAGCGACTTCGTCTTGTCGTCGAGGGGTGCCGATTCTGCACGATTTGAGCATTTCCCGGCATCCATTCCATCGTCACCATCTGCGACAGAGTAGGCCGTAATTTTTTGTACAAATAGCACGTATGAATTCATGATGATGAATTGCATAGCAAGGTTTCGTATGGAGGAACTGGTGCCTCACAATTGTTCTCAACCATGAAGTTCCATTGATACGCGATTCCTTCTGTGGCTTGCTTCGAACTCTTGGAGGTGAACACGAGGAGGCGCTGGCTGCTTGCGATCATGTCGCTGACAAGAGGCCAGTCCTGACCGTTCTGCGGCATTTTCGACACCGGAAACCAGTACTTCTGCAGGCCAGCGGCGTTGAACACCTTTGTCAGGCCATTCGGTGCATTAACGTAGTCTTCCAGGATCAACGTGACGATTTCTGATGGGTTAGCTGAAAGAAATGCCTCGATTTCCTTGAATGTGTCCAGTGCCGGTTCCTACAATTAAGCACTACTTATTTATACACTGTATTCTAAAACTCCTTCAGTTGTAAATAAGTGAGGAAGGCAAACTCAGTATATTACTCACAAATGCAGTAAAATCGTTGCATTTCCCCCCATTGGAATGGCACAACCATACATCTCCTTCGAAGTCATACGTGTCGAGCATCAGCGCGCGAACACCGCTCTGCAGAACATTGCAACTGTGATGAGAATGACTGTTCATAAGGTAGCAGATGTAGAACAACAGAAGAATCTTATCAGATGATGTAGAAGCTACATTTAACTGATCGGTGACTGTATCCTCCTGGTTGTCGAAGGTGATGCGTGGAATTCCGGTGTGCGACGGTTCCCCGACGATCGCGAATGAATTGTGTGTCGTGAGATAGGCGTACTTGTTGAACGGCAATGAGTTATTCTGAAGACCAAACCAGAAGCAAAGACCAATTCAGGATAAAACATTAGGATAATGAAGATAACTGAGTACCTATTCCAAACGAGAGCTATAATACTCCCTCCGTCCCAAAATAAGTGTCTCAAATTTGTCAAAACATGAATGTATCTAGACATGTTTCATGTATAGATACATCTATTTTTGTGCAAACTTGAGACACTTATTTTTGGACGGAGGGAGTAGTCCATAGCGCCCTCTCTTGTGTCGTATCTAACTGAAATCCCTATGCATATTGAGAATCCAACGACAATATACAGGCACTGAGGCACAGCCAGTATCCTACCCAAAATTTCATCGTTTTCTCAGCATGAACTGAACAAGACAATTTTTTGCTGTTCAGTGAACTACAAATGTACAATCTGCCTAACTCATGACAGCGCGTTCTGTCTTGTTTGGAAACAGATCTGGCGAGCCCGGAATTTGTGAAAAGAATAAAAATACAGGAACTCAAAATCCTAAGCAAACACAAGAATAATTGATTCTCCTTATTCATTTTCCGTCGCAAGCCACACAAAGAAAAAAGACAAACAACTGGAAGAACCGAGGTCTTACAACGAGTTGGAATGGGTCGGTGGCGGTGGAGCGGACGCAGTGGGAGCCGTCGAGCTCCGGGTCGCAGTCGAAGCACCACTGACCGGCGCCGCAGTCCGTGCTCGTCGAGCACGTGTCGCCTACCTGAATTCAAATCACACCCAAAAGGCTCGATTTTAGCAGAGACGATTGAGAGAAAGGGGGATTTGATCACAGTTCTTGCTGATACTGTATCTTACATTGGCAGTTGCAGCTCCCGAGAGGCCAGCCACAACTAGAACTACTAGTGCTGCCGCCGCCGTAGAGATGCCCCCCATTGGAGAGAGAGAGAGGAACAGAAAAAGGATAACGCCGTGCAGGTCTCCTCGGAGACCCCAACCAACTGAAGAATCAGCGCTACGGAGAGTTGGTGAAGGGTGGTTGCCGCGCAAGATATGTTACCATTGCCACGCTACATATATATAGACTAGATCTACTAGACCTTCCCTGTTTCTTGCAGCAACAAGACATCTCTAAATTAGTACGAAGAAGACCGTGTACATTTGGCAACTCCATTAAGATATGAATGCAGCATTGAACTACATCTAAACAACGGCATGCTAATGAAAGAGACTGATTAAGACGACCCTGCATGTTTTTTCTTGTTTGTGGGGAGAATTTTAAATGATGGAGAGAAACTGGAAACGGAAAAGAAATGTGCGAGTATATCCGGACGGGACGGCGGGTTGGTGTGCAAGGAAACCGGGGTATTCTTGTTTGGGGACCCTTGTTTGGAGGCCAGGGGATATGCTTCGTCAAGTTTGAAGAAGCCAGCACCTCGGTGTTGCTTCCAAGGTGCTTGATTTGTTTGATCCGTGGCAGGGGCTTTGGACGAAGAAGTCAACGTCAGGTTGTTGGTTATATGTTGACAAGGTCAGGGCATGAGAGCCGCCGTCAGCGAAGCAGGGGTCAACGATATAGAGAAAGAACCAAACATTAATTAATGGAGTAAACATGTCAAATTTGGGGGAAATCTCGTAGATTGGGGGAAAGCTGCGGTCCGCGCAGCAGGTCAACGCTATAGAAAAAGAAGCAAAACATGGATTAATGGAGTACATAATATGTCAAATTTGGAACGAATCCATGGTACACATAACTTTTTGGTGAATATAGTGTACTACCATTAACATGGCAGGGGCAAACGGCCACGGTAGTGATCACTATCTGAATAAAATACGACAGACACTAACAGACAAATACTTTTTTTTTGGAGCTTCATATTTTAGAAGCATTACAAGAATACTTCGGTTTCCAGAAATATTGAAGTATTAAATATTTTGATGTGTTTGGCTTTAGGTAGAACCGTAGTTTTATTCAATATTTAGCAAATTGCACTATTTTTTAAGTATACGAAAAAGAGGGCTGGAGCTCTTTTTCCAATAATGAAGTATTGATTCGCTAGGCATACAAATACACACTAGTACAGAACGACACATCGGAAACGGGTCAAAAACCCCATCGAAAACGGAAAAAGGGTCTGTGTCCCCGCCCCCGATGCTGATGTGAAGGCCCTCATTGGGAACGGAGGATAAAAACCGTCGCCGATGAGGCCTCCGTTTGGCAACGGTGGGGCACAGACCTCCGTTTCCGATGTATCGGAACATCAGAAGCGGAGATTATGTTTCGACTTGTTTATATTGAGGTTTCTTCATAAGTCTAGAGCGGCAATACAGTTGCCACTGGAAATTTAAAATCTCACAGCATAAGCACAAAAATGCTAACAAATCCATTCATAACGTATATAACAATTGTAACCATTACATAGCATCAAAAGATGATCAATTACACATGTCGAGTCTTCTCCTTCTTCCTCAGCTCGATGTCCGTTTATAGTCCTCCACTCTTCTCCTTCTTGCTCAGCTCGCTGTCCGTTTCGAAACCTCGAAAATGGTCTTCGAGCTAGCAAAAGACTCGAGTAGTGGTTTCATGCTTCTCCAATCCACATCTGCAGCTTAATTGCTATACACACCCGAAGACGGTGGTGAAAGCAACTACATAGAAGGACAAACTGAAAAACAAGAAACCACATCGAGCTCGCAAGCCTCCGTAGCATATTAATTTCGCCAAAATCGTTGTACCGAGGCTTGCTCCGTCTTGGACAGTGTCGCCAAAATAATTCACAATCTAATATAAAACAAATAGAACATTTCATTAGTTGGTAGTACAAATCACATATCAAAACAGAGCATCTCTAGTTCATGAACAATCTAATATAAAACCAATTGATGAACTAGTTCATGAGCTGAGCGATTTAGACCTCGTATTTTCTTCTCCGTCGATGGCGCCTCCAGATCGGCCACCTCCTCGCATCTCTGGGCACCTCCTCCTCCGTCGACGGCGGCCTCCAGATCGGCCACCTCCTGCTCCGTTGACGGCGGCATCCAGATCGGCCACCTCCTCGCATCTCTGGCTGGTTCTGCTGGCGGATCCGCCGGCGGATCCGCCGGCACTGCTGCATCACCGCCTGCCGAATGATCTGTACCAGTTCCGCGTGGCCCAGAGGACGTCGGGCATCACCGGAGGAGGAGGGCGCCAAGATCTGCCTGACGCGCTGCAACACCAGCCGCGTCACGGCCACCTCCAGATCGGCCTTAGCATCACGAACGGTTGCCGCTAGATCGGTGCTGCCGCTAGAGCCGCGGCTGCGATGCCCGGATCTAGAAGCGCTGGCAGAGGAAGCCATGAGAGAGTGGGGAGAGTTAAAAGCTACAGTGTGCGGCGGCTAGGGTTGGAAGATAGACAGTGAGGGAGTGAGAATGAGACTGATGACTTGCTCCGTCGGCAGTACATTTATAAGCACCAAATTGGCAACGGACATTTTATTTAACCGTTTTCATTGGATACTTATTAATAATGTGTTGCTACATACAACCTACTGCATACAAGTTCACAACTACTATATTCTACTGATTTCCATAGCTGCATACGAACCTAATACATTCTACTGATTTCCATAGCTGCATACGAACTAATACATTCTACTGATTTTCATTGCTGCATACAAGTTCACACCTAACAGCAGCACACAAACACACAAAATCATTCCAGCAATGCTCACAAGAACATTTAACTGAGCTATTTCTTCCCATTTCTGCCGTTCCTTTCGTCCAGCAACAACATGGTCAGATTTCGTCGAAATATTTGTTGGGCTCCATGCCAAACCAGCTAGAGCAGCTGCAGTGTGCGGCTTCATCTCCATGATCGCCTTCCTGACTATCAAGGCTACATTTTGCAGCTCTGCAGTTTCCACTTCGACGCAATTAGCAAGCAGCATCTCAACATAATCTTCAATCCAAAAAAAATCACAGCTCCCAGAATACTCTTCGCCCGTCTCCTGTCAAATGGTAAATCGAATCCAGAGCCAAATCAGCATCACACAGAATAGAAATCAATCAAAACTGGTTGAAGCGTCGAACTAACCCTATGATTTGGCTACTTGAAGTAGATCCGGCATGGGTTCAGTTCCGAACGCGACACTCGATGAATCGCGTTTCTACAGCGGCAGCAAACGTACTTCACAAGCGGCAGATCTGACCTGGCCCTGGCGGCGCAGGAGGAGGACGCCATCGATCTCCCGACGAGCTCATGCTCTTGGCCATGGAGGACGAGTGCGGAGTAGAAACAAGCCGGAGCAGAGGAACAAGGGCGAATCAACAGTCTTTTATAATATCCAAGATAGTCCTAAAAACGAAATTTTATATACGCAACCTCGCCAACGGTTGTACAAAACTGTCCGATGCCATTGAAGTACATGTCTCACACGGGTTACTAGAACCTCCGTTATCAATATATTGGCTACGGTTAAACATTCGCGGCCGTTGCCTATGAATGACGGGACGCGGGCCAGCTTGCCTGGCGGGGCGGGTTTTCTCACACGGAAAGGTCGATTTTCCGCCGCCTAACTCGTGCCGTTTCCATAGAGGGGTATCCAATGTGTCGTTCTGTACTAGTGACTGTTGTTTTTTAACACTTTGATTTTAAAAAATGTTTCACTGCCAAACTAAGTCTAAGCCTATTTTACGAACCCAGCACAAATGGTTTTCTTGAGGTGAAACCAACCCAGGTAGGCTCAAATAAATTTAGACTAGGTGCTAGCTTTTTACTAGGTTGTTTGGTTGTACGTGACCTTAAACCCTAAACCCTAAACCAGCCCATGCAGCCCTGTATTTAACCGGCATTACTATTTTGATGGTATGTGACCGTTGCTAGCGGAACATATATGGTGACTTCGTGAATCTCAATATATGGCGACCTAGTTTGTCGGAGATGCGCATAGCAAAAGGGTGTGCGTTTGTGTGTTCATAGATGTAAGTGTATGTGCGTGTTTGTGAACATATTCGTTTGTATTATGTTTCTCAAATAACAAAATCCTATTTCTCAAAAAAAAAATACTTTAGCACATGTGTAATAAAAATATATAGAGAATAAGTTAAGCTAAAACAAACTTACAACGGTCCCTAAGTTATACAGTAGTTTCACATGTGGTAGCTTAGTCAATACACACTATCAAAAAAATGAAATATCACTAAGTAAAAAATAATAAAAGTATTCTTGGAAACAAAAGTTTTGTTTAAAATCAGTTAGAATGTAAAAATTGAAAGATTTCAAAAAAAAAAATTTAGACAAATACTCTCTCTATTTCTTCTTATAAGGTGTATTAGTTTTTTGAAAGTCAAACGAGATGCACTTCAACCCATTTATTTAGAAATACTGTATTTTCATATTTTCTTTTATTAATATTTCAAATCTTTGTAATTCTTTTCTAATATCTTGATCCAAGTTAACTTTTCAAAAAACTAATACACCTTATAATAAGGAACAGAGGGAGTAGAATTTTAGAACTTAAATTAATGAAGTATGGAGCAGCAACATATATGTCAAATTTGGAATCCATGCATATTCTTTTGGTGGTCAAAATTGAGCGTAAACCCACAATTTAGTTTGCACTTTCCTAATTTGTCCCGTCATGTAGCACTGATATGTGCTGATGGCCATGGCATTGATCACTTCCTGTAACAGTATAAAAGGAGATCTAAACATTCACGCCCATTCAAACAACCCCATCCAATGGTGTACGCCACTCATATGTTGAGCCCCCTAAACGCATTTAACGCTACTAGCAAAGTGCCCGTGCGTTGCAACGGGTCTAAAATAAATCGAACAATGTTTGAAGTAAAGTTTGATTTTGGTGATATCATCGTTTTCTCTCATATTTCAGTTCTGTTATATGTCCCATTGTACAACAATCCTCACAAAAGTAAAAGAAAAGTAACCACTTACTTTCTAATCTTCTTTGTATACATCATGTTATCCAAAAGTATGAAATCATCATGTAGAAAGTCACTTGCTAAATTAAAATGGAAAGATACAGTTTATTTTGGTAATACATAATTCCAAAACCATTATTTTATCTAATCCACAACCAAACTTGCAGCAACCTCTAGCAATTGAAACTGAACTTGTGCATAAATGAAGTAGTGGGCCAAAAACAATAAGAGGGAATAAAACAAGTGGCTATTATATCATTTGAAAACAAATAGTTATCATGGTTACTCATATTGATTAAGTACAAACCAAGTAGCACCAGGCTGAGCAAAATCAGCATACTTCAGTCTTTATCTTCTAAATAAAATTAACAATAATTATGAGCAAAGCTTCTAAACAGATCTCATTATTTCAAAATTACAATTAACTGATCCGGAACATGCATGTTTGTACACAGCCTATCTCTAAGAAATTATTTGCATCATCATTGGCAGAAATTTGGTTGCAAGATTTAGGCTATAACATTGTAGGCAATACAAAGGAATCCAGATGTAAACTGAAGCTTCCCTGAACTTTTCAGGTTTGGCCACCCCAAGCCGTATATAATTGGCTAAGTGCGCATGGTCGGCATGACGTGAGAGCCCTCCGTCATCACGCTGGACCGGGCCATGAAATAAGTCATTCATCAAGAAAAATCTTGAGGGCATAGAAGGACCAGCTTGTGCTAGTTCATCACATCACAACCCTGCAAGGGAAACAAAAGAAGGAGGAGGACAATTCACAGATGGATCTTTTGCCTGAGGCAAATCTGGACCATATTTTGCTGGCATCACAAAAGACATCTTCCACGTATTTTCATCAGCTGAATGCAGGCGACGACGCATGAATTAAAATTCAATGCAATAATTTACAACATGTGCTAAACCGTAAGCACATCAAATGCTAATCAAGCAAATAGAGATATGCCAAAAGAATGCCTCATGATAAAGTCATATAGAGCATGCCTTCTTTGTTATAACAGGGGTAGTCATGTCCATCTTTTCACCGCCAGTTTCACCCTTCCGAGTAAACACAGGGGTTGTCATTTCCATTTGTTTGGACCTCGATCGTGTTCTGAAAGGAAGCATGCCACCATAAATTATGCTTCAGTTTAAGCAGCTAATTACAAAACGAAACACGCAAATGCACATCACAAAGATGAAAGCATATCAGTTACCTTACCGAACAAGTAAGACGCCAGCACGTTGAATGACTGAGATGATCCGCTGAAATCAAATCCAGATCTTCCGGGCATCGTCGTCTCAGCAACATAGTACGACTGATCAGAATATAAGCAGAATAGAGTATTATTACTCACAGCCGCTTATCCCGTTCCCCTTCTCTCTCGCTACAGTACAGAGGCGAAAGGGAGGCGACCGGCGTTCTTGCGTTCTCCGCCGCCGGGGACTGGGGTTCCCCTCCCTCCGCTCGTCGCTCCGGCGACGGGAGGGTGGGGGAACCTCGGATCTACCGGTTAGGCGTGTGAATAGTAGAAGTAGGGTTTGTGGCGGAGGCGTTCAGAGGGTGGCGGCGCCGTCGTCTTCAATAAGTTCTTCCCAGCTCCAGCCCCGTCTCGGCGGTGACGCCGAGGAGCTTCGGGGAGGTCTCTGTCTGGGCGGTGCGGCTGAGGTGGCTGCGGCGGCATCGTCAGGGACTTTTGGTCCTCCGGCTTCGTCGCCGCTTCGATGGAGGCGTCTTCATCGACATCGAGAAGCCTGTGAGGTTCGTCGGGCGCTCTCTCCTATCTTTGCTCCTCCGGCCGGCCGCGGTGGCGAGGGGAGGGGTTGGTGGGTGTCGGCGTTCTGGTTTTGGTGCTGGTCGTGCTGGTCTTCTTCGACGGTTTCGCTCTGGCCGGCCGTGGCGGCGAGGGGAGGGGCCGTCTGGAGGTTGCTGGGTCTGGTTCGGGGGTCGCCTGGTCGGCGTGAAGCTAAAGCTCAGACCGGCGGTGGTTCTTGCTGGGGAGGGCTGCAGAGGTGGGGAGGATGGTGGCGGCGGCTTCGGGTGTGCCTGCTCTGCTGGTGCTCGTTGGAGTTGGGGCTGGAGAAGTGGTGGCCTTGCTGTGCTCGTTCATTGGTTCATGATCCCGTTGCTTGCTTCGGGCGGTTTTTGCAGCTGTCAACATGGTTGGAGGTCTTCTCTTCTCTAGTTTTCGGTGGTGATGTTCTTGGCGGTTCTGCAGTTCTTGTTCGTGTTCTGCTGCTGGTTTGTTGCTTTGGTTTCTGTCGTTTTAGTGTTCGTGTGTTCCTGCTTGTAATTTGGATCTTTGAATGAATACATGGATGCTTCCAGGCTTCAAAAAAAAAAGAGTTTTATTACTCACAGAGCACCAAAGCTGATCCCACTTCTTCCATTGCTCAATTCCTACTACAGAAAAGAACAGTTCGCTGGATAAGAGAAGCGTTCACCTCCACTTCTCTGATCTCGTACTCCTCCTCTCGCTTCAGGACGCGGAACGGGACCGTTTCAAGATCGGGAACTGCGGAAGCTCTGGAATCTCAGTAAGCAAGTCCTAAAACCCTTAAGTTGTGGGATATAAGAATTTAAAAAGGTGTTTGGGTCTGGTGACAAAATCACGGCGTACTGACCGGACATGAGGGCCTCCTCGAGCATCCATGGCTGGAAGCGGCAGCAGGAGGAGGACGCCATCTATCTCCCCGACGAGCTCATGCTCTTGGCCATGGAGGATACGAGTGCGGAGTAGAAACAAGCTGGAGCAGAGGAATAAGGGCGAATCGATAGTCTTTTATAATATCCAAGATAGTCCTAAAAAAGAAATTTTATATACGCAACCTCGCCAACGGTTGTATAAAACTGTCCGATGCCATTGAAGTACATGTCTCACACGGGGTTACTGGAACCTCCGTTACCAATATATTGGCAACGGTTAAACATTCGCGACCGTTGCCTATGAATGACGGGACGCGGGCCAGCTTGCCTGGCGGGGCGGGTTTTCTCACACGGAAAGGTCGATTTTCCGTCGCCTAACTCGTGTCGTTTCCATAGAGGGGTATCCAATGTGTCGTTCTGTACTAGGGACTGTTGTTTTTTAACACTTTGATTTTAAAAAATGTTTCACTGCCAAACTAAGTCTAAGCCTACTTTACGAACCCAGCACAAATGGTTTTCTTGAGGTGAAACCAGCCCAGGTAGGCTCAAATAAATTTAGACTAGGTGCTAGCTTTTCACTAGGTTGTTTGGTTGTACGTGACATTAAACCCTAAACCCTAAAACCCTAAACCAGCCCATGCAGCCCTGTACTTAACCGGCATTACTATTTTGGTGGTATGTGACCGTTGCTAGCGGAACATATATGGTGACTTCGTGAATCTCAATATATGGCGACCTAGTTTGTCGGAGATGCTCATAGCGAAAGGGTGTGCGTTTGTGTGTTCATAGATGTAAGTGTATGTGCGTGTTTGTGAACATATTCGTCTGTATTATGTTTCTCAAATAACAAAATCCTATTTCTCAAAAAAAAAACTTTAGCACATGTGTAATAAAAATATATAGAGAATAAGTTAAGCTAAAACAAACTTACAACGGTCCCTAAGTTATACAGTAGTTTCACATGTGGTAGCTTAGTCAATACACACTATCAAAAAAATGAAATATCACTAAGTAAAAAATAATAAAAGTATTCTTGGAAACAAAAGTTTTGTTTAAAATCAGTTGGAATGTAAAAATTGAAAGATTTCAAAAAAAATATTAGACAAATACTCTCTCTATTTCTTCTTATAAGGTGTATTAGTTTTTTGAAAGTCAAACGAGAAGCACTTCAACCCATTTATTTAGAAATACTGTATTTTCATATTTTCTTTTATTAATATTTCAAATCTTTGTAATTCTTTTCTAATATCTTGATCCAAGTTAACTTTTCAAAAAACTAATACACCTTATAATAAGGAACAGAGGGAGTAGAATTTTAGAACTTAAATTAATGAAGTATGGAGCAGCAACATATATGTCAAATTTGGAATCCATGCATATTCTTTTGGTGGTCAAAATTGAGCGTAAACCCACAATTTAGTTTGCACTTTCCTAATTTGTCCCGTCATGTAGCACTGATATGTGCTGATGGCCATGGCATTGATCACTACCTGTATCAGTATAAAAGGAGATCTAAACATTCACGCCCATTCAAACAACCCCATCCAATGGTGTATGCCACTCATATGTTGAGCCCCCTAAACACATTTAACGCTACTAGCAAAGTGCCCGTGCGTTGCAACGGGTCTAAAATAAATCGAACAATGTTTGAAGTAAAGTTTGATTTTGGTGATATCATCGTTTTCTCTCATATTTCAGTTCTGTTATATGTCCCATTGTACAACAATCCTCACAAAAGTAAAAGAAAAGTAACCACTTACTTTCTAGTCTTCTTTGTATACATCATGTTATCCAAAAGTATGAAATCATCATGCAGAAAGTCACTTGCTAAATTAAAATGGAAAGATACAGTTTATTTGGGAAATACATAATTCCAAAACCATTATTTTATCTAATCCACAACCAAACTTGCAGCAACCTCTAGCAATTGAAACTGAACTTGTGCTTAAATGAAGTAGTGGGCCAAAAACAATAAGAGGGAATAAAACAAGTGGCTATTATATCATTTGAAAACAAATAGTTATCATGGTTACTCATATTGATTTAGTACAAATCAAGTAGCACCAGGCTGAGCAAAATCAGCATACTTCAGTCTTTATCTTCTAAATAAAATTAACAATAATTATGAGCAAAGCTTCTAAACAGATCTCATTATTTCAAAATTACAATTAACTGATCCGGAACATGCATGTTTGTACACAACCTATCTATAAGAAATTATTTGCATCATCATTGGCAGAAATTTGGTTGCAAGATTTAGGCTATAACATTGTAGGCAATACAAAGGAATCCAGATGTAAACTGAAGCTTCCCTGAACTTTTCAGGTTTGGCCACCCCAAGCCGTATATAATTGGCTAAGTGTGCATGGTCGGCATGACGCGAGAGCCCTCCGTCATCACGCTGGACCGGGCCATGAAATAAGTCATTCATCAAGAAAGATCTTGAGGGCATAGAAGGACCAACTTGTGCTAGTTCATCACATCACAACCCTGCAAGGGAAACAAAAGAAGCATTGGCCTAATTTCTTTGCTAATGGAGCCCAAGAAGTGCAAAATCTGGAAAGCCATGCGGATGCATCATATTTGCTGCTATGTGCATGCAAAGCTGCAAATTAACAAGACAGAAGTTTTAAACTATGTGCATGCAAAGCTGCAAATTAACAAGACATAAGTTTTAAAAAACCAGTTATTATTTTTCTTGTTGACAACAGTGGTATCAATCTACATAGCTCAATATTGCATTGCTACAGCTTGTGACTGATAGGTCGGCTTAGAATATTTAGTTTAGTTTTGACCTGCGGTAAGTTATAGTACATCAGCAAAATTAAGCATTGTTGGTATGATTTCAGGCAGCAGTTGATATGTTCAACTGCATCTCATTCCATTTGCTGTGTTGTTCTTAGCTTCATCCGGACATAAACAAAAGCAGCAGCAACAACGGCGGTTCTTCACGAGGAGAGGAGCAGGATGGCTCCATCTGCAGCCTGCATGTCAAAATTTTGGGACTAATCGTGGCTGAACAACTGCACTTCCGGTTAACAATCTAGTCTACTGCCCAGTGCCCCTGCCCGCAAAGAAAGAAACAGAGAGAGGAGAGAACGTGACCTGGCCGGGGGCGGGGAGTAGACGGAGGCGGCTCCCTGGAGAAGACAACCTGGTCGGCGCGCCACGGGAGAAAACTCGGCGGTGCCCTGGAGAACACGACCTGGCCGGCGCGCCACGGGGGAAAACAGCGGCTGCTGCATCGAGAAATTCTTCCCAATAGATCGAGGCAGGCCGGATCCGCCGCCCCCGGCGGCGGAGGGCCCCGTCTCTTATCTTGGAGGGGTCAGCAGCTCAGCGCCGGAGCCGAGGGAGGGGCTGGCGCCAGGGCGCGGAGATGAGGGGAGCGCCGGAGCGTCCGGAGGGGCTGGATCGTCGGGTGCTGGGCGAGGAAGGAAAATAGAAGGGACTGCGGGTTAATTTCCAGATTTATTAGGGGGGTTTGTGCAAAACTGCCGCGACGTACGTACGTACGGTCGTTTACTCGTATTATATAGTAGAGATAATTTCCCACTATTGCTATTTTCCATAAATATGTTTACACTCGACGTCATTCCATAAAATTTTCGTGCAATTAATATCGTACCAAAATATAGAGTATACTAGTATCTACTTGCAACTAATATCCTACTTAATATGCACGTGCAATTACACAACTACTAGTCTGAAGGAATACGACGGATTCTAACAAAAAGATACCTAGGCCTATGTATAAAAAATATAGAGAATAAATTTTGCTAAAGGGAGATTTCCATGGTTTGTCTGCTATATGATAGTTTCCATATTTAGTTTCTAAATAGTAACACTATTAGCGAGCACCCAACCCCCCCCCCCCCCCCCCCCCCCCGATAAATAACACTAATATTAGTCATCTCTCTAAACTTTAAGATTATGCCATGCCATATGTGAACGCGGTAATAGTATAACCGATGGCATGTCGTTGTTCTCTCTCATGTAAATTTTATTCAACACAAAATAACTGATACATGGAATATAACTAACTAAAATATTCATGCAAATAGTAGAATTATATTTCTTGGAAAGGAAAGTTTAAAAAATAGCAAAATATAAACAAAGGAAACATTTCTGAAAATATTAAACACATAAATTTAAGAGTAACTTCGTAGGAATATTCATAACATTTTTCTTTCATAAAAGTAATTGGAGTTTAGGAACCATAACAGGTATGTGTAAGTGACCATGTGTAGTAAGACCATGATAATTTAGGCATCAAAATGGCAAGAGCATAGGTCGGTCGCCCTACATGCTCAAGCACAAGACATTGAACATGCCCTAGAATAACTACCACATAAACATGATTTCTTTTTTTAGAAACAATAAAATGGTTTCATAAACAAGAAATTATTCCAATGTAATACTAAATAGACAAATGCAAACTAAGACTTAATCCTAAAACCCCAATCAAACTTTGAACCTTGTTCTTCTCTTTAAATTTACCTTATTCTTCTTTTCTGCAAACACACTAACTTTATGGAACACCCGCTTCAACGGTTACACTTGGTTCAAGGTTGATGGAGGTATAGTTATCTCAGTAACCTGATAAGTACAGACTACTACTAGTTCTCTATGGTCAAGTCAATATATCATGATATAATGAATGGCATACAATGTTTCTTAGAAAACATATTTGGAAGATAAATATCTTCATGTGGTTCCTATAAAAGAAAGTTATTCCAATTAAAGATAACGTCACAAAGAGGAATTAGGAATTAGACGGGTTCTAATAAGTGATTTTTTGTGATGATGATACAACAGATCACCTCTTTATCGCATTCCCGTTTGCAAGTCTTGTTTGGCCTATGGTGCATATAACTTTTAGTAGACCTCCCCAAATAATATAATAAATTTCTTTGATAATTGGTTGAGAGAGCTTGATATGAAAACTAAGACTCCAATTAGAGTGGAGTTTTGTTCTTTATTTGGTTGTCTGGAATGCACACACTATTATTATTTTTAACAAGTCTGGAGTTGTTTGACTTTTTGCAGGTTTTCCATATGGATATACACTAGATCTATCTGTGGTCATTTCTACACCCGACGGAGGAGCGGGGGCATATGGTGTATGGATGCAACCATATGGAGATTGTTCGAGGGGATATTTTAGCCGGGCTC
Source organism: Poa pratensis (assembly GCA_947311845.1). Classification (NCBI taxonomy): domain Eukaryota; kingdom Viridiplantae; phylum Streptophyta; class Magnoliopsida; order Poales; family Poaceae; genus Poa; species Poa pratensis. The sequence continues at coordinate 89,967,578 of CAMZMU010000041.1, forward strand.
GCTGGATGTCCAATAATCGACAACGCGTTGCATAGAGCCATCATACTTGCATAATTATGATGGATGATATTTATATCGAGGTTATATGACCTGTGAGATGTAATAAAGATAAATAAACTTGAGATCTCTTTAACAAAGAAGGTTGTGTGCAGGTCAAAATAAAAGATGGTTGTGTGCATGTATTGATGCATTTGTCGGATTATTTGTCTATTTGGAAAGAAAAGGTTAATCCAATTGTAGATTCAGGTTTTCGGCCAACTTGTTTAAGACCGATTACATCTAGCGGAGGCGGGCTCCCACCGGTGTTGGCCTCTTCATTCTTTTAGGGGATATGCGGAGTGTAGATTTTTTGTTCCCGAACTCCAGTGATTACCCCATCTAAAAAAATATAAATCATATTTATGAGTGTCAATAAATTCTGAAAAATCGGACATATCCAATGATGTATTTTCACAAACATGCAAAATATCAATTTCAAATACTTTGTCTTTTGAGCTACACAAAATGATAAAAGTGTGGATCTGATTATGCATATTCAAATCTCTAAAGTTTATCATATTTTTCATTATTCTGTAGCCCATAATATAAAATATTTGAACATGATATTTTGCACAATTGTTAGATACAACATTGGCTACATTCCAGTTTTTATGAAACTTATAAACATGATTTTAGAAAGAAAAAAATGATGGAAGCACTGGAATTCGGGAGCGAAAACATTTTTCCGGATATGCGTCGCCTTTTTATAGGTTTTTTTTTTAGGGAATCTAGGTTTTCTTCTAGGTCTCTTTCGCTTTTATCTAGTCAATGATCAATGATGGGCAGTATGGGCTAGATGTCTAGGCCCAAGTTGGCGAGAGGAGTGCGCACCCAACATTTTGGGTTTCGGTCCGAGGAATCGTGACGCAAATCGGTGGTATCAACCTCTCATTCTCTTTGCATCTCAACTTGTCATCCAAGCCTGCACGTCGCTCCGCCTAGGGCATTACCTCCGAAGCCGCAGCGGAGACCGATCCACGCAGGCCGATCCAAGATGAGCAGCACGCTGGAGACATCGCGGGAGCCTTGTCCCGATCGCATCATCGATGACGCCGGCGCCGCCTTCGGAATGGGCGCGGTGGGCGACTCCATCTACCACCAGTTAAAGGGCATCTACAACTCGCCGAACGGCCATCGCATGTCCGGCGGCTTCCAGGCCGTCCGCATGAACGCTCCGCGCGTCGGCGGCAGCTTCGCCGCATGGGGCTGCCTCTTCTCAACGTTCGACTGCGCCATGGTCTACTCGCGCCAGAAGGAGGACCCCTGGAACTCCATCGCCGCCGGCGCCGCCACCGGTGGGTTCCTCTCCATGCGAAGAGGTGTCTTCTCTTCCGCCAAATCGGCGATGGTGGGGGGCGTCCTCCTCGCTCTCATTGAGGGCGCGGGCCTCCTGCTAAATCGCGTGCTGGTGGGGCCACCGCCACAGCCGCCGCTCGGCTCTATGGATCCGGCTAGGTTCCCAGGGCCAGGGCAAGGGCCAGAAGTCATTGGAATCCATGGGATGCCGCAGCCTCTGCCTGTTGTGCTCGATAAGGTCCCGGAACCTGAATCTGCGGGATGACTGGGGGGCTTGTTTGGTAAGAAGAAGGAGGAGAAGGTGGCTGATCGCAAGTCGGAGATGTTGGAGAGCTTCGATACGCCCAGCCCGCCAATACCCTCCTTCGAATACAAGTGAAAAGGTTAGTCTTCTTCTCTCTTTTAATTTTACTTTTGGAGATGTTGGGATTACACATTTTCCTTTCATTGTTCATCCCTATATAGACAATGATGGCCTTTCATACATCTCATATGTTGTTATTCCATCTGTTTGGATTGATCAATAGTTATCGTTTTCAAGAATATGATTGACCAATAGTTCAGTATAGGGCAGGGTTCATTTGTTGCTGTAGAATCAATGTCACGGTAGCGAGGCATGCACATGCACTCTAGTAGAACCATGGCGCGCGTATAAAGAATATCTGGATTGCATCAATTGGTGATGCACCGTATGTGTTCTGTCACTTTTGAATCCCCTCTTGAATGACTTTGAGTGTGAAATCCCCTATCCATGTCACGGTTTTGCAGTGTTAGTTTGAGCCAGCAAACTAACAATATCGGTCAACGACCTATTGCGAGTAAGAATTCTGGGAACTCTGAAATTTAGTGGTGTCTATGGATGCTCCTGCAAGTATTGTTACATGTATGTGAGATACATTTTGTCTTAAACATTACCATTTCCTAGAGATAGCAAACATAAATCAAATTAAACAAGGAAAGACATACAAACAAGACCAAACACACACGGAAAGATTACGTCACAAAACAAATTGTGAACCTCCCTCGATAAAGTTCTTCTTTCGAAAAAGTGACCTCCGCGTTTCTAAACACATCTAAGGAATTTTCCTTTAAAAAGTTTGACAGATAATTCAGTCTATCCACAGATACATCTCCACCTTGTGATATGGCTGATTATGGAACCCATTTGTTTTAATTTTATTGCGACATTCGTTCAGGATGTAGGCTATCTTGCGCCCTTTTTTTTACCGTAATCTATATTGCACATTAATGTTTACTATATTTAAAATTCCATGTAGTGTAGATTCTTTTAGCTGAAGTTTATATATGTTTTCGGACAAGTTCTTAAGGCGTTGTTCACATATAGTGAGGAGTTTGGAGCACTGTTAGATGGGATTAACCCAATTAGAGACATGTGCTACTTTGTTAGTTTTTTATTATATAATTAGCTCCGTAATCATGCTTTAGGCAGATTGGCGTGTCCATACGTAAAACAATTTACTACTAATGATTGTTAGTGGGAGTATGTACAACGCCTTGATTAGTACAGTCTCTCCCTCCATACATTTTTAATATTCACAGCACGAAAACAGTCTCTCCCTCCATACATTATGCCTGTAAAATAAAATGGGTTTGACAGATCAGTATAGAAAGAAGTACGAACTTAAATAATACCAAATTGATATTACTAGATTTGTTATGAATCATAATTGTTTTTAAGCAATATATATTTTAAATATGAACAAGTGTTACTTTCAAGACCATGTCAATGAAGACCGCCGGGCTGATGTTCTAAACTAATATTGTGAATCAAAATGGAATGTTATTGTGTGTTGGATCTTGTGAACTTTGTGTCAGAATTGAAAATTGCGTTCATATCACAAGCCTGTAGGGGTACGTTTTTACTTAACACTGAATTAGCCAATTGGGAACTTACCACTTTCAAAACCTGTATATTGTGCAATGTTCACTGCATCTGCGTTAACCGTGAGGGTGCAATTCTAGCGTTATCAAGATGATGAGACCACTCACCACTGATTGTGCCAACTGTCTATGCCCGTTTTGGTCTTTTTATCGGACCGGGCAACTATATATCAGTCTGATGGTGCTGTTGGTATGAGGCAAACCGCAACTGCCTTTTTGCGTATTTACAATCGCATGTGCTTCAAAGGAAGCAGCGCGTCGACATGGACAGTGGTCACGCCTGGAATGCACCCTCGTTGCATCCTGTAGAACTTTCTGATTGGCTTCTCTCTTCTAATCGGGAGACTGGGGTGGTGCAGTAGGTGCCGAGTGCGCAGCAATGCTGGCAGAAGAGGGCGGGGCGCTTGAGGCAGTTGGGAGGAGGTGATCAGTTTTGGAGCAGACACACATTTGTTCATGTTAAGTCTGTCGCGCATCAGGTGCTCGTTTGTACACTGCTTGATATGAGCAGACATACATGGGTTCACTGTAACACCAACTTTGACTAGTGAATTATCAATGAGAGTTTCAGTTTCTGAACTCTTGAGTAGTACTAGTTATAATATTTTATATTGTTCTACAAATTCTCAAGGCAGCATAAACTTACCTGCCGGAGGAAAATTCAAGTGACAACTTAGGTCAGGCATGTGCCCCTCATGGGAAGTCAATATGATTTTGAGCAGATCAGTAGAAGACGTTGTATGTCGTCTATTTGTTTTGGTGTCTTAACAAGGGAGGCTTAATGTTGTAGCTTGGGCATACCATAATAAAGTTTACCCTACATGTTTATCTAATGCTCATGAACTCTGTTCTGCTTTCCTGTTGTTGTAGGTCGGATCATCCTGGTAGCGCTGGCTGGAACATCAGATCTTTAGGTATACATTACAAGTTCATAAAGTCACGCTTCTGAGGACGAGTGGATTGGTATGATCAAACCAAAAGCTTATGCTTGAGGCCAGAGATCATCGATGTGAGCGATTTAGTAGGATCACATAAATGTTTTCACCTTCTATCTTTCACTTCCTTATAAGTTATGTCATAATGTTACGAGCTTTTTTCTTATTGTAGCTGGCTATTGAGAGCCAAATAATACATTTATTCCTTCGGCAGCTTTATAGATAGTGGATTATTCCCTTTCAAAAAAAAAAGATAGTGGATTATTCTCAAATATTGAAGTGTGAAATTTAGCCTGGAAGTCAGAGTCAGGTGTGCTTTGCTTTCTCCTCGGAAAGAAGGCAGTCTCAGCGTGTTGTATATATGGGCACACACTAAAGCAGCACGAGAAAGCGACCATATGTACAACTGAACGTGTCAGCCAAGATTTCAGTACAGCCAAAGAAATAGAACGATGAAAAACAACTAGCGGCATATTAATTAAGAGGTTAGGACGATCGAGACATTGAGTACACATGAAACTATCGCGACGTATCATGAATGATCAGGAATTTGCACGCAACTAGAACCAGTACCACAGGTGAAACTGCTACGAGCCGTTGTTTTTCTTATTTGGCTTCCGTCTAGTCTTTTTTTTAAACGAGTGTCCGGCTTCGTTTGGCTCCTCTCGTCGCAGCACTTCCTAAAACCACCAAGCATTTGGTTCTGGGAAGCTTGTCTCCGGCGAACTCGCAGCACTTCCGCTGTTCACTTCACCGTGTCGTCGGGTCGGTGCTGCTTTGCATGTAAGGGTGCAAGCGGCATCCCGCACAAGCCCGCTCAAGTAGGGGCAGTATAAAAGTGAACTAATCTATAAAAACATGTTACTAATATGCCTAATTTTGACCGGAGCGGGGCGGATCCGGGTGCCTCTTTGTATCCTTATTTGTGGGTGGCCGGATCTTCCATCTGGTGATGGTTTCAACTTTCGTGTGCCGGGGTTAATGGCGGTATGTGATGCCCTCTTCTGAGACCGCGAAGTTTGTGGAGTATAACGCCAAAATACTCGGTATACTCTTTACCAACATGCCAGATTTTTTACACTCGACAAACACTTATTTTCCGGCACGATAGTTGTCGAGTGTCGTTTGCCGAGTGCAATACTCGGCAAAGACTTGATTTGTCCTTTTGCGGTGTATTTGGCATATACGGTAAACATAGGATTCCAGTAGTGATGGGTTCTAGCCCAACTCACACATGTGCCATCCCCTTGGTCGTTGACGTGACGGTGGTCGTGATAATGTGCAAACTGCAAAGTGGAATTATATGTTACTATTAAATAGGGTCTCTCTAGCGCTTAGTCGAATGAGAATTAGCTTAGTTCTCATTCGCATGACGTAAGCTAATTCTCATTCGATTGAGAATTAGCAAAACCGTATTAAATATGGCGCAAACCGCTTATAAAATAAAGTTTTTGGTAGGACTTGTGGAGATGTCTACAATAACGTGGTTCAGAGGAGTGGAGCCGCGCCGCGGGGTTGTTTTCTAGAAAAAACGTGGTTCAAAGGAAATTCACTCTACATACAAATCTTCTATTGAGAATTTGAGATCACAGTATCACACTGGCTCTTTATTTCAGAAGCATATGACACCCGTGACAATTGCAAGAAAGACATACAAAAAAACTGCAACAAAGATTCACATGGTTTGCATCAGCATAGAGGTGCTGATCAAACATCGCAATTGGCGGAACAGCAGCTGGGCACCTTACACAACTAATAAAAAGATGGCGAGTAGAGTAGTGCTCCACCGTCGCTGTCAGAACTAACCAGAGATGATACCGTTGCAATGGCCCATCCTGGCCATCCTTTTTTAGCCGAGATCTCCGGCGTCCCTTTCCCTCTCGCCTACCGGGGTTGCTTCAGTTCAGCTTGAGCTACCAACCAGGCAAGCCGACGTGCGCAAGAGCAACCACGCAGCAACACCATCAGGAGACTAACTCTGATTTTTGGAGCACGCACGGGCACTATGATGTATCCATCGATCGACCGATCATTAGCAGAGAGGTGAGGCTGAGCCATCGCCCGCGGATTAATTCAATGGAGTTATTTTGAAGTAACCCAACCGACGGTGTGACATGCCATCTCGATACCTCGCCTTCTTATTCTTGGCCAATGCATGGCTTTTTAATTGCCTGCCACTTCCTGATCGAGGGCCATCAGCCGATCGATCACTTCTGCTAAGCTATAGCCACCGTGCGCTGCTCGCTGTTGGAGTGCAACCATGGAGCTGATCCGCCGCAACTGTATTCTGGTGATCCTTATTGCGGTCACCTGCTCCGTCGCAGGTTGGTTCTGATCCTTGTTTAATCGATTCCTGATCGAGTTTGTTCGTGATGTTGTTGCTCATCATAACGATCGTTTGTTTGCTGCAGTGGCCTATGATCCCTTGGATCCGACCGGCAACATTACCCTCAAATGGGATATCCAATCATGGACGCCTGACGGATACGTGGTGAGTGGCGGATACTGGCTCTCACACTCTTGACATTTGCAGCCGATTTGTGTTGTTACTAATTAGTACTTACCTGCATATTGTGCATGGATTCTCAGGCGATGGTGACGATGAACAACTACCAGCAGTACCGTCAGATCATGGCGCCTGGTTGGACGCTGGGGTGGTCGTGGGCCAAGAAGGAGGTGATCTGGTCCATCGTGGGCGCGCAGGCGACGGAACAGGGCGACTGCTCCAAGTTCAAGGGGGCATCCCGCACTCCTGCAAGCACACGCCCTCCATCGTGGACCTCCTCCCCGGCGTGCCTTACAACCAGCAGATCGCCAACTGCTGCCGCGGCGGGGTCGTCTCCGCCTACGGGCAGGACCCCGCCGGCTCGGTCTCCGCGTTCCAGGTCTCCGTCGGCCTCGCCGGCACACGAACAAGACCGTGAAGCTCCCCAAGAACTTCACGCTCATGGGACCCGGCCTCGGTACACCTGCGGGCCGGCCACGGTTGTCCCCTCCACCGTGTACTGGAGCGCCGACCACCGGCGCAAGACGCAGGCGCTGATGACGTGGACGGTGACCTGCACCTACTCGCAGCAGCTGGCGTCCCGGTACCCGACCTGCTGCGTCTCCTTCTCTCCTTCTACAACAGCACCATCGTGCCGTGCGCCAAGTGCGCGTGCGGCTGCGGCGCGCACAAGGCCACCCAGGGCCGCGGCGGCAAGAGCCACAGCGACGGGTGCATCACCGGCGACTCCAAGCGCGCGCTGAGCCCCGGCGTGAACACCCCCAAGAAGGACGGCGCGCAGCTGCTGCAGTGCACCAACCACATGTGCCCCATCCGGGTGCACTGGCATGTCAAGCTCAACTACAAGGACTACTGGCGCGCCAAGATCGCCGTCACCAACTTCAACTACCGGATGAACTACACGCAGTGGACGCTCGTGGCGCAGCACCCAAACCTCAACAATGTCACCGAGGTCTTCAGCTTCCAGTACAAGCCACTCCTCCCCTACGGCAACATCAGTAAGTACTGTTGGAGATCGCAAGAGATATATAGATTGCAGTCGTAGGATCCATGAGTTAACCTGGTCTTCTCTTCTCCAGATGACACGGGCATGTTCTACGGGCTCAAGCTCTACAACGACCTCCTCATGGAGGCCGGCCCCTTCGGCAACGTGCAGTCGGAGGTGCTGATGCGCAAGGACGACAGCACCTTCACCTTCGGCCAGGGATGGGCATTCCCACGCAAGATCTACTTCAACGGCGACGAGTGCAAGATGCCGCCGCCAGACTCCTACCCTTACCTACCCAACTCTGCGCCGCGTTTCCCTGTCGCCTCCGCTGTCGCGGCCTTGGCATGCTTGCTGGTGATGCTCCTGCTAGCATGATCGATTCAAGGGGATCTTTTACCCCGACCCATTTCTTGTTGATTTTCTCATGTTGGAAGACGAGCAGGCAGTGTAGGTAGGTTGTTATATGTTGATTGGAGTTGGTGTTATATGGAGGCTGGGTTGCCTGTCATTTGTGCAGTTTTGCAATTACAAATTTCAAAAGGCAGATCTTCGTGTAAAATAGAGTTTTTTGGAGTCTTCCATTAGGCCTGTCCTGATATGTTACTTCTTGACAGGAAAAAATATATACAAAGGTACTATTACAAAACGTTGGTATGCTTGTCAACCAACTAATAGAAGCTCTGCCTCATATAGATGGTTCCGGGAGTAAGATGGCAAGATTTTATCTAGATAAATAGTGTTGGAGTCATCCCGATTAGTTAGTTTCCAATGTTCAGGCTCGGAATATAAATCATAAGAATTTACAACCTACACCTGAATGAATCGAAGGAGTTTAAACTCACGCCCTAAAAACACACCAGGATCATCTCACAATCTAAAACACACCAGGATCAGCTTTTATCGAGCTTACAATCACACCCTAAAAGCACACTGGGATCAGCTTTTGCTGCAAGCTTACAGCCTAAACTTGCAAGAAACTCAAGATGTCAGCAGTCAACGGCCAATGGGTCAGGACTTTCCACAGTATTTGTCTAACACAAAATGATTGTGCAAGAATGCTACCAGTGCGCAAAAGGCAATAGACAGAATAAGAAATGTTGTCTTCTCAATCTAGGAGAGGTACTTGGTAACACCGGATACGAATCTGGTGGAGGCATGACACAACTCTCACCATTGAAGTATATGCGTCTTGGAAAGGCCCAGCCGTTCTCGAAAGTGAAGGTTGACGGGTCCTTACGGAATAGAAGCTCAGATTGAACATTGCCATCCGGACCAGCTACCATGAGCAGGTCATTGTAGTAATTCATACCCCACAACATTGCTGTATCATCTGCAGCAAAATAAAAGTCAGTAGCTCAAACATTACATTTTTTTAATGTGAAAACATGCTAGGAGTATAAATCAAGTACTCACTTATTACTCCATAGGGGTTTAAAGCTTTGTAGCTGAAGCTGTAAATAGTACTGATATTTTCAAAATTTGGGTGTTGAGCAACTAAGTTCCACTGCGAGTAGTTCATCCGGTAATTCAAATTTGTAACGGTGACCTTCACCCTCCAGTAGTCCTTATAGTTGAGCTTAACATGCCAGTGCACCCTTATTGGGCACATATGGGGTGTGCATTGTACTAGAGGAGTCGAGCTGCTCTTGCCAGGTCCATTCACCACAGAAGCCAAATAAGGCGAATTACTCCTATAAAAGTAGTAAATACATTTAAAATTAGTTTTAAAAGCACAAAATGTACGTCATTTCAGAGACTTCTGAAAGTGATAATACTTACTCCACACAGCTCCCAGGTCTGGTTTTGTTATTTTGGCACCCACATGAACACTTGGGACAGTCTATTATTGTATCGTTATAAAACGATGAGAGTGAAACACAACAAGTTGGACCTCTTTGAGCAACAAACTGTGAATATGTACATGCCACATTCCAAGTCACTGAAAAGGAGAAAACCGTTTTGTTATTCAGTGAGTTGATCATATGCTAGATCACTGTTGAACTGTGATACTAACCATAATCCCAAGACATTTGGTTCTGTCATAATAACAACTAAACAGAAAAGAAGAATACTGAGACAACTTACCATGGGCTTGAGTTGTTCTCCTACCATCAAGCGAAATGAACTTAGTGGGAGATTTTAATGTTTGAGCTACCCCGCAGGTATATCCTGGACCTGGTGCCTTGAGAGTGAAATTTTTCGGCGCTTTAACCGTCTTATTGCTAGTCCCAGATCGGCCAACAGTGATCTGGAACGATGCCACCGCACTAGCTGGATCTTGTACCCATGAGCTAAGAACTCCTCCTTTGCAACAATTTGCAACCTGCATGTCGTACGGCGCACCAGGAAGCAAGTCAACTGTTACTGGATCCCTCTTGCAGCAGTGTGGTATTTTGTCTTTAAACTGAGAGCAATCCCCTTGCTCTATGGCCTGCCCACCGATCATGGTCCAGATGATCTCCTTCTTTGCCCAAACCCACCCAAGATGCCACCCAGGTGCTTGGATATGACGGTACTTCTGGTAATTGTATATGGACACAACAGCCTGCGAAATGCAGATTTTACAGCACATCAGCAGCAGAAAAATAGTGTCGAACTAGAATTAGGTAAGACAGCATGCATTCGTTAGAACTGAATTATAAGATGCCAATGCGATGTCGAAAAAGAAAGAAGAGATATCTCAAGAACAGGCACTTGTTTCTGACTTCTGAATGAACTTCAAACGGAAATCTGAATTATTAGGAATTAGAGTAACTTTGAAAGCTGAAAAATTATCTTGCATACACAATTCCTTCCCGAATTGCAATCTAATTGGAAAGATTATGTCCAGGAAGAGTGAATTAAAAAGGCATTATATATGGTATTCAAAGAATAAAAGAAAGCATATTATGCATTTTGATTGCAGGACAACAATTCGTTACACTGTGGTAATGACATACAGCACTAGCATGAACATTGGAACGGAAACATAAAACTGAAAGAACCCCAACTTTCACTCCAAGCGACGAGAAATGAGAACATTAACCAGAAGAAATAGAGAAAGGGCTACACCGATCATTTAGTGGTTTAAGATTATAACTGTGAAGATTTTTCAGGTCCAAAAATTAGAATTGGGTAACCAGCACATCTATAGTAGTATTTTTAGTTACAGCATACAAATATTATAATGCATATAAATCTACTTTTAATATAGAAGACAACGCATTGTATATGTGTCCACGCACTTGAGCGAGCTTATGTTAAGTGATCTCATAGTTTCAACTTAGGCACATAGCAGCGGCACGTACAGATTCAGATACAATTTGGTAATTGTGTACTTACAGTATAGCCATCTGAAGTCCACTGCATGATATCCCATTTGATGGTGATGTTCCCAGTTGGATCAAGAGGGTCATAAGCTTCTGCGGAGAGAGAGATGGGCAAGTTTCAGAAAGAGGTACGTCAGTACCTCAAATTAATTAATACTACATAACTTGGTTATATACGTTTCAGCACATCTCCGTGTTTCCACAGGATGAAAAGAGTGTAAAGCACAATAAGGATGAAGATTCACTTGTCACTAGAACAATAACACAAATCCAATCTTTGCTGAAACAGTATAAAGCACAATAAGGATCAAGGTTCAGTTGTTACTAGAACAAACTACACACATCCAGTCTTGTCTGAATAAGAAATCGAGGAAGAAGTCTGAAACTGTCAGATACGCACACTCCACACAGAACAGGGTACCGGGTGATCTGGTCCTTGTGATCAGTTGGCAATGGAACAATACACAGCCCCCATTCCCCCAAGCATTTTCCTATCCCACCATGAACGAAACAGTCTGTACTTATTACCCCTCAATCAAACAGTGGACGGCGCCGGCGATTTACCTAGAAAACTAGCATTTCGAAGAAACTCCAGTAGAAGAAACCTACACAATCCAACACGAAAAGAAGAGATTTTCCCCCTCTTGTATCGAAAATGTGCGGCGATTTAGGTATCGCATCCGCACAAACCGAGAAAACCCTTGGATTTTAGCAAGGAGTATGAACCCTCGGCCGCACAGAGAAGGGCGTTTGGAAGAGAACTCTAGATGGAACAGTAGAAGAACCCTACACAATCCAAAACGAAAAGGGAAAAAGAAGAGAGTAATCGGGAGTGTTCTTTCGTGAGGATTACTGACAGACCTGCGGAAGGCAGGACGGCGAGGAGCAGCGCGAGCGCGACGGCGGCGGCGGAGAGGCGCGGCAGGAGTAATGCCGCCATCGCCATGGGTCGCGGCGTCACGAGCGGAGGAAACCCCTAGGCAATGGCAATAGAATGGCAGCTGCCCCTTCCCCTCCTAGGCTCGTATGCACATTAATTTTCCTCCGTGTTTTCTTGGGCGGGCGTGATTAATAGGGAGGTGCCATACATTTCTTTCTCGTATGGATGGGTGCGGCGAGAAAGAAAGGGAAACCCGAGCGAGACGACTGGGAGAGCGTGTCAGAGCCTCAGAGGAGGGTGTGTGGGCCCGCCCGGCCGAACAAGGCTGCACGAGCTGACGAGCGCTCCTTTGTTCATTCATGGCATCAGCCCGCGCGCGCGTGAGAGAGAGAGAGTCAGAGTCAGATACAGAGAGCGGGTTTCTGTTGCTTGGGCCGTTGCGCTGGGTGGGGACCGGGGCTCAGAGGCAAGAGAGAAAGCCAACAAACGCCGCATGGTTTGGCTATTGGCGTGGGGAATGGCGGTATGGGGAGCGGTGCACTGGTGTAGTACTGCAGAGCTTCGCTTTTGTTCTGGGAGCATGTGACGGGCAGAGCAAAGAAAACGAATACCGGAACCCAGCCGAGCGCAGCGCTTTTTTTTAGAGAGTACGCAATTGCGTACCTTATTTTTATAGAAGGCAGAGGTTTGAGTACAAGAAATTGACAGTCCGTTGCGAACAACACTGTCACACAACTCCACACCGGCTAGTCCGAAGACAGCCCCCACACACACAACAACAACAACCAGAAAAGCCTATCCTGGATTGAGTAGCGAAGGCCGCGTCTCAGCCGATGCTGCCGCCTCCAAGAAGAACATCTTCATCAAGACTTTCCTCGTCTACGCACCATCAAGGAGGTGGATGGCGGGATTTGGTCCGTCCCGAGAAAGGCGTCGTCTTGGCGACGCTAGCGAAGGTGTGCATTGCGCCCCTGCAGAACAACCTTGGATAGCGGCGAACACCAGAGGAATGCAACTTAGGACCTCCATGCCATGTCTCCAAACACGATACTCCCAACAGAGCGACGACGTCGAGGACGCCGCTATCGTGTCGGTCCAACTCAGACCTAGGCTTTCGCCCGGAGACATCAACCAAACCGGAAAGAGGGCGAGTACGATGTCGACACACCTCCGCGACGCCTCCAAGAAGGGAATCGACGCCCACGGGCGCCGTCGTCGCCGGCGCCGACCGAAGACGGGCCAAGACTTTCGTCTGTACGTCGCACACCTCCCTCCTCGCCCACCGGAATGGGGCAACCGTCCACGCTGCTCACACCGCCGCCGCCGCAGCAAAACATAGTTGTGGCCGATGTGTCGTGGTACACCGACGACCCCGACGACCAGCACGACGAGAAACCACCTTTCTTCCACCTCTGACTGGCCGAGCACCCGCAGTCCACATCTTGAAGCACCTCATGCGTGGACGGGAACCGCCGCACAGCTGCTGTCACGCCCTGACAGCTGCCGTACAGGCCGGCCCCCAAGCCCAGATCGGGCCCTGGCTGGGCCCAGATCCAGCCCGCAGCACCAACCATGGTCGCCGGCGGCAGCTCCTCCGCGGCTTTCGCCGCCTCCAGGACGCACCACCGACTGCCGCGGCGCTGCCAGCTCCGCCTCCATGGCCTCAGGAGGCCGCGCGGACGCAACCTCGCGCCGCTGCCTCTGCCTCGTCGCCCGAGACCTGCGCCGCCGCCTCCATCGCCGCTCCGAGCTCCGGGTCCTCCGCCAGCCCTCTCCGCTCCGCCGCGACCCCCTCCTCTCGCCGCCCGCGGCCGCACAGCGCCGCCGCCGTGCGCCACCCGTTGAAGCCCTCCTCCGCGCGAAGTCGGCGCTCCTGGGCGCGGCGCGCTCTCCTCCCCGCCGCCTTTGACGGCCAGGGGGGCCGCCACCACCGCCAGGGCCGGCGGCGGCAGCGGCCGGTGGGGCTCGGGGTGGAGCGCTCGAGCTAGGGTTTCGTCCCTCCGGGGTCGCCCGCGCGTGCGACCCGGGAGGGGAGGGGAAAGTCAGGCTTTTTACACTTCACCGAGCGCAGCGCTTTGACCGACCATGGATCGAGATACGGAAAGCATGTCTTTATTCCTTCTTAAATCTCATTCCCCCGTTTAGCAGGACACGGATATGTGGTGTCGGGTTTCGTACGCGCCGTGCCCGCCGATTCCAATTCAGGGGTAGGATTCTATGGGAATTTTTCCTTTGAAGCCGTTTAATTTATAGTATCATTTCCCATATTAAAATTTCCTACTCCCTCCGTTTGGAAAAGGATGTCTTACATATATCTAAATTCGGATGTATGTGTACACTAAAACATATCTACATACATCCGAATCTAGACAAATCCAAGACATCCTTTTCCGGACGGAAGGAGTATAAGAATCTTGTAGTACAAAGTTTATAGGAAAATAACATGAGGTCTAACCTCATGAAAAAATCCTACACCACAATCAAACAAACTTCTTCTTCGTATAGGATTGGATTAGACATGTCATCTCAATCCTATGAAATTCATATTCCTACACTTTCCCTATCCTACGAATTAAAGGAGCCTCAATTTTTATCCTCCACCGCCGTCCGCGATCCACCAGTTATCACAGCATCTCTAGCCAGCCGGACCCGTCATCTCCTAGTGCCCCTGCTGCTATTGTGGGTCTTTGGCCCTCGGCCTCAGCTTTATCCTCGTATCTTGGCGGCGGTATGTTGGTTGACCAACTATACAACCACACCTGGTACAATAGTAGTACAACTAAAACAGGTAAATAAATCGTGAAATATACTTTATAATATATTTTCCTATAAACTCAATATGAATAAAGTCACACCCGATTTTTTTTTGAAACAAGGCAAAAGCTTTGTCTGTTATATTGATAGAGGAGGAGCAAAGACAATAAGGACAAGGCCAAAATTTAAAAAGCTACATACCCGATCACTCAATGATTTCGGCCAACTTCTTAGCTCCTGCTAGGATCCAGTTCTTTCTCTCGCTCGTGATGCGTTGAAAAAGGATAGAACGCATCACATTATTGTTGTTGAAGACTCTCGCGTTCCGCTTTTTCCATAATTCCAATGTGATTAGGATGATCGTCGTCTTTAACCCCTTGGAAGAGGGGAAGGCGTGACGGCCAACTCCTTCCAGTAGTCGAAGGCGCTTGGTAGGATGGAGGGTTTGCATGAGAGTCGGGCTTTTTTTTTACGCGGTAGGACAGTGGGGAAGACCCCCACTGCGTCATTTTCTCATTTTCTCATATACAAACAGAAGTACAAAGAGTGTTCAGAAGTAAATTACAACAAGTCAATCCAGTCTTGCATGCCCTCCTTGAGGCTAGGTTTAGTTCTATGTCTAATCAAAATTATAGAATCTTTGAAAAAAGTAAAGCATGCATCTAGGCTTTTCAAAGCCCCATCAAATATGATTTTATTCCTGTGATTCCAAATGCTCCAGCATCCTGCCATTAAGGCAATTTTGAAGAAGGTATTGTTTGATCTGTTATTGGCCTCAATTAGCATCTCCATCAACTCTTTGTCAGTATTCCATTCCATATCAAGTTTATCCCATATTGCTTGACTGAATTCACAGGAGAAGAACAATGCATCATAGTTTCTTTCTCATTCCTGTCACATAGCACGCATGAATTTGATTCT
The DNA here is from genome assembly GCA_947311845.1 of Poa pratensis. Taxonomy (NCBI): domain Eukaryota; kingdom Viridiplantae; phylum Streptophyta; class Magnoliopsida; order Poales; family Poaceae; genus Poa; species Poa pratensis. Next base: position 89,983,107 of record CAMZMU010000041.1, read on the forward strand.
ACATAGAAATGTTTTCTTTCCATGAGATCTTTTGTATTCAATCTGTCTTGTATCATTAACCAGAAGAAAAATTTATGCTTCGGTAAACATGGAGATTTCCAAATCCATTTAAATGGAGGAGAGGCATCCGATGGTTTCATGAGGGTCTGGTAAACCTTTTTAGTGCAGTATTTGCTCCCATTCCATGGAAAGTTCCAGGTGTCATGTGTGGAGGTGTCTTCAATTCCAGACAGCATATTGCTTAACGTCTCCAGTTGTTCTGATACAATTATTGAGAGTGGTAATTGAAACATAGAGTGCAGGTCATCAGGTGCAAATTCCAAAGCTTTCTGTAAGTTGATGGATTTATCTAGAGCAAAAGAGTGGAGGTGAGGTATTTGTTGCTGCAGAGTATTTTCCTGCCACTTATCTTTCCACAGCATAATACTATTCCCAGATCCTGGCTTGCAGCTTGTTAGATTTTTTAATCATTCAGAAATGATACGCAGTTCCTCCACCAAAACGAACCTTTCTGTTGATGAACAGTAGGAACAGATCCATCTTTGTAATATGCTTCCCAAAGCAGCTTTACCCAAGGCAAATCATTCATGTTGAAGAATTTGAACAATTTTTCATCAGAAGCGCTTGGTTTTGATCTCTCATACTGATAATACCTAGCCCACCTGCATTTTTTGGTTTGCATACTGTTTCCCATTTTACTAGACATTTACCCTTTTTCTCAATGTCTTTTCCATGCCAAAGAAAAATTCTCGTGGACTTTTCAATGTGATCCGAGTGAGTGTAATGCATCTTGAGTGCACACATGATATGATTGGGCATGGCCAAGATAATGGATTTGATAACAACAATTCTGGAGCAATAAGACAATAGGTTAGAAATACCAGCTAGTCTTTTGTCGATCTTGGTAATCATGGGCATTAAGTCCTCAACTTTTGGTCTGCAGGTTCCCATAGGCAGACCCAGGTAAGTAAATGACATGGCTTGTACTTTGCATCCAAATGTATTAGCAAGCTCAAGACACATTTCAGAATTAGTATTTATTGGCATCATAGAGGATTTGTGATAATTTATTTTCAGGCCAGTCGAAATAGTGAAAGCGTCCAAAATTGTTTTGAGGCTAGTAATCTGTGCAATATTTGCTGGCATTATCAAAAGTGTATCATCTGCATACTGTAGTATTGGGAAGCTCTGTCCATATGCACAATCCAATGGCAGTGAAATAATACCCTCCTGCCAAGCTTTGTTGATGACAATTTGAAGCAATTCAGCAGTAGAGACAAATAGCAGAGGAGACAAAGGATCGCCTTGTCTCACTCCTCTTCTGCACTTAATATTTTTCCCAAGGACACCATTAAGAATGATAGAGGTCGTTGCAGAGTTAAGTATGTTTGTGATCCATTTGATGAATTTTTCACCAAAACCTAGATGCTTCAACATAAGCAGAATGGCACTGTAATCAACCATGTCAAAGGCCTTCTCGAAATCCAATTTGATAATTACAATTTCCTTCTTGGATTTATGACAGAGATACAAATACTCAAAAGCCCAAGCTAGACAATATTGAATAGTTCTTGTCTTGATGAATCCATATTGATTCTTATGCAGCATCGGTATAATCACTTTTTGCATTTTGTTCGCCAGAATTTTTGTAATAAGCTTGAGTCCCATGCTGACCAAGGAGATGGGCCTGAAATCTGCAGGTCTTTCAGGATTTGGTATTTTGGGGATGAGCGCAAATTAGGCCGTAATAATACTGCTTAGGTCCGTATTACCATCAAAGAAATTATGGCATAAGCTATAAAACTGAGCTTTTAATAAGTACCAGAACTTTTTCATGAAAAGACCATTAAATCCATCCGGTCCCGTGACTTGTCATTTGGCATATGTTTAATGATATCATCTTGATACGGTGTACATGCCAGGATACTCGATATTTGATAAAGTATATGAGATCAAGAGACTGGTTAATATTACGTGCATGCATGCCGATGCAGTTCGTGAGTTGGGCACAGAAGGATTTTAACCAGACCAGTTGGACGACTGCAGGATAAATACGGTGCTTCAACATAGCTTTGTTGTCACGTATACTAGTGGAATTTTGCGCGGCGTCACGCCGCGCTTTTGTTAGTTTGTATTTTTTTTAAATTTGTAAAATAAGTCCTTAATCAGAAAATTTGTATTTTGTTAGCATTTATTAAATTTAAACCCATAATTAGATGAAGTCCACTTAGATTGTATATAAATATCAGCTAATCTGAATTGTTTAGCGAGAATTTCTGCGAATATCGCTTGTTTTATAGTTTTAGTCGTATAATACATTTTGTAAGTAGGAGTGGTGGGTCTGTTTTATTTTAGCTGACACGCCGTGCCCTGGTTTAAGACAACAAAACCCACGTACTATATTATCCACGGTTTAAGTTGGAGGGAAACAACAAATTTAGCAAGTGGAACTACCTCTATAAAGCATCAGAAACTGATCCTGCTGCTTAAAGGTGCTTAATGCTTCGTTTAAAAGAAATATTTTCATAAGTTAATCTTGCTGCTTAAAGGATCCTAATGCTTTGTTTCTGAAAAAGAATTCCAGATTGTAATAATTAAAAAGAAAGGAGATAGAAAGAAGATAACGTCCTATCACAACTTTGTAAGTATAATAAACAATTATGACACATCAGAAGTGAAATATAAAGATATAATTATATGTTTTGTTCACTATGAGGCTTGATATATTTTAGAGCATCCAAATTTTTTTTTAGCAAATTGGAATGTTCAAATGTGCGCGCGTGTGTGTGTGTGTTTTTTTTGAGTTTTTTGATATATTTTAGCGTAGTTCCAAATATTTAGCAAATTGAAATGTGAGCGCGCTGATATATTTTAGAGTTTTCGAAAAAAAATAGCGAATTGGAGTATTCAAATTCGTTATAATTTTTTTCTGAGCATTTTGGTGTATTCTTGCGTACCTCAAAATATTTAGAAAATTGAATTGTACAAATGAGTTAGTATTTGAAGCTATTTATTTTCGAACATTCATTATTTTATGGAATTTGTTTGCAAAAACAGGTACCATAATTATTTATTTGGAATCCATAATTAGGGAGGTTGCAATATATGAGCATTTAGCAAATTTTAGTCAATGTAATTAGGGGGAATACATTTAGATTATGTTGGTATATTTTAGAGTATCTCTTTTTTTTTGTGAGCAAATTGGAATGTTAAAATATGTTTAGATTATATTGGTATATTCTAGAGTATATCAAATTTGTTAGCAATTTGAAATGTTCAAACGTGTTGCTTTTTTTTTTTTGTGAGTTTCTTCGATATATTTTAGCGTACTTCCAAATATTTTGTGAATTGAACTGTTCAAATGAGTTCGTCTTTAAATCTATTGATTTGGAAACATTTATCATTTCATGGAATTTTTTTCGGACGACATTTAAAACCCATGATATAAATGAGTAATTGTATTTAAATGATTTAGCAAACTCTATTTAAATGAGATGTTTTGTATCAAAAAATAGTTTATTGGGTTTGTCATATTGAATGATATCGCTGATATTATTTTTTCTGGATTTTATTTGAGTTCAAAAGAAAATTATGGAATCCATGTTTTTTGAAATGACGTAAAGGTGTCAATTGAGCCTTTATGTATTATTTGAAATTTCCAAGATTTGAAATATTTTTGAAAAGGTTCTAAAGTATTTGGAATGACTATTTTGATATTTACAATTTGTTAGAAATTGGTCTGAAATTATTTGGAGTTGTATTTGAAAAGTTACAAAAGTTGTTAAAAAAGAAAAGCAGAAAAAAAGCAGAAAAAAATAAAGGGCCGAGCCAGCCGCACAGCAGCCAGCCCGGCCCAGCAAGCAATCCATCTGTCCAGCCCAGGCCCGCCGTGACGTCACGCTGACGTCACCAGTGGGCGGAGCTGCCGCGCCGGCGTCGAATCACGGCGAGCCAGGACGCGCGGCTGGGCGCGCTGGATGCGCCTCGACGCGGGCTACCCGGGAGCGGTGGCGCCGCCGCTTGTAGGTCGCCGGAGCGTCGCCGGCGGCGTGTGGACGCGGTCGCGGACGCCGAGCACGGCGTGGACGATTCCGGCGCCGACGCGGCGTCCCGGCAAGTTGCGCTCGGCGAGGATGGAGGGGAAACGACGGCGGAGCTTCCTGCATGGTTGGATCTGAGCGGGGAGCGGCGCCTGCGCGAGTCGGCGGCGCCGGCGAGCTCCGGCTCGCGCGGGAGAGAGAAGAGAGGAGGGGAGTTGTGCCGACGTTTTTTCAGAAAGACCCCTGATGTTTCCTGAAATTGCACGTTAGTCCTTCGTAGCGGAAATGTATGGGTTGCGGAGCTATTTTTCGGCTTGCGAGGAGCTTTTTTGCAAACGTGCCGCGGGGTGCCGCGCAGAACGTTCGATCGCTGAGTGACGGCTCGGATCGCCGAGTGCCGCGCAGAACCAGGTTCGCTCTACATCATCTTAAAAAAATGGTATCAGAGCAACAACACGCCAACCCTTCTAGTCGAAAGAATAACGTGGACGAACCGTATAGGCTCAGCTTGTAATCTCCTACGCGTCGCAGGACCTCACACGCCAGTAGAGGTTTTTGCAAAGATTCCTCAAGAAACTTAGTCATTTTTAGTTAGCTTTCCCCAAACTCGTTACGAGGATTTTAACCCCAAACACACATCGTGTCTATTTCTTATAACTCAAATCTCCCTTACATAATGGAACGATGGCTTTATATATTAGCCGACCTTAACTTGGCTGTTAAGCAGCCGGATGCAAAATATCCCTATAACTATTACGAGGCACAAAGAAAGGCAAGCAAATAATTCTGGACTCTAGCTAATTAATCTGGTTGTGCATGACTGGTGGACCCCATCCTAATTGGCAGAGAGAAAGAAACGATCGAGGTAATCTCAGCCCTGAACATGCCTTCTCCTTGCGTGGCAAAAATAGAAAGATAAAGTTTGTTTTGATCTTCCTCTTATCTCTGCCGATTGAAGCTGTTGCGAATAAGTCACCAAGTAATTCAAATAAATGTATTTTCCTTGTAGCTCTCACGTGATGTCCTTGCCCTTTAAGTCTGGTCATATACGTGACAACAAAGCTATGCTGAAGCACCGTATTTATCCTGCAGTCGTCCAACTGATCTGGTTCAAATCCTTCTATGCCCAACTCACGAACTGCATCGGCATGCATGCACGTAATATTAACCAGTCTCTTGATCTCATATACTTTATCAAATATCGAGTATCCTGGCATGTACACCGTATCACATCTATTTCCTCGTTTGTAACCGGAAGCTCAAGTTCACTAAGATCTCTGGGAGTGATAAGGGCAGCAAGATCAAATGACATTTGTACATTATCTGTGTCATTGAAAGATTTCCACAGTACAATAGCTTTCTGGTCATGCTCTGTCACCAGTGGCGGAGGACGAAAAAAATTCGAGGTAGGGCGAACTCTACAACATTAATAAATAAATGATGAAAAAATAAAATTAGTGCAGATTGATAAAACACATGAAAGTTGGTTTGGTTGATAAAATTACATGTATCACTAAATTAACCATGCTCCCAGCTTGCATTACAAAGGCCTATCGTTCCTGGAGCTGACCTGGTGGTCGTGGCCCAAATCAAGCTGCACTAGCCACAGAAGTCTAGTCAGCAACAAGGCCCAATAGCCACCCCAGCAGACCGAGCGACCGGCCATGCTTCTTTCTCCCTTTCCCTTTCTTCTCAATCGCTAGACGCAGACGAACGTGGTTGCCCAGCGAATCCCATCGGCCGATGAATACGTATACTTGATTTTTGGGCAAAAATCAAGGTAGGGCGGCTGCCCTACCTTGCCCGAAGGGGTCCTCCGCCACTGTCTGTCACCATGTTTCCATTCTCATCCGTGAGGCAGGCAATGTGATTATGCCTGTAATTTCTAGTGGCAATAGTATGAAAGAACTTTGTATTTTCATCCCCAAGCTTAGCCCATCTAATGCATGCTCTTTTCCTCCAATATAGCCTTTTTGCCTCCAGTAACTTTGCAATATGTTTTTTAAGAGCAATTCTGAAATTGGCCTCTTGTAAAGAGAGGATTCTTTGTTCTTCCAGCCCATCAAACATAGCAAGCACAAAGCTGCAGTTTTCAATCAGTAAGTTCAAATTGGATAGTTTTTTGCTCCAAACTTTGATCCCATGCCTCAAAGTTTTAAATCTTGCAGTAATGTCTTGAGCAGCATTTTTGTAGGATCCTTTATTGTCCCAATTTTTTTCCACAATTTCCTTGAACTCATCAAATTCAACCCAGTATTCCTTGAACCGGAAAATCTTGGTCTTTGGTATTGCTGTTTCAATCTGGATGTTTATACGTATATGATCAGAACCAAGCCTTGACATTGGAGCAGCCATCGTATTTGGGAAAGTTGTGGCCCAAGCATGTGAGGTAAATATCCAATCTAGTTTCTCTAGAAGTGGTGTGCTCTACATGTTGCTCCAGGTATATGCCCTGCCTTTTAAAGGAATTTCCTCTAAATCATGTGTTTGGATAATATTGTTGAACATGAGCATGGTATTAGTATTTCCTCCAGGCCTGTTCCTATCATCTGTACTTCTGACCATATTAAAGTCACCCATGATGATCCAAAGATTAAAAAGTGATGAGTCCAGTTGAATAAACCAGTCAAAAAATTCCTGTCTGCCTTCTGTGGTGCACAGAGCATAAATATTGGTCACAAAAAAGTATGGGCAGAGAAGTTGCATTTCAGTTCTACTGTAATTTGGAATTTAGATTGACAGATCAATTTAGATTGACTGATCACTTGTCCAGAGAAATAGTTTCCATTCCAAATAGTAATAAGACCACCAGAGTTCCCAATTGAAGGCTGATATATGAACTGATTTAATCTTCTTGGACAGAATTTTCGTATATAAGCAGAGTCAAATGTTTCCCTTTTAGTTTCTTGCAGGCACAAAATATTACAGTTGCTTTCATTAACTTTGTGTGCAACATCATCACATCTTTCCTGGGAGTTAATCCCTCTCACATTCCAATTACCAATACCCCAGTTTCTATTCATTAAAACAATGATTCTTGTAACATATATGAGAGCAGGTACTGGTCTCATTATAAAAGACAGAAATGGCAAATAATATTATGGAATATGTGAGTGGTATCAAGAGCAATGGAACTGTGGATATATCAGGCTGCAGGCATAGTAACAAGAGTATCTAAAATTAATTCACATCTGAGCACAACCAAATCATACCACGATGATGACATATTGAGAAAGAGCGACAGGATGACATAGTTCCACATACTGACATAGTTCCACACAGATAAATAAGATACCAACTGACAGGATGGTTCACCAATAAAAACTAAATTGACAGAAAAGGGAAATGATCGATAAGCCCTAGGGATAACTGAGCAGCAGGTGGCCCTGCTCATGGCCATGATGAAGAAGGTTTCACTCGTCATTTGAACTATCATAGTTCAAGGCTTCAACAGACACCAGCCCAGGTGGCATCTTGCAGTGGCTGGTCATAGGGACGCCATAGGGACGCCTCCGTCCAGGTCCTCTTAGAGTAGCGGCATTCAAACAGGATGTGCCTCCTGGCTGACACCTGCATAGCTGACAAACTGGTTGATGAGGCCATTCCCTGATGGCCAGGCGGTCCGACGTCCATAGCCGATTCTGAACAACGAGCCAAGCGAAGAAAGAGCATTTTTTGGAGGGGCCGAGGTGTTCCAGACCACAACCATAAATGAACATGACGAGACTCCAATGAACTGTGCTTTGTATGCAGACTTGGCCGAGTAGACCCCGGAGCTCGATAGGGTCCAGGTGATGGTGTCATCGATCCCAGAAGAGAGGGTGGCCCTTTAAATGAGCCCCAAGGGTGGACGAACTGTGAGATATGGTCAATAGTGAAGTTGTCCATAGAGAGGTCCGAGATCCACTTGAATTCGGAGAGGGCGTCGTGGACGTTTTTGTTTTTTACGCCTAGAGACCAAAAACAGGTCCGGCGCAATGACTTTAGGAGGGAGACCATCTAGCTAGGACGACCCCCAAAAGGAAGCTTTGAGGCCATCCCCCATCGTCACTTTATTGGCCGTGTTGAAGAGACTATTGTAGTGCAATCATTCGGCGTTTCCGTGCCCACCCACAGCTTGTCAGGGGATGCCCACGCGTGTCACAACCATCTTAATCCGAGAGCCCTGGAGAATTTTTCCAAATTTAAGATTCCGAGTCCACCTAGATCTTTGGGCCGGTAGAGTTTGTCCAAGCTGACCTTGCACTTGCCACCACTAACATTTTCACTGCAGTTCCATAGCATGCCTCTTCTGGGTTTATCAAAAGCCTTAAGCCTGCACTTGTCATCTTTGTTGGTCGTGAGAAGGAAGATGGACATCGAAGATAGCACATATTTGACGAGCGTCGTACATCCAGCCCGATTGATGAACTTTCCTTTCCAAGGTTGCAGGCATGATGCAACTTTGTCGATATATGGCTAAATCTCAGCACGTCGGAGCCTACCCAAGGTACTTGATGGGGGAATTGTGCAAAGCTGCCGAAAAATCAACCAAAATCGTTTCCAAGCCGATGTCGTCGCAACGAAATGGACAGATGGAGCTCTTGGCGATGTTCGTGACGAGGCAGGTGACCGCGCCAAAATTTTGCAACGTGTAGGCGAGTTTGGAGATGTCAGTTGCGGTGTGAACCAGAAAAATGGTTGCATCGTCGGTGTACAGCAAAACACGCAAGCTAGCCAAACAGTCTGTAATGCCACAACTAACGTGTAGCCACACCCGATGTTACACCTCGATTTGGATCATGAACAAAGACTGGAAAAAAACCCAAAAAACTTATCCAAATTCAACATCGCTTATCCGCTAATCAAATCCCGCCCGGACTTGTGTGTGGCCATGGGCCCATGCCCCTTCTGCCGCCTTCTATTGACATCGCTTATCCGTACAAACCGCAATCCTTCACCGCAACCTGTTATTGAAAGGGCATGTGTTGCCCCATGCGTGGTTTTGGTAATTAATGACAATCCTAATGGACTAATGTTTGCATTGAGATATACTTGTAGATCTTGTCCATAGGAAAAGATTGGAGTTCATGTGTTGGACTCTAGAAGATTTCATGATGACCAAGGTTCCATCCAAGGGTTTATATGAAGAATGGTCATGTGAAGAGTTAAGCTTATTGCAAGCATGGCTTGGAAAAGAAAATTGAGTGAACTTCATGTTTATCTCCAAGCCATCATCTATATCATGATAAGAAGATGAAGTGCAAGTGGTTTCATGAAGACGGAGTTTAGCAAGGCTCTCCATAATGGTGTATGGGGGAGCATTTGGAGAAGTCTTCATCAAGCATGTGCTAGCAAGCACAATCAAGAAAGGTGTTCCAACTTGAGAGAGTCAAGATCGTCATCATCTAGCTCAAGTGGAATGCGCAATGCAAAGGTATGATCTTGATAGGTTTTCTATTTTACCGGTCTCGTGGTGTTAGTGGGAGACCGGGTTATAGGATAGACGACGTACTATCAAGAGGGGCTCTCAAGTGAGTAACTTGATCGCACCTTTGTGGAGAGCTCAAACCTTTGCATATTTGGCATATCATCTTTCTTGGTTCTTATTTGGCTTTTATCCATGTGAGAATTTAGAGCTTGTGTTCATCTCCATACCAAGTTTTAGTTCACCGAAAACGGATTTCGTATTGAAAACTTGTCGCGTTTTCGGTTTTGGAGGTTTTGTCGATTCATCTTTTTATAGAGAGGTTTTACCTCTCTACATTTGATTTCCTCCTCACATGATGGACTATGATGTTTCTATGCATGATCTTGTAATGCTCCTCATTGCGATTCCATCAAACCCAAAACCATCGAAATCGGAGTCCGGATGGAAAACTTGTTTCATTCTCGGCGTTGGAAATATTACCGGTCCACCTTCGAGATAGGGTCCACACCTTCCCATGTGTGGTCCAGCTTTCGTCGTTATCTTTCCAACAAAGTTGGTTTCATCGCATTTGGATTTTTATTGCAAAAGATATGATTTATCGAAGTTTTATTTCTGCGCGGGTCAGCTCCCAGGCCGGCCCAGGCCGGGCCACAGGCCGGTCGGCTCTGCCAGGCCGCCGGCCCACAGGCCGGCCCAGGCCGGACCACAGGCCGATCCAGCTCGCTGACCAGGCCGGGGCGCAGGCCGCTGGCTGGCCTCACTCGCCCGACAGGCCGCTGGCGGGCCTCGCTCGCTCGCTGCCAGCAGGCCGGGCTCCTTCGCTAGCTAGCCCTCTGCCTGCCTCGATCGCTCAGTGCATCGCTCGACTGCGCTCGATTCTCAGCTCGCCTCCAGCTCGCTCGCTTGTTTTCCAGCTCGTTCGCCCGCTCGTTTGCTTGACCGGCCTGTGGGCCGGCCTAGGCCGGCTGCCAGGCCGGCCGCAAGCCAGCTCGCAAATTCTGCCAACGGCTATTTTTTCCAGCGAGCTATTTAAAGGTTTTTCTTCCCCATTCGTTTTAACACACCTCTTGAGCAACTTTTCCCCCTCTCTCTCTCTCCATTGTTGTTCTCTGGAAAAGCTTGCTCTTCCTCTCAATCCCTCCCATGATTCTTGCTTATATTTGAGAGAAAGTGAGAGGAGATCTTTATCTACATATTCACCGATCCATTCCTCCTCTAAGTGAGGGGAACCTAGTAGATCTTGATCTTGGAGTTCCATTTGTTGTGTTCTTCTTTGTTCTTCCTTTCTTCTCCCCCCATAAGCATTAGTTGCTTGTGGTGGGATTTGAGAGTGAAAGATTTGAGCACTTGTGCTCTTGCCATTGCTTCGTTGCATCTGTTTGTGCTCTCCACGAGGATTCGTGGAAGTTGAAAGCTTGTGAACTTGTTACTCTTGGGTCTTTGGACCCTAGACGCCCGTGTGGTGGTTGAGACCTTTGTGGTCACTTGGAAAACCGTTCGGGAGCCCCCAATCCCGTTGTGTGTTGTGCCCCGGATTGTTGTTGAAAGGCTCCGGATTTCCGCCTCGAAGGATTCCGATAGTGGAAGGTGAACCAAACCTTTGTGGTGCGGTTCATCGGAGAAGAAGGTGAAATCTTTGTGGTTGTTGAACCATTGTGTTGGTTCACACCTCTCCAACGAGACGTACTCACTTCACAAGGAGGAACTCGGGAATACATCCTCGTCTCCGCGTGCCTCGGTTATTTATATACCCGAGCTTTTTACTTATGCACTTTACATTGTGATAGCCTTCGTGCTTGAAGTATTCTCTATTGCTATCACCTTGTTGCTTGTCTTACTTAGCATAAGTTGTTGGTGCACATAGGTGAGCCTAGTTTATTTAGGTTGTTCGCTTGTTAATTTAAACATCTAGTTTTATTCCGCAATTAGCAAGCCTAAACCGAAAAAGTTTTAATCGCCTATTCACCCCCCTTCTAGGCGACATCCTTGTCCTTTCAGTTATTCACCTCCCGGGCCACACCAACCTGCCCAAATCCCCTGAGAAACCAGTTTCTCAACAACAATATTGTTCTTGGGAGGGGAAAACAACAACCATAATGTTCCTATAATCCTATGCTCATCCTCCCGTTCAACCTGCTAGTTGCTCCGCCTGTCCCGACAAATCCTAGTTGTCGCATAAAATTGTTCGAAATTAAAAAATGTTCTATTTTTGATAAATGTTCAAATTTGAAAAATCTTCAGTTTTGAAAAATGTTTAAATTTGAAAATGTTTAGAGTTAAAAATTATTCCAAATTTTAAAATGATCAAAATTAAAACTGTTTAGTTTTCGAAAAATGTTCAAATTTGAAAATGTTCAGTTTTTTTTAAAAATCAAAATTTTTAAAAATGTTCTAATTTTGAAAAATGTTTAGAATAAAAAATTGTTCAGTTTTTGAAAAATTCTTCAAATTTGAACATTCTTCAAATTCAAAAAAGTTCAGTTTTTGAAAATTGTCCAGAATTAAAAATTGTTATTTTTTGAAAATGATCATATTTAAAATTGTTTAGTTTTCGAAAAAAAATTCAAATTTGAAAATGTTCATATTCTGGGAAAAAATCCATTTTTATAAAAAAGAAAAAAGCAGAGAAAATGAGGAAATTAAACAGAAAATAAAAATGAAGAAAAGAAAAGGTGAACAGTACCTTTACTGGGCCGCCGTCAGAGCGGCCCATGAAGCATCCGCAGCGGGCGGAGCGCGTTTTGCTCCGCATAGTGCGTGAACTAGGCGTTCCCGCCTATCCCCTGCCTCTACTGTGCTTCAGATCCTTTCACGGGCTGAGCGCATGATCCAAAACACCAGCCTTGTGCCTAGCCCGGTTCCTCATCTGACCATGTCGTCAGCAGTGTGAGCTTCACACTGACAACGTTCCTTCACTGTCAGTTCACTCGGGAGATTTGGGATGAGGTGAAGGCTGAGTACAGTTTCAGTCAGAATACTAGACTCCGTCGAATGGGTGCTGGAGTTGTGGTGCGAGATGACCGTGGTAGTTTTCTGCGAGGCTCCTTCAACAATGTTTGTGATCCACAACTGGCCGAGGCCCAGGCAGTGAGGCATGCCGTGAACTTTCCATTGCAGTCAAGGCTGCACAGTATCATTGTGGCATCTGACCGTCTCATCTCCAAAATCGATTCCTCCTTGCCTGACAGATCGGCCATTGGTGCTGTGATCCATGACACCAAACTGAAGTATACATTCTACAGGTCTATTTCGTTTGTTCATGTTAACCGAGCCTGTAATCGAGTTGCCCCTCTATCGCCTCTGTTTGTACTGAACTTTCTGTGTTGAATTAATAAAGGGTCGGTATCTATACTACTATTAAAAGAGCAAACATGTTCGGGATACATTAAATCACAGCCATTCGATATTTGATCAACGCTCCAGATCAATCCAATGTTTGACAACTCAACGCACCTTTTCATTTTCCTGTAAATTACACGGATAGCCACCTGTGGTTAATTGACCGAGAGGAACAGGGCATCGCGGCGGCGGCCTCTATGTTGGCGTCGTCGCGGCCTTCCATCGCCGTCGTTGCAATCCTCTCTGCCGCTGCCCTCTCTCCTGCTCCAAGCTTGGTCGCCGCAGCCCTGTCGTTTGCCGCCGTCGTCGCAGCCCTGTCCTCCGCCGCCACCTGGCCACGCGCCTCCTGGTAGATGGCGACCTCGACCGCTCGCGGTCGGCGTGGATTCGGCCGTGGCAAGCTCGGTCGCTGCAGCCCTGTCGTTTGCCGCCGTCGTCGCAGCCCTGTCCTCCGCCGCCACCTGGCTACGCGCCTCCTGGTAGATGGCGACCTCGACCGCTCGCGGTCGGCGTGGATCCGGCCGTGGCTCCTCCATGACGCTCCCTCCACTGCGTTTCCCCACGTCCCAGATGTCGGCCCTGTCCCGGCGACACACTTGCAGGGCGACGGAGATCACGCCCATGCCATCCCTCTTGAGATCTACCTCGCCGGCCAGAAAATCTCGCCGCACCACCTCCCCATATCCGCTGCTGGTGCACGGGCCACTGCATGGAGAAAAAGGTATGGCTGTGTGTTGGCGGCACCACACCTAACGGTCGCTTCTCTGCTGCATCACTCACACGTGAAATAATTTCAGGTTGGGTCTTGATCCGTGCACTGGAACACGACTCCAGAGGCCACCGCATGAGGTGGAACGAGGCCTACCCCTCCCCTTCTATTGTATGGCATGAAGGTACATGCACCCTAGATGTTTGAAAGTTTTCCTGAAAGGGGGACTTTTCATGCTGCTGTGTTCTTCCTGTCTGTCATTAGTCTAAGATGAGATGTCGATCTGTCACCGCACTGGCATAGTACATACTGCAGTTTCAAAATCACAGTTTCAGTCTAAGATGGAGACAATTCATATCTTAGAAAAGCATTCAGATGAACTGTATGTTGGTGAACTTAGCTAAAAAATTCTTTGTTTGGCCATGCTCTCCTGAGAAGTTAATAACGCAAACCTTGAGTAGCTGAACCTGGTTTGCTTGCATCCACAATTCTGGTACCAATTACTGAAATTGAGAGGATGTTTGATTAACTTAAGCGCTTACCATCTTCAATATAAAGAATCCATAAAGGAATTTAACTCTTCTTTGGAACATTATTTCAGGGCTGTCATAAGCGAACAATAAAAAATAAGATGTAAATTTGCTTGTTCTCTCCATTTTCGTCCTTTTTGCTGATCCTTGATATTTGCAGAATGATTAAGTGTGAACCCTGTCAAGTTTGGCTCAGCTCGCTGGTACTTGAATGAGTAGAAGGAATCCTATGAGGTTACTGGATTGCCAGACAGGGAACTCGGGCCGTCAGTTTTGATGATTTTATTCTAAAATTTCGGAGATGAGTGCGCTTCCATGGCAATTTCGGCAGAATCTGCTACGAGTTTAGACCGAGCGAGAGTGTGGGAAGAAAAATAGTGCTACTATTTCCTGATGCTTCTGTGATGTTGTAACCTACTGATTCTGGCTAAATGTTATTGTTGTCAATTTTGTACAGGTGAATCTGGATTATTTTCTGGACTCTGATTGTTTAGAAGTCCACACCAATATGGTTGATAGGAGTAATACAAGATCCATGTGTTGAGCACTTCGTGCGAGATAAAGGTCAGTGCATTAGTACTTGTATAATTTACTATGTATTCGAGCGACCAAGTTAACTGCAAGTTAAGTAATTCCTTTCTTCTAAGGTCAACAGTTAACATGCAACTCTTTTTGATGAAAATGGTTCGTATTATTTTGAAGACATATTATTTGCAGCTGCTTTCCGTTTTCTCCAGACAATACAAAATATATATTTACATTTTCTGGGTGTGTCCTCACTTAAGCTTGTAAGCTCCTCACAGCTTGGAGCGAAGGGAATATTATTTCTGTGAAAAAACTTATTTTGTATGAAAGCTGTTGATTTGGTTCGACTGGAATGTGACTCCTTGGTTTTGGGCAGTGATATTTCTGTTTGCATAGCGATGATTAAATTTTTGGTAGTATATGCCTACTGCCCAATCTGTTTCAGAAATACAAATTCATTTTTTTCTATTTTTGCAGAAATTGGTGTACCTGCGCTCTGAAAATTACTACGTTTAACCCATATTCTGGTATTCTCCATGAGCTTGGTATTTGGTTTTCCATAATATAATCACCGCATGGACTTACAGATCGATTCGCAAGGTTCTTTTATGGACAGTAGTTATAATGTTATTCATTGACATCATTTATCATCTTGATTCACTAACAAAAAAGTCTATTCCTGTAGCGCTTTGGGCATTTCACATATTAAAGCATAATGTAGGTGTGTGCTCCAGCTTTTAATTATCCAAGCTATTTAGTTCAGATTTTCGCCATTACATGATGCGAATTTTTGGTTTATCATTCCAGAAGTGACATTTTCAAAATACAACATGAGTCACGTGTTTTATTCTCCTCGCGGGATGAAACTCTGCAATTTTTCAGTTTAACTAAGTGAAGTGGATAATCAAATGAGAATTATTTAATTAATTTGGGCAAAATTGTAGCTTTTAGGGTTTAGCTTGGGTTGTTGGGCAGTAGTATGTTGAGCTTAAAATTGTTATTTTCAAGGTCATGGTGCATTTGAAGAAGTGAGAGGGGAAGGTATGAAGGGTAAGCAACTCTGACCGAAAATAATGTCATCTAGCGCTCCTCTGGAAAGTTGGCATACTGAACCAATGGTTTGCTTTATTACAAGTACAGTTAATTCATAGTTTTTTTTAAAGACCGTTTCGGAAAATGCAGATACACACATCTGAGCATTGGCATTAACAGGTCAAATATTAATTCAACAAGTTGGTCATGTATAATTGTAGGAGAATAACCTATGAATCAGATTGTGAGCAGCTGGTGCAGCTTTGGAAGGGAAGCTGGAACCGAGATCGCCACTATGTTTGGTTAGATGGGCGTGCTTAGTTCTTTTTGCGTCTTGAAATCTGTTTTGTCATGCAGACAACCAACATTGTTGCTCACGAGTGTGCGCGTAGCGTGTTACGTGTGCCAGATGGTTGTAAATTCAGAGTGGTTATTTGTCTGCCTTGTGTATGATTGGTGTTGAATCAACAAATCTTATTGTGTGACTGGTTTTAATGTAATAAAGCTCGCCACATACCTAAAAAAAACAAGGCAGACCTTCGAATAATTGAAAGTTTAATGCAAAAAAACTCAAACAAAAATGCAATTATAGATAGACTAAAGATACATGACAAACACTTAGATTGAGAAAGATAGTGCATAATCAATTTTCTTTAAGTTTTAGATGGAATCACTCTGACCCAAATTTCAAATGAATTGAACTGGTTTATGAGACGTGCGTTGCACGTGCACGTTTCCTAGTTGAACTCAAAAAAGGAAAAACCTGAGACCTGTCAAAGGCAGTTCTTTGACCCATCTTTGATGGGCGTAGTGATCACTGACACTCTGACATAGGTTGTTTGATGGGTGATCACTGATCAAGCAGCCAGATATGCAATTTCCACCCGTCAGCGAGGACCTATATTGCATCATCTGAACTGAAACATAGCTATACATAGTTATATGTACGGACTGGCAATAGTTGCAGTTATACAAATGAATATATCTTATTTTCCTTGCAAATCTACTGAAATAACTCTTCATTCATACAAGTAGAAGAGTTGACAAAAAAGCAGTATCAAGTCATTTGTCCAAAATCCAGAACAGCTGGAATACAACTTAAAATTTAAATCCACACTTTCGCAAAAAAAAAAAAAAAAAATCCACAGAGAATTCACAGCAAGTATTCCTTCGCTCATTTTGAAACAAATGTGAATAATGGCACGGCACAAAAAATCACTACAGAATAAACTAATTTCAACTAGGATAGAACATATGGTGTGCACTAGATAATACCATAGTTGGAACTCAGTTACTCTCACCAACTCCGATCATTTACACACAAAGTACACATTGCATGGCTCTTGACCATCTCCAGCCACACGCAATTATTCTGAGTTCTCTGCTCAGGACTAGACAGGCTTCCAGAAAACTAGTGCCTAGGGTTAATTGTGTCAGAACCCTTGATGGTCGAAATTATTGCTCTTAGTCCTGAGAGATGAGGCAGCCGCCTCGTCCAGAAACCACACCAACTTCCCTTCTGTTGGCTGAACCATTCTAGCGGGTATCGACAGAGCATCTGGACCCTCACAACTGTCAGAAATTGCCAAATGCAGAGCCTTTGTCGTGTCTTTCCCAGTGCCAACTATAGCGATGTTTGATGCTGAGTTTATCACAGGAAAAGTGAAGGTAATCCTTTCTGGTGGAGGCACCGGGGAGTCAGTAATGTAGGTGATCCAGTCATCTTTCAGCTCGAGGGCTGGATGTTTAGGGAACAATGAGGCTACATGTCCATCAGAACCGATTCCGAGAAGAATGAGGTCGAATTTGGGGCAGTCATTGCACTCTGACACTCCAATTGTTCGATTCTTGACCAACTGCCGAATAACAAATTCATAGTCCGCTGCTGCATCCTCTACCGTGGCATTGTCATTGATGGAATAGACATGACCGTTAAGGATGGGCACCTACAAAACATTCAGACGAGACTCATGATTAACTCTAACAAAATCAGGGAGAGCTATAATAGTTCACCATGATCACAATTCACACGGAGAGCTACATCACATTTCCTTTAAGTTAGAAAGTAAGAATTTGTGGTGAATCCTCTTCCCTCGGAATAAAAAGTGTTAAGCATAATATCATGGATCTAAATACTTAATGTAGAACCAGAGGATACCAAAACTGAATCCTTCTAATTGTCTGCAGAACAAAGAGAACTGCAGTTTCTTGCAACACACCTCTATTAAATTAACATTAGCTTAGAACACGTCGGTGCTATAATGTGTATCCTTATAATTCAAAATGGGTCTTGTGGTAAAGCCATGATCTCTACTATATAATATGAATAGAGGTGATGATGATGGTAGGTCACGATAAAACTACCCCTGAAGTTGATATAAATTACGCATCATGCCACCTATAAGTGAGAAAAACGGTTCGGATAGGTTGCGTCCAGCCTGATCCCGATCGGTAAGAAAAACACAGCCGCGCAGCGCCTGCTCGTCCTCGTCGACGAGAACCCGCCACCCGTAGTGGAACTCGGCGAGGCTCGCCGCCCACACGACCGCTATGCCGGGGACGTTGCACTCGAGCCACAGGAGCGTCCTGAGCCACGACTCCGGCGCCGCATCCACGACTATCACCGTCGTCGGCGGCACGAAGCCGCAGAAGCACATGGAGAGGAACTCAAGGGCGACTCAGTGTCGGACGAGGTCGGTGAAGGCGTCGGCGTCGCGGAACCTGAGGTTCACCAGGGCGAGCCTGCTGAGCGCCCAGAACGCGCGCGGGCAGCCGCGGACGAGCTGCGTGAACCGCGCGCCGTAGCCGAGCATGAGCTCCGCCGTCGCGTTCCACGTGCCGCAGAGGTCACGCCTCTCCGTGAGGAGCTAGAGCTCGACGGGGCGCCGGCCTTCAGCCTGCCGCTGCGGGCCGCCTCGCCGACGAGCCTCCCGACGCGCCGCAGCAGGTCGTACCTGGTGAGGATCATCTTGAGCTTGAGCGTCTCTATGACCCGCGCGCTGGGTGGCGCCTGGAGGTAGTGCCACAGCGCCTGGATGAGGCCCTCACAGGCGTTGTGCTGGTAGGGCAGGTACCACTCCTTGCGGCGGCAGACCCATATTCTGTCCCCGAGAAGCGATCGCTGACCCGCATCTGCTGCTCTCCTATTCTGGATGAGTCTGGTGCTTTAGCCGGCTCAAGATGCAGAACCGTGAAACAAGAAAAGGAGAGAAAGAGAGCATATACGCTGGTGAGCTGATGGGTACTAACCATGTGGATGAGAAATCGGTACACGTGCAGTGTTTTGGTAGTGCACACGTTCAGTAGGTGCACAGGTTCGACAAAGGCAGCATATGCACCTCAGGTTAGAAGAAGATATGTTCTTCAGAATTTCACTTAGAGACTCTAGCAAGTAGGAGTAAAAGTAAAATTTTCAAAGAATAAAATGAAATTGTGCACTAAGAAGTACAAAAATGTGTGATACATAAATTTGCCTCGGGAAGTGCAGGAAAATGTAAAAACAAATATCATATGAGTAGTACATAAATGATTGTCGATGCAAGGCGCAACGTGGATGTCCAATGCAGTTTCTTAGCGTTCATATATATTACATTATCCATAGAATGGGCCTTTCTTGAAGTGAACACAACATCAACAAATAGCATCACTTCTTAACTGTGAGACCACAACTGCCAATATAGACCTGCAATTTTTTAGGTAGCACGAAACAAAAGAAAGTGACTCTAATTTCTCGCTCGATCATAAAAGAAAGGTCCATTTTAAATCAACTAATCATCAATCCACTTTCAATTAATCGACGATTGCTCTTCTTCTATTCTGAATGTCAAAGTGTAGATTCAGAAAAGGTCAGGCCACTTGCATTGCTGGTTTCTCTTTACCGATCTGTATAGCTGATTTGTTATCTTACACTTCTTTGAGATGTATAAATCGTTATTTCATCAGCCCCGTAGCAACGCACGGGCATTTTGCTAGTACAGATAAGTTAGACTGTTGTAGTAATAATACTGTATTTCAGTTTGAGTAGATATTTAGTTAATCTGAATTGTAGTAATCAGATTATACTTTTTCCCAACATTTAAGGGTTATACGATACATTATATAAATTATTATGCGAAAGACGTTCTTCTTGTTTTTTAGGTTGTATTTGTGCATTCTTGCAGCTTGCTGGGCGCGGCCTTTTTATTTTATTTGACTTTTTCTCTTTGTGGCTGGTTTTGTTTGCTTTTTCTTTTCTAGCCGTGGTCATCATATTGACCTGGATAATAGCATGTGCCTCTTGGTATATTACTTTTAGTGCCGAATGATAGACATTTAGATGCATGTTTGAGAAAAAAAATGATAGATATATAACTAGCACAATAACAACAGTGCCAGCTTAGCTAAGGCTTTGATATGCAATGAACAAATGTCCCGTTCAGGTCTCCAGGCACATGAAATGCAACACTACGATGGGACAAAAAATTATGACATGGAATCTAAAACTGCGCTGTAAGTTATTCACCAAAATAAACTTCTCGGTAAGTTCCTCAAACTCACTGTTGCTAGTGCAGGAAGATCAAAAACCAAGCCCCACAGCAATTGATGTAACTGATATAAGAACGGCGTAGTTCTGCTTACAAGATATTTTCCTGTCCCAATAAGACACACTTGGAATACTTTTGTCAAAACAAAAAAAAACTGAAGATAATGGTTACAAGATATGCAAATATGTGGTAGCCAGCGCTCTTAGAGTACTTCAAAAAACTAGAGCAGTTAGTAGATAGCCTCAATGTGTATTGATAAAATATCTAGAAAAGGAATTTGCATGATGTTGTGGCGTTAGTAGCATAGGTGGCAGCTTCCATAGTTAAGAGTCCAGGTTAATTACGTGTCAAGAGTCAATGAAGAGTCATAGTTGAATACTACTATTAGTCCTACGTTGCATCAGGCCTCCTGGCGCTAGTCCTCCTATAAGAGGATTTGTATCCCGTGTCTTTTGGTTAAGCAACATACGAAAGTCTCTCTCTACCCTGTATGCTCTCCCGATCCAATCTACTTCTCTAATTCCCCAATCCCCTGCTTCCTACCACGGCACCTACCCGACACCGCCGGCCGCGGCCTCCGGTGAACTATCCGTACAACCTTCGAAGTAAAGGATACAACACATGACCTGAACAAACAAGACTAATTCTAAGTCAAACCAAAATATAGGCCTCGAATACCTTTGTCAATACAGATTGTGCGCAGATCAAAGGACTGGATCAGTAGTGCAATGATTAACAAAAAAATCAATGCCATAAAACTTTTAATGTAAACAAGAAAGCATACTTAGAACCCATAGTATCTCATTTACCAGATTTAAGCACAGTAATTGAATTTCCTCTTGTGTTATCACTTGTGATAAGACGCTTAAAGATAAAATAAAAACCTGAAGGCAAGCATAACTGAGATAAACAGATGTAAACCTCTCCCAGATCCTTATATCAAGAGCTAATTTATTACAGTAGAAATTCCTTGCTCACAAGTAGCAACTATATGGGGCCAAACTATTAGGTTAGTTCTTAAACATGTAGCTTTTGCATTGACCTGATCTTCAAAGATTTACGAGGAACTAGCTTAGACAGATAGCAAGACACAACCAAAACAAAGGAGAACTAGCCTGAATTTCTATGGCAGTATGTACAGATTTCCTATTGTTATGCTTAAAGTTTCTATTTGCTTCACTTCAGTGCTAGGCTATCACTGCATATAGAAGAAACGTGATGGAATTGCCAAATTGACCGTAGGTCTAATCAAAGTTGTCCAGCTCACTAATGTTTTACCTACATAAAAGCATTTGGGAACGTCTAAAATATTATTTTTATAGTTATGCGAAAACAGATTGAAGACCAGTGGAAGTAAACCGGATGAACTGCCTAAAGAGTATAACTTGGCTGAGAACCAAGCGCTGGCTTGGTGTCCAAGACCTCTGGGTGTTGAGCCGGCCCACCCGGGTTCGACTCGCGGGGAAAGCGCTTGGACTTAACGGGGTGCTATCCTCGAGATAATCGCCTAGAGAGGTCTCATCTGTCTAACAACGTATAGCCAAGGGAAGGATCCTTCCCCGATGGTCAACGTTTTGAGTATAACTTGGCAGATACTCCTTAAGAAACAGAAACCAAATGCCTAAGAATACTTGTTCGTAGCCGTATTATCAGAGATCAACTTATAGCTGTGAGTCAAAGAATTAACAGTTCAAGTACTAAGAAATGAATTATTGTAAGTGTTATACCTTGGAGAGAAATCCTTCCTTTGTTAATTTATAGTTACTCTCCACATGGTTCTTTGCTACAGCACGTTCATCAGCCCAGAAGATGTACCATTTAGACCAATCCAGGGTCTTGCTGTACGGTGCTTCACAGAGTTTTCTGTTTAAAGAAAAAGTAATTTAGGTGCAGAATACATGTGGTCAATAGTTTGAATACAGAGTTCACTACTCCCCTGAAACAAATCTGCAATAATAGTAAATATAGTTGAACTGATGAGGAACAGCATTACCGCATAAGACTGACAAGAGGCCCTCCAGAGAGAGCAATAGTGAAGCATCCTCTTTCCTTAACAGAAATTTCTGAAACTTGTGAAATGTACTCAGCCAGATCTGTTGCCATATCGTCTGAACTCTCAAAAATCCTAATTTCGCTGTTCTTCTTGGGTTCATAGGATGCCGGGATCTCCCTTTCCATTGTTTTATTTACTCCTGAACTCCAAATCAAATTTGTTCCAATAAAACACCCTATGTAAGAAGTGGCAGCATATCAAACATCAAAGTGGCATTCCAGAAGTCAAAGTTTAGTTGATTTTCGGAACATAAAAATGAACTGAAAATGCTTGCATAAAATCTGAACAAAATTATGTCTTAGCTTTAACGTTTAACCCTAAACACAGCCTAAAAACAAGCTCAAACATGTACTGATTTTCTGTTGTTGCAATGTGCATTATAATTGGCATCTAACTTGAACACTATCACTACCTAATTTCCTTCATGCTTATCCTACATCTTCAGTTTTAAGCACTTTACCAGTAAAGATACTGCAGTTGCAAACATGCAGCCGATCTCTACTAAGTACTGACCTTTTTTTTTTGCGGGAACTAAGTACTAACCCATCTTAACCATAGATATAATAGCTTGTGTGTATTGCCAACATGTTGAAATGTCAAACAGATCATCAATATCTAACAGTACTTAATCTAAAAATTCCACCAGATGAAAAATGGCCCGAGAAACGAATGCAAATTACTCTGTAAAGTGCTTCTTTCAAGATTAGATAATATGCATGTAGAAACACCGTGTTCTATATCTCGGTGACATGTAATAATACACGGTGTCAGCACTTCCTTGCTCGGAGTTTCAAACAAGTGCCAAATAGCCAAGTCCATGTAGAGCAGATCTTTTACTAAGAGTAAAAGAAGATAAACTAGGACAGTAGGAGAGTTGTGATTCCAATTATTAATTCTACGAATGATCATGTCCATATGTTTGTATCTGAAACCTTCAACTCCTAATACATAGATGGAAGATCTCAAATTAAACAACCATAACCTTCGGATAATCCAGCACATAGCAGGTAGATGTACCACAACTCGTAGACAGAAAAAGATAGGAAAAAGAAAGAAAAACTCTGTTGCTAAATACCAAACATTAGCATGAACTAGGACCTCTAAGAACGAACATAACAAAGAGGTATATAATTATTATTTGATAGGCTAAAATAAGCGGAAGTCTTAAAATAGTACCCCAAGGTGCAATTTAATTTTGAGCAACAGAACATAGCGTTAAAAGAAAAGAAAAAAAATGCTGCTGCTTTATTGTGCAGCAGTCTAGCTCAAGGAAGGGAGAAAAGCTGACCAGCACTGGAATGGAAAGAGTGGTAGCAAAGAAAGGAAAAGGCAGGTTGCCACTGCAAGCTCTAGCAACCATCATTCGGCCTAGAGACTAATTTCAAAGATTCCAACCCTTTTGTTTTCAGAATCGCAACAAAAGCATCCGAAAAGTGCAGCAGCTGATGGGCACAGAGAGAGAAAAAAGAAAAGGAACTATTCTGCTCGGTGTAAAAATAGAGAAGAAAAGCAAAAAAGAACAAGTGAAGAATGGGAAACACACACACACAGAGCTGCTCCAACATCCAGTGTCCACACATGAGGAAAATTCCCAAAGTTCTTGCCCAAATCAACACCTAATTAAGTGAAAATACACTCATCGGCCGGCATTATCAACTCCAGCCTTGAAGGCAAACCGTAGTGCAGGCAATGTTGTGATGGGTATCCATGAAAAGAATAACTAGAATTACAAGAAACTGAAAGAACCGTATGAGCGCGCCGTTCTTGGTTCCTGCACGGCAGATCATGAACAAGATCACAAGAAGAGGAGCGAAGCAAGCCCCAAGAACCAACCTGAGCAAAGCCACAAGCGAACAAAGCGGAAGAATAAAAGGAAGCCAAGAGCAGCAGGCAGGCAGGCATGAGGAGGGCAGTTATACTACTCACAAACACACACGCACGGAACATGTATGGACTGGAGGAGATTTGAAGAAAGGAAGCGGGTGACATGAGAGATGGAGGGAGGGAGGGAGGAGGAGGATGAAGAACCTTATTTTAATGCAGGATGAAACTCCGGTGGATTTGCTCGCTTTCGGGGCTTGTTCCGGCGAGGGGAAGGAAGTCCCTCTCGATCCTCGCTGGGATTAAAGAAGACTTGGTTGGGCCTACCGGTCCAGCTGCGAAACGTACGTGCGGGTGCGCTGATCCTTATCACCACGCGAGTCGGGACCCTCCCCTCGCCGGTGGATTGCGGATGGTGGTGCGAGTGCTTTTTTTTCTCAAAACACTGCAGCTCCGTCAGGGCCGGACTCCGTGCACAAAACGACAAATAAACAGCCAAGAAGTGCGCCGATGAATTCTTGGATCCAAATTAAAGAGCTTCTTTGATTTAAGGAAATTGTGTATTGTTTTTGGAGGATTGGATACTTAGGATTTTTCTTATACTAGTTGCTTTGCACGTGCAACGCACGACTCATAAATAAACTTGATACATGTGAAACTTGGGTCAAAGTGAATCCATAGGAAATCTGAAAAAACTGACTACGTTTTTTTATATCTAACTATAACAATTATTGAGTGTTTGACGTGTATATAAAGCCGGCATTTTCTATTTTTTGACAGTTGAATAAGTCATTTGGTCGAAGGACTATACATGTACCCTGTATTTTTTGGCATCAGATTTTCCATTGCAGCTGGACCTGGGGTGTGAACGAATGTCTGAATATTGTGAGCTTTATTAATTCAAAACCAGAATCATACAATTTGCATAAGCACTGTCATTAGGGAAAGTTTGGGAGAAACCTAGCCGCTCTCAATCTACAGCTCTCTCACGCGCATAATTCGTACACTCGTGAGCAACAATGTATGTTGAAAAAAAGACGCAAAAGGAAATAAGCACGCCGATCTCATGAAAGATAGGAGTGATCTCGATTCTACACTTATACAAGACTGTCATGTGAATTAATATTTGACTTCCTTGGAGATCCGTATCTTCAATTACTTAAGCACTTTGTTTCCAAAATATAGCTTGTATGTAGCGGTAAGTAGGTCGTCGTACCCTCTTCTTGTCAAACAACTCATTTAGCTGGACAACCATGCAAGCAAAAACATGTTTGATTTACCTTGTACTCTAATAAAGCAAACATACTAAGTTTTTTTCAGCTAATGTTCATACCTTCATTTTCAGGGTTGCTTACCATTCATAACTTCCCTAAAAGAACATCTATAATCTCAACATTATCCTGCCCAGCAACATATTTTTATCAAAATTCAGTAAATAATTTACATCTGATCATCTGGTGCACTTTGTTCTCTGAAAATTGCAGAGATTTATTTTGTCATAGAACACTGATGGATACAGTAACACAAATATGTGGCAAGAAAATAAAATGATTATATGGATCAGTATAGACATGAACGGTTTTCAAGAGAAAATATATAACTTTATAGATCACATGGTGAGTGTCTGCGTTGCAATATGTCCTAACTAATACATACCCCAAATTCCAAACCTGAAGAGGGCAAACAAACGCAATTCCTACCACCCCAATTTATGTACATGTACCTATCTCTATTCTTGAAATAACAGATGTGTCGCCTCCAATTAAGTGTATCAATTGAGGTAACACTAAATGGCAAAAAATAACAGATTTGTCCCCTCTAGTATCCTTTAATATAGTATTATTTGGAGACACAAAACAGGCAAAGAAAGATGTGAATTAGCAACCACGGTTGAGAGCAATGGAGAAAGCATAGCAGTTGTGCTCCTAGTAGAGGATACTTATGCTGAAGTAACACAAATCAACTGGTTATCAAATCCTCCTCGAATTGCTCGATCGAAGCTGTGTACAGAAAATATGTCACCACGGTGATAAAATCAAGAGAACGGAGCATAGCTCAGTTGGCAAGGCGCGGGTGTTCGCAGCCAGCCCACCAGTGTTCGAGTCTCGGCTCGAGCACTTGGTGCTCACGCAGTTTTCTTCTTTAAAAAATGCCAACAGGCTAGTCTAGCCCGGGTTGGTCGCGTTTTTTAAATCAAGCGTGAGTGCGTGACCATGCAGGTATGCAGCTATGTGCAAAATCAGTAATCGGAAGATCAAGCTTGTTATAGACTCCTACCATGCATGCAATTTCACAGTTAATGGTTATACCATTGGTCGAAGCACAGTTAATGGTTATACCATCAGATTAGAAAAAAATAGAGCGTGATGCCTAGCTGCGATCTGATGGAGACTTCTCATGGTCTAGCTTAACTCCGTTGGCTTCGAAGATGAAGCAGTCCATGGCGTGCGCGGTGGCGAGGACGTCCTGAACGACTGAACGTCGTGTGCTTCGGTGCCCTCCACGCATGTACGGCGAGGATGAAATTGTGTGGTTGCGTGCGTTCGGCTGGTACAGGGGACGTGCAGTGCAGCACGGCGTTTGTGTCGGCGTTCCGGCGTTTAGGCCAGCCTCCCGGCGTGGAGCGCAGCCACGTTTGGTCGACCGGCGAGAAGGACGGTGCGGCGCTCCCGTGCAGGCCAGGCCGTCTCTGGACTCGAACCCACGTTTGGCCGGCCGGCGAGACAGACGGCGCGGCCCTCCCATGCAGGCCGTCGCAGCCATGTTTGGCCGGCCGGCGAGAAGGACAGCGTGGCCCTCCCGTACAGTCCGTCGCTGGATTCGTAGCGATGTTTGGCCGGCCGGCGAGAAGGACGGCGTCGACGACTGCTGGTGTTGCTTGAGCGTGGTGTCCCGTCTAGATTGAGCACATGTGCGTTCACAACGGTGGAGGCAGCTATCTCTCCCAAATCTTGGCTGCCCAAACGCGCCCGCGCCAACGACGGCGGCTTCCTATGGTCGACTGCGTCGAGAGCGGCGGCAGGGCCAATCAACGACGGAACGTTTTGTTTTTAGCGATGGCAAATCCTGTAATTATCAAGAAACGAAAAGATGTGTTGAGTTGTCAAACATTGGAGCAATCTGGATCGTCGCCTAAATATTGAAGGACTCAGATTTAATGTATCAACACAAGTTTGCTCTTTTAATAGTAGTATAGATATGTCGATTTGATTTGTGGGATTACAATCATTTGGAATTCTTACAAAAGATTCGTTTGCACTCCAATCTCTTTTTAATTTTGCTAGCTCTTGGTTAACCGAGAATTTGCTTAGCGTTTGGTCGATGACGTGCCGTGGCCGGAGATGACGGCGGAGAATCGCCATATTAGAGGGGTGGCGGTGGACCAACGGAGGAGGTGCTTGGGGCAGGACGGAGTGGTGAGGCCCCGCGGCAGCATGCCGCCTCGGGCGGGGAAGATGGCGGTCAGGCCAGCGGTGGCTGCGGGGGCTCACATGATGTGGAGAAAAAAGAGTGGCGGCGAGTCAACCGAGCGCTATGTTATCGAGCACTAGGCGCGTCCATCTCTTTTTACAATTCTTTTGATTTTCCTGGGCAATGAAGCGCTCATGGATACAAAATCATATAGTTTTCTAATCCTGTACTATTGAAAGAGGATATGCCACTTTGATATTATGATTTTTCTATTCATGCATTCTCGAATCCTGCGGATCAAATGGCCCTAAGCATCTGACTATAGGATTCTCCTAAGGATTCGACTATAGGATTCTGTTGATTCTGATATTTAGGATTTTTTCTAACAATTATCACTTTTGAATTACCAAACGATTTAGTCCTCAAATTAAGAAATGACATGTTTGGATCCTCAACTTGTTTGTAGGATTCACATATGGTCTGAACTACATATACATATTCTTACGACACGACGCGTATCTCACAGAAGGAGCCCACCAAATCCGATCACGAGGACGAACGTTATAATTTTTAGAAAGCCCCCTCTCTTTATCAAATTTCACTATCTTTTTTCTCTCGTCATTCCTTGAATAGGTTTTCGCCCCGATTTATAAATAACGCAACCATCGTGATTCAAAGGGTTGGTTTCTAATCTTGAGGGCTGAATCTGAATGTCACTGACAAGTTTAGTGATCACTGAGCGGTGCACTTTGCTCAAATTTTAGTCAAAATTGTGCCACTCATGTTTTATATAATTTTCTAGAGAAATCAACATAACTTTTATTTGTTGAAGTACATATCTGACTTATTGAAGCGTGACATCTAGTGTTGTCGAGTACGCCACCAGAACCATAAATTTACTGGTACCAATATGGAAGGTTAGTTCAACACAATCCGACAATTGACTTCATATTCCTCCCTCCTCACTTCTGCTATTTGAAAATCGAAAATTGCATTTCTGAGTTTCAAAAATACTGGAAAAAAATCTGGATGTAGATAAATGTGTATAGCACAAACGTTTAAAATATGAATTTCTAATACTTTGTATTATGGGATACACAAAAATGACAAAATCTGATAAAATTTAGAAATTTCAAACTATGCATACTCAGATCCACACTTTTGTAATTTTGTGTAGCTCAAAAAACAAAGTATTTGAAATTATTATTTTTGCACGTTTATGGGATTACACTTTAAAAAAATATTTAATACCGGTAAATGTGATTTTCGAAAAACAATTAAGCACAGGGCTCAAAATCTCCACTCATCTTGATTAGCTTCTTCGGTTGTTGTGCATAAACTTTTTCTTTTGTAGGGAATCTCTCGGCATTGATGTGTACACGATTGACTGTATGCAGTAGTACGTGAGAATGTGAGAGAGGACAAATGATTTCCGAGTTTAAGGAAGCCCTTTATTTTCGAAAATTCGAAAATCATATTTTGAAGTTTCCAAGAAATTTAGAAAAATCATGGTTATAGGTAATGTTGTATTCCACCAACGCGTGACATATCAGCTGAAAATATATTGTATTTTGGGCTATGCAAAAAAGACAAATTCTGAAATTGTTAACAGTGAACAGTGAAAATTTGAACTCTTTAAAATCTGTCGGATTTTGCTATTTTCGTGTAGCCCAGAATATGTGTTAATTTGAGTTCATATCTTTCACATTGGTTGAATACAACATTATACACACCCAGGATGTTTTCCAGATTTTTTGAAGTTTGAAATTATGATTTTTGAATTTTCAAAAAATAAAGGGCCCCATGGAGCTCGGCCTACATTTGCATTTTCCAGTGAGGATGTAGATTTTGTCTCCCTTTTCCGAGTTGTTAGCATAAAGGTACCACTTTTCTAACCAAATTTCTATTTTAATACCACTTTACGTTTTCGTAGCAAAAATCTACCATATTTTGCTCAGCCCAGAAAATCCGAATCATGATCTAAGGACAAATTGACACCAAAACTAAGATCGGCCCCACTTGACAGTAAAAAAAGTCTGAGAAAACCCATTGCTGGGTGAGGTGGACTATTTTAAAAAAAATATCTAAAAAGAATTAGGAAAATAGTCTAAAACAAAATATCCTTCCTGTCCAGCACCCCTCCGGCCACCGCAGCCTCTCTTTCCGTGCTCGCCACCGCACTCTGCTACCAGCGAGGTCCCGGCCGGCCAACCCGCGCGCCGCCTCGCTCGTGCGGGGTCTTGCCGGCAGGGAGGATAACCGGAATCGATGAACCAGTGGTAGTCTTCCTCCGCTCCGGCCCGACCGGCTGCTGGCGCGAAGGCGGCGCCACATGAATCCCCTCGCGTGCTCCAACGAGAACTGGAGGAAGCCCCCGTACTGGCCCCACTGGCACGACGGTCGCAACGTCCATGGACACAGGCAAGTTCGCCTCTGCCGCCACAGATTCGGTCGCCGTTGGAAGTTTCGGTGTCAATTTTTCATCAGAGCACGATTTGCGTTTTCTGATAGCGGCCGAGTAAAATGTGATAGATTTTCGTGACAAAAACGTAAAGTGGTTTCAAAATAGAAATTTAGTTAGAAAAGTGGTACCTTTATACTAAAAACTCCTCTTTTCCTTTGTCTTCCTTTGAACTGGAGTTGGGTCCCTTTCTTTATTGTATCGAAAGCTAGCTCTAATTAACTTAAGCCCGAGAGCATCTCCACCGGCGGCCGCTAAGTATGGTCTGGGACCACCCAAAACGGACACCATTTGGGTGGTGTCGGACACATGTCCGGCCATTAACTGGCCGCCTCCCCCACCGGCACCCCCAAATAAAAATGCGGCCAAAAATTTAAATTGGCAAAATATAACGAAAGCGGCAAATTTCTTTCAAATTCGAACATATTTTACACAAATTTGAACGAAATTGACCTAATATGACGCCGCCCTAACCCTAGCCGGCCTAGTCATCGTCACAGAGGTAGATGACGCCGCCGTCCTCGGGTGTCGACTGCTGCAACGGCCCTGCCACCTCCTCCTCCTTCACGACGGTCGACGACCGCCATGGCGCCACGGGCTGCTGCTCCAACGACGCACGCATCCCCAGGTAGTACCCCGGGCAGTTTTCCGGGTCGAGCGGATGGCGCGGCGGCGGCGGCACGGGGTCGCTTGTGAGATCCTGGCCTAGGGCTTAATAGGATTGATAGGATACTCATATCATCAAGTTGCAACTTCTTTTTCGGAAGCTCATCTGAAAGGAACTCCGAGGTTAAGCGTGCTTGGCCCAGAGCACTCCAAGGATGGGTGACCGACCGGGAACTCGTTCCCGGGTGCACACGAGTGAGGACAAAGTGCGCATAAAAGACTAGTGTTGATCTGTGGGGCCAGTCTAGAGATCCTAGAGAGCTGCCAGGGGTGACAGGCCTGGCCCGGGGTTGGCCGGGGTGTTACATCGCTGGCCGAGAGGAGAGCCGCGGTGAAGCCGGGCATGTCTACATCGCCGACGGTGTCCCAGAGAGGGGACAAAACGCACCACCCTTGGGGGAGGTCGTCCTCGGGCTCCTCCTTGACGGTGGTGACGCTGCAGCGCCGCTTCACCCCCGGCTCCTCTTTCATGGCGGTAAGCTTGCTTGGCCGCTCGACACCGGATTCCGGCTTGACGCCACGCAGCTTGCTCCTGGGCTCCTCCTTGACGCCGTGGCGGCTTCGGCGGTGCGCTGACGCTCCCAGGCGAGCACACCCTCCAGCGTGCGGCCGTGTGATTGCGTGGATCACACGTTCGCTGGGAGACCCCAAGAGGAAGGTATGAAGCAGTATAGCAGCAGTTTCCCTCAGTATGAAACCAAGTTTTAATCGACCAGTAGGAGCAAGAAATCACTTCTGAAGG
Source organism: Poa pratensis (assembly GCA_947311845.1). NCBI lineage: Eukaryota > Viridiplantae > Streptophyta > Magnoliopsida > Poales > Poaceae > Poa > Poa pratensis. The sequence continues at coordinate 90,014,369 of CAMZMU010000041.1, forward strand.
TTGTTGGTGGCGGAATATGGCACGGCGCAATACCAGGGAATCCGGCACCGACGTGGAATCTGCACACAACACAATCAAACTACTTTGTCCCAACGAAACAGTGAGGTTGTCAATCTCACCGGCTTGCTGAAAACAAAGGATTAAACGTATGGTGTGGAAAACAGTAGTAAATTGCAGAGAATGAAAAGGAACAGTGTTTGCAGTTGGTTGTATTATCAGTGTAAAAGAATGGACCGGGGTCCACAGTTCACTAGTGGTGTCTCTCCGTAAAAGATAACTAACATGCTGGGTGAACAAATTACAGCTGTGCAATTGACAAAATATTGAGCGCATAACAATGCATATATATGACATGATGATTACTATGATATTCATGTGGGCATTACGACAAAATACATAGACCGTTATCCAACAGCGTCTATGACTAATAATCTACCGCCAGGTTGTCATACCGAGTTCCCCGTTGGTATTAAGTTGCAAGCAACGGATAATTGCATTAAGTAATGTGCGTAAAGTAAACAAATGCATTAGACCTAACGGCGTACCCTTAAGCTAAGCATCGGTTATTTTATCCCTAGTGGCAACAGCACATCCACAATCTTAGAAGTTATTGTCACTCTCCCAGATTACCGGAGGCATGAACCCACTATCTAGCATAAATACTCACTCTTGGAGTTACAAGCATCTACTTGGCCAAAGCATCTACTAGTAACGGAAAGAATGCAAGATCATAAATAACATATAAGATAGATTGATAATCAACTTGACATAGTATTCAATATTCATCGGATCTCAGCAAACACAACATGTAGCATTACAATAAGATGATCTTGATCATGATAGGCAGCTCACAAGATCTAAACATGATAGCATAAAGTGGAGAGAGAACCATCTAGCTACTGCCATGGACCCGTAGTCCAAGGATGAACTACTCACGCATGACTCCGGAGGCAGGCATGGTGATGTAGAGCCCTCCGCTGATGATTCCCCTCTCCGGCAGAGTGCCGGGAAGAGCTTCTGAACCCTCCCGAGCAAGGGTTGACAGCAGCGGCGTCTCTGGAACTTTTCGTGGATAATGGCTCGGGTATTTCGGGTTTTCGCGTCGGGAAGAATAATTAGGCGAAAGGGCGGCGGCTGCGGAGCCACGTGGGCCCCACACCACCCCACGGCGCGGCGGGGGCTTGCGTGGCCCCATGGTGTGGCTGCCACGTGGCTCCCCTCCATGTCTCCTCTGGACTCCGTCTTCGTGTTGGAAAAATAGGAGGTTCTGTCCAGGTTTCGTCCAATTCTGAGAATATTTCCAGACTAGCTTTTCTGGAATACAAAAACAGCAGAAAACAGGAACTGGCACTGTGGCATCTTGTTAATAGGTTAGTCCCAAAAAATGCATAAAAATGCTATGAAGTGTGTATAAAACTTGTAACAATTGGTATAATATCAACATGGAACATCAGAAATTATAGATACGTTTGAGACATATCAAGCATCCTCAAGCTTAGTTCTACTCGTCCTCGAGTAGGTAAAACGATAAAAACAAAATAATTTCTGAGGTGACATGCTACAATCATAATCTTGATCAAATAATATTGTAAAGCACATGTTATGAATGAAGTGATCCAGGTCAATGGTCTATAGTTTGCTAACAAATAGATAATGAGCAAACAACTGGATCATATAAGCAAAAACTTTTCATGAATAGTACTTTCGAGACAAGCTGTAACACCCCGGCCACCCCCGGCCGGGCCTGTCACCCTTGGCAGCTCTCTAGGATCTCCAGACTGGCCCCACAGATCAACACTAGTCTTTTCTGCGCACTTTGTCCTCACTCGTGCGCACCCGGGAACCAGTTCCCGGTCGGTCACCCATCCTTTGAGTGCTCCAGGCCAAGCACGCTTAACCTCGGAGTTCCTTCCAGATGAGCTTCCGGAAAAGAAGTTTCTACTTGTTGATATGAGTATTCTATCAATCCTATTAAGCCCTGAGCTAGGATCTCACATCCTTCCCCCCTTAGAAGACCGACGCCCTTATCGGTTAGCCCCAGTCCAGGAACTTCCCCTCTTGGTACACGTCTGTGCGTCCAGTGCCGGCACATGCTCCACATGTCCGCGCCCCTGACCCGCACATGCCCGTGTTGCCGCGAAGGTCGGCTCTGATACCAAATTGTAACACCCCGGCCACCCCCGGGCCGGGCCTGTCACCCCTGGCAGCTCTCTAGGATCTCCAGACTGGCCCCACAGATCAACACTAGTCTTTTCTGCGCACTTTGTCCTCACTCGTGCGCACCTGGGAATCAGTTCCCTGTCGATCACCCATCCTTGGAGTGCTCCGGGCCAAGCACGCCTAACCTCGGAGTTCCTTCCAGATGAGCTTCCGGAAAAGAAGTTGCAACTTGTTGATATGAGTATTCTATCAATCCTATTAAGCCCTGAGCCAGGATCTCACACAAGCATCAAAGAGTTTTGCATAAGAGTTAACTCATAAAGCAATAGATTCTAAGTAAAAGGTATTTAACCAACACAAAGGAAGATTTAAGCTTCAGCAATTGCTTTCAACTTTCAACATATATATCTCATGGATATTTGTCAACACAAAGCAATATAATAAGTGCAATATACAAGCATATAAAAATTGTTGCACCAAAGTTGACACTAGTGTTTGCTTCTGAGATAGAAAGAAGTAGGAAAACTGACTCAACATAAAAGTAAAAGAAAGGCCCTTCGCAGAGGGAAGCAGGGATTAAATCATGTGCTAGAGCTTTTTAAGTTTTTGAAATCATATAGAGAGTAAAAATAAGTTTTGGGAGGTGTTTGTTAATTGTCAACGAATCAGAAAATGGAAAGTACAATATGACCCCTGCCAACCAGACTTTTAAGAGCGGCTCCCATGAAGGACGTTATTTCTACCAGCAAGGCAGATCATCCCTCTTCTCTTTTGTTTACACATGCAGATATTTCACTGTTTGTCATTGCTTGACTGATAAATCAGGGCAAAAATGTGAAGAGAATTAAGCGGTTAAAGTTGTAATTAATTGGGACTGGGCACCCCATTTGCCAGCTCTTTTTGCAAAATTAATGGATAAGCGGATGTATATGCCGCTAGTCCGGTGGTAAAGTCTGTTTGACAGTTGACATAAAGACATCCACCCCGTCCTCATGAGCTTGGTAAACATTGACACAAAAAGGAGTAATAATTTTTGAATAGTTTAAAGGTAGCACATGAAAAATTTACTTGGAATGGCAAGGAAATACCACATATAGGTAGTTATGGTGGACACAGATGGCATGGATTTTGGCTCAAGGTTTTGGATGCACGAGAAGCATTCCCTCTCAGTACAGAGTTTAGGCTAGCAAGGTTATTTGAAGCAAACACAGGATATCAACCGACACAGCAAGACTTATATGAAAACATATTGCAAGCATTATAAGACTCTACACTGTCTTCCTTGTTAACCAAACCCTTTTACTAGAAAATATCTAGACCTTAGAGATACCAATCATGCAAACCAAATTTCAACGAGCTTTACGGTAGTTCTTCATTAATAGGTCTTAAACATGAACTATTTAATAACTCAAAACAATTGACAAGTATCAAATTATCCAATACAGTGATCTACAAGAATATGTAAGCTTTTTCCATTATACCATCTACCACATGCAACATTTTCTGTTCCAACCAAACACCAATCAATTTATTTCAACATAAACTCTCCAAACAATTATAAGTGAAGCAAGAGAGTACTTTCTTTAAAAGAACTAACAGCTCTGAATAAGAGATGCATGCAAAACAGGAGCTAAAAGCATAGCAATAGCTAGATAAGAATACTCAACAAGTATAAGTGAAGAATAGGAGTATTCATATGAAAAAGCGGAGCGTGTCTCTCTCCCAATCAAGAATGCTAGGGTCCAATCAAGTTGACCATAAGAAAAATAAAATACTGAAAATAAAAGCACACAGACGCTCCAAGTAAAGCACATATGATGTGAAAGAATTAAAATATAGTTTCACTAGAGATGACCTGATAAGTTGCTGATGAAGAAGGGGATGCCTTGGGCATCCCCAAGCTTAGACGCTTGAGTCTTCTTGAAATATGCTGGGGTGATCCATGGGAGCATCCCCAAGCTTAAGCTCTTCACTCTTCTTGATCACATTATATCATCCTTCTCTCTTGACCCTTGAAAACTTCCGCCACACCAAACTCAGAGTAATTCTCATTAGAGGGTTAGTGCACAATCAAAAACTCACATGTTCTATAAGGACACAAACATGACCGTTACTTTTAACATTAACTACTGCCACTGATGTTATGTGAAGCTCTTCACCCTAAAAAAGAATTCCACTCAACACTAGTAAAAGAGAGAATGCGAAAAATAAAAGACAGAATCTGTCTAAACAGAACAGTCTGTAAAGACGAATTTTTTCACTTACGTTGCTCAGATCGAAAAACTAAAACTAACGAAAGATGCGTACATATCTGAGGATCACGCACAAAAATTTGCAGATTTAAATAATTTTTCTGTGATTTTACAGAAGTAAAACGGTGAACAGCAGAAATCTGTTCCTGCGCAGAAATCCAAATCTAGCATCATCTTCCTATTAGAGGCTCCACTTGGCACAACAATGCGATAAAATAAAGATACAAAGGAATTGTTACAGAAGTAAACAACTCCTTGACTCAAAAAAAAATTGCAGAAATAAAATAATGGGTTGTCTCCCATAAGCGCTTTTCTTTAACGCCTTTTAGCTAGGCATAGTGATTTTTATGATGCTCACATAAGATAAGTTGAAACATAAAAGAGAGCATCAAGAAGCATATATAAAACATGTTTAAATCTAACACTCTTCCTATGCATAGGAGCCTTGTAAGAAAACAAATCAATGTAGCACAAAGAGACTAGCGGAAACCAAAACAAGTGCAGCTTCAAAACTTTCAACATAAAGAGAGGAGACTTAATATTATTGAGATATATGAAACCGTGTCTCCCTCTCACATAATGACCAGTAGGTTTTAGAAACCATCATATAAAAGCAACACAAGAGAAAGCTCAAAACTTTCATCACAAAGAGAGGAAATTTAATAACATGAAGATTTCTATAACCATATTTTCCTCTCTCAAAATAATTTTCAGTAGCATCATGAATAGACTCAACAATGTATTCATCACATAAAGCATTCTTATCATGATCCACATGCATAAAAGTATCATTACTCTCCACATAAGCATAATCAATTTCATTAGTAATAGTGGGAGTAAAACTAGCACATCCATCATTATAATCATCATAAATTAGAGGCAAAGTATCATCAAAGCGAATTTCCTCCTCCAAAGCTAGGGGACTAAAAATAATATTTTCATCAAAACCAGCTTCCCCAAGCTTAGAGCTTTCCATGGCATTAGCAATAATGGTGTTCAAAGAATGTATGCTAATAACATTGCTACTATCATGATTGTTATGCAAATAAATTTCCATAGGCTTTTTAATTTTCTCTTCAAACACCTCATGTCCCAACTCAAGATAAATTTCATAAAGCTCTCTCATGTTGTTTTCAGCCATAGGACTAGTTTCAAGGAAAGTAACCATTGATAGCAAGTAAAGAGCTAGACATAATAACTCAGCAAGACAAATACAAAGTAAAGAGATTGGAAGCGAGAGACTCCCCTTGCAGAAATCCTCTTGCTCCCCGGCAACGGCGCCAGAAAAAGTTGCTTGATGACGTGGATCACACGTTCGTTGGGAGACCCCAAGAGGAAGGTATGAAGCAGTGTAGCAGCAGTTTCCCTCAGTATGAAACCAAGGTTTAATCGAACCAGTAGGAGCAAGAAATCACTTCTGAAGGTTGTTGGTGGCGCAGTTTACGATCACCAACGTGGAATCTGCACACAACACAATCAAACTACTTTGCCCCAACGAAACAGTGAGGTTGTCAATCTCACCGGCTTGCTGAAAACAAAGGATTAAACGTATGGTGTGGAAAACAGTAGTAAATTGCAGAGAATGAAAAGGAACAATGTTTGCAGTTGGTTGTATTATCAGTGTAAAAGAATGGACCGGGGTCCACAGTTCACTAGTGGTGTCTCTCCATAAAAGATAACTAACATGCTGGGTGAACAAATTACAGCTGGGCAATTGACAAAATATTGAGCGCATGACAATGCATATATATGACATGATGATTACTATGATATTCATGTGGGCATTACGACAAAATACATAGACCGTTATCCAACAACGTCTATGACTAATAATCCACCTCCAGGTTGTCATCCGAGTTCCCCGTTGGTATTAAGTTGCAAGCAACGGATAATCGCATTAAGTAATGTGCGTAATGTAAACAAATGCATTAGACCTAACGGCGCACCCTTAAGCTAAGCATCGGTTATTTTATCCCTAGTGGCAACAGCACATCCACAATCTTAGAAGTTGTTGTCACTCTCCCAGATTACCGGAGGCATGAACCCACTATCTAGCATAAATACTCACTCTTGGAGTTACAAGCATCTACTAGTAACGGAAAGCATGCAAGATCATAAATAACATATAGGATAGATTGATAATCAACTTGACATAGTATTCAATATTCATCGGATCCCAGCAAACACAACATGTAGCATTACAATAAGATGATCTTGATCATGATAGGCAGCTCACAAGATCTAAACATGATAACATAAAGTGGAGAGACAACCATCTAGCTACTGCTATGGACCCATAGTCCAAGGATGAACTACTCACGCATCACTCCGGAGGCAGGCATGGTAATGTAGAGCCCTCCGGTGATGATTCCCCTCTCCGGCAGGGTGCCGGGAAGAGCTTCTGAACCCTCCCGAGCTAGGGTTGACGGCGGCGGCGTCTCTGGAAATTTTCGTGGATAATGGTTTGGGTGTCTAGAGTTTTCCCGTGAAGATGAATAAATAGCGAAAGGGCGGTGGCTGGAGACGCCCGTGGGGCCCACACCACCCCACGGCGCGGCAGAGGGCCCCGCGCCACCCCATGGTGTGGCTGGCTCGTGGCTCCCGTCCGTCTCTCCTTTGGACTCCGTGTACGTGTTGGAAAAATAGGAGGTTCTGTCCAAGTTTCGTCCAATTCCGAGAATATTTCCAGACTAGCTTTTCTGGAATACAAAAACGCAGAAAACAGAATCTGGCACTGTGGCATCTTGTTAATAGGGTAGTCCCAGAAAATGCATAAAAATGCTATAAAGTGTATATAAAACATGTAACAATTGCTATAATATCAACATGGAATATCAGAAATTATAGATACGTTTGAGACGTATCAGTGAGCAATCTCACCTCATACATGCTGAGTCTAGCTATGTGGACTACACAAGGTGTGGTTTTACTGTGTTGTTTGGTAGGTGTGTGAGGTGAGTTGTGCTCAGTTGAGATTTTTGTTTGTTGTCATGTATCACATGAGCTAGGCCAGATATTATTAAACAGCAATCAGGTCCCTGGATAAAATAGAAAAATCAATTGGGTCCCTGTTTGCAAAACGAAAAAGCAAACAAGTCCTGGAGCTCGGGCCCCAGCGTCGCCACGCGCCGCCCGCCGCCGGCGAGTGAGCCTCCGCCAGGACGCTAGGACGCCTCGGCGACACGAGCCGCCGCCATGACCCCTCGGCCGCCGCCGGCGAGAAAGCCTCCGCCAGGACGCCCTTCGACGCGAGCTGTCGCGAGGACCCCTCGGTCGCCGCCGCCACGGGCTGCCGCCAGGACCCCTCGGTCGCCGCCGGCGCGCCCCTTCGGTGCGCTCCTTCGACGCGAGCTGTCGCCTCAGGTTGCGAGAGGTGAGGTCGAGGCGGGCGTTTCGGTGCGGGGTGGAAATGAGACGCGCAACGAGAGCGGGGCCGTGACCCCTTGTGGGCTGAGCCGCATGCGTGGGATGGACTGGGCAGGGCTAAGTCGAGAAGCTCGATTCGAGCTTCTCAACTAGGCAGGATTGAGGCCACTTTTCGCATGAGGTACCCGACCCGACCTACCAAGTAGCAAAACGTGGGGCGAGTTCGTCCGACCTACCAAACACACCTTGGTTGCCGCGGTGGAGATGCTTTGAACCAACCATCGCGGGATATTCCGTAGGTATCCGCGGGATAAACCAAAGGTCCAAAGTGCTATCCCCCTTCTTTACACTTCTTTTCATTCTGTTCCACAATACTGTGCTCATCCTATCGACATGGTGTCGTGTGTGGTGAACTGTTTGACAAACTAGCTGGGTCTACCAGACGCTAGTGCAGTGCAGTGCAGTCATGAAAACACCCCTCGACTCTCGAGAAAAGAAAAACACCTCTCGTTACACTTTCTTTCTGGTTCAACTTTATCGAACGGCCTTCAGCTATTTTCAAAACTCGGAGGCCCGTTCCTCCTGCCTATGGGCCCTCCGTCCTAGCAGCCTACGACGGAAGTAAAGAACGAGACCGTGGCAGGTGGGCTCCATTTGCAGAATAACAGCCCTCGCCGTGGGTTCAAAACCTGATTAGCTTGTACCTTCGTTCTACCTAGCAAAAACTGACTTGGGTATATGGTTGTATCTGCGGGCGTACATCGTAAAAAAGGTACTACTTCCGATCCGAATAAAGTGTCGGAGGTCATACGGTGAGTAGTGTTGCCTGTGCTATTTTCTCTCGACATTTATTACGGGCCGGAGTGAGTATAACTTATTTTTCGTTCTAACCTAGCAAAAACTGACTCGGAAAGTGTTTTTGACTCCCGAGTTCCAGTGCTCCCTCCGTTTAAAAATTCGAAAATTATATTTGTGAGTTTCAAAAAATTCTGAAAAAAAAACTCCAGATGTATCCCACAAACATGTAAAATATCAATTTTAGATCATTTATATTATGGTCTAAACAAAAATAACAAAATCTGATAAAACTTAGAGATTTGAAAATATGCATACATAGATCCGTACATTTTTATCATTTTTGTGTAGCCCATAATACAAAGTATTTGAATTTAATATTTTGCACTTTTGTGGGATATACTATGGGCTACACTCAGAATTGTTTTCAGGATTTTTTGAAACTCATAAATATGATTTTTGAATTTTTTAAATTGGAAGAATCGCTGGACCTCGGGAGCCGAAAATCTCTTCTCTGACTGACTTGGGTATATGGTTGTATTCGGTACAGAGCGACCTAAGAACACCCCATGTTTCATACATCGGCAAACGTGAAAAATTAGCGGTGTATGATGAGGCACGATAGAAATGGACGACCATGGGGTACTCCACGTCCGCAACAGCCCATAATGCCTGATTTTTATCAATGTGGGTGGTAGGCCACTTGAGTCATAAGTCTTTTAAAAAGCATGTTTTTGACGTGGTCTTCTAGATCAATTTAGATAGAAATGTGCGGCCCCCAACAAGAAATTTGGATTATCATACGAATATGTTTGTTAAATTAAAATATTATGGAATAGTTTTCAGGATGAATCTAATGCCATTATTTTTTCTAAAAAATATAAATTTCTTGTATAAGCGTAAATGTATTAATTTATTAATTCAGGTCAAAGTTCTATAAGTTTGGCTGCATGATTTTTAGGTAAACTTCTTGTGTAGACCGTTAACCTAGACCATACAACATGTAAAAATACTTTCAAGAAAGACAGTAATATTATCTAACAAAATATAGAGAATTTGATGCAAATTAGAGGAAGATAATTATATGGGCATCAACACCTTATATGACAAAATTGAGTGCAGTATAATGAAAAAATAATCATAAACAGGTTTAACTTAGGAGACGTGGTCAAAATTGGTTATAGAAGTTCCATCCCTTTCACAGTGAAGACGCCAATTCACTTTTATTTATTAAATCCGTTCAGTGTGTTCTGTCACAATTAAACTCTTCTTTATCCATCACAATATGACAAGACACCAGATGCTGAGTTCCATAGTGGTGGTCTCTAGCAACTATCCTAGAGCACATTCTCTTAACTTGGCAAACTTCAGAACGCAATATAAAATGGACCTTATCAGGTGTAGCAAAACCACTCAACAAAACCACAGACTCAGATCAAGCTGTCACATCTTTCTCTTCTTCTTGTATTCTCTTATATATATATTTTCGACTCCCTTGCGTTGAATGTTGCATCGAACTATAAGAATGACGATGACGGTAGCAAATGGCCCCATTGGCCTATTATGTTTACTTATCCCTTACCTGACTGTCCTTATCATGGAGTGCATGGATTTGAGCCCAAGGATGACTTGTAGAATTAGAACTTGCAAAAATACATATTGTTGCGCTTGAAACGCATCACAAGAACACGTCCTCGTGTACCCGCGGTGCCGGGGGAGATACTCCGCAACTCACCCCGCGGGAGCCGGCTTCCAGCGCGATACGCAAGACAGTAAGCCGGCTATTTTGAGACCCGGACGTCCCACCCCTCGGGACAAGCCCCGTCGGAGGAAGCCGGCGACGATCGGGTGAGACCCGGCCGGACTTGGCCGTTTCGGGTTCTCGTTGTCGATATTTGTAACTCGGCGGTGAGGTTTCGAACAACGGAAGCAAGAACAAGGGTATTGAGGAGTAAAAAAGTAGTGTTTGGATTGATATGTCGATTGTTTGCTTAATTTCAATCGGCCATCACCTCTCACATATATATGAGGCGGCTAGACTTTCTGTACAAGTATTGGACTTCTACAATGATTACAATTCGCGATCTAAGTCAAATTCTATCTCTAAACTAGGCAAATCTCGGTCGGTTTCGTACGCTACCTGGACCCAAGTGTCCTCCGACTCCTTTGGAAAGTTGCCTTTGTCCCTCCGTGTTGATCTGAAACTTGCCTTTTCTCTGTGTGTCTTGACTTGATTTCCGGTCCTCTGTGCGGCTTCACCTACCTTTGCCGGGTCTGCGGTCGACTTACCCATCTGCCGGGTCATCATTGTGTCAGTTCTCCATCTTCGCCGGGTCTCCATTGTTTGCCGGGTTACATGATTCTGCCGGGTCTTCTTTCTGAATTTGCAGTACTTCTTTCCTTAACAAAACATGTAACTCAACACAGGCCATTTCTCACATAAGCCGGCTTTGATGAAGATTCGGGTCACCTCTGAGTCGCTTCTCCGGGTTGCCAATCCTCCCTGGGGCAGATCACCGGGTCTCGATCTAACCTGCCGAAAATGGGTGCTAACACATGCCCTCCTGTTTTCTAGTAGACATTGTGTACTAGAAAATAATCAATTTAGATGCTTTGTCTAAGAACGATGTTTAAGCTCATCGGCCATATGCTAAGGGCGATATATGAATATCGGCCATACGCGCAACTTATGCAGTTTGCCACACGTTTGGGTGGAATTTCTTCAAGTATTTTCCATTGATAGCTCGAGGAAGCATGTTGCCCTCCAATGTTTCCACCAAATAAGAGTTGCCGGGTACTATCCTCATGACTCGAAGTGGTCCTTCCCAGGTTGGGGACCATTTGCCGAATTTCCGGCTCCTAGAGCCAACTGGCAGTATAACTTTCCAGATCAAGTCGTTGATTTGAAAATCCTTAAGCCGGACTCTCTTGTTATAAGTTTTTGCCACCCGCAACTTCTCCTTCTCAATGTCTTTCAAGGCCATCACACGCTTGTCGGCTACCTCTTCTAGGATGTCCATCATCAAATTATGGTAGTCTTCTACCGACAAATTGTTTTGCTTGGCAAACCTCAAGGCAGTCAGATTCACTTCCACTGGTAAAACGGCCTCTTGCCCATATACAAGCTCAAATGGGGTTGCCTTAGTTGCTCCATGCCTTGAAATTCTATGAGCCCACAATGCTGCGGACAGTACCTCATGCCACCGCCTTGGGTGATCTTGTACCTTTTTCTTGATCAACTTGACCAAGATTTTATTACTTGACTCGGCTTGTCCGTTGGCTTGAGCATAATATGGAGAAGAGCTGAGCATCTTGATCCCAAGTGATTCAACAAGCTGCTTAACTTCCTTTGCCATGAAGGAAGTTCATTGATCTGTAGTAAGAGTCTGTGGTATGCCGAATCTGTGAACAATATGCTCTGTGATGAATTGAATCACCTCCTTGTGAGTCATGTTTCTGAGAGGTACTGCTTCAGACCACTTGGTGAAATAATCAGTGGCAACCAATACAAACCGATGTCCCTTGGATGAAGCCGGATGGATCATACCAATGAAATCAAGTGCCCATCCTCGGAAAGGCCACGGTTTTATGATAGGATAAAGAGGTGAAGCTGGTACCAACTGAATATCTCCAAATTTTTGGCAAGCTTCGCATCCCTTGTAGTACCTGAAGCAATCGTTGATCATCGTCGGCCAATAAAATCTGGCTCTCCTAAGCATCCACTTCATCTTGTGGGCCGACTGATGTGTTTCGCACAAACCATCATGCACCTCTCCCATGGCGACTCTAGCCTCATCTTCATTCAAGCACTTTAGAAGAAGACCATCGATCATTCGGCGATATAAAGTATTATCCACTAACGTGTACTTGAGAGCTAGTCGCCGAACGGCCCTGTCTGATTTCTGACTTGGGTTTTTCAAGTAAGTACTGATAGGTGTTCTCCAGTCAGAATCCCGGGTTACACCAGATTCATCTAGCCGGGTTACACCAACCCCCTCCGGCCGGGTTGCAGATTCTCCGAGTCGGGTTTCGTCTTCTGACGGGTCTCGACAGAACCTTCCTTTAGAGCCGACTTATCTAAGCCGGCTTTGCTTCGATATTCTGAGCCAGTGGCTAGCAACACTGGTTTTTCCGCTATGAAGAATATGCCCCTGCTAATATCCTGATGCTTGCTGTGCTAACTCATTGGCGAGCCAATTGTCCTGTCTGGACACATGATATATGTTGAAGTAATCTAGTTTTGAGATAATATCCAGGCATTTGTTAAGGTATATATTGAGTGATCCGCTATTGCACTGAAAGATCTTGGCCACCTGCTGGACAATAAGCAGCGAATCTCCATATGCCTCAACATGAGTCACCCCTGCGTCAATCAAAAGTTCTAGCCCGAATAGAAGTGCTTCATATTCGGCTTCATTGTTAGTGCAAAAATACTCAAGACGACAAGAGGCCTCATAAACAATACCGTGCGGTGAGATATACACAACGCCAACTCCTTGTTCGCTGCTGCAAACTGAGCTGTCAAAATAAAGCTTCCACGGTACAGCCGACACAATATTTAAGTCGGCGTTTTGTTCCAAGTCAATCCGATGTGCAACGATGAAATCAACTACAATCTGGCCTTTCATGGATTTGAGAGGTTCATAGGCCAAATCATATTCAATTAACCCGTATGCCCACTGATCAGTGGCATTTGTATCTAAATTGCAAGCATGTTTTTTTTAGCATAATTCACTCACATCTGAAGCTTTATTGATCAATTATGCCACTAAAATTATTGTAAAGAAAATATATTCATTTCATAAATTATTTTACAAATGGTTGTCATATTTGCAGGAATGGTGCGATAAGGCACCAAATTTCTACACACAAGCTGAACGAGGATCTGTTGGAAACATACGCTTGGCGAGCAAGGGCCGGAACAGAAAACTACAAGGATATTCTTGGGCAGAAATGAAGAAAGGAGAGGGAGTTAAGTGCAAAAAGTCTAGATCAGATCAAGGAAGAAAAGGAGCCGACAGCCTTCATCGAAAGCAGGCCTGGCTTTCTCTTCCCAAATTCCTAGCTTCTCCACCACCGGCCGCCGCCACGGCCAGGCAGGCGTGGCGACGCGCCACGGCGACTGCACCGCGCCACCCAACCACCACCACGAGCTGCTCCCCTCCATCAGCGACGACGACGACGAACTCCTCCGACTGTTGCTGCTGCATCATCTTCTCAGACCCCAAGTGCTGCTCTTCCTCAATCCCTACTGTTGTTCCTCGACGACCTGAAGCCTCCTACTTCTGTTCCCTGCTGCTGCTTGATACGTCTCAAACGTATCTATAATTTCTGATGTTCCATGTTGATATTATACCAATTGTTACATGTTTTATATACACTTCATAGCATTTTATGCATTTTCTGGGACTAACCTATTAACAAGATGCCACAGTGCCAGTTCTGTTGTTTTTGTATTCCAGAAAAGCTAGTCTGGAAATATTCTCATAATTGGACGAAACCTGGACAGAACCTCCTATTTTTCCAACACGAAGACGGAGTCCAGAGGTGACATGGAGGGGAGCCACGTGGCAGCCACACCATGGGGCCACGCGAGCCCCCCCTACCGCGCCGTGGGGTGGTGTGGGGCCCACGTGGCTCTGCAGCCGCCGCCCTTTCGCCTATTTATTCTTCCCGACGCGAAAACCCTAAATACCCAAGCCATTATCCACGAAAAGTTTCAGAGACGCCGCCGCCGTCAACCCTAGCTTGGGAGGGTTCAGAAGCTCTTCCCGGCACTCTGTCGGAGAGGGGAATCATCACCGGAGGGCTCTACATCACCATGCCTGCCTCCGGAGTGATGCGTGAGTAGTTCATCCTTGGACTACGGGTCCATGGCAGTAGCTAGATGGTTGTCTCTCCACTTTATGCTATCATGTTTACATCTTGTGAGCTGCCTATCATGATCAAGATCATCTTATTGTAATGCTACATGTTGTGTTTGCTGGGATCCGATGAATATTGAATACTATGTCAAGTTGATTATCAATCTATCTTATATGTTATTTATGATCTTGCATGCTTACCGTTACTAGTAGATGTTTTGGCCAGTAGATGCTTGTAACTCCAAGAGTGAGTATTTATGCTAGATAGTGGGTTCATGCCTCCGGTAATCTGGGAGAGTGACAATAACTTCTAAGATTGTGGATGTGCTGTTGCCACTAGGGATAAAATAACCGATGCTTAGCTTAAGGGTACGCCGTTAGGTTTAATGCATTTGTTTACTTTACGCATATTACTTAATGCAATTATCCGTTGCTTGCAACTTAATACCAACGGGGAACTCGGTATGACAACCTGGCGGTGGATTATTAGTCATAGACGCTGTTGGATAACGGTCTATGTATTTTGTCGTAATGCCCACATGAATATCATAGTAATCATCATGTCATATATATGCATTGTTATGCGCTCAATATTTTGTCAATTGCCCAACCGTAATTTGTTCACCCAGCATGTTAGTTATCTTTTACGGAGAGACCACTAGTGAACTGTGGACCCCGGTCCATTCTTTTACACTGATAATACAACCAACTGCAAACACTGTTCCTTTTCATTCTCTACAATTTACTACTGTTTTCCACACCATACGTTTAATCCTTTGTTTTCAGCAAGCCAGTGAGATTGACAACCTCACTGTTTTGTTGGGCAAATTAGTTTGATTGTGTTGTGTGCAGATTCCACGTCGGTGCCAGATTCCCTGGTATTGCGCCGTGCCACATTCCGCCACCAACAACCTTCAGAAGTGATTTCTTGCTCCTAGTGGTCGATTAAACCTTGGTTTCATACTGAGGGAAACTGCTGCTATACTGGTTCATACCTTCCTCTTGGGGTCTCTCAGCGAACGTGTGATCCACGCCATCACTGCTCGACTCCATCAACCTGAAGTTCCCTGGGTTGAATCCACTCGTCCCTCTCCCTCCTCTTATTTCCTGAATCTTGTGAACTAGCAGTGTTGTGTTGAGACCTTGTTAGGTTCAGAATAATAAGCTGTGTTTGGTTCAGTAGTAGTTCTCTGTTAAATACGGAAGTAGACTGTGGCTTGTACCAACTTTGTTCGTCCATGTGGTGTATGTGCTTGTCTATTCCTACTTCTAAACCTTGCTTCTATCCCTATCTTTGATGTCTGCTTGTCCATATCTTTCTTTAAATAATCGTTGTTCTGTGCTGTGGTAATTTCTCAACCGAAAATCACCAAAAAGATGCATCTGGTAGTTTAGATTTAATTCCTGCAAATCCTCCTTTATATTGTGATTTAGCTTTAGCCGAACCTCGACTGTAGATCGCCTAGTACCTGTGGAAAGAACGATAAACCCCCTATTCTGCATTGATCATTTTGGCGCCGTTGCCGGGGACTAGCGTCGAACAATTGAGTTAGGCTATAGACTAGGTCTTTGTTTGCTTTTTGTGCATATTTCTAACCTCTAACCCTTGTTCTAGTTATTTTTTGTATTTCTCTTTGTTTCTTCTTTCTTTTGTGCAGGTTGTAGTAGATATGGCATACTATGTTGGATCAAATGGAACGTGAGCTTCCCTAACACTTGCAATGGTAATGCATTTCCAAACGAACCTGATCATTTCAATTCTAATGGTTATTCTCATGTTGTCCCTGTATGTCAGATTTGTGGTACTCACGGACATACGCCTGCTGATTGTCAGTGTGGTGGTTATTCTCCCATTCCAGATTGTTTTGGTATGAACTTTGCTCAAGAGCATGGTTCATACCACAACAATTATTCTGCTGGATGGCCTGAGAACCCAAGTGACAAGGATATACATCTCGGGTACCCTACCATGAGGGTACCTGGTGCACATGATGACTATAGGCCCAATAGCGAAGAGACAACTCGAAGCCCAAGACGAGAGGCCCAACAAGATGGAGTACCCTCCAAGTTTAGACATAGACATAGTCGGTTTATACTTTCCTTATGTGTAAACTAGGTCGGTTACAAACTCCCGAGACCCAGCCTACTTAAAGGCTGGAGGGTGCCGATCTAGGACCAAGCCATACTCAAACCACCAAAGCTCTTGCGAGATCGACATCTCGCCGGAGCCTCCTTGTAATCGCATAATCTCACATGATCAATAACAGACAGGCAGGAAGTAGGGTCTTTACCTCCACCGAGGGCCTGAACCTGGGTAAATCTTTGCCTCTGCTTGTCAGCCGACGAAACTACCAGTACTACAACGTTCTCTCCCGTAATCTCAACCCTAGGTCCTTAACCATGGGATTTGATGAGGGTACACCTCGTCAATTGGCGCCGTCTGTGGGAAAGAATAGTGCTGGACTCGCGGTTTCTTCGGTTCCATCGAAAACGACGACTCGCCGATCGGATTTACAAACGGCAACTCGCCGGCTGCATCGACAAACCAGAACTCGCCGACTCAGTCAGCACACGGCAACTCGCCGGCTCACTCGACAAACGGCAACACGCCAGCTTCACCCGCAAAAAGCGCATCGGATCCTCTGATGGATTTCGAGCCATACTCGCCAGGATTCCAGGAGGCCTTCTCCGATCTCGAGTCAGGTTTGGGTTTAACCGTTGGTTCGTTCAATTTTTTCGTCAACAAGCTTGGTGTGCAGGACATGACGGATCCACGCCAACTCGTGATTGCCGCACCCGAGGCTCCATCGGTTGCGCCTCCTTCGACTGCGGATCCCTCAACCGCGTCCATACCACCGTCAATCCTCCAAGCTTGCTCGTCCGCAAAACCATGTCCACACGAGAGATGCACGAGCTCATCGAAGAACTTCAGGGCGAGGAAGCCGAATCAACATACCGCACAAATGATCCCGAGCTCGATCTCTCACTCGAGGATAGTTTCGACTGCGGGATCTCCTTCAGCGACTTCGACGAACTCGAAACTCATATCGACAACCACGTCGAGACCTGCACCACCAACAACAACCTCGACTCTGAGATTCATAACAACTTCGTCGACGCCGAGATGAGCATAGGCGATGAAGGCATCAACTGCGAGCTCCGTTCAGACGGACCACTCGACGGGCATATCGACTCAGACATGAGCCTCGATGAAGAGGTCGAGTCCATGACGGGATTGGAAGATACACATACATACCCTCGGGTGATACCCCAGCAGGTTTATGTCGCCATCGCCGCAGAATCATCAGATGCCGGACGGAGTCACAACTCTCACAATCACGCTGAGATGGCGGCAAAAGCAGACAAAGTCATCAAGGAGTGCACAATGATGCCAGCAGACGCAACACAAGAGGAGATGTTGACCTTCCAGTACTTCAACTGGCAGGAATCACTTCGACTGCGGCAGGTCAGAGCAACACTCGAAGAACGCAAAAAGCAAGCTAGCTTGTCGAGTGCGCGAAGAAGACAGCTCTCCCTGAGCTCCACTGGGCGAGCAGACACAGGACCCAGATCAAGGTTGTCACACCTCTCGCCAGACGAAAGGGCGGCGCTCACCCGCAACTTAGGCAACTCTTTCATGACATACGACGAAGAAGGAGTGCCAGTACCCAAAACAGCTGCGGGTGCCCTCTTCACCGCTGCAGCGTACCTAGAGGCAATCAAACCTCCAGCTGATGACCCCAATGCAAAACTGCATCGCCAGCAGATCAAATCACTCGCCTTAGCGGCGAAGGCCATACGCCAAATTCCAAGAACTCCAGGTGGGAGTCGAGACCGTGCCCTAGTCGACGCGCGTCGGGAAGAGTATAATCACAGTGGTCGCCGCCACTCTCGAAGGAAAGAAGCGGCTCGCGTAGGCGCAGGTCCAGGAGCAGATCACGCAGATCTTACAGTAGCGACTCATACTCTGATCGAGATCCCGAGCCACATGGAGCTCTGTGCTTCACTCGACGCGTCCGCGAGACACGGATGCCCAAAGGGTTCAAACTCACATCTGAACAGCCCAAGTACACGGGTCGACAGGAACCTTCTGGATGGCTGGAAGACTACAGGCTGGCTGTCGCGTGCCAGCGAGGTACAAACACCACGGCCATGCAATATATACGACTGATGCTCGAAGGCACAGCCCGCGACTGGCTCAAGGCCCTACCTCCATCAAAGTACGACTCGTGGGATCACTTCCGCGATGACTTCATCAAAAACTTTGAGCCTCTATGTGAGCGCCCAAAAACGTTCGAGGAACTGCGGGCCTGCGTGCAACGTTCAGACGAAACGCTGAGGTCATACATCAGACGATGGACTGAGATACGCAACTCAGTCGGAGTAATTTCAGAGGACATGGCCATGGATGCTTTCATAATGGGACTCGCCAGGCGGGATCTCAAAGAAGCACTCGGTCGCAAAAAGCCAACCTCTGTGGCTAGCCTCTTGATGACCGCGACTGAGTGGGCAGACGGAGAGGACATGGCGCGCACCACACGCGGGTCCTCACCCCGTGACAATCATGAAAGCGGCAGTCGAAGCCGCAGAGACTCGTACAGAGACGACGAAGGCGCAAACGTTCAAAACGTCACTACGACGATGACAGACCCGAATTCATGGCGGCTGGGTTCTCCACACCCCGCAATGACCAGGACAGAAGCGACCGACGGTCGGAAGATCGGCGAGACAGTCGAGATGATCGGCGAGACAGTCGAGATGATCGTCGAGACAGCCGAGACCGGCCAACGCAGTGATAGCTACAAGAGGAAGGACTGGCGCAAGTCACGGGCACAATCTGAGCGATCATTCGAAGAAAAGATGGACGCTGATTGCAGATTCCACCTGTACAAGGGGGACGACGGAAAACTGCGATCCAATCACTCGATGAGAAACTGCAGGGAGTTCGACCAAATGGCGACTGATTACGTAAATCGCAGAAAGGCAGCAGCCGCACAAGCACCTGCACCCGTGCCTCAGCCAAACAACGTGCCTGTTCTGATGGCACCACCTCCACCACCACAGCCTGCTGCAGGCGGAAACCTCGCGGGTGCCATACAGCACATACCTCGGGTGGACGAGCCACAGTACCCTCCGCCCCAAGGGCAGATGTACATGATACAGAAAGGTCGACCTTCCAACAGGGAGCAAAAACTTCGCACTCGACAAGTAAACATGGCGGTCATGTCACCTCCTGCGGTAACTGAATACTTGAAGGGATCGAAACTACAATAAGCTTCAGCAAAGAGGACCACCCTCCATCGGTTGTTCGCCAGGGCACTCTGCTCTGGTACTCGACGCGCAAATTGGAGGCTACGCCATGTCCAAGGTCTTCATGGATGGTGGGAGCGGCATAAACATCATCTTCGCAGATACGCTCCGCAAAATGAACAGGTCAGTCGAAAACCTGCCAAGATCTTCAAATACCTTCCACGGTATCGTTCCAGGGAAAGCAATAAGCCCAGAAGGCACCATACAACTCGACGTGACGTTCGGGGACAAGCACCACTTCAGGACAGAGTCGATTGAGTTCGAAGTGGTCGACTGGAAGTCACAATACCATGCTATACTTGGACGCCCGACGTTCGCTCGATTCATGGCGGTGCCACATTACGCATACCTCCAGCTGAAGATGCCTGGACCAAAAGGAGTAATCACAGTCAAGGGGAACTTCCAAAAGTCTGACTCTTGTGACCGAGAATTCAGCAAAATCTCTGAGATGTTTGGCATGGAAGCAACACTCGCTGATCTAGCGGTCTCCAACGATCGAACACTTATGCCAGAACACAAAAAGGTGGCAGTCGACAGAGCATTCAATGCCACCAATGACACAAGATCGCATCAGGTGCACCCGACTGACCCGACCAAGACAGTCAATGTCTCGTCGAGTCTGCCTATCGCATAGGAAAGCGCGCTCGTCGAATTCCTCCGTGAGAACTGGGATATATTTGCATGGTGTCCAGCACATGCCAGGTATTCCCAGGGAATTCGCCGAGCACTCTCTCCAGCTACTTCCAGATGCTAAACCAGTCAAGCAAACAATGCGCCGCATATCCGGCCCAAAAAGAACTGCAGTCGAAGTCGACAGGCTACTCGCAGCAGGATTCATCAGAGAGATCAAGAAATCACAATGGGTGGCCAACCCCGTACTCGTAGAGAAGAAGCACACAGATATCCTTCGGATGTGCGTAGATTTTACAGCACTCAATAAGTGTTGTCCAAAGGATCACTTTCCACTACCTCGAATCGACCAGATCGTCGACTCCACCGCCGGGTGCGCTCGCTTGTCCTTCCTGGATGCCTACTCGGGTTACCACCAGATAAGGATGAAGGATGAAGAGAAAACGGCGTTCATAACCCCACTCGGGGTCTACTGCTACACCACAATGCCTTTCGGGCTCAAGAACGCAGGCGCAACTACCAGCGCATGATGCAAGATTGCCTCAAGAAGCAAATTGGGCGAAACGTCCAGGTCTATGTAGATGACATCGTCATCACCACAAGAGAGGAAAACACACTACTCGATGACTTGCGAGAGACATTCGCAAACCTCAAACGCTTCCACATCAAGCTCAACCCGAAGAAGTGCACGTTCGGCGTGCCAGCCGGGCAACTCCTCGGGTATCTAGTCTCAGCTCGAGGAATCGAGGCAGACCCGGAGAAAATACAGGCCATCTTGACGATGCAAAGGCCTTCAAAGCTCCATGACGTGCAAAATTAGCGGGTCGAGTGCAGCGCTCAGTCGATTCATCAGCAAGCTAGGCGAAAAAGCACTCCCGTTCTATCGACTGATGAAGAAAGCAGATAAATTCGAGTGGACGCCAGAAGCTGAAGCAGCCTTTACGGATCTCAAGCGAGTCCTCACAAGCCCTCCAATCCTCGTCGCACCAAGGGAACGCGAGCCATTGTACCTATATGTCTCTGCAACTAACAGGGTGGTAAGCACCGTACTGTAGTCGAACGAAGGGAGGAGGGACACGCCCAAAGCATACAACGTCCAGTCTATTACTTGAGTGAAGTGCTCTCCACATCAAAGCAGCGGTACCCGCACTATCAGAAGCTGGCTTACGCCGTGTTCATGTCCTCAAGGAAGCTGACGCATTACTTCTCCGAGCACCCGATCACTGTAATCAGCACCTCAGGGATCGGGGACATCCTCACAAACCCCAACGCAACTGGGCGAGTAGCAAAATGGCTCATCGAGCTAGCACCAAGAGACATCAAGTATGATTACCCGAAGGCCATCAAAGCACAAGTTTTACCTGACTTCCACACCGAGTGGATTGAAGCTCAGCTCCCAGGAGCACCAGATGTGTCCAACTCATGGACTATGTACTTCGACGGCTCAAAGAAAAACGAAGGAGCAGGCGCAGGTGTTATCCTCATATCACCAAAAGGCGACAAGCTCCGCTACATCCTACAAATGGGGTTCGAGTTCCCGTCCAATAACGAAGCAGAATATGAGGCTCTGATCCATGGCATGAGGATGGCCAAAGCCCTCGGGTGCACTCGACTGATGATCTACGGCGACTCGAATCTGGTGGTGCAGCAAACAATGAAGGCCTGCGACGCAATCGCAGATAACATGATCGCCTACCGTGACCTGTACAACCTCATGGAGGGCAGCTTCGAAGGCTGCGAGTTGCGGCACATAGGGCGTGAGAGCAATGAAGAAGCAGATAAGTTAGCCAACATTGGTGCGACCAAAGCACCAGTGCCACCTGGTGTCTTCTTCGAGCGCATCGAGCACAGATCCATCAAAAAGAAGCGAGCACTCCTACATCAGCCGCACCAGCCAAGAGCAAACACCTAGCACAGAGGACCCACCAGTCGAGGTACTCCTCATCGAGCCAACTTGGACTCAACCCTTCCTCGCATACATACTCCGCGGCGAGGTACCCGAAGACATCACAGAGTCAAGACGCGTCACTCGACGATCTAAAGCATACACTGTCATCAACGGTGAACTGTACAAACGCAGCATATCAGGTATGTTCCAACGTTGCATAGCATTTGAAGATGGCCAAGCCATCCTTCGTGATATTCATGCAGGTACTGGGGCATCACGCCAGCAGTCGATCACTCGTAGCCAAAGCCTTTCGCGCAGGCTTCTACTGGCCCACAGCACTCAAAGACGCGGAGGACATAGTCAAAAGGTGCATCGGCTGCCAAAATTCGCCACAAAGCCGCACGCACCCGCATCGGCGTTAAAGACAATACCATTGGCCTGGCCACTACCACAGAAAGGGCTATCAGTGGCGCACCAAATGACAATTCTGTGGCGCACCCCCAGGTTTTCTGGGTGCGCCACAGAATTCTCGCCACAAAAATTATTTCTGTGGCGCACCTGGCTTGGTGCGCACAGAATTCTCACATTTCTGTGGCGCACCTTGCCTGGTGCGCCACAGAATTCTCAAGAATTCAAAAATGCAAAAAATATAAAAAGTTTCAAAAAAAATCAGAAAAATCAAAATATGAAATAATATGAAAATCCTAATTATTAGAATTATTTCATATTTTTTGAACTGATACCTACCCGCTAGGTCACCCATCTCAAATTGCTCCAACCCTAGCACACTTAACTTCTAAGTTCCATCCAATCCACCTACCCTTGTGCTACTCAAGTTCTTATTGATATATATATCATATGAACCCTCTTAAGTCTTGTATGTGTATATGTGGTATGTGTTATAAATATGTGTTTTTAAATATCAGATTTTCCAAAAACTTCTAAAGTTTCAAAGGACATTCAAAAGTTTCAAAGATCCAAAAAAAATCAAAAACTTAAAAAATTCAAAAAATCCAAAAAAGTCAAAACACTTCAAAAAAATCCAAAAAATTCAACAATCTTCTTTGTTATACATTTCCGTGTCTTTTTTGCACTTTTTGAATTTTTTTATGTTTTTTATTTTTTTCTTTTTTTCATTCTTTTTGATTTTGCTGCGAAAAATCGTCTGTTTGAAATAACTTTTTTTCTTTTGGAATTTGAGGAATCTGTGAATTGCTGACCGGGTAAGTTCCAAAAAAATTCAAATAACTTTTTTTTCTTTTGGATTTTTCTCACGTTTTTTTTTGACATATTTTTTGCGTTATTTTGACGTCGTATGCAAAGTTATGGCGTTACAAGATTTCTTTTTATTTGTTGCAGAACAGGTGAAAATTCATATTTCAAATTTCTATACCTACTAGACACTCATACCTAACTACATGTCAAAGGATTTTATTTATTGAATTTTTTATCATTTTTTTTTACTTCCTGCAAGACAAAAAGGCGATCCACTGCGGGGGGGGGGGGGGGGGTGGTGTGGTGGGATTTGAAAAAATAACACAGAATGTCACCTTTCTGTGGTGCACCTAATGTCAACTTTCTGTGGCGCACTGCCAGGTGCGCCACAGAATTATTTTTTTCAAATTTTAACCGGCCCCCGGATAACTTTCTGTGGCGCACCTGGCCATGTGCGCCACAAAAGGCTTGGTGCGCCACAGAAGTCACATTTCTGTGGCGCACTTGGTACGCCACAGAAATATATTTCTGTGGCGCACCAATTAAGGGTGCGCCACAGAATGTAACCTACCTATAAGGGTTTTCCTAGTAGTGGGCCCTTCGCCCAGTGAGGACTCGATATGGTTGGGCCACTCAAGACATCCTCCCATGGAGGGCATACTCACCTTCTGGTGGCGGTCGACAAGTTCACCAAGTGGATTGAAGCAGTACCTATCACAAGTTCGACTGCCACTACAGCAGTCAATTTCATAAAATCCATCATATACCGCTTTGGTGTGCCAAGTAGCATCATCACTGACAACGGTACAAATTTCACGGCTGAGGAATTCAAATCCTTCTGCAAAGAGCAAGATATCACGCTCAATTATGCATCTGTGGCGCACCCGCAGTCAAATGGCCAAGTCGAAAAGGCCAATGGGCTTGTGACGAGTGGAATCAAGAAGCGCCTCCTGGTCCCACTCAAAAGAGCAGCGGGTGCTTGGGTCGAAGAACTTCCGTCTGTGCTATGGAGCTTACGCACAACTCCCAATGCTTCAACACAATTTACCCCATTTTTCATGGTGTACGGTGCAGAGGCAATCCTGCCATCTGATGTAAGATTCAATGCACCAAGAGTCGAAGCATACAACGAAGAAGATGCAGACGAGGCACTCGAAGACGCAGTCGACTTGCTAGAAGAAGCACGTAACACGGCGCTCGCACGCACAGCTGTTTATCAGCAGGACCTCCGCAACTACCACAGCCGTCGACTGCGTACCAGGTCCTTCGAGGTTGGCGACCTGGTACTTCGACTGAAGCAAAAGAAGGTGCACAAACTCGCTTCTCCATGGGAAGGACCCTTCATCATCACCGAGGTCATTGGTGGTGGAGCATACAGACTGAAGCACGCGAAGACAGGAGAACTCTCGCATAATCCTTGGAACGTTGCGCAGCTGCGCCGTTTCTATGCTTAGATTGCTCAGTCGCACAATGTAATAGGCACATATGTCGGATGGCTGCAGGTTTCAGACGCGCTCTTTTCCTTACCAGGGTACCTAAGGGGACTGGAAGGTTTTTAATGAGGCGGCCTGCAGCTTAACATTCAAAATGGAATATAATCAATGATTCCTCATATTTCTCCCTGCTTACTACTCGCATAACTTGATTTCACAAAATTAGCCTCACCCGAGCACTCGGGGGCTGCGCTATCTCAAAAAGCATGAGCTTCCGCTTGTTCACAACATAATACCCCAGCCGCACTCGAATACTCGGGGGCTGGGTCATAAAAATCATACATAAACACAAAAGTTGCTCAACCCACTCAATTATTCGGGAGTTGAGCCTAGAAGCATCAAGTGAAGCTTCAAGTACTGCAAAAATTCACACCGCACACGAATACTCGGGGGCTGTGCAGCTTATGTTTCATACTCTAAAGTATTTCTATCAACTCACTCAAATGCACGGGGGCTGGATAGTCCTAATTTTACAGCAAGTTGCTTCATACACCCCGCTCAACAGGCTCGGGGGCTGCATACATGTAAACAAATAATGTACAATACTCACAAGTGTTGCGTTTTACACTTTGGGGTCACCCCCCATACACATAACCTATTCAACAGGTTCTTCCTTGGGCTCGGTCCATTTTTCCTCCTCCTTCAGCACACGATGGATTAGGACCAATGCGTCCACCGTGTCTCTTGGTAGTGCTCCTCCATTGGCACAGGACCACCACCTGGTAGGGGTGCGGGTCCCATCGCAATCCTTTTCAAATCAAGGTGCGGAAGGTGCGATCGCACAAAGGCAAGAGCAACATTAGCCCCGCTAATCAGTTGCTCGCGCACAAACTTCTTGATCGCCTTGCCTTTTCGAAATTTCTTCAGCAATGCACAAGGCCCTGTGGTTGCTCATTCAAAGGAAACAAAGCTTCGTGGACTCGAAATAAAGCCAACCTGCAAGTCTCCAGTCGAATGGCAGTGCGCCAAGCCCGGTCCAGAAGCCTTACCAAAATGGCGCTCTCGCCCTGTCTGACCAAAAGGGGTGGGCGGAGTACTCAGTACTACTCGCATGACCGTCGAGTCGATCCTGAATCCGTGCCTCCTCCTTTATCGGGTCAGAGCAAACACCTGCGCAAAAACAAAGGGCTCATCATCGCCCAGTCGAGTCACCTCGCAAAGAATAGATCTCGATGATCCAAAAATATCTTACATTCGAGTTGCAGATTTACTCTCTCCAACTCCTCAAGCAAAAAGGCCTCCCGTTCGTAGTTGGGGATGGCCTCGACTGCAACTCAGCATACGCATCTTGTGTTTCCTTCAGCTCGCGAGTAACCTCGGAAAGCTTTTGCTGAAGGTAGTCCATAATTTTCTGGTCATTCACGCTTCGCGACTTCGAAGAACCACCCACAACAGGGCCAGTCGATGGTTTAGAGGCTCGGTTCTACAGTCAGAATAATTAAATGCATAAGGAAGCATGAAGAGCTCAAGCAAAAGGCTCGGGGGCTGCGCCTCCCGATCACTGAAGTTCATATTTCATAACAAGACAGATACGATGTCTGATAATTTACATATAGCAAAAGCAAAATGACGAAATTCCTAGACCTAGTCAACAAAGGGTCACTAGCTAAGTCGTCGACTTCTTGGAGGAAGCTTTCTTCGCCTGGACCTTGGCTGCCCTTTCTTCAACAGTTGTTACCAGCTGTTGGGCATATTTTTGGCGGCTTCCATCCAAGTGCCGAGCCCGACGGTTCTGCCATCAGAACCCCGTGGAAACTTCTTCGTAGCTGCGTCAAAATCTGCCTCGACTCCGTGCGCGAGCAACATGAGAAAAGTAGTCTGAGCACCACTTACCATTTGCTCGCGACAGAAGTCAGCGACGGCAGTCCCTTCAGGCTTGAATAGCTCAACCAGCTCTGCAAAGGAAGATGGTAGCTCTTCGCCGGGGAAGAAGCTGCCATGGAGGGCGCCCAAGGCACTCGCCGCCTGCGTCAGCATCTCCCCTGCTCTGCTACTGGTAACCTCCGAGACAGCCACACTTTCATCGAGTGAGGTGCCAAGGCTTTGCTTGCCAGTAGCAGTAGGGCCATCCATCACGCCTAGCATGTGGACAAAATAATCAGCACCATATATCAGAAACCTCAAACATCTAAGGAACACAGCAAAAATTCGTACCAGTTAAGCTGGTGCTGGCGGCAGAAAGTCGACCAATTGCCGACTCCTCTCTAACCTCGGCTGCTTTCAGCCTCTTCTCCAGATCAGCCACTCGACGGGTGGCGTTGTTCAAATTTTCTGCCGCATCAGCGGCGGCCTCTGCAAAACAAACACACATGATCAGCAGACTGCAAGAGGAATCACCCTCAACAAGTGGTAATAGCATAAAGAGATACGCACTCTTCGCAGCTTCGAGTTGCTGCTGCAGGGTGGCGGCTTCAGTCTCCTTGTGCACATACTTGGCACCAGCCTTCAGCAACTCTCGCACAAATGCCTAAGTGCACGACATGGGCAAATTCATAACTCAATAACTGAGTCTAGGCAAAAAAATTCGCACTCGATGAGGATTAAAACTACGGCAAGCATAAACTTACGTGCTCCAAGAAGGAAGAAGTCGACGCAGGGACACCTGCAGCCGCAGCTCCGCTCTCAGTTGCTGCAACCTCCGGCTCGGGTGGTGTAGCTGTGGCTGTAGCGGCAGGAGTCGCAGGGGTAGGCGGCTGCTCTGGTGGCAGCGTCCGTGCAGTGGATGCTGCGCTGCTCTTTTCCGCCGTAGGTGGCGGAGGCATATCCTCATCCGAGGAAACACTGTATCACACATTATAAGTATACAAGGTGGTATTATTCATAACATGACAAAGCATATGCACATAATACTTACTCTTCAGTAAGGTCGCACAATCGACCAGGTGCAAGCACACCCATGCTCGGGCGCGATTTCTTCGGTGGTCGAGGGGGAAGCGAGCGAATCGGGGAACCTCGAGTGGCGCCGTCATCGACTCCGTCCTGTCTTCCTCCTTTTCCTCCGAGTCAGCGGTGTCTTCCTCGTGCGACCGCTTCTGCTTGCCCTGCACCTCAGCATCGCCCTCATCGGCTTCTGGCGTGTGTGCGGTGGCGAGTGAGGCCATTCATCATCAGAATCTGCCTCGATGGCTCATTGTCTGGCACTGGGCCGCTCTCTGGCAAGGGAGGCATCGACTCATACATTTTGTGTCCCTGCACATAAACAGCAAAGGATTCAACATCACACATGCATAACATATCAACTGACATATAGTATGACTGTTACCTCTGTAGAGGGTTGCTGGTTTCATAAGGAGGCACAGGCGAGTTCATCTCGCAGGATCTTCATCAGTCAATTTGGTAAGGCTTCTTACCAACTTCTCCGCTCCGCATCAGAAAGCTCCACTGCGCGTGAGCGGGTTGGATCAGAAGCACCACTGTATCCCCATAGCATGCTCGGGCTCGAGGGTTGCACTCGCCTCTTGGCCATAATGGCTAGCAGTGGATGCCCGTGACCTCTCGACCAACAGTGGTCTGAAGCTTCAGCACCTTCTCCATCAGAATGTCAGCCTCTTCGGCTTCGACTCCGGTCGGCTGGGCAATCCAGGATGGCCTCTTCTTCACCAGGGCGTCTGCGTCAAAGGCAGGCAACCCGAATGTTTGGGCGCCTATGGTCACATCCTTGATGTAGAACCACTTCTGGCGCCATCCTTGCACAGACTCCAGGAAGTTGATCTTGAAGTACTCGACATCAGGTCGAGCCTGTACTCCAAAACCACCAGGTCCCTTGCGCTGTGCTGGCGCTTGACGTTGAAGATGCGGCGGAAAACCAAAGTGGGGCGACGCCCAGAAGCACTCGCAAAGAACGAAAAAACACGCAATGTGCAAAAGCCCATTGGGCGTAAAATCGTGCAGTTGCACCCATAAACGTGCATCAGTGCACGAAGAAAGTTGTGAACAGGGAAGGAGAATCCCCTGTTCACAAAATCCACAAAACAGACCCGCTCATTGGGGCCTGGGCGGGGATTACCTCGGCGCCGGGGATGCGAACTTGCGAGGCATCCTCAGGGATCAGCCCGTCGTTCCGCAGGCCGGTGAGCATCCTCTTGCTGCAGGTGGACTTGGTCCAGGCGCCCTTGCCCCTCTTCAAACCGCTGGCAGCGGCAGCGGCGCTGTCTGCCGATGCGCTCGCGGCACTCCTGCCCTTCCGGGTGGTAGGTTTCGTCATCGGAGGTGGTTGCAAAAGCTTCGCTATGAGGCTATGGCGATGCGAGAGGAGGAAGAAGAAGCAGTGGCGGCGGAGAGCAAATGGCAAGTAAAAAACTATTTACTCCGCCGCACCCTTTTAACCTCAATGCAAAAGAATCCGCACCGTGGATGCGAGATCGTGGGCAAAGAAGCAAATCCACCGTACACGTGGCAGCCAGGAGGGCAACCGTCGCCGGCCACTCCGCCCACTACGCACGGGAATCTAGGAACTACCATCATGGCCCCGGAGAAATCGTGCCTGAACGGTCAAATCCAGTCCAAACGGCTGCACAATGGGCCCACAAGACGTGTCACGTCCCATCTATCGCAGCATAGCGCACGCCACCGCGTGTCAGGTGGCGCAGTCGCCATAAAACGTCATCCCTGACGTCATTGCAGCAGATTTGTTCAGAAAAGATGTCGGGTTCGCCCAAAGCATATTAATCACTCGATTGTTTTCGAGTGTATGGTCACTCGACTGTCTCTTCGATCAAAGACATATTACTCCCATCGGGAGCGTATCAAAAATTTCTTCGACTAAAGATGCTCAAGACCAAGTGATTCTGAGATTATCCTCCATTACAAGTAATAAAGCACAATCTCGGGGGCTACTCCCATCGGGAGCGCTGCCGCGCACCCGATAGAATTATGGCAAAAGATTTTCTTCGACTAACATATGTAGGTAAGATGATTTTGAGATTATCCTCCATTGCAATCAATAAAGCACAATCTCGGGGGCTACTCCCATCGGGAGCGCTGTCGCGCACCCGATAAAATAGTGTCAAAGGGTCAGTCGACGAATATATCGACTACGTTCATATGCAAAATCATACTCGAAACATTCCCGAGTTGCGTCCGTCGCAAATACCTCGGATGCTGCACGCATAGTGCAAAGGTAAGACCCGCCGAACTTTCGAGCTGGGCTAAGGACCGTTCCAGCAACGTCAATCCTTATACTTTCCGTGTCAGCAGACATGATGAAAAATCCCGACGGACGCGTTGGGTAAAATTCAAAGTTATACTGCAGATCGACTCAGTAAGACCTCAGCGGCCTAGTCGAATCTGACCAGTTTGTTCCAGATTCGAGTCCGGGGACTCGAGTTTGATTGAAAGCTAGTAAGGTTTTACCCAAATGTGTAGTTAACCAGTCCCGATCCGTCGAGTGAACTGGGCCTGCTAAGCTATTATCCCTTGATTCATAAGCAAAAACCACAGTCGATGAAATACTCGACATAGCCAACATGTGCTATTCATACAGGAATTCCAATTATATATACATAATACAAACATATGACGTGCACTTACGAACGAGTCCATGCCCGATTCTTCGAGTCAGACAAGTACTCGGGGGCTACTGACAAGGATATACATCTCGGGTACCCTACCGTGAGGGTACCTGGTGCACGTGATGACTAAAGCCCAATAGCGAAGAGACAACTCGAAGCCCAAGACGAGAGGCCCAACAAGATGGAGTACCCTCCAAGTTTAGACATAGACATAGTCGGTTTATACTTTCCTTATGTGTAAACTAGGTCGGTTACAAACTCCCGAGACCCAGCCTATTTAAAGGCTGGGAGGGGTGCCGATCTAGGACCAAGCCATACTCAAACCACCAAATCTCTTGCGAGATCGACATCTCGCCGGAGCCTCCTTGTAATCGCATAATCTCACACGATCAATAACAGACAGGCAGGAAGTAGGGTCTTTACCTCCACCCGAGGGGCCTGAACCTGGGTAAATCTTTGCCTCTGCTTGTCAGCCGACGAAACTACCAGTACTACCACGTTCTCTCCCCATAATCTCAACCCTAGGTCCTTAACCATGGATTTGATGAGTGTACACCTCGTCACCAAGTATGACATATAGGAACAACAACCCACCTATCTCATCATTTTCTCCTAGTTATCAAATGCAGGACTTTAGGTGTGCATAGAAGAACCAGTTCAATCAACATCAATACTATGCAGCTCCAGCTTATGCTCCCCAATTTCATCAAGAACAACCTCAGATCAGTCCTCTAGAAGAACAATCATCTTGGATGGCAGAAGTTCTGAAACAGCAGCAAGAGTTGCTAGACCAGATGAACTCACAAATGATGCAGCTGAATGAAAGGTTTCCACAAACAGCAACTCCTCAGCTTGTGCACCAACCTCCAGGGTCTATACCGATGGAGTTAAATGATCCTCCTCAAGTGCAAGAACCCACAACAACAAGAGAGTCTGATGATACATATAAGCTTAGTTTGCTGTGCCTCGAGTACACCTAGAGTGCTGAAGATCATCCTTTGAGGCCAGTTCTAATTGAAGAAATGAAGAAGATTAAGGATGGGAGAGATCTGATAGAGGAGGTGAAGAAGATTGAAGAAAACATGAAGCTCAGCAACACCGTCTCATTGCAGCTCGAGCTAGAGCTGAGTGCTCCAGAGATTCTTCTTGATACATGTGAGGTCCCAATACCTTCACATACAGACGAGCCAACTAGTGACAGTCCAGAGGGAGAGAGATCCCAGATTCTAATTCTAGAGGATAAAGAAACTGCTGCAGTTGAAGATGGAGACAAAGAAGAGATTCAAGTGGTCAAGGATGTCGTCATACAAGAGCATGCTGAAACAGGTTTATCTAATCTTCTTGATGACATGTTCCATTATTATCCTTCTGCCATTACCTTGCACTACATGATACCATTGCTAAAGGAAGATGTGAAAAATGACATGCTGAATTTTGATCATAAAAATCTTGTTTGTGACATTGTGTATGATGCCTATGATGACATAAATAATGCAAATGCTAGAATTCTGCCTAAGGATGCATGCTTTAATATTGCTCATATCACACATCCGAATGGCTATCATCCTCACCATGTGCTTTATTGCTATACTTACATTATTGGTTACTCAATTGATGATCTAGTGGGTTGTAAACCCTATCACTTGTGCAAGTTTTTCTTTGTGTGGGTGTAATTTCAGGATTCTGCTTGTGCACTACTCATTGAGGCTGTACAAGGTGCGACTCGACATTCCATGGGATCCCGGTGGATTCATGGTATGGTGTTGAGGAGAATGGTTGGAGTGGAGCAAGGAGAAGAGTGAAGAAGTGGTGTAGTACGGGACTACTAGGGTGGCCCAATCTTCACGGATTGACGAACGAGTGGACGAACTCACGCAAGAACACGAAGAACACGAGGAAGAACACCAAGAACACAAGAACACACACACGATACAAGAACCTTTCCCTTACCGGTCGGTCCAACCGGCCCAATAGAATCCACACGAAGGTGGGAGATCGGCAAGTAGATACAAGAAGGGATCTTGGATGGTTGTTTCTCCAACGGTCAACCGAACCGCTCCAATAAAGTCACCCGAAGATGAAAGATTGGCAAGTAGTCAAACTACAAGTAGAGGTCTTGAATCCACGCAGGGGTCTTCTCCACTAGGGGAGGAACCATCTCCCATGGAGGGAGGAGACACTAGTAGGGAAGTGCCTTTCTGTGGATTCCCTATCTGTGGCGCACCAAACCTACCATGCGCCACAAAAAATGTTCTGTGGCGCACCACTCCTAATGCGCCACAAAATACTGTGGCGCATACGTGCATGCGTGCGCGACAGAAAAATGGTGGGTCCCACCACCACAAATATCTGGTGACCTTTCTGTGGCGCATCCATCCAGATGCGCCACAAAAATTTGGTGGGGCCCCCTCCAATGATTGCATTGGTAATTTATCTGTGGCGCATGCAGAATTGTGCGCCACAGAAAACATGGTGCGGCTCCACCAATAATTTAAGTGGGCAACATTCTGTGGCGCATGCATGGTGGTGCGCCACAGAAAGACATGTTTCTGTGGCGCACCGTGATGCATGCGCCACAGAATGTTGCCTCCAGATCTACAAAAAGGTGGCAACCCCTCTACCTACCACCATTTACTTCTTCTCTTCTTCCTCCTCCACCTCCACCTAGCTCGTATTTCTCTTCCCTCCCCTCCTATTTTGCCCATAGTTTTCTCCATTTTTTTTAGTAAAACCTATTTTGTTTGATAGATTATTGGTGAGGGTTTAGGAGAGCCTCCAATACATCTCTTTTTGTCCTCTAGTTTCTCTCCAACATCACACGCTCTCTCATCGATCACGGTCACGTCTCGGCACCGAATCTACTAGGTGAGACATGGATCTACATGGATGATGAACATGCATATGCATGTTTGGTGGCGCCGACGGTGTGTGTATGGCCGGATGTGTGTCGTGGTTGTTTGTGTTCCGACCATGGTGTCGTGTATGTGGATGAGCACGTCCGTGATACGTTGTCTGCCCTTTGCAACTTTATCGACGTCGTCAGCAGGAAGTCGATCGGCGTGAAGCAGCTCGACATGCTTGAGGAAGAGATCGTGGTGATACTATGCAAGCTCGAGATTTACTTCCCGCCCGCATTCATTGATATCTGCGTGCATCTCCTTCTCCATGTCGTTGATGACATCAGGCAGCTCGGTCCGACGTTACTGCACTACATGATGCCGTTCGAAAGGTAGAACGGTGTCATGAAAGGATACGTTCGCAACAGGGCCCGTCCAGACGCAAGCATGGCCAAGGGATTTTTAACCTACGAGTGCATCTCCTTCTGCCAGAATTATCTAAGGACCGAGAATGAGGATGTCGGTCTGCCCACCAGGACACACCTCGGCAGGCTCGATGGAGTTGGTCACCACGACGGCTACCGCTCAATCTTTGTTGGCATTCATGGTAAAAAAGACAACCTCGACAGGGCTCACCGGGTCGCGCTACAACACTTAAAAGTGACCGAATATTTTGTGGAAGAGCACAAAATCTTAATCGAGCAGAATTACGTCGACATGAGACGGCAGAGGAAGAAGGGAGACGTAATCAGAGAGCACAACTCCAGCTTGACGCGTTGGTTCAAGAAAAGGCAACTGCTTGAAGCAGAGAGCAGGAAGCCATCTACGGAAGAGGAAAAACTCATATTCTCCTTATCACAGGGCCCCGGGCAGAACGTAAAGACCTATCAGTCGTACGACATCAGCGGTTTCAGATTCTGCACCGAGGAAAAGGACAGGTATAGTGAATATCAAAACTCAGGAGTAACTATGCTATCCTACGCCGATGACGAGGCTACTGTCAAGGAAAGATTCTTCGGAAGGATCGAGGAGATATGGGAGCTCAACTACTGTGGAGAGTTGGTGCCAATGTTCCGTGTGAGATGGGCCAAGGATGTTGTCAAAGAAGACCGGTATTTTACCACCATGGTTATACCCGATGCCAAATCGAAGAACGCCTCCGCAAAAAATGAGCCATGGGTACTCGCTAGCCAAGTTGAGCAATGCTTCTTCATTACCGACCCGTCAAAGCCTAGCTGTGTTGTCGTGAGGAGGGGCAAGAGGAGCATCATCGGAATGGAAGGAGACGCCACCGAGGAAGACTTGGACAACGAGCCAAAGATCGAGGAGGAATTCGACAAGTTCTTCGACATGCCTACTACTAGTACACAAAGAAGGAAGACCTCCCTACCTACTAAAGGTTGTCCGTTCACGCGAAGAAATCTCAAGGTGACCGGCCTAAAGTTTTCAACCGCGAAGAAGGGAAAGAAGAGAAGCTAGCTCGCGGAACCAACAAGACGAAGAATACTTTTTTGGTGTATTTAATTTGTGTGTGTGTGTGAGACAATGGAAGCATATATATGTATGATCATGAATATGTACTAGACAATGCAAGTTTTTGAATATGTATGAGTCAATGAATTGAATATGTGTATGAATTGAATATACATTGTGTGTGAGACAATGCAAGTTTTTGAACCAAATTTTAAAGAAAAAAAATTTAAAAAAAAGTGAGTTTGCCAGGATTCGAACCTGGCTATCAGGGTTAATTCGGACTGTTGGAAACCACTGGGCTGTGTTGTTGTTTGTGTCATCAAACAGCAGCACAGCTTTTTAAATTTTGTACTAGACAATTCATTCTGTGGCGCACCAATCCAACGGTGCGCCACAGAAATCTTTTGTGCCCACTTACATGTGGACCCGCCATCGCGCTGCGCCTCTTCATCCAAAATTCGCAAGTCCCTAACCGCGCGCGCTCAACGACCACCGGCCGCGCCCTAGCCGCCGGCAGCTCCCGCCCGCGCGCTCGACGACCACCGCGTCCTCGCCGCCACTCCACCGCGTCCTCGCCACCGGCCCGCCACCTCGACGCCGACGCCGCCGACGCCCTCGACATCCCCTCTCCCTCCCCTCCACCATCCCCTCCCCGAGGTGCTGCTCCTTCCATCCCCTCTCCCTCCCCTCCACACCGGCACACAAGGTGTTTGGTCAAATGCCAAACCCATATTTTTACAGAATTTGATTCATTTGGTTGTTGAGTGCTTGCTGCAAGTAGTTGCTAATGCTTCTAGTTGGTGCTAGTGGTGTTAGGAAAATTTTGGAGACCAAAAAAATTTAAAATTTTGCTAAGTTAAATATGGTCACTGTTTAAACATACCTACAAAAATGCCTTCAATTAAGGTTCTAGATGTATTCAAAAAATTATTTCTGGGGTTAATTATGAAGTACTAACTTAGTACAAGAGATCCATGAGGGTTAATGTGAAATAGGATCAAGATTTGATGCTTTAGAAATGCTCCAAAGTTGGTACTTTTTAAAGGAAATGAAGATATATATGGATGTGAATTTTCTTATTTTTTTCTTGTGCAGACCACCGGCTTCGACTACATCAACTATCTCCTCAACTACAGTTCCCTCTTTGGTGAGCTATTGGTTAACCCGGTGACCATGTGTTCTGTGCTACCACGACCATCGTGTCGTGGTTGTTTGTGTTCCGACCAGCGTGTCGTGTATGTGGATGTTGCCGGCCGTAGATACCGGCAACATGATTTGTGAAATCTATGCAGGTAACCATGAGGCCCTTGAGTTTGCCGGAACGTCGATTAACTTCCGTTCCGGCAAATTCGGGTACTCCATATGTCCCTTTTTTAGCAAAGGTCATGCCGAATTTTTTCGTGAATTTTGGCATGACTTTGCTAAAAATAGGACACGTGGAGATGTGGATGTGGTATTGTGTTTGTTGTCGGCCGGCAGATGTGGATATGTGTTTGTTGTTGGCCGATCGGAGATGCCGGCAACATGATTTGTGAAATGTCTGCAGGTACCCATGAGGCCCTTGAGTTTGCCGGAACGTCGATTAACTTCCGTTCCGGCAAATTCGGGTACTCCATATGTCCCTTTTTTAGCAAAGGTCATGCCGAAATTTTTCGTGAATTTTGGCATGGCTTTGCTAAAAACAAGACATATGGGGTATTGCGACTAATGCATGGGCCGGGTATCTTAGTACTTAATTAAGTGATTTTTTTCTTATATTTGGTGTACTAACTTCGACATTTTTTTCTTATAGGTGAGACGAA
Organism: Poa pratensis; assembly: GCA_947311845.1. NCBI lineage: Eukaryota > Viridiplantae > Streptophyta > Magnoliopsida > Poales > Poaceae > Poa > Poa pratensis. The sequence goes on from CAMZMU010000041.1 coordinate 90,050,964, forward strand.
CATGGCTGACAATAACGAGGCCGGGGGTTCTCGAACAGGAGGCGAGGAACCGAGAGAGGAAAATAGTATGATTCAGACGGTCATCGCACAGGCAGTGACAACGACGTTCACGTCGATCTTTACTACCGTCTGTGAGTCTGTCAGGGTTTGGATTGAGGGAGGGAGAAAAGGGCCTCCCCCAGTGATCAGCTTCGGCTCCAACAAGTACTCAATCAATGTGCCTACTACAGAAGATGCACCCCCAGCATCCCCAGAGGTAAAGAAGAAGAAGCACAGGAAGAGAAGTAAGCCAGCTCCTAAGACGACTATCCGGGGGTATGAAGACATGGTATCACCCCGTGCGGATGGCTTGAGCCGAGTTCATGAAGCTGGTCAACCGATCCTGTCTCGGGAGCTGCTCCACCTCGCAGACGGATGCATGCTCTCTTTGCAAAATGCTATCTTGACGCGAGAGAGCAACCTTCTTAAAGAAGATAATCCAAATTACCCGGTGTTCACTGTCAAGGTGCCAAAAGACTTGGCCGAGTTCGTCCATGAAACCCCCGCGGATCTGTTTTTCATATCGTACGAGGACGTCTTCAAGCTGTTTCACTTTAGACGGCTGGACTATAACTTGGTCCGCCTATACGCGCTCAACCAAGCGATGAGGATCAGGAGAGATAATACCCCGTACATCAAGGTAGTGGATCCCTACTACATGCGTGACAGCCTGCTGGTGGAAGGATCAACGACACGGGCCAAGGCCACGAAGTTCCTCCAGAGAATCATGCTGAACAACAAGGATAAGAACAGCTTTCTTATTCCTTTCTTTTCCGAGTAAGTACACATCCGGTCGCCGCCGTCGTATCTTATGCTTTCTTATAGATTTCTTCCGTTGTTGATCCTTTCCAACATTCCGTTTCAATTGTGTTGAGCAGTGACGAGTACGCAGTACTCATCGTCGTAAGCCCGAGGTGGTCCGTTGCCACTTATTTCGACTCGGGGAGTCTTAAAGACTACACCAGAATAAAGGGTGTTCTCGATGAGGCTCTCGAGGGCTATGCCCAAAAGGGAGGCCACTTCCACAAAGAAAAGAATGGGGAACGTTTAACGAAGGACAACAAACACATTTTCTGGCATGGGACCGGGTTCCATTGCATCAAGCATGCGTCTGGCAGCGTGAAGGATGCCTTCTACGTCCTCCATCACATTAAAGGGCTTGTCCGGGATGTAGAGACAACGAGGTGGCCATCTAGTCTCCAAGAATGGAGCACAAATGCGGGGAAAATCACCGATTCTGAGCTTAGAGAAGACTTCCATCGCATCCAGAGGCAGTTATCGCTAATCATTTTGGAAGATGTCATGGAAGAATGGGGGTCCTTACACAACGCCAGAGGTAGGATGTATTGTAAAAGAAAAGCCTTGCCTCACTCGATAGAAGTGCTTCTTTATTTTCTTTATTATAGACTTATCCACTTAATTAGATGAATAAATCATACTCTATTTATATTATTAATCAAATATATATTCCAATTCATCTCCAGGGTTGTCTAAGTGGGAGATCGAAGAACGCCTAGACAAGCAAAATGACATGAGGACGTGGATGACGAAAGACTGCTATAAACCGTTCCCGGAGCCGATACACCAGAAGGCTCAATCCTACCAGTGGAGCTAGACGTGTTCTCCGTCAGCGACCCAGCAAGAGACCCCAGCGGCGACTCAAGAAGAAGAGACTCCAGCGGCGACTCAAGAAGAGACGGTGAAATGGCACATCGTTGTATCCATCTCCAGGGTTGCATCAGAGGGAAATCGATGACAACTTTATTTGTACTATGACTTATGTGACATAAGATGAACTTTTGTACAATTAATTTGGCACTTAATTGTCACTATATATGTATGTATCTCGGGCTCTAACTGATGTAATGACATATTTATCTGTCTGTTTTAATACCGTGTCAAAATATATTACTGTTTCTATTATTTTCTGTATAAATACTGTAATATACATGTATTATTGTCAAATTAATACAGCAAATAATCGATAATACAGCAAATAATCGATAATTCAGCAAATAATTTAGTGGCGCATGGTAAATAATTTTGTGGCGCACCATATTCTGTGGCGCACGAAGCAAGTGCGCCACAGATAAATTATTGTCAAATTCATCAGCGCATGGACTAATATTTCTGTGGCGCATGAGCAATATTTCTGTGGCGCATTCTGGAGTGCGCCACAGAATTTTCTACTTTCTGTGGCGCACATAAGGGTGCGCCACAGAAATAATATTTTTGTGGCGAGACTTCTGTGGCGCACCCACCATGCGCCACAGAAAGCTATTTTGGTGCGCCACAGAAAGGCACTTCCCTACTAGTGAGACCATCTTGAGGTGGGGAGCACAACTCTACTCTAACCTCAAAACATAGTCTATCTAGATCTGAAGGGGGTAGGTGCCTATATATAGGTTTGACCACAAAGGGGGTAGGTGGGGCGAGGATAAGGGCCTCCAACCCGTGCTGGTATGGCTCCGCAGCGGTAGTACCGCTACGCCTGGCGGTAGTACCGCTGGGGGCTTCCTGAAGCGCCTGGCGTCCCGCAGCGGTGGTACCGCTGCGCCTGGCGGTAGTACCGCTGCGGTGCCGCTGGAGATGCCGCCGGGACCTCCGGAGAGCCAATCTGGGCGGTACCTCTGGCGATAGTACCGCTATGCCTGGCGGTAGTACCGCTCCTGGAGCTGTTTGGCTCCTCTTCCTTCTCCTCTTCCAAGCCACCGTCTTGTCGGACTCCATTCCTCGTGCGCCTTGGCCATCTTCCCGTGGGCTCATACTCGTCATGACACACCTAGAAGTGTAAAGGGAACGATGGTCAAGTAGTATACCATTCAAGAGGGTCGGAAGTGAGTTCTCGAAGAGGAATGAGTTCACCTTTGATGTCCATGGTGACTTGTGAAGTGTTGGGATGCTTGACATGGTGATGGTCCTAGGTTGCACTACATCATCTCCCCTCCCTTTAAAAAGAGTCGTCCTCGACTCTTGCTCATCATCATCATGGCAAGGAGGTAGATGCGTAGAGCTTGTCGTGTGGTTCACCATGTATTCGATTGAAATGATGTGGCACCTCTTCAACGTCCCTTCGCCTTTCAAGTAACCTACAAGACTCCCAAGGAAGACGAAACAACACTCAAAGAGTAGCCAATTCTTGAAGGTCATCGCATGAGCGCTTATGTAGAAGGAAGTCACCTTAGCAAGATGCCGATGTGCTCTTCTTGCAAGAACTTCCGTCATAGGAATTTGTGGTTGAAACAACTCATGGAGGCTCATCCAAAGGTATGACCTACACAACAAAGACCAAGCAAACCATGTGTGTGCAAGATAGAGGAGCATATCATCAATGACATGTCCATTCATGTTCATTACACCATTAGCACAACACAAATATGTGAAAGTCAACGCATATGCAAGGTCAATGTTCAAGCAATTACTTGAAATGAACTCATGGCAAGACATGTACAAAATGTCATTATGGTTGCAAACAAACCATTGGAAAGAACAAATGTTCATCATATTTGTGGCAACACATAAATCATCCATGTGAAAGATCGAGGAAACATGCTTGTCATAGGGAAGACCAAAACACCATCATGATTGCAAACAAACCATAAGCAAGAGAAATTGTTCCACTTGTTTGATGCAAAGCATGAGAAAGATTTGAGAGTTGGATTCGATCCACTACTCACATGTATGCTCTCAAGAGCTCTTTTTGTCAACTCATGTTCAATTGAGGTTGACATTATCATGCGGTTACCGGCACACACAAGACACCATATGAAGAAATTATGTGCACAGTATATGAACACATCATCCATCATGAAGTGTCTCTTCATTTGCACATCACCAACCACACAAAAATCAATTGGACAATTTGAATCATGTGGAAGGTCACTATGCAAAGTGAAGGATGGAACAAGGTCCATAAGAGAAAATGAAACGTCTCCAAAAAGTGAGAAAGCTATGGGGGCAATCTCATTATCAAGCATTTCAACATTATTGCAAGCAACACATGTGAAAGAGAAATTGTTCAACATGTTGCATGCCACAATGGGAGAAAAATGGAAACATTCATAACAAGGCATGCTCATGGCAAAATCATCACAAATAGGTAATTCCACTTGATCAACATTGGTTTCAAACAAAGTATCACAAGGGAATAAGAACGAATCATATGTGACCTCCAAAGAATCATCCATAGCATGCAAGCAATCATAGTTCATCATGTCCACAAGAGGGAACATGGTCACATCAATACCCATACCTTGGTAGTCCCGCTCATGTGAAGTAGGTGTTGAAGTAATAGGGGCTTCCATGTAGCCGACTTGTTCATCTTGAAGTAGATATGGGGTGGCATCATCATCATCCTCCATGTACATCTTCTCCATTTGAGGCACCGTCAAGTCGAGGATAGGCGTATCATCATGCATGGAACCTAGCTCACAATGAGAAAACACACTAGAGGTAGAGGTTAAGTTGTTAGAAATCGAAATGGCCTCACAAGACCTATCAACTACCTCTCTCAACTCAAGTGGTGTATCACTCATTCCCTCAAAGTGAAAGCACTCAAACTCACATATGGTAGAGGCACTCAACTCACTCTCACTCTCACTCAAGTGGGCTAAGTGGCTCTCATGCTCACATGGGTTTGGTACCATCTCATAATGCAAACTCATAGGGATATGCTCGGTTTCCTCAACTCCATTCGCCGCCAAGGTTGAAGGGAAACTCCCATGCTCAACCTCCTCAACCATCTCGCCTCCAAAGGTCAATGCCATAGTGTAGGCATCATCACTCGACTCCTTTGCCGAAGGGAAAATCCTATGCTCGGCATCTTCACTTGGTGCATCAACCAAAGTGATAGCATCATCCATGCTCGCCTCCTTGGTCGAAGGGAAAATCCCATGCTCGACCGTCTTCTCACCATCTTGGTCACCGTCTTGTTCACCAGCTTGGTATTCCCACATCATGTTACCTCTTCTATTGCATAGTGGGCACAAGAGATTGGGACATTCTCGTGGATCATGGTCTTGGCCTTGGCAATTGTCGCATATGAGGTCTTCATCTTGCCATATGGGGACCAATGTGGTGGTGGCACTTGGTGTAGATACCATATCATGAGAAGTGCTTGAGAAGGGCGCCAATGGTGTTGTGGCCTCACGTTTGTGACCATGTTTCTTCCGGCGTCGATGTATGAATTTCTCAAAGAAGTTGTCGATGTCGGCCATGATCTCGTTAAAGATGGGACTTGTAGCTCTTGTTGGCGCACTTGGAATGGTAGCAAGAGGGGACACCATAGGAAGCGCCTTTGTCGCCATCTTCTTTTCATGTCGACGTTGATGCTCTTGAGTGGAGGGGTGTCGCCGAAAGTCATTTGGATGCTTCTCCTCATGTTGGCGTCGGCGTGCTTGTTGCCTTGGCGACCTTTCCTTGGAGCTTCCACTAGAGCTTGGGGACATGTGCCAAAGCTTGGCAAGTGTGTCGATGTCGTCTTGAAGCTTGGACATGTTGTGGTCCACCGTGGCATCTTTCTTGTGGCGCCTTGATGAGGTAGATGGTCCTTGACTTGGCTTGACCTTGTCAATGCACTTCTTGGGACGCCGTCTTGTTGTTGATGTAGAAGGTTGATGCTTGGCGCTCTTGGCGATGTCCTTGTCATGGCGCCTTTGTGAAGTTGATGGAGATTTGGGACACTTGGCACATTTTGCAATGTCCGTCTCATGGCGCCTTCTTGAAGTAGATGGAGCTCCAAAGGATGAGTGCATGGTGGTCTTGTAGGAGCACTTTCTTGAGCTTGAACCATAGTAGGTTGTGCCATGACGCTTGGTGGTGCCGCTCTTGAACATGGTGGTGATGGGAGTCCTCTCCTCTTGCATGTTGTCGATGTCGCCGCACATGCTACAAGAGTAGTAGTCGTAGACGTTCTCCACCATGTCATCGGAGTTGTAGTCGTAGGAGTGGCGGTCCACCATGTTGTTGTAGTCGAAGTTGTTACCATGTGATGAGGCATGTGAAGACACTTGCGCCTCATTGTCGTTGGAGCTTGTGTAGTCGGAGTCGTGGTAGATTCGTATGTACTTAGAGTCGATACCATATGATGAAGGTTGCTCGACGTCATGGTACCGCTCCTTGTCGTGGATGCTCGAATAGTCGGAGTCGTAGCGGAAGTCTTGGTGATGATCCATCATGTCATGGGGGTCATTGTCGGTGTAGTAGTCGTAGTAGTCCCCCATGTCCTCAAAGTTTGAGGCATCATAGTACATGTGACTCATCGTGTAGTCCTCCTCATAGGCTCCATAGTTGCATTCGCTCTCCCTAGACATGTCAACTCACAAGACAAGTGTATATATATAGAGTGGAAAGGAACTACAACACAACCTCTCACCTTGTAGATAGTATTGGACGTCGTGGACAACCAAGGGAAACGATCACAAAGTAAAATGCTTGTGTTCAAGTATCCAAAGCAAACTCCAAAACACACACGGCTTAAAAGTTGGTAGGTAGATATGGTAGGTGGAAAGCAAATTGAACCAACCGGAAACCAAGATATTGTCAAAGCAAGTAGAGAACCACGATGATCACAAAGCAAACACAAGTCAATCTCAAAAGATAGGAATGTAGTTCAAGAAAACACACGCGCGGAGAGATAAATGGGACTCATGCAACCAAGAAGTGAGCTAAAGAACCAAATGATCCTAGCAAAGACTATAAGCTCGTGTTGCACAAGTACAAGGAGACCTACTAGCTCGATTGCAATTTATTTGGTGGGCTACAAGATTTGCACAACAATGCACCATCTACTAGATGTTCATCGAGCTTGCGCGCTTTCTACAAGAGATATGGCAAGTGGTGTTTCTTCTTTTCTTTCTTTTGATTTGGCAATTTTTTCTTCTTTTCTCTTTGCTCTTTTGCTTCTTTTCACTTTTGCACACCCACTTCTTTTTTATGCCACTAACAAGATATATCAACTAGCGCATACAACTTTTGCTCGGAAACTACACGGTGCAAATGTGCAAAGCCCAAGCAATTATCAAGAGCTAGCCTCAATAGGACATGGTAATCGCAAAGATATAGTGTGGCTTTCAACGGAATGGCAAGGGGTAAAGGTTGGCGATGTTATACCTTTCGTCGATGTTCTTTACCCTTTGTTGTAGAAGTGTCGTGCTTGCCCACGGAATTTGGTGGTGGTGGATGATGGATCATCCGCAATGGTGACGAAGGCCTTGATCGTAGCTTCGAAATGAGCCAAAGAACACCAAAAACGGAGTCCGGAATCAAAAGATATGGTCAAAACAATTTTGTGAAATTTCAGTTTTTCTGACGATACCGCTGGGAGGGGCGGTAGTACCGCTGGAGGTACCGCTGGGAGCAACAGAAAGCGATTTTTGGCGGTACCGCTGGCGGTAGTGCTGGAAGGGGCGGTAGTACCGCTAGGGGGGGCGGTAGTACCGCTACGGAACTCAGATTTTGCCCGAGAACGCGAATTTTCACGATTTTGGCGGAAAAACGCCTCGAAAAGCACCAAATCGGAGGGGCAAGTGATGAAATTAGGCCATGCGAACGCAAAGGAAGGTAGATCAACAAGTATAGCAATAGATCCACGGATCAAAACTTGCAAAAACGCACAAGATTCACAGATCGATCCAAAAGCAACTTGGGACTATTTTTGGTGGAAATTTTCGAATTTCTCAAAATCAAAGAAAAATTTGGTGGATTTGGGGGTGGAAACACAAGTCAAATCCGTGGCAACCATGCTCTGATACCATATGGTGTAGTACGGGACTACTAGGGTGGCCCAATCTTCACGGATTGACGAACGAGTGGACGAACTCACGCAAGAACACGAAGAACACGAGGAAGAACACCAAGAACACAAGAACACACACACGATACAAGAACCGTTTCCCTTACCGGTCGGTCCAACCGGCCCAATAGAATCCACACGAAGGTGGGAGATCGGCAAGTAGATACAAGAAGGGATCTTGGATGGTTGTTTCTCCAACGGTCAACCGAACCGCTCCAATAAAGTCACCCGAAGATGAAAGATTGGCAAGTAGTCAAACTACAAGTAGAGGTCTTGAATCCACGCAGGGATCTTCTCCACTAGGGGAGGAACCATCTCCTATGGAGGGAGGAGACCATCTTGAGGTGGGGAGCACAGCTCTACTCTAATCTCAAAACATAGTCTATCTAGATCTGAAGGGGGTAGGTGCCTATATGTAGGTTTGACCACAAAGGGGGTAGGTGGGGCGAGGATAAGGGCCTCCAACCCGTGCTGGTCTGGCTCCGCAGCGGTAGTACCGCTATGCCTGGCGGTAGTACCGCTGGGGGCTTCCTGAAGCGCCTGGCGTCCCGCAGCGGTGGTACCGCTGCGCCTGGTGGTAGCACCGCTGGGTGGCGGTAGTACCGCTGCGGTGCCGCTGGAGATGCCGCCGGGACCTCCAGAGAGCCAATCTGGGCGGTACCGCTGGCGGTAGTACCGCTATGCCTGGCGGTAGTACCGCTCCTGGAGCTGTTTGGCTCCTCTTCCTTCTCCTCTTCCAAGCCACCGTCTTGTCGGACTCCATTCCTCGTGCGCCTTGGCCATCTTCCCGTGGGCTCGTACTCGTCATGACACACCTAGAAGTGTAGGGAACGATGGTCAAGTAGTATACCATTCAAAAGGGTCGGAAGTGAGTTCTCGAAGAGGAATGAGTTCACCTTTGATGTCCATGGTGACTTGTGAAGTGTTGGGATGCTTGACATGGTGATGGTCCTAGGTTGCACTACATCAAGAAGAGGAGACGGATGCCGAAGGTTGTGAGCTGCTACAATATGTGCCCGGTGAGCTGTTTCTTACCCCAGTTAATTGTTTCTACTTGTGTAAATTCTAAGTGTGGGGGAGATTCATTTGATGCATGTTAATAATTCTGTTGCATTATTCAAAATGTTGAAAATGGATTCGTGCAAGAAAGTTTAAAGAAAGAAAGCTTGAGTCCAATTGTTTTGGAATTTTCTGTCATATTGGCATCAATCTCTCTTTGGATCATTCTTGGTGTTTAGTTTGTTTGTTTCAAGAACAATGAAGAGATTAACCTATTCATTTCTAATTCTCTCTCTGGCTGTGCTAAAACCCCAGGAAGACTTTGATTCTTGGTAGAGAAATTAATTTGGTTTGTTCAAAATAAACACTTAACCACGTTTTGTTTGCAGTAGCATTTCATGATCTAGGGATCGGTGAAATGTGACGCACTAACTTAAATAACAAAGTTCCCCATCTAACTAAAAGTTTGGTTATAGTTGTACTAACTCTTTTTGCATTAGCAAGACATGATCCCTGGATCGGTGTCTTGTGATGCACTAACTTGCTTAACTTCAGTTCTTTTGGCATTAGCAAATCATGATCCCTGGATCGGTGGTTTGTGAAGCACTAACTGAAGTGATCTTTGAAATTCCTTGCTATGCATTAGCATGCCATGAACTCGGGATCGGTGGCATGTGACGCATCTTTTGATGAATGCCTTTCAGTAATAACAAGTCTTTTGAATGTTCTGACAAGTGGGAGTAAGATTTCTGACTTGTGGCTAAGTCTTTATCTGGACAAATAAACTTTATTTCTCAATTTCGAATCCAAGTTGTTCATTGAGTTTTGCACAGTCAGAGAAAGAAAGTTTCACAATGAATGTTCATTACCTTCTTGTTCTTGCACTAAATGTACTCAAATACCATAGATGATCCATTGTTAGATTCTTGTTCATATTTCTGGTAAGTTCTCTAGTCATTGCCTTCTTGTCTTTGCTTGAGGACAAGCAAAAATCTAAGTGTGGGGGAATTTGATCAGTGGCATTTGTATCTAAATTGCAAGCATGTTTTTTTAGCATAATTCACTCACATCTGAAGCTTTATTGATCAATTATGCCACTGAAATTGTAGTAAACAAAATATATTCATTTCATGAACTATTTTACAGCTTGGTTGTCATATTTGCAGGAATGGTGCGATAAGGCACCAAATTTCTACACCCAAGCTGAACGAGGATCTGTTGGAAACATACGCTTGGTGAGCAAGGGCCGGAACAGAAAACTACAAGGATCTTCATGGGCAGAAATGAAGAAAGGAGAGGGAGTTAAGTGCAAAAAGTCTAGATCAGATCAAGGAAGAAAAGGAGCCGACAGCCTCCATCGAAGGCAGGCCGGGCTTTCTCTTCCCAAATCCCTAGCTTCTCCACCACCGGCTGCCACTGCGGCCAGGCAGGCATGTCGGCACGCCACGGCGACTGCACCACGCCACCCAACCACCACCACGAGATGCTCCCCTCCATAAGCGATGACGACGACAAACTCCTTCGACTCCTGCTGCTGCATCATCTTCTTAGATCCCAAGTGTGCTCTTCCTCAATCCCTACTGCTGTTCCTCGACGACCTGAAGCCTCCTACTTCGGTTCCCTGCTGCTGCTCGACTCCATCAACCTAAAGCTCCCTGGGTTGAATCCACTCGTCCCTCCTCCTCCTCTTATTTCCTGAATCTTGTGAACTAGTAGTGATGTGTTGCAACCTTGTTAGGTTCAGAATAATAAGCCGTGTTTGGTTCAGTAGTAGTTCTCTGTTAAATACGGAAGTAGACTGTGGCTTGTACCAACTTTGTTCGTCCATGTGGTGTATGTGCTTGTCAATTCCTACTTCTAAACCTTGCTTCTATCCCTATCTTTGATGTTTGCTTGTCCATATCTTTCTTTAAATAATCGTTGTTTTGTGTTGTGGTAATTTCTCAACCAAAAATCACCAAAAAGATGTATCTGGTAGTTTAGATTTAATTCCTGCAAATCCTCCTTTATATTGTGATTTAGCTTTAGCCGAACCTCGACTGTAGATTGCCTAGTCCCTATGGAAAGAACGATAAACCTCCATATTCTGCATTGATCACTCACTTGCCGATTCGCCCACTCAGAATCGGCTTTTGTATCATGTTTTTGAGAACATCGGTCTGACTGAAAACCTTGCATTCACTGGACAGCAAATAATGGCGCAACTTGGTGCAGGCAAAATAAAGAGACACGCATAACCTCTCTACAAAGTTGTACCTTGACTCGGCATCCAGCAAACGCCTACTCAGATAAGTGATGACGCATTCTTGTCCTTCGGCTTCCTGGGTTAAGGCGGCTCCAACCACCTCTGGAACGGCTAACTGTGAGCCGGCTTCCTAAGAACCGGAGGTTTGGACTGGCAGATCTTAATCTTGTCGAACTCCTCTTGCTGCTTTGCCTCCCAGGTAAACTCATCATCGTTTTTGAGCCGAAGGGTCTGAGTAAATGCATCTACATTTCTAGACAAGTTAGCAATAAATCTCCTCAAATAATTTACCTTGCCTAGAAATTTCTGCATCTCCTTTTTGCAACCCGGCGCCTGTAATTTCGGAATCGCCTCAATCTTGGCCGGGTCTATCTCTATGCTATGCTCATGTATGATAAAACCAAAGAATCTCCCAGCCGACACGCCAAAGGCACACTTCAAAGGATTCATCTTGAGCCCGTACTTCCTCATTCTCTCAAACGCAAGACGTAAGTCGGCCAAATGATTTGACTCGCCGTCCGACTTAACCACTACGTCATCAATGCAAACCTCTAGCACGACTCCCAGAAGATCATGGAATATCAAATTCATTGCCCTTTGATAGGTGGCCCTAGCATTTTTCAATCCAAAGGTCATCACTGTCCACTCAAACAAACCAACAAACCCGGGGCAACAAAACGCCGTTTTAGCCGAATCTTCCTCGGCCATGAATATTTGATTCTACCCCGCATTGCCGTCCAAGAAGCTGATAACCCTGTGACCCGAGGCATCATTGATAAGCATGTCGGCTATATGCATAGGATATTCGTCTTTGGGCATAGCTCTGTTTAAATCTCTGAAGTCTATGCATGCCCTGATTTTGCCGGATCCCTTCTTCTCCACTGGCACGATGTTTGAGATCCAATCAGCATATTTGCAAGGCCAGATAAAGTTTGCTTTTAGAAGCCGGCCAATCTCCTCCTTGATCCGATCATAGATCATCGAATTGAATTTGCGAGCCGGCTGTTTGTGAAGTCTAAAGCCGACTTTTATGGGCAACCGATGCTCGACGAGCTCTCAGCTTAACCCGGGCATCTCGTGGTACTCCCAGGCGAAGTAGTCCACGTATTCTCTGATTAGCGCGATTAACCTGAACTTGTAGCCGGCTTCCAAATTCCGGCTTACAAACGCTGGCCTTGGAATTGTGCCATTCCCAAGGTCTACTTCCTCGAGCGGATCGGACGACGTAAAGCCCTGTCCCAACTTGTCCATGTCGTCTGGTTCTTCAATTGCCTCACACATATTGTTCCTCTCGGCCTGATACTTGTCCAGATGCTTTTGTAGCCATTCGTCGTTGGTATCCATCTACTTGAGACGCAGCCGATTCCGTCCCTGGTGGCACTCAGGAAATCGAACCCGGATAGATCACGCCCAGATAGGCAGGTGACATTAGAATGCTGCCAATCAACAATGGACTCGGCTAAAGCAATGCATGCCGAGTCATCTGCATGGACAACCTCAACTTCATCGTCCACCCATTACACAAGCTGCTGATGCATAGTAGACGGAAAATGCTGATTTGCATGAGGCCAGTCTTGTCCCAACAGTACGTTGTAATTTCCCTGCACCTCAGCAACAAAAAAGGTAGTGGCCAAGGTTTTGCTCCCCACTATGAGTTCCAAACTTATAACCCCCTTGGCTTCCACTCCTTCTCCTCCTTCGAACCCGTTTAACACCATGTTTGTCTTCATCGGGTCGCTATCGTCCAATTGAAACTTCTTGAAGACAGAATACGGCATCAGGTTTACTACAACACCACCATCAACCATCATCCTAGTGACCGCCTTTCCATCAATATGTCCTCTGATGTACAAAGGCTTCAAATGCATAACCGATCCTTCGGGTTTCTCGAAGACGGCGTTCTTGGGTTTCTTCTTTAGCAACACGGAATTCTGTAGGCAGGTAATATACCATGTTAATGCCCATGCCCACTCGAGTCGGCGATTCCTCATAATCTAATAAATCTTCATCTGTCAAGCCGCCTGACTCCTCCATTGCTGATTCTGACACCGCCGGGTCTTCTTCTGCTGGCTCTTCCATCGCGAGGTCTTGATTCGCCGGCTCATCCGCAGCCAGGTCTGAGATTACCTATTTCTTCATAGCCGGGTCTTGAATTGCCGGCTCACCCATTGCCAGATCCGCTGCCTCCCCATTATCAGCCCATGAAGAATAGGTGACGGCCGATGTGGTTGCCGGCTTTGTCTCAACGTTGATAGTAGAAGCTGGCACGGTCGTCGAAGAAGCCGCCATGATAACTGGCCTTGGGATCCAAATCTAGGAAGGCGCCATTGGGTGCTCAGCATTGAAGATAGCGTCCCTTGACTGCTCTGCCTTCTCTTCCGCCTTCTCCCGGATCCTTGCCCTTTGTAGTTTCCGCCTCTGTGTTTTCGTTATACCTCGCGCGCGCCACTTTGCCTGAGTGTATTTTGGATCCCGGGGTTGAACTGCTGCAGCTTGACTAGAGCTTGCTTCGTGATCATTTGCTGCCACCTTAGGCACGATAACTTGTATCGGCCCTTTGTTTGCTGGCTCAATAACCGGGTCCTTTAATTTCAATACATGGGTCCCAACGATAATCGAGTCACCCAAAGGTAACCCGGACTTGGGTTCACCTGCCTTAGCACCTTGCGCCTTGATCTTCTAGTACGATGATTCGCCAGGATACGTGAGCCAGCTTTGCACAGACGGCCGGGTTACCCTGCGTTTGAATTCCCCAGCTAGCTTGCGACGCCAACTGTTTCCTTCTGTAGACGGTGACCTCGATCGCTTTCCATGCTTCCATTGGTGTGATCTTGCTCCAGCTTGGCGCACATACTTGTTCAACAGCATGTCGAAAGTCGGCTTTATCTGCTTGTATTTGGCATTAACCGTTTAAAACCTTCCACTGACTGACTTCCGGGTTTCGCGGCTTGATAAATCTTGGTGGCGACCTAGCCGGCTCTTGGCGTTGCCCCCGAGCGCGGTGTTGCTGATGGTGATCTTGATAACCTCCTCACCCCCGGGTTGCCGGCTTATGGTCACTCTCCTTCCAGACGATCGGCTGCTTCCTTCGTTGTTTCTGGGCTCACCAACAACAACATTAAACTTGTTAGCCGCTTCGGCCGCCTCTGGCCGAAGTAGGACCCTCTTTCCTTCCAGGTCTAGCGCGTTCATTGGGAATGGCTGTGTATCAATTGCCATGCCAGCAAAACTTAGTCGTCCGTCATTGAGGGCCGATTGGATCTATTTACGGAAGACATTGCAATCATTAGTAGAATGAGAGAAAGAACTGTGATATTTGCAATAAGCCCGCCGCCTTAATTCCTCAGGTTGATGGTATGACATGATTAACTCTTATTACTTTATCCTTTAACAAGGCATCAAATTTTCTATCGCATTTGCCTACGTCAAAGCTGCATTTTATTTCATCATCTTGATTCTTACGAATCGGCTTTAGATCATCGCACATATAAGGTTTGGCCTTGCTGGGCCAAACAAACTTAGCAGAATAGACATCGGCTTCATCACTGGAATCGGCATCGTTTTCAACAATGTTAAGCCGACTCTTGCTCATCCGATGCGAATCCTTTAACTCGTTAACCCACCTCTCTTGAGCCAGAGCTCTCTCTTGGACCTGGCCAACAGACAAGAATTCATGCCCTTCTAATCGTTCTTTCAGATAGGTTCTCAGGCCATTGAAAACCAGGTCAGCCATGTCCCTCTCAGTTATCGCCAGTCTATAGCATCGGTTTCTGGTGTTTCTGAATCTTTTGACATAATCATATACAGATTCGTCATGCTTTTGCCTAACCGATGTAAGGTGGAATAACTTTAGTTCTATTTCCCCGGCAAAGAAGTGCTCATGAAACTTTTGCTCCAAGTGGAACCATGTGTGTATAGAATTAGGAGCCAAAGCCGAAAAACTGGAAAATGCAATGCCATTTAAAGATAATGAGAACAAGCGAACTTTAATATGATCATGATTAGCTTCGCCTAATTGAGTCAAGTCCTGACTAATATGTTCCCATGTTGACTTATTATCTATCCCATTGAACTTAGAAAATTCAGGAACCCGGTAACCTGGGGGATAAGGCTGCAGATCAAAGTAATCGGGGTATGGTTTAACGTAAGTTCTATGTTTTGGCATTGCCCCAAATTTATCAAAAGCTATTTGGTCTAACTTTCTCCTAAACTCGGCTAGCGAATTGCCCATAACGGCCGATTGAGCCGTCACAAGAGAAGAGCTGGTCGAAAGGCCGGCTTGCACCCAAGGAGCCAAATTTTGATTCGGCATTGGTTCATGACCCGGGAGCCGCACATGACCTGGCTGAATTGCCGGGTTAGGTATACTCTAGATCGGAGTTGGACATGGTAGCGTAGGTACAAGCTGGTTTTCCCTAGTTTGGTCGATCGGCTGTTTGTCCGATGGCTGGCTCTGGAGTGTGTTTCTTTTAGCCTTTTCACTATCTAGCATAAGATCGTAAACATTGGCAGTACCTGCGACACATGATACTGAATCTCGGCTATTTGTTTAGGAGAAAAGAGGGGCTTGCTTACAGCGGGTTGGTCGATGCTGATTTCCAGAGGTACAAACTTCGGCTCCTTGATCGGCGAGATCACACCTTGCCGATCTACCTTGAAGCTGGCCAAGTACACATCTTGATCTTCTTGTTCCCGCTTGAGTCGCAGTGTCTCGAACTCCTGCTTTCTCTTTTCTCTCCACACCTCCATACCTTGGCGTTGTTCTTCTGACAACTTCTCGAGAGTTGGCTTGATGATGCTGTCGGTGCTGATGTTGGCAGCGTCGGTCTTGGAATTGGTCATTGTTGTCCAATTTTTAGATCGAATTGTCCCCAGCGGATTCGCCAAAAAGTGTGTTGCACTTGAAACGCGCCACACGAACACGTCATCGTGTACCCGCGGTGCCGGGAGAGATACTCCGCAACTCGCCCCGCGGGAGGCCGGCTTCCAGCGCGATACGCAAGACAGTAAACCGGCGCTTTTGAGACCCGGACGCCCCAGCCCCTTGGGACAAGCCCGTCGGAGGAAGCCGACGACGATCGGGTGAGACCCGGCCGGACTTGGCCGCTCCGGGTTCTCGGTTTTCAATATTCGTAACCCGGCGGTGAGGTTTCGAACAACGGAAGCAGGAACAAGGGTATTGAGGAGTAAAAAGTAGTGTTTGGATTGATATGTCGATTGTTTGCTTAATTTCAATCGGCCATCACCTCTCACATATATATGAGGCGGCTGGACTTTCCGTACAAGTATTGGACTTCTACAATGATTACAATTCACGATCTAAGTCAAATTCTATCTCTAAACTAGGCAAATCTCGGTCGGTTTCATACCGAACCCGGACCCAAGTGTCCTCCGGCTCCTTTGGAAAGTTGCCTTTGTCCCTCCGTGTTGATCTGAAACTTGCCTTTTCTCTGTGTGTCTTGACTTGATTTCTGGGCCTATGTGCGGCTTCACCTACCTTTGCTGGGTCTGCGGGTCGACTTACCCATCTGCCGGGTCATCATTGTGCCAGTTCTCCATCTTCGCCGGGTCTCCATTCTTTGCCGGGTTACATGATTCTGCCGGGTCTTCTTTCTGAATTTGCAGCACTTCTTTCCTTAATAAAACCTGTAACTCAACACGGGCCATTTCTCACATAAGCCGGCTTTGATGAAGATTCGGGTCACCTCTTAGTCGCTTCTCCGGGTTGCCAATCCTCCCTGGGGCAGATCACCGGGTCTCGATCTAACCTGCCAAAAAGGGTGCTAACACATATAAAAAAATTGCGATGTCGAGTCTAAAAAAAGCGAGATTGATGCCTTTACCTGCCTGATTGACATCTTGAAAGCAATATCCAATATGAGTATATCATGATCTCTTGTCAACTATGGCTGGTCATCCCAATGAGACATACCTAAATTTTGGCAAGGTGTAAAAATGACATGGATGAGAACTTCTGTTGAGAAATTGCGTCGCAGGAACTCGAGGTGGAGTTAAAGATGCAACTCTAAATTAGTTACACAATTTCTTATGTATATGCTTGCTCATTTGTTTTAAATAGATAAGGTGGAAATTTTCTCACCAAAAATTCATGTATATAAGATTTATTGAAGATGCATAACTACAACATACCCTATAACATGAATCCGATAGCTTACTTTGATCTTCTGGTACACTAATGTTTGTTTACATTGTTCCATAAAGAGTTCCTAGAACCGTATATCTGGACAATATTGCTCGAAAGACAGTACCACAATCAGCACAAGTGTTATTGGCCAACCGTACAAATAAATAGGCCAAGTAACCATTCAATTTTCTTCCTTTTACTTAATATGGTTGGAAACTTCAGCTGGAGATTTCCATATTCGAGGTTTGAATACATTTTGGGAGAGCACTGAGCATTATCGAAAGAAAGTAACTTTTTTAGAACGAAGGCAACACATGTCCAGCTTTAAATTAATAAAGCCAGCGAGTTGACAGGGGTAAGTACGATTACACGAGCTGAGGCATTACAGCTTAGCCAACTAAAGATAGCGCGGTGGCGCAACACCCATAAGAAATCACGATCCCTAAGATGAAAACATAGAAGGTAAGCTCAACGTCTAAGGGCCCGGCTGAGACGAACTAGCCAAGTTTTGCGCGTGAAGAAGCCTTAGCGTGCTTGTCAGCTCCCGAAGCCCTGCTTGATCCTGGGATTTTGCGGTAATCGACCACAGCTGCAAGACGACATCAGTTTTAAAGATCACATCAGCCGGGGAGTTAATCACAATTGATTCGATAGCAAGCTTGTTTCTAACTAGCCACAAAGCCCAAGATTGGGCCAGAAATAGAAACCACACCAATCTGCGATAGTGACCAGCAAGGCTAGAGATAATAGCAAAAAAATGAGCAAAATTAGCCGGGCACCGGCTACACCCTAGTAGCTGGCGCAGACCACTCCAGGAAAATTTAGCCATGGAACAAGAGAAAAAATGTTAGTAGCAGTCTCTATCTGTCCACACATGGCACAACGGCCATTCGATGGCCCATGCCGAATTGCCAGTTGCTCACTAGTAGGAAGTCTGTCAATAACCAGTTGCCAAGCAAAGATTTTAATTTTGAGAGGGAGCTTCGCAGCCCAGATATCAGTAAAGTGAGCCACCGTCGCCCCTTGCGAAAATTTAGCATACATCGAAGCAACTGCATATTTCCCATAGGGGCCGAGGAGCCAAGAGACTTGGTCCTGAGAATTCGAAAGGGACAACTGATCAAGCAACACCTCGATATCAGCCCACTGCGCAGCCGCAACAGGGTCAAGGGTTCGGCGAAGCCGCAGCCCCCGCTAGCAGCCTGTCGGACGGAGATGGATTGATTGTCACAGATTGCAAAGATACGAGGGGAAGTGTCCTTGAGAGTCAACTCGCTGTGCCAAAGATCAAGCCAAAACAGGTTCTAGCTCCGTTCCCCACGGAGTGCTTCGCTCCTAATTTAAACAGATGTTTGATCTTATTTATGCTGTGCCAAAACTAAGAGCCACTCACCTGAGGGCTCCAAAAGATATCGTCATTCACTAAGTATTTAGCCCAGATCAAAGTCGCCCAAATGGACCCATCCATATGGTACATTTTCCAAACCCATTTAAGCATCAACGCTTTGTTCATCAGTTTAGTATTAATGAGACCGAGGCCCCCCACCTCTCTTGGTCTAAAGACAGCCGGCCAGTTCAACAAGTGGTATTTACGTTTCGGCCCCGAGCCTTCGCAGTAAAATCTAGCACTGTGGGAATCAAATTTCTCATGAACCCCGTCTTGAAGCAAGAAAAGACCCATAGCAAAGATGGGCAAACTGTCGAGACAAGCATTAGTAAGGATAAGCCTGCCCCCCACAGACAAGAACCTACCCATCCACGGTTCAACCCGGTCTGCCAGTTTCAGGACCAGGAAGTTCCACGGTTTCAACTGTCAGTTTTTTGTCGGAGATAGGTAGGAACAGGTAAAGAAACG
Organism: Poa pratensis; assembly: GCA_947311845.1. NCBI lineage: Eukaryota > Viridiplantae > Streptophyta > Magnoliopsida > Poales > Poaceae > Poa > Poa pratensis. The sequence goes on from CAMZMU010000041.1 coordinate 90,070,039, forward strand.
GAAATGCACCCAATTTGCAGTTGAGGAGGTGATCAATCCTTTGCTGCTCCTCCATGGGCTGACCTAAGACGATGATTTCACTTTTATGATAGTTGATCTTTAGGCCAGACATGTCCTCGAAGCACGTCAGGATAAACTTGAGGTTGGCAATCTGCAGACCGTTGTTTTGGATCAAAATGAGCGTGTCATCAGCATATTGGAAAAGAAAGTAAATCCAAATGGCAATTCTCCTGAACTTTGTTAACGTGAACTACAAGAAATTAATTGTTGTCTAAAGTGAGCAGATTGGAATATATAGCTGTTAGCACTAATCTTGACATTGTTGTATCTGCATGTTTAGTTTGTTCTTCATGTAGCTAGTTTCTAGGGAGTTGCTAGTAGGTGGAGCTTCACTCGAACGTACAGGAGGTGAGACGCCGAGATGCCATGCGATTGTGGTTTAAAGCGAGATGCCGTGGTGCCGTGTGAAGCGGCGTGGTATGTCAGAGGAGTGGAGCAACCTGATGAACTGCATGAAAATCTGACCGAGTGATTCGGTTGACTAGTAGCTAGTGCATGCATGGGTGATGGGTCGTTAGGAGGTTAGCTGCATGTGTGTGTGTGGCCGGGTCGTGTGGTGCCTAGAGTGATTCTAGGAGAAGATCAGGTCATCTGTTAGTGGTGTGAGTGCATGCGTGCAGGCCGTTAGTGGGCTGAGTCTGCGCCTGGCTGCTGTGTACGTGAGTCTATTTGAACACTTGTAAGGCATCAGTTCGACACAAGAGAATAGACAGCAGAAAAGGTTGGCTGTGTGAGGCAGTCCGACGCCAAAACTACCTGTCTTCTTGTGTTCTTGTAAGAGTTTAGAGGTAGAAGAAGGGAGCTGCGTGAGGCAGCTCCAACAATAGCAAGCGGAAAGTTGCACGCACCAAAAAGATAAGGTATCAGTTTTGCTGTTCCGTTAAGCTTTAATCGTTGCTGCTTCAGCGAGTTGGACATATAGAGCACATGTCTGCAAGTAAGCACAATCCTGAAGGTATTGCAGATTGTTGGATGGTTTGATCTAACTGTTACTAGTATGTGCCATTGCAAAGTGCAACGCATCCATTTCTTCCATAATAAGATACTTTAAACTCTTTTTTATTAATGAAAAAGGTTGTGTGCATCGTTCTCGATGCAGAGGCTGGGGCGATGCTCCCTATTCGAAAAAAATAAAAAATAATGAAGTTCGGTAAGTACCGATATGGTCAGCATGAACATTGAACGGGTTCGGATAATATGGATCAGTTGTGCAAGGAGAGAGCAACTCTTCTGGCATACAGAAGAAACATCAAGACTAACGAATCCAATGGAAACCAAGGTTTATTGGGTAGTGTTGAAGAGGTAATTATCAGTTCAAGTCAGTTCACACTAGTTCACACTATTGCAGTTCCACAAGAAGATTTTTTCGTCAATTGATCTCAGCTAATTTGAATTCTCTCACAGACAACTTCACCAGCCTACTTAGGCAGTCTTCATGACAAATTCAGTCTACAGTTCATTGTCAGATTATCACTCAAATGTTTGTGTAATACTGACCTATCCAATTTATGGGTTTACGGTACAGGGTACAACACCTGAGTATTGTTCCTCCCAAGAAGGGCAAACATCTCAAAGAACTCCCCGAAGCCTCGACCGAGTCGATGAAAAAACAAGCAATGATGAGCAAACAAGCAATGATGCGCTGGGCGAGTAGACACAGAAGGTCCATTGGTTACGGAGGCGACCCGTCGAACACGTCGAGGCCTCCAGGGCGTGCTTTTGCTGTGGGGTTCTCTTCTCTCCCTACCCTCTGGGTTGACGATTTTTATTTGGAGATTACGCTATTTTTTATAGCACGGTCTCTTAGTTTTGTTTTTCGACAATCACGGGAACTGATATACAACGCCCGCAGGCGGCGCATCGCGCTAGCACCGCCGGAAGGACACCCTCCAGTGGGACGGCCCATTCTATTTTTTTCCTTTTCTCTTATGATTTCTCATTTCTTTTTTTCTTCTTTCTTTATTTTTCTGTACGTTTGTTTTCGTCTTTTTTCTTTTGTTTTTTATTTACTTTTCTGATTTTTGAAAATGTAAGATTTGAATAAAATACAAATTTTCTATGAATTTTTTTCGAATTTGAACAAATTTTCAATATGAATAAAATTTCGAATTTGAACAAATTTCGAATATGAATAATTTTTAAATTTGGAATCATTTTAAATTCAGAACCATTTTTAAATTTGGAATCATTTTCAAAAATGAACCATTTATAAATTTGGAACCATTTTAAATTCGAAACCATTTTTAAATTTGGACCATTTTCAAAAATGAACATTTTTCAAATTTGGAACCATTTTAAATTGGGAACTATTTTAAATTCGGAACCATTTTTAAGTTGGAACCATTTTAAATTTGGAACCATTTTTAATTTGGAACCATTTTAAATTCGGAACCATTTTTAAGTTGGAACCATTTTATATTTGGAACCATTTTCAAAATGGAACCATTTTAAAAAATGAACAATTTTCAAATTTGGAACCATTTAAAATTTGGAACGATTTTAAATTTGGCACCATTTTTAAGTTGGAACCATTTTCAAAATGGAACCATTTTCAAAAATTAAATTTTTTCAAATTTGGAACCATTTTTAATTGGAACCATTTTAAATTTGGCTCCATTTTTAAGTTGGAACCATTTTAAATTTGGAACCATTTTTAAAATTGGAACATTTTCAAAAATGAACAATTTTCAAATTTGGAACCATTTTTAATTTGGAACCATTTTAAATTTGGCACCATTTTTAAGTTGGAACCATTTTAAATTTGGAACCATTTTCAAAATGGAACCATTTTAAAAAATGAACAATTTTCAAATTTGAAACCATTTTTAATTTAGAACCATTTTAAATTCGGCACCATTTTTAAGTTGGAACCATTTTAAATTTGGAACCATTTTAAAATTTGAAACCATTTTTAGATTTGAAACCATTTTAAAAATGGAACCATTTTCAAATTTTAAAATAGTTCCAATTTTAAAAGAAACGAAAACAAAACAGAAAAAAAGGAAATAAAAAACAAAAATAAAAAACGAAAAAGAAAATGAAAACAAATAAGAAAAACGAAAAAATAAAATAAAGAAAAACGAAAACGCAAATAGAAACAGAAAATAAAAAAGAAACAGAAAAGAAAAAAGAAACGAAAAAGAAACAGAAAAGAAAAAAAAAAGGAAAAAGAAACAGAAAAGAAAAAAAAGGATAAAGACACCAGACGGGCCAGCCTAGTAAAGCTTCGCTTCAGGCGGCGCTATCCCTATGCGGCGCTAATGGGCGCCGCATAGGATGTACCGACAATCACAAGGTTTGTTGATTAATATGGTGGCCTGGTGGGTTTAGCTGCAGATTCTGCAGGGCATTAGCATGGGCTTTGACTTTACTACTGGGCCGATTGTACTAGGCAGAGTAATACAAATGGCTAGGGTCCGCCCATCTATCTAAGGCTCTCTTCCGATTGTACGAATTTTACTGAGATTTTTTGTAGGATTATTAGTAGTATTTTTTTAACCTAAAGACTGCCTTCAGAATTGTGTTATCCAAGTTAATATGAAATTTCTCTCCTATGCTATGGTTCTATAGAAAATTGGAACCCACTCCAACCTCTTTTAACGTCCCAAATCTTGTAGTATCGAGGTATTTTCATGTGTTCATCACGTGTTCTATCCAAATGATTGTCACTGCAGTTTTCATGAAAAAAAGTTCAACGGTATGGAAACTTTTGGCCAGTAAAAAATTCCACCTTACGGGGCCCAGTTTGAGCGTCTGGAGATGACTACAACACTAAAGGCGTCTAAACTCTCCAGTTTTTTGTTTCCGAGTTAAAACATTAATTAAAAACCAACAACATTACAGTCATGTTGGATACAGTAGGATAAGAAATCCGGCACCTGGGTATCCCAGGCACACTCCGGTTGCGAACTAGAGCTTTGCTTTGCAGTATAGTGAGCTGCATAGTTTGCCTGGCGGCTTACAAAGCAAAAATCGAAGGAACTAAAGTTTTCAGCATACTTTTCAATGGCGTTCAGGATAGGCGGGACAGCAGACCTGTTTTTTTCCTCGTCTTCCATAGTTCAATGAGTGCGAGGCAATCAGATTCCAAAATGACCCTGTTGATGTTGCGGTCATGACACAATTTAACACCAACACAAGCGGCCCAGGCCTCAGCAGTAACGGCATCAGGGAGGTGGTCGTACCAGGTAAAGGTAGCCGTGATGAAGGAGCCATTCGAGTCCCGCAACACACAGCCAGCTGCACCCGAAAAGGCATTGAGGTTGAAGCCTCGCCCAACTCTGGCCAAGTGGACTCCTCCGCCTGTGGGTCTAAACTCTCGAGTTGCGCCTACACGTTAGCTTGAATTTGCGTGAACACGGACTAATGACCACAAGTGCATAACTAACAATTATGCAACCTCATGACAGTGGGGGCGCCAGGGGTATGCCCCTGTATTCCTAGGAATACCCAAGAATCTGAGCGAACAAATATTTAATACAAGTCCCGGCCCATACAGTCCAGCCCAGCAGGCCGCAGCGCACGAACGTCTGGCCGTTCCTTGCGCGTTCCTCTCTCTTCTCCGTTTGTCGACCAAATCACACACGCACACGGCGGCTAGCCTAGCTAGCTATTGCGGCGGCGACGGCCGACCAAGCCCCAGGAGCAGCCAACCGCGGCGGCGCCGCCCTCCTTCACTCCCGCGACTCCACCCCCACCCCCACCCCCACCCCCTCCCTACCCCCTCTTCATCCCCGCGAAAACTGCCCAGGCTACTCCACGGCGGCCGGCCGTAGCTAGGCGATTTGTTGACTTGCTCCACCCAGATTTTCTAATGGTAGCTATAATTTCGTAGATGCAAATTGAAAATTTTCTGGTCTGATGTATTGAAAATTGCTACCGCCGTACTATTTTGTTCATATATATTGGAGTGAGAGCAAAAAATAAATTACAAGGAATACCCAGCCACTGAAACCTGGCGCCGCCACTGCCTCATGATACAAAATAGAAAAAACAAATAGTAATTATGCAAGTAGGACATAACTGAGTTCAATGTGACATGATTTGAGAAACTTTAGTATGAGGATTCGCAACAAAATGATGCATATTTCGACATATCACAGACCTAAAATAGACTCTGTATGAGAAGGTTACCGATGTTTTACTCAACACATCGCAAAACCCACTCTGAACCGAATTTAATTCTAGTCTAGCTAGAAATATTTGCCTTTCCCTTTAATTTTCTCTTTCTTTTCCAAGGAAGAGATGAAAGTGACCTATGTATGATAATGCACGATGGAGAAGGATGCTAAGGTTTGCCACGGTAGGGAAGAAGGTGACACGACAATGATGCAACCATGAAGGGGATGGTGGCATGGGAATAATGAGTTGGAGAATGTGGCATAGTAATAAAGACTCTATGATGATTGCAGCCAAAGGGATGGTTGAATTTTTTTGTTCTAACAAAATAAGATCTAGTGGATTGATCCACCTCAACGAATTTAAACTTGGTTCATGGATCCATTCAAAAAGAGTTCAATCATGCTGAAATTAAAAGAGAAATTGCTAAAGGCTAATTATGGAAGGTTTGGATGCAGGGACCTAACCTAATTTTTACTAGGATTGTAGGTATGAAAAAGATATATGCAATCTAAACTGGTGCCAAAATATATAGCATTATGGGTGACCCGATATTTTGAGGAGAACACAACTTCAGTTTTTGTGGAGACGACTTTGCCGACGAACTACACCGTAAACTAACGAAGTGCCTTAGGAATTGATATACTAAATCCAAGATGTTATTGATCACTCCGAGGCACGACCAACCTGACCGTAAAGGTATAATCTCGGGAAGCATCGTGTTCCATTGGTTGGGGATCCGTTCGAACCGGCTTTTGACAGCTTCCCACTGAAGGATTGGTGGAACAACAACTTGGTTAATAGAGATGGCGCAATGCAAATTTTAGGGGAGAGGAATGTTCGAAAAGAAAAGACCTCCGAATTTTCGTGGGAGGCTGGCATACAAAGTGTAATGTAGTTTTTGTTGTTTTGCTTGTGAAATATGACCTAGATTATTGGAGGCTGGCATACATATTGTAATGTAGTTTTTGCTGTTTTGTTTCTCTTGTAGTCTTGTTCTTTTTTGCACGCAAATAAACTCTTTCTTCTTAATGAAACCAGCAGAGCTTGTGCCGCTAGGATCATTTGACAATAATGTATCTGTTGTGAGCCAAGGTTTCAAATCTAAATTTGTTATTTTGTTTCACATATAGAAAAGAAGGCAAATTCTGCCGAATCGACATTTTGACTATCTCAAAATAAAATAAAATCTTTCCTCGACTACGGGCACCGTGCATGACGCATCAAGTTTCCACGGAGGATACGCCGTCCTGCCATATATGTATCGCCTGGATGATTGACCACATCATTCAGAATCAGCTAAAAACGACCTACAGAGATCTTCACTACCCATGAATCTTCTCGTCACCATTCACCAACTCAGTCATGCACTCCACAGCACGACTACTAAAGCGAAGAGATCCACAGCACCAACTGCATGGCACACCTGACATAGTGACCTGACCTGACCATCACATCAGCAGCCAATGATAGCCCCATAATGCTTCATATCATAGGGTCTCACTGCTTACCTGCTAACCAGCTTATACTATGTCTGAAGCGTGCATGGCTTTCTGCTACCTAATGCTTCAGAGACTACAAAAATAAGGCATGCAAGATCTTCTCCAGGATTGCACATATACTACTCACACAAGATTGATGTCTTAATTCTACCTAGCCAACTTGATTTGCTCCTTTGGAGGGGATAAGACCTAGCTAGCTAGTTGCTTCATGCTTCAAGCCTGCGGTGATGTTTAGTACTATTGGGATTTTCATTATAGGCTTCATATTATCATATCCATATCTGTACGAAAGGTTAGCATCCTCGGAAACCTTTAAGGATTGATCGCATGTGCATGCTTTGTGTGATATGATCCAAAGTTCCGTGGGCATATGTAACAAGATCATATTAGAATAGCATTTGGGCAGAGAAGAATAACCCCTTTCTGATATGATTATTTAGCTTTGAAATATAAACATGTAGTAGTGCTGTAGATGACCACAAATCCATAATGTTCTTCCCAATTTGTAACAGAGAAACCATGATGTATTTTGCGCCGAACAATAAAGACAGGCTGGTCTTTTTCATGCTTCATCGGTCTTGTGAGTAGTGGATTTTCTTTTCCTATATAAGCATACACGATACACCCCTTTACAGATATCCCAAATACACATCCACCAAGTGTACATGGTAAACCATCATCCAAATCTTGAGAGGATCTTGCTTTTCAGTGTACTGGTTCAACTAAGGGGAAATGCAAAGTGTTCCATCGAACGGCACTTTCAGTCAGAAATAGCGCATAATTCTCTCGTTCCTTGCAGTGCAGATATCTATCGTTGCCACCAGTGAAGAGAGTTTCGGAAGAGCCTATGTGAAGGAGTGCAGCATTTTGTAGCCCGGGCTATATGTAGCTTTCTATTTTGAAAACGAGAATGTAAAGTTTCAAAAAAAACTGAAAAAATTCCTAGATGGAGGCGGCAATGATGTCCTATATCATTGTGCAAATTTTTGCCTCAATATATTTATATTCTAGACTATGTAAAAAGACAAAACTGCAGATCTAAACTAGTGAACAGTACAAAAGATTGAACCCTCCAAAATTTGTCTGATTTGTCTTTTTTTCTGTGGATCAAAAACAAGGTGTTTAGAGTTAAGTTTTGCATGTTGGTATAATACATCATTATGAACATTTAGAAAAAAATCAGAATTTTTGAAACTTTAATAATCTCGTTTTCAATTTTTTTTAAACAGGCTACTAGCCCGAGCTACACTATGCTTTTTTGGCTATGTGAAGCCTTTACAAGAGCAAATTGTTGAGATAGAACTGGTGAACTAAAGAAGGCAGGTTCTTCGCAAAAGTAAAGCGGGCCGTCATTCCATTGCATTTATCACAACCTCAGTATTGAAAACTGGTCGTCAATACTGTAATAGGTTCCTAGTTCTTGAGATCTTTTCCCTAATAGGCTTTTGGCATGTGTGATCTGTGATGATTGTGCTAATGATGAGATGACAGCACGAGTTGCACGGCTAGCTAGTTTACTACTATGTGTAGAAGTTCTGAAGAACCTTCGAGATTACAACTATGTAATGCGGTGTCTCAGTTGTTACGTAGAGTATGAGATTCAGCACAAAACCTTAAGCTCATTTGAAGTTTGTTAGTAAACAAATGCATTGATATGACCAACAGTCTCCTTTATAGCCAACGTGACCAATAAATATATTTTCACTGCAAAGTTATATTCTTGGTCATCATGCTTGGAGGCTCTTATTTTATAATTATGTTCGTCCCACAAGGTACAGTATTTAGGTATTCCTTCAAACTAGTTTTCACCATACATCTAAAGCAACTCTATATATTCTCTCACTCCAGTCAGATTCTAGTCTACTCGGCCATATAATGGAGAATATATTTTCTTCCATAAGCATCAGGTGATTCGAAGGTAACAATAACTCAGACTGAGAAAGTTTGGCCATTCATAGAAGCCGATAATTGGAGCTTGCTACATCCAGCTAATTAGTATCCTTGGGATGCATATCCAAGGCATTTTTTCAGGCACTTGACCCTGTTCGAAAACGTTTATATTTCAATAGATTTTGCATTTGCCTTGTATCCTTATATCAGGAGACAAACAGAGTATGACATTCGGAAATATAACTTTACAGACAAACAAGTACTTTATCGATCACCCCATATGAACCATTATCATGATTGGGCTTTCCCAGTCATCCCAGTACTTTCTACCAACAAATGAGGCGATTAAGATTCTAGCAGATGAATTTAGGTCCTTGTCTACATTTACTGTACAAACTAGCAACTAGCCATATCTTTTTGTTCTCTGACATGTGTGTTGTTAAAGCTTGTGCATGATCCATCAAATGATTGTGGAATAACAAGGCGCACAAATAAAATAATGTAGAGTTCTGGTGGCCTCTGCCTCTTGCTCTTTACGTTCCAAATCTTCCACAGAATATTTGTAGCTGGGGATAAAGTTTGTGATCTTTCCTTCTGAAGAAACAAGAGCGTCTTTTATGTACCATCAGAGGGGATTTTAAATAACTCAGAGTTTCGCAGCCAGTTTTGAAGTTTCGCTTTTGGCGATTCGTTGCTATGAACTTTTTCTTTCAAGACACTAATCCAAAGCCATATTTTCTTCTCCATTGAAGATTATTTTTAATATGCGCAAAGCCTACAAGAGTGGTTTATATTCTTTAAAAATCGGAACACCGTACAGCTCGGTGTGCTCGCGGTTGGAGCAAGTGGCGAAAGATATTTTTTCCCCAATGGGTGGCAGCATAGTCTACGGATTGGCCTTCCATCTCCCGGAGCATTTACACTAGCGTAACGGTGACGGCTGTTTTCTCCACATGCGGATGGCGGCATAATCTACGGATCGGTCTACCACATTTCTAGACATCTTGATAGCCACGTTGTTTTTGTGTATTTTGCCTTTCACTTGTACGACCTTTTTTTTTATTTGCGGCCGTGTGCACTTTTTTGTGTAGATGTCTGGGGTAAGCTTCTTAGAATTATTGAGTTTAATAAAATGTCCTTTATAAAAAAATCTAAAGCCATATTACATAACTCAGAATTTAAGGACTAAACGTTAAGAGTTATTTAATAGGAGCTATTTTACGCATGATGACAAGCTAGCTAGGTTTGGAATTCAGGTAGATGGTTGGTACATCCTTATAATCTGATAGTTCACGAAGGAAAAATGGACGCATTTCACAAAAGAAAGGCCCTTACCTCTGTAGTTTACCACGTGTCGTGTGTCAAAACACGGACACCGGGATACGGGGCAACCCCTGTTTGTTCAGCAGGGGCGCGCGACACTCCAAACTCGGTTCCCAGAACAAGATATAAACACACAAGGATTTTACCCAGGTTCAGGCCGCGTTGCCGCGTAATACCCTACGTCCTGCTTGTCTGGATGTATTGAAGTGGTGGCGAGTTACAATGGGAAAAAGCCCTCTCCTTCTCTCTTATCGGGAATGGACAAGAGGCGAGCACGGGGGTTGCCGGGTGCTCGCTCCCTCCAGCCCCCGAGTCTAAGATGTTCTTCGAGTGTTAGCAGCTTCTGGGTCGTTCAGCCCTCTTATGTTCATCGTGGTCCTCCTTTTATACTGCAAGGGGTTACCACAATGGCCTTGCTGCATGCGCGCCACCGAGGCGTGGCACGCGTCGTGGCTTCATCGAGGTGGCACTCGAAGGTGTCGGTGGCGCCAGCTCGGCGCCGTGCCGTCCCGCATGCCGCGACCCCCGCCTGCTCCGTGGAGACGACGTGACTGGTCTTGTCAAAGGGCCCGCCAAGCAACCTCTGGTGCAGGGAGGAGCCGCAGGGAACTTCCGTCATGTCTCCGCTTCCCGTTCCTGGGGGCACAACTGCTCCACTTGCCGAGGTGGAAACTGGAGGTCTCCGCCGAAGGTATCCAAGGCACTTCTTCTATGCTCAGTCACCTTGAAGATGTAGATCTTGTATTTTTCAATGATTCTTGCCACTCGTGGTGGAGATCTTTCTCTCCTGGTAGCATAGAGGCAGCCCACGCGCCCGGCGCTCGGGATACCCCGGGGACCCCGGCGCCGACACCACGTACATGGTTCGATATGGTTTTCGTATCATAGGACCATTTTAGCTTCTTCTAAAACGAAAAATTATCCCGGCCTATGCATAGAAGAAATGCATACGGTTTTTATTTAGTTAATGTATTCAACAAAAACAGATTAAAAAACTTTACATCAATCATACAGAACGAAACCACCAAACAAAGTGACAATGCACCATGCATTCACTAGCACAACGATAGAGAAATCAAACAAAGCCTTATGTCCTGGCTACAACCATCGCTGGCTCACCGATTAAATTAAAAGGAACCTCCACCATCTTCGCCAACCCATTTCCAGGGCTCACATAAACCCTAGTTTACCCTCTTATTCCTACGGGTTATTGAAATAATCATCCAAACACACCTCTTGACAGATACATGTGGTGTTTGTTCCCATCGGTTAAAATTATGCGTGCCAAAAAGACTATTATGGATTATTTCATGTCTTGGAGCCCCGTATTCGAGGATGCAAATGGGAAATCCTTGTGTTAAGGGTCATATTATAAATGGTATTTATGTACAAGTTAGTTCCTTTTCGAGAAAAATGTACACTTTCCAAACAACGTCTACAATTAAATTGCTGATAAAGTTGCTACAGGTTAATCCTACCTCTCATTTTAAAAGCAAACAAGACACCCTTAACCCATAAACATGTTCAATTTGGGAAAACTATCAAGCGGATAATCAGGAAAATAATAAAGCTTTCCAAATATGTAGATCACTTGCTAATCAAGTTGCAGAAGTACTCCGTATATAAATAGATACGCAGTAGTTAAAACTGGACGCACAAAAACATGCGCATGTTCAATTTGGGAGAACGAACCATAGAGTAATACACTGAATCCTGCGCAAAAAAAGAGAGTAATACACTGAAGATCTCCACATGAATATGAAGGTGGTACGTGTAAACCACACTGATTTAAATATCTCACGTGCACACTTAATAATATTTTATTATTCTCAGCATAATGTAAAGCAGAACACATGGCCGTACGTGAAAACATAACGTATAGATCTCTCGACCGATCTCCATACGAAAACTAATAGGATTATAAGTTGTATTAAAGTAACGATGATTATCACGACCAGTAACCAGCCATGCATCTCGACTCGACCACAGTAAACGAATAATTAACGGACCAATTGTCTTGTGGCTAGCGCTTCACCTTGACACCTTCACATGAGCCTAGGCTTGGCCTTGCACACCAGTGGCTTCTCCATCTCCAGCGACATGTTGAGGCGCTCCGACAGGTCGACGCTGCAACAGTCGGCCGGCGTCCACTCGAAGCGGTGCAGCAGCTGCGCGAGCCAGAGGTGGACGGTGGCGAGCGCGAGCGCCCTCCCTGGGCAGATGCGACGGCCCGCCCCGAACGGCGCGAGGCGGAGGTCGCTGCCGAGCACGCTCACGTCCTCCTCCACGAACCTCTCCGGCCTGAACGCTTCCGGCTCCGACCAGACCTCCGGTCGTGCGCGATGGCCCACATGTTCACCATGGCCGTGGTGCCAGCCGGCACGAGGTGGCCGCCGACGCTCGCGTCGTGCACGGCGAGGCGCGCCCAAGACAGCAGAGGGCCCGGCGGGTGCATGCGGAGAGTCTCCTTGACGACGCACTGGAGGTAAGGCAGGCTGCCGACGTCGGAGTCCGACACGGCGCGGCCGGGTCCGACCACGGCGTCGATCTCGGCCTGCGCCTTCGCCTGGATGTCCGGGTGCAGCACCATTCTCGCCATGATCCACTCCAGCAGGATCGCGACCGTGTCAGTCCCACGAAAGATCATCTCCTGTATAATATCATGAAAACATGCAAATGCAAATGTAAGGTTATACAATTTTTCAAAGTGCACTAATCCAGTAACAAGTATGTCTGGACGCCAGATTCTTACCCATAGAAGAGCAACCATGTCAGACTCTGCGAGCCTGTCATCCCCTTCCAGTCCAAGCAAGACGTCGACGAAGTCTCCGGCCGCCAGGTCCTCACCTCCCCCATTGTCGCGGCCCAGCCTCTTCTGCTTGTGCTCTTCGATGATGTTCCTCACGTAGACGTCAACTCTACGCACGAGGCTCCTGCACCTCTTCCTCACGCCTTGCAGGTCGAGCCACTTGAGCAGCGGCAGATGATCACCCCAGTTGAACATTCCGAGCAGCTCGTACCCTTCCTTCACCATCGCCTCGAGCTCGACGCCCTCTTGACTCGCGGCGTCGTAGCGCTTGCCGAAGACGGTGGCCATGACGTGCTCCAGGGAGGCCGCGTGGAGCACGCGCCTCATCGTGACGGCGTCTCCGCCACGGGCGACCAGTTGGTGGAGCATGCCCTCGCCAATGGCGAGGCGGCACGGGGCGGAGGCGGCGACGCGGCGGGCGCTGAAGAGGTAGGTGGCGCTGATGCGGCGGAGCGCGCGCCAGTAGTCTCCGGAGGGCGCGAAGCCCATTGCCCGGTGGAAGAGGAGGCCGCTCGCCGCGTCCTTGATGGGGCGATCGGCGAAGGCGACGCTGGTGAGGAGCTCCCGCGCCGTGTCGGGCCTGCTGGCCACGACGAAGCGGGTGAGGCCGACGGAGAAGGACACGAGAGCGGCGCCGCCTGGCACGGAGCGCGAGAGGGCGGCGATGGCGCGGTGCGCGGCGTGCCCTGCGAGCGCGGTGACGGCGCCCGGCGCTCCCGGTGGTGAGGAGGAGCCGCGGCAGCGGGAGAGCGCCCAGGCGGGGCCGCCAGGGCAGAGCCACAGCAGCGAGACGGCGATGAGGAGGACAGCGAGGAGTGGGGAGAGGAAGGTGGCGGACGCTGGGAGGAGCAGGAGGAGGTAGTCCTGGCTGGAGCTGATGAGTGTGGCGTCCATGGCTGGAGATTGGAGTTGTGGATGGCAGGATGGTGTTGGTCTGTGGGTTTGAGGATGGGGGAGGAAGGGGGTTTAAATAGGGTTTGAGACTGAGACCGAGCGTGTGTTGCGTTCGTCATCGCGCGCCATGATCAAAGGTTTTCTATTTACCTTCTGTAAACGGCCGAGAGATTACCGCCGTATGCGCCATTGTGATTGCTGGCCATGCTTTCAATTCGATGCGTTTTGATCTTGTAATAAGTACCCCACGATCACGGTTCACGGTGCCATGCATGCATGCATATACATTGATTGGTTGGAAGCATGAAACGGCTGGAGTTAACGATTTTGTCACGATCACCGTCGAGATTTAATCATCCAGCAATGAAACCGTATAATTTGTCCTAGATTTTTTTTTTTTTTTTTTTTTTTGAAAAGGGCAAGGTCCCGAAGGACCAAGAACTTCCATTAACTCAGAGCAGTGGAGTTACAATACACGAAAAGGACCTCAAGAGAAATAAAAATTACAGCCAAGTCCTTGATTTTTTGCACAGAGGACCCTAGATCTAAGTTAACAACGCGATCCGGTCCAGCTCCATCTCCACCTTGCTCGATCCGCATCCGGCCATGGTCAACCACGGCGACACCGGGGACAAGACCACTTGGGTCGTCGCAGCGGGAGCCCACCACGGCGGAGCTGTAGGGCCTCCAATGAAGGAGGTTGATGAAACCCTCGCGCCAGCCATCTGATGGCAGCATCCAAGGGAGGAGTGGCCGCCCTTCGGCCAGAGAAATCGACGATGAACTTATCGTCGATGATGTACTCCGATTTGCCGCATCGTTGCCGAGATAGCAGCTAGTTGCTGCTGTGGAAACGGTCCCCGCCGACGCAGCGCAGAAGTCTCCCCCGAGAGGCTCCGGTCGACGCCGATCGAAGAGGATCTCCCCAGCCACAGCTCTCCCTGCCTCCACGACAGCAAGAACCGAGCCAAGAGCTTCAAGATCGACCTGCACAGGAGCCAAGAAACCGAGCTTATTGGGGAAATCGCCTTCAGATCCGCTCCTCTGAGTTGCCGTCCACCATGGACGCACACCAGAGAAGAGCTTCTCCAAGCTGCAGCCGCCGCCGGTGAGCAGCCGCAACCAGCGATGGGAGAGAGGAGACGGCATAAAGCCAAGTCGCCATAGCGGCATACACCTACAAGGAACCCTAGATCTACTATATACAAGGGTGGCACGACCTCCTACTCCATCGCCACGCCGGCCAGCTAGCTCGCCGGAGTAAAGAAAGGAGAGGGGCGGCAGCGAGATGCGGAGGTCGACTCTCAAGGCGCTGGGCGAGAGCAAGAGAATGTCCTAGATGGCTTGGTAAACTTTTAACCCATGACCTCTAGTGGCCCCTCCGAATAGTTTCAAATAAATATAGAACAACTCTAAAACGCCATACTAAAAAAAAATCAACAGGGTGTGGTCACGACATTCACTTTGACTTATCTGAAATAAGACATTTGAAATGACGCTTTTGCAGAATATAAAGCCTCTAAAATTGTCAAAAAATGCAACTCCGATGACTTATTCTGTACGTATGGAGAATGTCATAAAACTTTTGATTTTAAAAGTCATATTTTAAGTGGCTTATTTCTAATGATTTAGCGGTTTCGCATTTCCTCGCGGCCTCAAATAAGTCAAAACGAATGGCGTAACTAACTGTTGAAATAAGAGCATCTCTAGCAGTACCCGCAAAACGGCCGAACCCGCAAAATTCCGGCGACTTTGCGGGTTTGGGGCAATTTTTGGGCCAGACCAGCGTCTGCATATTTGCGTCGGCCCGCAAACATTTTGCGGTGGCCCGTGAATCCGCACCGCGAGCCCCTATGTATTTGGCTTCCCACCGCATTTGCGGATTGCGATCCCCAATCCCACACCTCCTCCGGCGAGCAATCCGCCGTGCGCTCCGCCGTCTCCGACGAGCAATCTCGCCTCGCCGAAGCGGGAACCAGAGGCGGTGCTCCCCGGCGACGACCGTTTCGGCGGAGACTACTCTGACGCGAAGCGCGCGCAGATCGTCCGCAGCGACGGCGCACGGAAGTACAGTCACGGCGAGTCGGTGCGCTGCGACTTGCCGGAGTTTGACCGGCTCCAGAGGGAGCGGGAGATCGACCGGCGCCGTCGCGAGAAGTTCCTCCGCGGCGCCAGCAGCTCCTCCGCGGGCGCCAGCAGCTCTTGCGCCGCGCCGGGTGCTCCTCCGCCGGAGGGCTATGACCCCGAGCACTACGGCGTCACGCTCGGGCCGGAGAACTTCATCCCCGACGAGCACCTCGAGCGCACGCTGGCGGCGACGGTGCTGCGGTCCCAGCACGAGGCGGTGGAGTTCGCCGCCAAGATCAAGCGCGACGAGGTGCTCGACGACGTCCTCATGGAGCAGACGCTGATCATCAGCCAGCTCCCGCCCGTCATCGACCTCGTCTCCGACGAGGAGTGAAGATCCTCCACCGCTGCGTCGCCGCCGCGCCCGTGGCTCCGGTGAGGAGCAAATTTTGTGTAGTTCTAGGGTTTGGGCGGCGACATGTAGTTCTAGGGTTTGCATTTTGTGTAGAAACAACATTGAAATCTATCTGTAGCGAAGAACATTTATCTAGTATGAACTGAACTTTGTTCCCGCGAAAATTTGGATGTTGAATTTCAGATTTGCAGTTTTGTTTGCGGCTATTCTTCGCGGCCCCATTTCTCGCGCAAGAACACGCAAAACCCGACCCCTAAAATTGTTTTGCGGGTTGCTGTTTTGCGGGTACTGCTAGAGATGCTCTAAGCAACCCAAAGCGCGTAGCTAACTTTGAAATAAGCCATTGATGGTTTCCGTGAGAGGGCCAAATCTAGTTGAAAGTTTTTTGAAAACACATTAGTCATTGATGATAGTTGGCTTAGAGCATCTCCACCGGGAGCCGCTAAATATGTAACCGGCACCCCTAATTGTGCTCTTTATGGGTGCCGGACATGTGTCCGCCGCATTGGGGGTGCTGCACCCAGCGGAGCCGCCCAAACGCCCGCCCCAATTTTTTTGATCACTTTTTTGACAATGCAACAAAACAAAAACTGATACGGCGAACACTTAAACGAAATTTAACAAACTTAAATTTCAAAACCTAAACAAAATTTAACAAACTAAATTTAACCTATGACGAGAGAATGAAGCCTATCCCGGCGTCGCCGTCATCGCTATGGTGAGAGAAGTAGGCCTATCTCGGCGCCTTGCCAACCACTACACGCTGTGAGGAAGATGCCTATTCCGGCGGCGGCATGATCAAGAAACTTGCATGACTCAATTATCTGCCGCCAGAAGTTCCATCTGCTATTGCCCGCGACGGCCTTGAGGAACCTGCATAGTCTCGGTCGAGTCTTCTGTTTTCGCCGCTGGCGTGTGGTGGGGTTTGATCTAACCTTGATGGCGTTGAAGAGTCTGCATGCCTCGGCGGAGGGAAGCCTCGATGGCCACCCGCATGCCCTCTCCGGCTTCATCTTGCACCCCCTTCTCCGGTACCGGCGATGGTGGCGCTGGGGCAGGTTCCTGTGTGGTGGAAAGGGAAGCTCTTCGTCCTCGTTGTCAGTGCGCGCCATCTCGTCGTCCGACGCGAACCCCTTCGTAGGTGCCAACCGCACGCCGACGGGGAGGAAGAAGTTGTCATGGCATGCCTCGTACTCCGCATCCACCACGGCGTGCTAGTACAGCGTCGAGATGGAGTACTTGGGATTGACCCACTGCTCCCACGACATCTCCCTCCACTGCCTCTTGATTTAATCGATGCGCTCCTGCCCGCTGAGACGCGGCGCCACCGGCACGTTGATGATATTTGTCACCCACCCCTCTGGTAGATGAACGCCGTCTAGCACATGGATGTTGTGGCGGAGGTAAATCCGCGCGTTCTCGACCGTCAGTAGATGTGGAGGCGCGTTGGTTGCCTCCTCGCACAGCATCTCGCGGTGCCACGCCTCGGCCATCTGCTGCTCTACGGGCACTTGGCTGCGTTGCTCGCTCTGGCGCTCATTGCGGCGACGCGCACGTTCTTCTTAGAGGTAATCGTGGCCAAGGCGAAGCTCGCGTTCCGCCGGCTCCTCGTGGTTGCCACCATGCTGGGCGGTGGATCTGCTGGCGGTGAGAGGGACTTTAGAGAGGGAGAAGGAGAGTCATGCTCTATGGGGAGAGGAGAGGCGCGCCACACGGCGTTTTAAAGACGACCAAAGGAGCGGGGTTGGGTGGCGAGCATTAATGCCGAGCACCGGTTCGCCTGGCACGCATTGATGTCGATGACGCGTGTTCAGGCGCCGTCGGGGGAGCCCTGCGACATCAACATCTGGACGGTGAGGCTTGACGCGTCGCTTCGTTCTGCGCCCGCCAGGGGAACCCTTCCGACATTATTGTGACATGAGCGGAAGGCGTGCCGCCGTCTCGTCGCATCGCCTCCCGTGAGTGTGCGCCATTACTCGGGCGGAACGGCCTCCTGCACAACCTAATTTACATGGCGCGGCGATGTGTGTATGACGAGTGGGGACGCATATGTGAGGGCATATCCGGGCAATGTCCGGCACCCACGAAGAGTCCCCCAAGTTTGGAGGGCCTCTCGGGAGTGTCGGGCAGAAATCGGCTCGGCCCGAACAGATTGGGGTGTCGTTGTGGGCTTTTTCTTGCGTCCGGACCCCTTTGGGTGGTCATTTTGGGGGTGCCCCACCGGCACCTCCCAAAGAACACCCCAAAGGCCCATTTGGGGACCGGACACCAAAATCTACCCCACCAGGACCCCCAAGTGTCCGGCCCAACCCAAATTCTGCCTGGCATCCCCGAGAGGGCATCAAATCTTGGGGGCCTGCTCAGGGGTGCCAGACACTAGCCGGACGCCAAATTCTCCCCCTCCATATATATTAGCGTGTCGGTCGCGGAAATCTCTCAAATTTCTTCCCTCCATTTCTACAGACCCCTCAAGTTCTCGGCGCCGCGGCCCCAAACCTCTCTTTCGCCGTCCAGTCGTAAAACTCATTCATCGCTGCGTTGAATGGGGTCTGGACTCGCGTCGCCAATCAAGAGCAGTCAAAGCCGATGAATACGGATCAACCGGAACTGGCGTAGGGGTTGACGGAGAAGCTGATACGCTCGGCGTCATCGGCGAGCCGAGCTAGTCAGCGACAATGCGCCAAGACGAGGAAGGATCAGGAGACGGAGTAAGGTGTTCTCTCCGCCGCCCAAATTATAGACGACATGAGCCAAGGGAGACGACGGCGGTCCCTCTTGGCAACGGGAGTTCCTCGCCATCTTCCCATAACTACTTCACCGAGCAAACCATGCCACCTTTGCTGCAATTGTGTCTCTCTAGCTCGTCCGAGATTCACAAGAGCTACGTCGAGGAAGGCAACCCGCCCCCCCCCCCACCCACACACAATGATGGATGTGGCATCGACCTCAACCAGGACGCCGCCTATAGCGAGTCACCCGCGCTACATCGATCGGGAAGCCCCTCAGCCATGCCCGCTTCCCGACATCAGATTTTTGGCGACGGTGCTCCGAACGTGCTCGGCGAAACGGTCGGGCTCGGCGAGATATGTTTTAACTTGGGTATGTTGTGCACTTAAATAGAGCCGGCAACAAAAAAGCAAAGACAGACAAGAAGGCGGGGAACATCTGGTGCCTCCCTCGAAGACTCGATCGACTCAAATATGTAGGAGGTCACCTCATTCAAGACTCTCAAGGTAAAGATGCATGAAGAGAACCAAGAGAGGAGGGGCACCTACTTCGACGTCCAAAACCAAATGTTCAAGGAGGCGCAACTCGATATGGAGACCAAGATCACACTAGTAGGGAAGTGCCTTTCTGTGCATTCCCTATCTGTGGCGCACCAAACCTACCATGCGCCACAAAAAAATTTATGTGGCGCACCATTCCGAATGCGCCACAAAATATTGTGGCGCATACGTGCATGCGTGCGCCACAGAAACATGGTGGGTTCCGCAAAAACAAATATCTGACGGATGCGCCACAGAAAGTAGATGCGCCACAAAAATTCGGTGGGGCCCCCTCCAATGATTGCATTGGTGCTTTATCTGTGGCGCATGCAGCATGGTGCGCCACAGAAAACATGGTGCGGCCCCACCAATAATTTAAGGGGGCAACATTCTGTGGCGCACAAGTTTCTGTGGCGCACCATGATGCATGCGCCACAGAATGTTGCCCCCAGATCTAAAAAAAGGTGGCAACCCCTCTACCTACCACCATTTACTTCTTCTCTTCTTCCTCCTCCACCTCCACCTAGCTCGTATTTCTCTTCCCTCCCCTCCCATTTTGCCCATAGTTTTCTCCATTTTTTTTAGTTAAACCTATTTTGTTTGATAGATTATTGATGAGGGTTAGGAGAGCCTCCAATACATCTCTTTTTGTCCACTAGTTTCTCTCCAACATCACACGCTCTCTCATCGATCGCGGTCACATCTCGGCACCGAATCTACTAGGTGAGACATGGATCTACATGGATGATGAACATGCATATGCATGTTTGGTGGCGCCGGCGGTGTGTGTATGGCCGGATGTGTGTCGTGGTTTTTTGTGTTCCGACCATGGTGTCGTGTATGTGGATGTTGCCGGCAACATGATTTGTGAAATGTCTGCAGGTACCCATGAGGCCCTTGAGTTTGCCGGAATGTCGATTAACTTCCGTTCCGACAAATTCGGGTACTCCATATGTACTACTTTTAGGAGAGGTCATGCCGATTTTTTTTGTGAATTTTGGCATGAGACTTTGCTAAAAATAGGACATATGGGGTATTGCGACTAATGCATGGGCCAACTAATGTGTGTGCATGCATGTTGCGGTTCTAATTAACATACTCTTGTTTGTGCTCTATGTATACCGCGTAGGCCGCAACCATGGTCGTCCGGATGAGCTCCGGTCGAATCAGTAGATACAAGGAAAAAGCAAAGGCGGACATGATTCGGTGCAACAGGCGCCAGATAAGATGTCCGTGTCGAAAATGCAAACTCGTGAGCTGGATCGACCCTGATTCCGGACAATTGGAGGATCACCTGCTCAGGCGCGGTTTCATGTTAGGCTTCAACCATGACGAAGGAGATGTCGGCGGACAAGATCATCATGATCATGACGAAGGAGATGTCGGCGGACAAGATCATCATGATCATGACGAAGGAGATGTCGGCGGACAAGATCATCATGACGAAGGAGATGCCGGCGAACAAGATCATCATGGTGACCAAGGAGATGCCGGCGGACACGGTCATGATGAAGGAGTAGATGGTGGTGGAGAAGACGCGGACACGCAGACCTCGCTAATTTCGGCCTTGCAGGACCCTCATGTTCAAGAACTATTACTCAAGGAGACGAGCAACGACAGAGCTGCAGCCAGAGAGAAAGCCAAGCTGGCGCAAATGGATATAGACGGGAAGACTCCGTTGTATCCTGGGTGCCGGCCACAGGATACGCGCTTGCAAGTAACGCTTGATACTCTGGAGATGAAGTCGGAAAACAAATGGACCGACGTGAGCTTCAACAAGAACATGAAATTCTTCCACGATCGTCTTCCCGAGGGGAACACATTGCCAACTAGTATCGAGGATGCCAAGAAAGTCGTGTGCCCTCTTGACCTACCGCACGTTAAATACCACGCCTGCATCAATGATTGCGCAATTTATCGGGGCGAGTACAAGGACAGATCCACATGTCCGGTGTGCGGCCAAGGACGGTACAAGAGTGGGAAGGACAAGAAAGTTCCTCGAAAAGTGGTATGGTACTTTCCTATCACTCCCCGTCTGCAGCGGTATTTCGTAGACCCTAAGGAAGCAAAGCTCATGCAATGGCATGCGGAAAGGGAGAAGCCCCAAGAAGATCCGGAGAAGGGAAAGATCCTGACACACCCTTCAGATGCTAGCCAGTGGGAAGCATTGGACATGGCCTTCGAAAATTTTGGGGGCGACGCAAGGAACGTCAGGCTGGGTATGAGCACCGATGGACTCAATCCGTTCAGCAACCAGAGTAGCACCCATAGCACCTGGCCCGTATTTGTATGGCCTTACAACCTTCCCCGTGGTTGTGCACGAAGCAAAGGTACATACACATGAGTATTCTCATTCAGGGGCCGAAACAACCAGGTATCGACATACATTTGTATCTCGGGCTGTTGAAAGAGGAGTTAGCCACGTTGTGGGAGACGCCAGCCCGTACGTGGGATGCCTACACAGCTGATTATTTTGATATGAGAGCCGCGTTGTTCACGACGGTGCAGGACTATCCTGGTTGCTCATATGTATCGGCCCAGGTAGGTCACGGATTTTGCGCATGTGTCAAGTGCATGGATAAGACCCCGCATCTCCAGCTACCAAGGGATCCCGGGTCTTCGAAAACCGTGTTCCCAGGGGCTCGAAGGTGGCTTCGCATGGATCACCCGTGGAGAAAACGCGGTGATTTTTTCAATGGTAAAGACGAGCCCGAAAGAGCCCCGTGCCCGAGGAGCGGCACAGAAATCGACGAGCTTTTGAAAAACTGGAAGGAGTGCCCAGCGCTGGGAAAGAAGCGACCGAAGGTAGATCCACTGCTGGGTGTATGGAAAGCGAGGTCTGTTTCCCATGACTTAGAGTACTGGAAGGTCCTCAAGACGCCACATAGCCTCGATATGATGCACATTACGAAGAATGTTACCGAGAGTCTGCTTGGCACACTTTGCCACATGTTGGATAAGACCAAGGATGGGACGAAAGCAAGATACGATCTGAAATGGCTTGGCATCAGGAAAGAACTTTGATACGTCTCAAACGTATCTATAATTTTTTATATTCCATGCTTGTTTTATACCAATTGCTACATGTTTTGCATCTACTTTATATCACTTTTATACATTTTTTGGGACTAACCTATTAACAAGATGCCGAAGTGTCAGTTCCTGTTTTCTGCTGTTTTTGTATTCTAGAAAAGCTAGTCTGGAAATATTCTCGGAATTGGACGAAACTTCACGGGTATCCCTATTTTACCAGAACTCACCTGACGGACCAAAGGAGCAGCAGAGGAGGGCCACCAGGGCCCCACACGCCACTAGGGCGTGGGACCCCCCTCTATCGCGCCCTTGGGTGGTGTGGGCCCCTCGGGGGTCTTCAGCCGCCGCCCTTTCGCCTACTTATTCCCCCGACGCGAAAACCCTAAGTGCCTGAGCAAATATCCACAAAAATTTCCAGAGACGCCGCCGCCGTCAACCCTAGCTCGGGAGGGTCCAGAACCTCTTCCCGGCACCCTGCCGGAGAGGGGAATCGTCACCGGAGGCTTCTACATCGCCATGTCGGCCTCCGGAGTGATGCGTGAGTAGTTCATCCTTGGACTACGGGTCCATAGCAGTAGCTAGATGGTTGTCTCTCCAATTTGTGCCATCATGTTTAGATCTTGTGAGCTGCCCTACATGATCAAGATCATATTATTGTAATGCTACATGTTGTGTTTGCTGGGATCCGATGAATATTGAATACTATGTTAACTTGATTATCAATCTATGCCCTATGTTATTTAAGATCTTGCATGCTTTCCGTTACTCGTAGATGATTTGGCCAAGTAGATGCTTGTAACTCCAAGAGAGAGTATTTATGCTAGATAGTGGGTTCATGCCTCCAGTAATCTGGGAGAGTGACAGCAACTTCTAAGGTTGCGGATGTGCTGTTGCCACTAGGGATAACCTAACAATGCTATGTCCACGGTCATATGTATTTGTTTACATTACGCACTTTACTTAATGCAATTATCCGTTGCTTGCAACTTAATACCAACGGGGAACTCGGATGACAACCCGGCGGTGGATTATTAGTCATAGACGCTGTTGGATGACGGTCTATGTATTATGTCGTAGTGCCCAATTAAATATCATAGTAATCATCATGTCATGTATATGCATTGTCATGCGCTCACTATTTGTCAATTGCCCAGCTGTAATTTGTTCACCCAACATGTTAGTTATCTTTTATGGAGAGACACCACTAGTGAACTGTTGACCCCGGTCCATTCTTTTACACTGATTAAACCACCACAAACTGCAAACTGTTCCTTTTTCATTCTCTGCAATTTAATACTCATTTTCCACACCATACGTTTAATCCTTTGTTTTCAGCAAGCCGGTGAGATTGACAACCTCACTGTTTCGTTGGGGCAAATTAGGTTGATTGTGTTGTGTGCAGATTCCACGTTGGTGATCGTAGAGTTGGTCACCACGACGGCTACCGCTCAATCTTTGTCGGCATTCATGGTAAAAAAGATGACCTCGGCAGGGCTCACCGGGTCGCGCTACAACACTTAAAAGTGACCGAATATTTTGTGGAAGAGCACAAAATTTTAATCGAGCAGAATTACGTCGACATGAGACGGCAGAGGAAGAAGGGAGATGTAATCAGAGAGCACAACTCCAGTTTGACGCATTAGTTCAAGAAAAGGCAACTGCTTGAAGCAGAGAGCAGGAAGCCATCTACGGAAGAGGAAAAACTCATATTCTCCTTATCACAGGGCCCCGGGCAGAACGTAACGACCTATCAGTCGTACGACATCGGCGGTTTCAGATTCTGCACCGAGGAAAAGGACAGGTATAGCGAATATCAAAACTCAGGAGTAACTATGCTATTCTACGCCGATGATGAGGCTACTGTCAAGGAAAGATTCTTCGGAAGGATCGAGGAGATATGGGAGCTCAACTACTGTGGAGAGTTGGTGCCAATGTTCCGTGTGAGATGGGCCAAGGACGTCGTCAAAGAAGACCAGTATTTTACCACCATGGTTATACCCAATGCCAAATCGAAGAACGCCTCCGCAAAAAATGAGCCATGGGTACTCGCTAGCCAAGTTGAGCGATGTTTCTTCATTACCGACCCGTCAAAGCCTAACCGTGTTGTCATGAGGTGGGGCAAGAGGAGCATCATCGGAATGGAAGGAGATGCCAACGAGGAAGACTTGGACAAAAACGGCGATCCGAAGATCGAGGAGGAGTTCGACAAGTACTTCGATATGCCGACTACTAGTAAACAAAGAAGGAAGACATCCCTACCTACTAAAGGTTGTTCGTTCACGCGAAGAAATCTCAAGATGCCCGGCCTAAAGTATTCAACCGCGAAGAAGGGAAAGAAAAGAAGCTAGCTCGGAACCGGCCGGGATGAAGAAGACTTTTTTGGTGTATTAATTTGTGTGTGTGTGTGACAGACAATCATATATATGTATATCATGAATAAAATAATGGTATGCTAACAAATGTGTGTATATTCTTTTTTTAATGTATGTATGTTCTTTCTTTAAATATAACCAAAAATGTTTTTTTAAAGAATAACAAATGTGTTTGTGTTTTTTAAAGGAAAAACAAATTTGTTTGTGTTTTTTAAAAGAGATACAAATTCATGCCAACGAATTTTGTGGCGCATCCTCCACCTGGTGCGCCACAGAATTATGGAATTCTGTGGCGCATCTGCGTGGGGATGCGCCACAGAATTCTGGCACTTAGCCATATTTTTGGCTCGGCCTTCTCTTTCGCTCCCACGTACACACACGCGCCCACGCACGCGACGCACCCGACACGCGCGCCCACGACGCGCCCGGCGACGTCCTCCCCACGCCGGCCACCTCCCGCGCCGGCGACCTCCTCTTTCGCGCCCCGCCCTCGCCGCGCCCCTCCCTCCAAGCGCCCTCGCCGCGCCGTGCCCCGCCCTCGCGCGCCCCGCACCTCGACACCGACGCCGCCGGCCTCGACACCACCGTCCTCTCCATCCCCTCCCCGAGGTGCTGCCTCTCTTCCATCCCTCTCCCTCCCCTCCACACCTGCACATAAGGTGTTTGGTGAAATGCCAAACCAAATTTTTTTGAAAAAATTGATGATTTGGTTGTTGATTGCTTGCTGCAAGTAGTTGTTAATACTTCTAGTTGCTGCTAGTGGTGTTTAGTCAATTTTGGAGACCAAAAAAATTTGAAATTTTGCTAAGTTAAATATGGTCACTGTTTAAACATACCTACAAAAATGCCTTCAATTAAGGTTCTAGATGTATTCAAAAAATTATTTTGGGGTTAATTATGAAGTACTAACTTAGTACAAGAGATCCATGAGGGTTAATGTGAAATAGGATCAAGATTTGATGCTTTAGAAATGCTCCAAAGTTGGTACTTTTTAAAGGAAATGAAGATATATATGGATGTGAATTTTCTTATTTTTTTTCTTGTGCAGACCACCGGCTTCGACTACATCAACTATCTCCTCAACTACAGTTCCCCCTTTGGTGAGCTATTGGTTAACCCGGTGACCATGTGTTCTGTGCTACCACGACCATCGTGTCGTGGTTGTTTGTGTTCCGACCAGCGTGTCGTGTATGTGGATGTTGCCGGCCGTAGATACCGGCAACATGATTTGTGAAATCTATGCAGGTAACCATGAGGCCCTTGAGTTTGCCGGAACGTCGATTAACTTCCGTTCCGGCAAATTCGGGTACTCCATATGTCCCTTTTTTAGCAAAGGTCATGCCGAATTTTTTCGTGAATTTTGGCATGACTTTGCTAAAAATAGGACATGTGGAGATGTGGATGTGGTATTGTGTTTGTTGTCGGCCGGCAGATGTGGATATGTGTTTGTTGTTGGCCGGCCGGAGATGCCGGCAACATGATTTGTGAAATGTCTGCAGGTACCCATGAGGCCCTTGAGTTTGCCGGAACGTCGATTAACTTCCGTTCCGGCAAATTCGGGTACTCCATATGTCCCTTTTTTAGCAAAGGTCATGCCGAAATTTTTCGTGAATTTTGGCATGGCTTTGCTAAAAACAAGACATATGGGGTATTGCGACTAATGCATGGGCCGGGTATCTTAGTACTTAATTAAGTGATTTTTTTCTTATATTTGGTGTACTAACTTCGACATTTTTTTCTTATAGGTGAGACGAACATGGCTGACAATAACGAGGCCGGGGGTTCTCGAACAGGAGGCGAGGAACCGATAGAGGAAAATAGTATGATTCAGACGGTCATCGCACAGGCAGTGACAACGACGTTCACGTCGATCTTTACTACCGTCTGTGAGTCTGTCAGGGTTTGGATTGAGGGAGGGAGAAAAGGGCCTCCCCCAGTGATCAGCTTCGGCTCCAACAAGTACTCAATCAATGTGCCTACTACAGAAGATGCACCCCCAGCATCCCCAGAGGTAAAGAAGAAGAAGCACAGGAAGAGAAGTAAGCCAGCTCCTAAGACGACTATCCGGGGGTATGAAGACATGGTATCACCCCGTGCGGATGGCTTGAGCCGAGTTCATGAAGCTGGTCAACCGATCCTGTCTCGGGAGCTGCTCCACCTCGCAGACGGATGCATGCTCTCTTTGCAAAATGCTATCTTGACGCGAGAGAGCAACCTTCTTAAAGAAGATAATCCAAATTACCCGGTGTTCACTGTCAAGGTGCCAAAAGACTTGGCCGAGTTCGTCCATGAAACCCCCGCGGATCTGTTTTTCATATCGTACGAGGACGTCTTCAGGCTGTTTCACTTTAGATGACTGGACTATAACTTGGTCCGCCTATACGCGCTCAACCAGGCGATGAGGATCAGGAGAGATAATACCCGTACATCAAGGTAGTGGATCCCTACTACATGCGTGACAGCCTGCTGGTGGAAGGATCAACGACACGGGCCAAGGCCACGAAGTTCCTCCAGAGAATCATGCTGAACAACAAGGATAAGAACAGCTTTCTTATGCCTTTCTTTTCCGAGTAAGTACACATCGGTCGCCGCCGTCGTATCTTATGCTTTCTTATAGATTTCTTCCGTTGTTGATCCTTTCCAACATTCCGTTTCAATTGTGTTGAGCAGTGACGAGTACGCAGTACTCATCGTCGTAAGCCCGAGGTGGTCCATTGCCACTTATTTTGACTCGGGGAGTCTTAAATACTACAACAGAATAAAGGGTGTTCTCGATGAGGCTCTCGAGGGCTATGCCCAAAAGGGAGGCCACTTCCACAAAGAAAAGAATGGGAACGTTTAACGAAGGACAACAAACACATTTTCTGGCATGGGACCGGGTTCCATTGCATCAAGCATGCGCCTGGCAGCGTGAAGGATGCCTTCTACGTCCTCCATCACATTAAAGGGCTTGTCCGGGATGTAGAGACAACGAGGTGGCCATCTAGTCTCCAAGAATGGAGCAAAAATGCGGGGGAAATCACCGATTCTGAGCTTAGAGAAGACTTCCATCGCATCCAGAGGCAGTTATCGCAAATCATTTTGGAAGATGTCATGGAAGCAGGGGGTCCTTACACAACGCCAGAGGTAGGATGTATTGTAAAAGAAAGCCTTGCCTCACTCGATAGAAGTGCTTCTTTATTTTTTTTATTATAGACTTATCCACTTAATTAGATGAATAAATCATACTCTATTTATATTATTAATCAAATATATATCCCAATTCATCTCCAGGGTTGTCTAAGTGGGAGATCGAAGAACGCTAGACAAGCAAAATGACATGAGGACGTGGATGACGAAAGACTGCTATAAACCGTTCCCGGAGCCGATACACCAGAAGGCTCAATCCTACAAGTGGAGCTAGACGTGTTCTCCGTCAGCGACCCAGCAAGAGACCCCAGCGGCGACTCAAAAAGAAGAGACTCCAGCGGCGACTCAAGAAGAGACTCCAGCGGTTCCTCCCGCACCCTCGACAAGTGGGCTGAGGCTGAGAAGCCAGATTCAAGCAATCACTAGGGCCCACTTATCATCGTCGGCTCCTGCGCCCCACGCTGAATCTGGCTTCTCAGCCTCAGCCCACTTGTCGAGGGTCTATGCGGGAGGAACCGCTAGAGTCTCTTCTTGAGTCGCCGCTGGAGTCTCTTCTTCTTGAGTCACTTCTGTGGGGTCTCTTGCTTGGATGGTGAAATGGCACATCGTTGTATCCATCTCCAGGGTTGCATCAGAGGGAAATCGATGAGAACTTTATTTGTACTATGACTTATGTGACATGAGATGAACTTTTGTACAATTAATTTGGCACTTAATTGCCACTATATATGTATGTATCTCGGGCTCTAAGTGGTGATGTACATATTTATCTGTCTGTTTTAATACTATGTCAAAATATATTACTGTTTCTATTATTTTCTGTAATATACCTGTATTATTGTCAAATACAGCAAATAATCGATAATACAACAAATAATCGATAATATATATAGCAAATAATTTAGTGGCGCACGGTAAATAATTTTGTGGCGCACGAACAAAGTGCGCCACAGATACATTATTGTCAAATACAGCAAATAATCGAAACTCTTTCTGTGGCGCATGGAAAATAATTTAGTGGCGCACTCTGGAGGTGCGCCACAGAATTGTATACTATTTGTGGCGCATGGTTCTGTGCGCCACAGAAATAATATTTTTGTGGCGAGGATTCTGTGGCGCACCGACCATGCGCCACAGAAACAGTTTTTTGGTGCGCCACAGAAAGGCACTTCCCTACTAGTGTCAAAGAGGCTCAACTCGATAGGGAGCTCAAGGTTCGCTCCACCGACACCACACACATGAGCTCGCCTCAACGAGCTTTCTTTGCCAAGGAGGTGGAGCGCATCATGAATGAAGGAGAGGAGGGCAAGGGCTATGGATATCGAGACCCAAGAATGATCTACATTTTCTTGATTTATTTGGAGTGCATTTTGGTGGTTGTCTGTGCTGGTGGCCGAGACATTGGTGGTCGAGACTATGTTGGCAAAGCCATTGTCGACCGGACCTGATTTATGTATGTTTTGGTAGCCGGATTTGATGTTGTCAGAGCATCTCCAGCGACACCCCTCAATAGACCCCGAAGGCCCAATGGTGGTCCGGACGCAA
This sequence comes from Poa pratensis, assembly GCA_947311845.1. NCBI lineage: Eukaryota > Viridiplantae > Streptophyta > Magnoliopsida > Poales > Poaceae > Poa > Poa pratensis. Next base: position 90,099,462 of record CAMZMU010000041.1, read on the forward strand.
AAAAACACCCATAGCGGCACCCACCAAGTGTCGGGGCGAGCCATTTTGTGTCTGGCACCCCCGGAAGGGCCCCCCAATAGGCTCATTTGATTGACTGTTGATTTGTGGCCTAGTTTCATTGCTTCATTTTGTCCAATAAGCTATGGATAGCGACGACAAATTCATGTTTTTCCAAATGATGGGGGAGGCTGCAGCCCTTGCGGCCGACGATGAAGAGAATGAGATGGTCATGGACGCTCTTCTAGATGCGCAAGCGGCCGAGATTGACGCCGTGCCAAAACATGGACGGTCAGAGAAAGGGAGACTGGCCAACAAGTACCATTATAGATCAACTGGGCACATGCTCTTGTTCAATGACTACTTTGCCGAGAAACTGGCGAACTTCCCTCATGAATTTCGCGGCGCTTTAGAATGAATAGGGAAGTGTTAAGGATAATTGTACATGGTGTTTTGAAATATGATGACTAGTTCGAGATGAAGAGAGATTGCACCGGCCTTTTTGGATTTTCATCCCTTCAGAGTGCCGGTTGCCGTACGGTGTCTTGCATATGGAGTTCCCACAGATTTATTGGATGACTATCTCCATATGTGTGAATCCACCGCCATCGAAGCCACCTACAGTTTTTGCAGGGCAGTGGTGAAAGTGTTTAGAAAAAAATATAAGAGAACACCAAATGAAGCAGACACAACTCGTATCTTGGCACATTTTCTATATTTAAATTACTATTCAACTTTGCAATGAAGTTTTTTTTAGAATTTAGATAAAAATGATCAAAAACAAATTTGGGGTGGTAGTTTGGGGGGGGGGGCTGTGGGCAGTGTCCGACACTCCTAACTAGGACTCAATTGGGGGTGCCGGACACGAATTTGGAGGGTGCCGCTGGAAATGCTCTCATAGAATGTTTTATTGCAATCAAAAATGAAAAACAAGCCGACCAATTTGGGGTGCCGTTTAGATGTGCCAGTGCGGGAGGCGAACTGAAAATGTCCGGACAAGTGTCTGACACCACCCAAATCGTGTATGTTTTGGTGGTGTCGGACAAAATTTAGGTGGCGCCTGAGAGCATCTCCAGCGGGGGCCTCCAAATACGTGTCCGACACCCCCCAATTGGGGGGTGCAGCCCACAGCGGCGCACTCCAAGGCCCGCCCCCAAACGGCGAGAACGGGTCGAACACCTTGCGGGCATATTTTGGTTCAAACTGATGCAAAAAAAAAGATTCAAATTTCATTCAAATTTGACAAACGGCTAGGTGTCCTAATCCGAGCCTACTCCTCGTCGGAGTCGTCCATCCACGAGTCGTCGTCCTCCTCCTCGTCGAGCACCACGTAGGTGGAGGACGATGTCGCACGGGCGCGGCGCACGGCTGCAGGAGGCGCCACCGGAGGAGGACGTGGCCGCCGTTGCCACCGAGGTTTAGCTGCCCGTACTGGAACATCTCCCACGCCTCCTCGGTACCGATGGTGCGGCCTCTTCTGCGGCTGTTGCCCGACTCGTTGTTGTTTGCCATTGTTGCGGCAACGGAGGTGGGTGCGGCGATGTTGAAGAGGAGAATGTGGGGAAGCGAAGAGGTGAGTGCGGCGATGGGTGTGCGGCGAGGGGGATTTTTATATGCTCGACGATGGAGGTGAGCGGTGCGCAAGCATCCGCGTCGGCGTAAATGCATTGCGTGACGCCGACGCATCGACTGCCGCGCACGCTGTCGCCGGAGTTAATGCGACGCGTGGTCCCAGATTTGCCGCCGTGTCGTCGCCTCGCCTCCCGTCCCGTCCAGTCGTCTTGGAGACCGCCCGGCGACTGCGCGTCCATTAAACGCGGCGGAACGGCCTCCTGCGCGCCCTCATGAACACGGGCACGGCGCGTTGTGTGTATGACGGGTGGGGGCGGCCTGTTGAAGGGCATGTCCACCCCATATCCAGCACCCCCGAGAGGGACTCTAAACTTGGGGGCCTTTCAGGGGTGGCGGACACGATTTCGCTCGGCCCTGACCTTTGGGGTGCCGCTGAGAGCGTTTTTTTTTACGTCCGCACCACTAGTTGGACTATTGGGGGACCATTTGAAGGGTGCTGGTGGAGATGCTGGATGGAAATGTTACTAGTGTTATTTAGGACAAAAGATACAATGAAACCTGCATGCCAGACGTGCGGAGTACGCTGCTCTTTTTGTTTTTTATTGCGGTACAAAAGCAAAGGTACTTCTTCTGTTGCCCTGACGAACGTGCGCGTGTGTACGTTGCAGGAGTAGCAATTGGCAATTGAATTGTTTCCATCAATTGACTACCTACAGGTACCCGCTAGCTTAGCTTGTGCTAGCTCCTGCTGCCACTCCATACAGTACAGTGGTGGGCTAGTGGCTATGATTTGATAGGAGGAGGAGAGTGCATCAGGCTTTTGGCCCATCTCGTCTCGTCCAGCAGCAGCGGGAGATACGCCGCCGTGCTGGGTCCCGGCGGTCCTCGGGTCTCGAGTCGAGCCTGCCACCGCCGCCAAAAGCAAGCCGGCGGAAGCGGCGGCCACATGCCGCCCGGTGCATCAACGGCGTGCGTGGGTACGAACGGTGCAGCTACGTACCTACGGATGCGTCTAGATTTACTCCAACGTCCAATCAGTCTGCAGCTGCACGACCCTTCTCGACTAGACGAAGGAGATATGACATTACCACAGGTCCGCATGCAGCGGCATGGAGCTTTTATAGTTCAGCAGCGATGAAAAGATGGTTCCTTCCGCACCACGGCCGGCCGCCATGGAAGGCAGTGTTCACGCTTCATCAACCCCAGTACGTTTTTGCCAAAAACAATAAAAAATCACGTCTCTCAACTATCATTTCCGGCTCATTTGTTGTGGCTTGTTTTTGTCATGTTATCCACTTCGGAGGGATGCCAACTTTGCAACAACATATGTACGCACCTACAGAATATATATACCCAGATATAAAGGGTTTTTGCTAACTCTCACCTGTTATTCACGGCTCATTTAGTTACATGGCGCCATGCCACTCATTGTTGGTGCATGCTAAGCCAGTAAGCAAATCAAGTCCATAGGCTCGTTTTTTGTCATTTCCCTACTTGGGTGGGATGCCAAGTTGTAAAAGAACGGTTTTGGCAACATATGTGCGTACGTGCAAAAATACCCAAACTGAAAAGAGTTTTTGCTAACTCCCAACTATCATCTGCGGCTCATTTAATTATGCATGTTTGTTGCCAAACTGAAAAGGCTTATCAAATTGGTGCATATATAGTTGTCTAGTGTGGCTCCTTCTTCCCATTTTTCCACTTGGACTGGATGCCAACTTTGCAAAAGGACGGTTTGACAACACATGTCGTGTAAGAGATATGAAAATTTTCAAATTAGTAACTCTCAGCTACCGTTTGTGGCACATTTAATTATGTCTCTCAGTGCGCCACCTCATTGTTAGTTCTAAGCTATTAAACTAACTGATTTCGTTCATAACTATCGCTTGTGCTTTGTGGCTCGTTTTTGCCATTTTTTCACTTGGAAGGATGCCAACTTTGCCGAACGGATAGGTTTGACAACGTATATATGTACTCAAATTGAAGAATGTTTGCTAATTCTCAGCTATTATCTGTGGCTAGTTTATTTATGTCTATTTGTCCATAAATACCCGATTGTGGCTCGATTTTCACGTTTCTCATATGGGTGGGATACAAAATTAGATAATGGAGGTTGGACAATCTATACTTGCAAAAAATAACCAAATTCAATAGTTGCGCTAACTATCTAATATTATGGCTCATTTATTTATGTCTATTAGTGTGGCTCATTCTTGTTGTGTAGCTATTAAAATAATCAGATTGCTCATTGGTCCCACTTGGTCGGGACGCCAACTCAATGAAAGTGAGGTTTGATAATATTTGTAGCGTGCAAGAGTATAAATAATACCCAAATGAACAACCATTATTCGTAATAAACTATTGCCCGGTTAGCAACAATACAGTGGGATAAATACAAAGAGAAAACATAAAAATGTACTACTTCACTCGAGGTTTAGATCAAAGGAGGGGATTTTAGGATTTTCATGCGCACAACATGTTTCACGCCTCCTTCTGGTCGCATGTTATGTGTACTGCGGCATGAGGAAAGGGACATACAAGAGCTACAACTAGATAGTTTCAGTACCAATTTAATCATGTTGATAGTTCAGACGGAATAAGAAGCCGTGTGTGACAGTTTAAAAACAAAATTTGGTAAGACTCTAGACATTTATCTAATGTACATTGGACTGACCCTAGTTTCACACTCCCGAAACATGGTAAACATGGTGTTTGATGCTATAAAGTATTATCGTATGATCTATGTCATGTTTGTGTAGATCTTTTTGTCCTATGGTTGAATGGTTGAATATCTTTGGTTAATTCGAGTTGTATATTGATATGGTACAGTCCTATGGTGACCATTATATTTACCCTAGTTTCACACTGCCGAAGATAAGTGGGGCTAATCCCTAATCCTACGGTATATGGACGTGCACCACTTTCAGCACACGACGTCAAAGACATCCGCGATCAAGAAGGCCCTCGTCCATAAGCTCCATCGACCTAACTAGTTGTGCTATGTGAAGACTTTCCTGAAGGATCTCTCAACCAGACAAACATTGAAAGAAGGTTACAAGATCAACATAACGTGCAAGACATCGAGACCTAGCATGCAACATGGAGACTCATACCACGAACGCCTATTCGTACATACCCAAAACTCATTCTACCAGAGAACGGGCCCCAGAGGAACACATCCAAGCCGAAACCCGAGCCTTCATTGTCTCCATAGCAATAAACCTTAGATTCATATACTCTTGTTAGGTGCATCTATAAACCCGACGAGATCCATCTGATATAGTCTTGTACGATCTTGTAATCACAGCATGAATAAAATTTGAGCAAACTTTATCATCGATCATCTTGATCCTTATATTACCTGTTGGCTCGAGCTCTGCCGAACAAATAAATTCCCTTTCGATTCTCAAAATGAGATTGTCGTGGGATCATGAAAACCATCTTTCGACGATTGGGGTGTGCGCGTCATACATATTGGGTCTACAACAATTCTTCCGAGAAGTTTGTCGACTGTCATACAGATCAGATCTACGTCAACCCTTCAGAGAAGTATGCCTTCCATCAGCGAGTGAAGTGGGTTCCATGCGGCCCCTCGAGATGACGCCCTGGTCCTCTTCCGATGGGGAAGGCAGAACCTCCCGTGCGAGCTTCAAGGTTTATCGTCGCCCGATCGGATGGTTTTTTTAACGGGGAAACACGACCTAGTTGAGCCACGAAGCTCCCAATGTCATTTCGGTATATCAGGTCATGAAGGCATCCATACCTGTATCACCAAGACGACGCCTGGCGAATCCACGACTAGCTCTCAGAGTCTCTACGTAATCGAGGCAATTGGTGTGACATTCATGCGATGACTTCTCACAATAGTGCATTCGGAATGGATAAGAATCCAGAAAGTATGGTGCAATCTTTTTTCGGTCCAAGTAGTCATCATAGTCTCGAACACCATGCCCAATATCCATGAACACTTTCCTCTCATCCCAAAGCTCCGGCGAAAATCACGATCGTTATTTGCTGGGTCTGCGAAAACTAGTCATTCAAAGCAGCACATGACCCATTGTCCTTCGACGGTTCTTGTTGGCTAGCCGTTCAGTCCTCGGTCCTCCGTGTTTGGGAGTGGCATCCAGCTCCGCCTACACAGCTAAAAGAACAATGAGAACAATCTGATTCTTTTCATCATTGTCTACAAGGTTGACGTTCTCTTCCATCATTTGGTGAAACATAATTTCATCGTCGCTATCCATAGCCTATTAAATAACAATTAATTAACAATGAAGTTATGCAATAAATGAACGACAAAGAAAATTATCTATTGGAAAATAGCCGAATACCTTGCTGGTGAGCGGGAGGGAGAAATTGGCGGCGCCGGCAGGACAAGTTGTGGCGGCGCAGAACGACAACTGGGGGCGGCAGCGACTCGAAAATGTGCGTGGTGGCGGTGACGACAAGGGGTTGCGGCGATGAGGACAGACAAGGGGCGGCGGCAGTGGCATGAATCGTCGGCTAGAGAAAAATGGAGGACGTGGTGGGAGGGCAAATGACTTCCGACCTCTGCTACTCCACGTGTATGATAGGCGGTACTTGCCTATCGGATGGCTTGTCCGGGGGTTCTCCAACACCCCGAGGCTGCCCCCAAATTTAAAGGCTCGCTCGGAGGTATCAGACAAAAATCGTCTCGGCCTGAACAATTGGAGGGTGCCGTTGTGGCCGATTTTTTTGGTCCGAACCCCCATTAGAGCATCTCCACCGGCACCCCCAATTGACACCCCAAACGGCCCAATGGGGGTCCGGACGCAAAAATCGCCCATAGTGGCACCCCCGAAGTGTCTGTGTCGAGCCGGTTTGTGTCGGACACTGCCCGGACATGTCCTCCTATAGGCAGCCCCCACTCATCATTGACACATAGCCACGTGACGACGGTTAATGGCGCCGTGCAGGAGGCCGCTCCTCCCGCGGAATGGCGAGGCGTTTCCACATGCGACGAAAGGACGGGACGACGATGGGTTTGCCGCTCGTGTCGCATTTACGCCGGCTCCTGTGTGGCGCCCAGCCTTCCCGGCTTCCCAAGCGTCGCCAGTGCGGCGGAGACGTGTCGCCGCCATTAACTCTGACGCGTCGCGTGCTCACCCACCCAGAGCTTCCCGCCCAGTGCCATCGCTTCCCGCCTCTAGCCTCGACCAGCCGGGCTATAAAAGCACCCCGCTATGCAGCCATTTCACCACACCACCGACGCTCGCCGTAGCCCACACCACCCACGTCGCCGCTATGCCTCGCCACCTCGCCATCACATGGGCCACCCTCAACCAGGCAGCATGTCGTGCTCACCCCACGGCGCAGGACCCAACCCCTCCGCCCTCTGACGACGAGGAAGGCACCTTTGATTTGGGGGAGGTGGGTGAGGAGGAGCCGCAACAGGAGCAGGAGCTGCCGCCGCTCTGGCCTGACCAGGTTGTGGCCTATAGCTAGCCACCTGGCGTAACGAGGTGGCGTACTGTTGGGTCAGATCCGGCTTGGAGGAGGCGAACGACCCCGCGGAGGCAGCCTGCATGCAGGAATAGGTGGAGAGCGCGGAGGCGGAGGCGAGCGGCCACGCTCTCATTGCTGCCGAGCAGGCGGTCTACGAGCAGTTGAACGCCCAGGTGGTGTCGGCCGAGCAGCGGCAGCTCATCGCCTAAGCGGAGGAGCATGCGGCCTCCCAAATGGCCGCCGAGCATGCGGCCCACGAGGAGCTGAACGTGGCGAGGGAGGCGAGGCTAGCGGCACAGCCGGATGCACTTTGCTTGTCGCAGAGCGCGCACCGGCAGGAGAGGCGCGTGCGCTCGCACTAAGCCAAGGCAAACGACGACGAGGCTTGCCCTAGCGGCGTCTAGTTAGGTTTTAGTTTAAATTTCGTAATATTGTATCAAGTTTTAGTTTAAATTTCAACCAAAACGGTCGCCACATTTACGCCGACGCCTGCGCAGCATCCAGCCTTCCCGGCTTCCCAAGCGCTGCCAGCTTTAAAGGCTGGCGCCAGTTAAATTTGTATGAGTTTGAATAAAAGTTCTATTTCCATTTTACTATTTTGGTGCCCACAAGGTGTTTGATGTTTTGCTCTATTTTTATGTACGTTTGGGGGGGGGGGGGGGCGGTCGTTTGGCGGGCACCGCTGAGGGCACCACCCCCGTGTGGCGGACTCGGCCCTGGTGGAGATGTTCTTAGGCCTTTAAGAAATCGTTTGGCGGGTGCCGGTGGAGATGTTGTTAGAGCAACTCTAGCAGATACCCGATAAATCACTCGACCTAGTAAAGTCCTGCCGATATGCGCGGTGGGCCATTTTTGTGGCCCAACCAGATACCGCATATTGGGCCGCGCCGGAAAATTTATCCGGGCCTCCGGATAAGCGGTGGCTCCGGCGGTATATAATCGGGCCGGAGGGTCGGATAGGGTACCAGTTCCGGAACCCTCCCCGCTTTTCGCCCCCTCCATCGCTGCGCTCTGCCCTCTCCGGCGAGCGATTCAGTGAGCTCAGTCGCGACTCCTCCTCCCCGATAGCAGATCCATGGCGGGCTCCTCTCTGCGTGGCCGAGGCCATGAGCCTCCAGAAGACGAGGAGGCCCGCCGCTGCCGCTCGGAGGGCGCGTGCAAGCGCGGCTCGTACAAGAGCGTCCGGTGAGCGGGGCTCCTCCTGGCGATGGCAAACGACGCGGAGGTGAGCAGCTCCTCCTATGACCGGAGGAGGAAGGCGGCGGAGCCACATGAGGAGGTGGAGGAGGAGTACCGCCTGCCTCCGCTGCCTCCGGGCGAGGTCGTCGTCAGCTGCGCCCAGCGTGGCAGTGGGGCAGGGAGCATGGCAGTGCTCTTCGACGACCTCATGTCGGTCTTCAAGCGCACCGACGACACCAACGACGAGCTCGTGCTCTCCACGGTCGCGAGGGGGGCGGGAGCTCCCGACGCGACGATGGACGAGCACGAGCTCGCGTGGGCGGTGCGCCAGATCTACGAGTAGGAGGAGCTCGGCTTCTAGATCGAGCGGCGGACGTGCTCGCCGGAGAAGAAGTAGTTTAATTTCTCGCATCGTCGTAGTAGAACTATCCGTTTACTTTCTGTCTGAATATTCAATACAGTTTCGTGTATCTCTGCGCTAGCTCTTCTCGTACCGGATATGGTACCAGTTCCGGAACCCTCCGCCGCTTTCCGCCCCCTCCACCGCTACGCTCTCTCCTCTCCGGCGAGCGATTCAGTGAACTCTGCCGCGACCCCCTCCTCCCCGATAGCAGATCCATGGCGGGCTCCTCTCTGCGCGGCGGAGAACGTGAGCCTCCGGAAGACGAGGAGGGCGCATGCAAGCGCGACTCGTACAAGAGCGGCCGGTGGGTGGGGCTCCTCCAGGCGAGGACAAACAACGCGGAGGTGGGCAGCTCCTCCCGTGATCGGAGGAGGAAGGCGGCAGAGCCACAGGAGGACGTGGAGGAGGAGTACCGCCTGCCTCCGCTGCCTCCGGGCGAGGTCGTCGTCAGCTGCGGCCGGCGTGGCAGCGGGGGCACGAGCATGGCGGTGCTCTTCGACGACCTCCTGCCGGTCTTCAAGCGCACCGACGACACCAACGACGAGCTTGTGCTCGCCACGGTCCCGAGGGAGGCTGAATATTCAGGTTCAGTTTCATGTATCTGTTCTACGCTAGCTCTTCTCATACCGGATAATCAGTATCTAGCTCACCGGATACGATTTATCTGGTACGAGAGTTGCTCTTAGCAGTACTAGATATTCTGTGTGCAGCTATTGTAGAATGATGTCATGGTTTGTACTGTGACGGGCAGCCTGTTTACGTACCATCTCATCTGCCATGGGGTATGGGCTGACCCGTCCAATCGTCATGAAGGTTATGTACGAAATATTCGCTCCACCCTAATCTCTCGTCACGCCGCGTGCTGCTCGAAGCTACACGTTGAGATATCGGCCGACCAAAGCAAAACCGTATCCTGCCTCTGCAGGGTACTGGGACGTACAACCAAATGGTACTGTTGTGTTGCGTTGTGTAGTACACACGACACGGACACGGGCCCTCCTCCCTCATGACGTCCCATCAAACAAGAGAATCAAAGGCAAATACCGCTAGCCAGATATTTGCCAATACAACCACTTGGACTTGGTGGTCAACACCACGCGCAAATCTCCGCAAAATCTAGACGGACAGGATATGAGCTGGTAAAAAAATCCTTGGCTCTTTTGTTCTTGGTTCTATTCCGTTTTCAGCAAATTACCTGTTTCCAATTTAGATCTAGCCGATATCTCCCTCAAACCACGAAACCAAATCGCAAAACATTTCAGTTTCTTCCAACTCAAGGTATGCTATAGGACAGAATATTTTAGGAAACTTGGATGTGCCGTGAATAGGCAACATCCAACTTTCTATAAGGTCCTTGCTTGAAGCAGCATCATAGGTAAATCCAAAGGCTGATTCTCATGTACCCAATGGGTTCAAATGAATGCAAAACCTCCATACTGGATTACAAAAAACCCTTCAAATTCACATAAAGCGCAACTCGGTACTTGCTCGAAGTAGAACATCCGACAGCTCAGCCCAGGTTTCTCACAAAATATACAAAAAAGATGATGCGTGCAACAATTCAATACCTTTTCACCGATTTATCTTTTTGTGTTATATTGGCAATTGAACTTCGTCTCAGGATACTACGATGTAAGTTTTGTCCTATAACAGCAGATAATCACATGATTCTGTCCTTACAAAGGGGGTACGACCTGTTGAAACCTATGTCTTTTTTCAGTAGCATAGCATAAATCGGGCTTTCCATTTATATTACAGGAAAGGGATACAACACGGCCCCTCGTCTTTAGTGTACACATGGCCGGGAGGAAGTGACTAAAAGGTCCTAGAGTATTTCTTGATTTCGTACAGGATTGTGGATATGGAAACCAAGTCCTTGTTCAGGGCAGAGCCACCATTGAGCCTCTTCACGCACTCGGTCAGCCTGGTGTAGTACAGAAGCAGCTGCGTGAGGGCTGCTTTCAAGATCTCCATTCCACACAGGAAGTTGCTGAAAGATGTGATGACGTCTTTGTGCATTAGCTCGATTGCCGCCTTCCATCGGCTGGCAAAATCCTTCACCAATGGTTCCACGTCGCCAATGTTGGCCTTGTCTGAACTTGAAGCAGCATCTTCCGCTAATAAAATTCAGGCAAAGGAGATGTCATTGTAAAGAAAGAAAGAAAGAAAGAAAGAAAGAAAGAGGAAAGCACAATGCTGTAACAGGATTCTACTACTTACATGTACGTGTTTTGACAAACTTGATCAAAACACTGAAATGCTCCAGAAGCAATTCCTCCTGCAGAAATATTTATGCATCGAATCAGCCTACTCCAAAGATAACCTAACAATTACAGGTCCAGAAATGTGGCTACAATTTTTTTAGGGATGACACGGACATGTTCAGCACTTCGACAAGTCACAAACTGCAGTTCTCTCTTTGCTTAGCTTGTTAGTAAGATCTAAACTGTTCAGCAATATGAAAACGCCTCTGTTGCGAATGGTGACCGTCAACCTTTGCTTATTGTGGATGCCTATTTCAACTCTAAACCAGGAATTTCACCAGTAAAATCAAGGAATGTGGTGAGCAGTATTTCGCTAGCCACAGAAATTCCACTCCATCAATAAGACGAGGTGCATACCACATAAATTGCAATGTTGCTCTTGAGAACCTCCTCAAAGTGAAGTTGTGCTTTCCCACCGTCAGTGCCAGCTTCCTGTATTAGGAAGATCAGAATAAATTTGGACAAAACAACGCGTGCAGTATTTTTCTACACTTAAAAACATTTCCAACAGAAACAGCTGGCAATTGTGATACCAACCCAAAAGTACCAACCTTCAATATGGCAATCGTTAAATCATAGTTGTTTATCAGGAAAACAGTTTGCAACTTGGGTTTAGGGAACATCTTGGCCAACTTAACAAGCAAGTCTTCAATAGCCATCCGTAATCGCTCAAGATTAAGATCAAGCTGCAAATGTACAAACCACTTGAAGCGAGGCTACAGTAACAGTATTTCTATTGCACGGCACAGTGGTGAATAATTTTGGAAAAGGTGAACAATTGGGTCGACCTGGATGTGAAACTGACCTGACCATCCCCATATTCAACATTGAGATGAACAAGAGATGCTGTAAACTCAGCATATCTCCTAGTGACATAGTGGGGATGTACATCATCCTCCCAAAGAGTCCTAATATTAGCATTCCGCAGGCTGCTCAGATGCAAGTCAAAGACCATCTTGAAGCGAGGCCAAAGTGACATATTAACCTGTCCATTGTGCAAAACATAAAAGATGATTCAAACAAATTTTGGAATGTGGAATAGAAGACAGACTCTCATGCAATTTAGGATGGGCTCTCCCAAAAGTTAACCCCGACGCAAAGTTGATTTAAGTTTAAGGAACAAACAAGGGGGTCAGAACAAACCTTGTCTAGGTAAGAGTCCAAACATGGAATTCGCCGCCTAAACATGATAAGCTGCATACAATACCAAATCCATTTAGATTTCTGTTTTGTAACAATACCAATCCTGCTAGCACGCTTTGCAACATATCAATTTACACAAGGTTACACTACTTTATGGATTACGTGAAAGTATCTTGCAAATAAACGTGGCTAAGTTTCGCAATTTTCTGGAGAAAGCCAGCCAGAGTAATGTAGAAAAATACATAAATTGACAATCATCTGTTGATACCTGGACTAGTGAACAATTAAAATTGGAATAATGATGGTTTACATATTACTGGGATGACCATCCCTCTACACTACCAGAAAGGCTGCAACAGTTTTCAGAACAAAAGTTTTAGGTTTTATTCTACAACAGGAATAAACAATTTAACTAGTTATTCCTTCACAAGATAAAGAAAAATACCTGGTGCTGATGCATTATTCGGATCATAAGCATTATTCCTATTGCATCGTAGCAGTTCAGAAGTACAGCATTGAAATATTCATCGACAACTTGAATTGGTCCTGAATGAAACAATAGACTTTCAAATCATATGCATCCACCATAATTATGACAAAGGTGGTAAGCTTAATGCCAACTGCACCTACATAGTGGCACTATAGTATGATGAGGATAAGAAAAGAAACTATGTAGCTTATGGCCGTTAGAAATAACCATAAATTACAGAACTACAATAGGTTCATTTTCCCTTTTGCCCCAATTTGTTTAGTATATTTGTGTAATTTCGATACTTTTGTCAAAAGTAAAACTTTAATAAGTTTGGCCAATTTTATAGAGAAAATTATCGACATCTATAATACCAAACTAATACTGTTGTGTCCTTTACTTCGAAGGTTGTACGGGTAGTTCACCGGAGGCCGTGGCCGGCGGTGTCGGCTAGGCGCCGTGGTAGGAAGCAGGAGATTGGGGAATTAGAGAACTAGATTGGATCGGGAGAGCATATAGGGTAGAGAGAGACTTTCGTATATTGCTTAACCAAAAGGTACGGGATACAAGTCCTCTTATAGGAGGACTAGCGCCTAGGACTAGTAGTAGTATTCAACTAGGACTCTTTATTGACTCTCACGTAATTAACCTGGACACTTATTATGGAAACTGCCACCTATACTATTAACGCCACAACAAATACACTATAAATATATTTGATGATGAATCTATAGTGTTAATTTGATATTATAGATGTCGATACATTATAAACTTGGTCAAGCTTACAAAAGTTTGACTTAGAACAAAAGTTATATGCCTTACACTTTGAGGAGAAGGGAGCAAGATAAAACATGACGTGACAGAGAGAACAGGAAATGCAAATGCAGGATGGAACAAACCAGCAAAAATATCTTGGAATAAGGATTCTTCACCAAAGAAATCATCAGAGAAAAGGTACCTGCAGTCAGTTGATATATCCTCAGGCTGCCATTTATCATTGTATATTAAGAAACAAAAGAAACAACAATCTTACTCGGAAGTAGCTGTATCAATCAGAAGTTTCTGTAAGCTTCTGAAAAGAACTTCATATGGATACTTCTGTGACTTGGCTTCGGCTATATGAGGTATCAATGCAGGCTGGTCAATATCCTGATATACCAAAACGCACAGGACAAACAGAGATTAACCATTGTAGTTGTTTCTTGATAGAGTAAATTGAACAATCAGCAAATATATTTGATTGGCAGATCCCTTTGCACCAAATACTGCAACATATGAGTACCACATATTCATGAAGAGTTCTTCTATGGCCATAGTCAATGGCTACTAGTAGCAGAGAAATTAGAGCAAGTTCAATAAACCGAAACTTCGGTTCTATTTTATCTGCAAGACAGAACGGGCGTGGCAAGGAAAGTTTCATTAATACTAGATTTCTCAGCGTATACTGTAGAGAAAGGTATATGGGATTTGTTTGGAGGCTTGTCTCGAAACTAGCAACACTTAATTTGTATTCTATAGTTGAGGCACCTATTATTTTGGTCGTGAACCAATCAATGGGCTGTACTCATGCTGCATGCTAGACTTTATGTGGCTTGTTTTGGTCATAACCCAAATATAGCTTGTCGGTGCTATAGTCTTACAGAAGTCTGTATAAGTTCCCAAGAAGCATGTAGCTCACAAGTAGCTGAGTGATGAATTGCATTAAACTATCCAAATGAAGTATCACTATGTCATGATTAAATTACCTTTAATACATTTATTCTTTCACCTAGAGCAAACACTGAAGACCGGGCTTTCAGAGGTTCTTTTCCAATAGAGAAAAGGTAGCCTGTACTTCTAGTTTCAACTCCAAGTAAATCGGTGGAGGTTGCTATATCCAGCTGTAATTTCTCTAAAGCTTGTATATAAGCACGAAAATGTGCACTCAGCACCTGGAAATTGGAAGCGATAGTAGAAATGGCATCAGAATAAATAATAATTAGTGTAAGATATCCAAGAAATTAATGAAGGTCAAATGGTCAATACATCTATATTTTCTTGTATTGTCCAAATAAGATATGAGCCGTACAGAAATATTAAAGAAGGTGGTATACAGTCCATATAAAGGTAGAGGAAATGCAATTACACAAAGTAAATTAGAGAAGGGACCAGAATAAATCAAGGACTTCTCTTAAAAAATAGAATAAAGCAAGGACTGACAGCGGTTAGTTGCAACACAGATATGCCTTTGCATCCTCTCATCCTCAAGCCCTCTCAATGACCGAGCTAGTATGCTACCACTCTACACTCTCTAGTACACCCTTTGTTTCATTGTAAATGTCTTCAGCCCACCATGTGCACAGGCTTAATGTGAACTTACCATGCTTACCCTCATTATTAGAACGCCACAATACTACTATCAACGTATATCCTGGACAATTTTGTGACCCAGGTGCATAGCTTCAGGCATTGATAGTAGTATCTCCCAGAATAGGTCCTAGTATATCCTGGACAATTTTGTCGAAGAATAGGACCTATTCTGGGAGATACAATGAGTTACAGGCGTATGATCATTATCTTTCAACCGGATTCTACTCCATGTCTAGATGGTGAAAAGAACGAAAGGACAATCAATGAAAAAACCTATGAGATCACATTCAGTGTAACACTCACCTTATTCATGGTATCAATGTAAGCCGCACGAACTTCTGCATATATCTCCTTAGCATGTTCCTTAAGGAAAACTATTGTGTATCTACAGTGAAGAGAACAAGGACAAAACAACTTGAGAAATTATACACTTGGAAAGAATGAGTGAAAAACGCACATCATAGCCAATAAAACAATATATATATGTTATGGGCAATTTAATCATATGACCATATTTAGTGTTGTAAACTGGGGTTTTAAAGAGAGATGGAGGGAGGCAAGGTACAATAGTAACTGTTCTTCTCTTATCTGTGTATTTCAATAACTAAACTCATGGACCTTTATAGTAGTCTTTCCCCGTCAACAGGAATACCACTCAGACTTGATAACCTAGCCTACTAGGACATGGACTCATACTAGGCTAACTTGGACTCAATTCACTGACTCAACTAGGGACCCTTGCAATCCCTTCAACCCTGATGGAGCTTGCCACAGAAGGTCTCACGAAGGCTTAAATAATCCTAGCTATCCAGGTTTTCGACCAAAGGGGGGTCTAAATTTCAAAAGGACAATAATGGCAAACTCGTAAATTTCGATAAATTACTTGAATTACATGGAGAGTTAATAAATATAGCAACTTTCATGTTTGGTAAACATGAGCCTCAGTAACGCTCTATGCCAAAAACCATGAATCATGCATGTCCTTTGGCGAGGATTCTAAATTACATAAATCTGGCACAAAGTAATTTACCATCTAGCGCACTTTTTTTTTGAAGCACGAAGCCATTCTACAATCTAGGGTTAAAAGTGGAAATAAAATATCAAGGTTAGAGAGTAGGCGTACTTGTATTTAAGGACACTCTGCTGTAGAATCTGAATATTTGTTTTTGGTTTTCTCAAGGCATAGAACTTTTGGATGATAAACTCGAAAATCTGCAAGAAAATATTTACGGATAAGCAATAGGACTCTGTTGTAGCATTATAATTTTTTTAATTGGCTACATACAAATAAAAAATGAGCAAGAAACATATCGGATGCATTTCTTGTCTGCAGGTAGACTTATTCATAATTTCCATTAAACTACTATACTATATTAGTGCAAGCTAACAAATATCAGGTCGATTCCTTATTTTGTATGGAAATATCAGCCAGTCCAGCTAGTATGCTGATAGTGACTGACAGCACCACTCCACAGTTGCAGCATTTTATGTGCTATATCAACTTCATCAAGTACAACATTAGCCTGAATAAAAGAATTATCAACAACATATAACCCTTTTTCATAATAAAATAATTCAGTTCTACCAGATAAACCCTGACATCTCAATCTAAGTAATTGTAGAACAGCACCCAACTGTATCAACATAATTATGCAAGCCAGAGGCATGGCACATTATCCCCGACACCACATTAAGCACATTATATAAGTATATAAAAGACATAATGTTTTATACCAAATAATCACATATGAAGATGAAACACATGCTACGCATAATGGAAGATGATCTGCTAACGTTCTTATGAGCACATGAATTTGAAACATTAGAAGTGAAAGCCAGCAAAATTGGTTTCAAACCTTTGATACTGCTTTCTGCCGAAGTCTCTCAACCTCAGGCTGAACATCTTTTAGAGCCTTGGATGATTTAACCATGGAGTCGGCTTCAATGAATTTTATTTTTTTGCTTAGAATCTCAACTGTTTTCAAGTATTCATCATTAACCTGTGGAATTGTTGGATAAAGCATTATGAGTGAACCATCAAAGAATACTTTTTCAAGAAAAGAACCATCATATACTGAACTGAAGACAGCTTCAACTGCAAGAGAAGCGATACTGATAATGCTAGTAGACTAACATAGTGAATCCTTGGGAGATGTAACATAACCAATAAAAAAATCATACATGGGAAAAAATAGAAGACGCAGACTGAACCACTCAATATAGGCAGTAAAGAAAAACATGTCATCCAAATGGATATATCACCGAAGAAAAGGTACAAAGACATATTAAATAGATAATTAACAACAAGCTGAAAGAGAAGATATTCCATAGCTAACATAGAACCACAAATAGCAGAAAGCCATGTACTCGGTTGCGAAGAAACAGTATAGTAAGTTCAGAAAAGGGATTAATCACATGTTGCTGGTTGTAAACAAATAGGTACTAGGTCCATAAAGGAGTGATCGCATGATAGTGAAGTAAATGGATGGTAGGTATAGAAAAAATAATAATGTAAAGTTAGAACGACGATAGAATGTCAGTAATGACCTCTCCATCAACAATTATATCAATCATTCTTGGAGGGACTATTATATCCTCAACAAACTTTGACAGCTTAGACTCTGCAGCCTGCAATTTTTTTCAAAGGGTGAATCAGTATAGATATTCAGTGTAAAAAAATAGTGAATAACATGCATTACAGCTACGCATAACATGAATCAGTTCCAACATAAACTTGATAACTAATGTTGAAAGGTGTGTTACGGAATAGAAGCTACGTTATGGGACAGAGATAGATAAAACAGTACTTCCAAGATTCAACTTAGATACTGACTAACCAGTTAAAATGCATCACCATAATGCTGTCAAGTTAAAAGGACGATGTGGTTATAAAAATTAATCGAACATCAAACATATGGATAACATAGAGATAAAGCAGAGAAATGAACCAAACCTTACGATTTTTCAACTTTAATCCCATGTCCATAGATTTCTCCTGAAGTACCTTTATCTCCGAACTTATAGAACCAATTTCTGTCTAGCACAGAAATCAAAAGAATTGCAATATGACTTAGTACAATGAAACGAACTGGTTAACTACCATTATAAGGTACAAAATTTCATGTATTGACAACATACGGGGGAAGGGGGAGGGTGGCACTCAAATATGATCATGGAAGTCAAGTTAAACACTTGGCCAAAGCATAGATTGGGGTCAACAAAACGTTCAACATCCAAGCATACCTTGCTTCATTATGCTTCGCAACAAGAATTAGAAATGCAGAGATGTGCTCTTGTATTTTCTGGTACTTGACAGTGAGCAGTACTTTTCTTACAGTAAACGACTACAACAACAGCCTTTTGTCCCAAGCAAGTTGGGGTAGGCTAGATATGAAACCCACATAGAAACTTGTGAAAATGTAAAAGAAAAAAGACAAGAGAAAAAGAGTAAATCAAGGTTCGGGCACTTGAATTGCTGATTTCCATGCACCCCTATCAAAAGCCAAATCTCCAGGTACATTCCAGTCCTTCAAGTCCCTTTTAACTGCCTCCTCCCATGTAAATTTTGGTCGCCCTCTACCCCTCTTTGTATTATCTATGCCCCTTAGAATCCCACTATTAACCGGTGCTTCCGGTGGCCTTCGTTGGACATGTCCAAACCACCTTAGCCTGTGTTGGACCAGCTTTTAGGCATAGCCGGTCCCAAGCCCGGTAAAAGGAGGAGGGTTGTGATAGGCTTGGCGAGCCAACATAAAAACCAGCCATTCCTATGGATATGAAACCCAATAGAAATGCTTACAGTAAACGACTAAACGTTCAAAATCAATAAATATAGTTTCTTCTAGTAAGTGGCAGTGGCACCAAAAGTTGATGACAAGTAAAGCCATCCAGAAACTCTTTAGGCATAAAGTACATTAAGGAAGTACTGTGTCACAACATATGTAAATATGGATTTACCTGGAATCCAGTTAGAACGGTTTCCATTTGTGATAAAATATTATCACAGTCACAAATCTGATCATGCAGCAATACTAGGTTTTCACTTTCTGTAATGTAATCCTACAAAGGAAAAAGGAGGATGGCATTAAGCAAAACATCACAGCTACAGGTAACTTATATTTAGGCAGCACTAAACATGCGTAAACACATCATAACTCCATGTTTTCAAAATAATTTCACTATGCCTTTACAATGATTCAACATAATAATGATGATGAGAATGAAGGGAATGAATAAACTAACCAGGCATACGAAATAAGAAATTAATTAACTCTTATTTCCCAAGTAAACACCGTGATAGCGTGCGTTGACTGTATTACTACCAAGCATCACATCCATATTGTACTCATACAGAAAAACAGCTCTAAACCAGTAGAACATGGCGGCTTGCATATCTGAGGCGAACAGCCTTATCGTGGACTAGCACAAATAACAAAAACAGCTCTAGACCAGTAGAACAAGGCAGCTTGCATATCTGAGGCGAACAATAGCACAAGCAATTACCTGTATAGAATCCAGCTCAACTTGGCGTATGCTGTTCTCAACACCTTTTGTGTAATCACGCATTTTAATGCCATTAGCTAGGATGTTTGCCACTTCCTGCACCAGCATCCAGAAATAATACATCAGTAATCGCCCAAGGAAGATACAATGAGATGCTACTGTTTTGCTCTAATATGTCGTAGCGAGCTAAACGAATTTCCAGATACGACACATCAACAACAACCAGTGTCTTGCGAAATAGCTAGCTCCGCGGCAAAATAAAAGAAGTGTCGCAGCCTTTACGGCCTCAGTAAGCTACCAATTGACGAGTAATAGAGCAAGAAGCGTCACCTCGTCGTTCTTGCAGTCCTCGAGCTCCTGCTCCAGCCCGTCCAGCGACTCATTATCACTGCCAAACCAACCAATAAGACGCAGCAGAGCGTAAGTTTCGACGCAGCACATAAAGGAGGCTAGCAAGGGGTAGATCGAGCTCGTGGCCGGACCTGGCCACGTCGTCGTCGAGGGGAAGGTCGCCGACGAAGACCCCGAGGTCAAACCTCTGCTTCTGCCCGTCGTGCGGTACAGAGGCTGGGACAGCGTCCATCTCGGCGTCGGGGAAGTCGGGGGTGGGGTCTGGGATCGCCGGAGCGGGCTCCGATCCAGATCTGCCACCGGTGACGGTGGGTGCTGGGATCGGATCGGAGGAGGCGTCGGTCGGAACGGGGTGTCCCCGGGAAAAGGAGGTCGGGGAAGGGGGTTGGAAGCGGAAAGGAGTTGGGCTGGGCTCTTTGTTAGTGGATGGGCTTGTAGTCTGGCGGACCAGGATATGATAACCTTTTCTTTCTTGAGCTGAGGTTATTATTAGGCTTAGCATAGAAGCACAAGTTTTTATGCTAAAAAAGAAAAGAAGCACAAGTTTTGCTCAAAAATAAAATAGCATAGAAGCACGAGTATAAATTAGCAAATCACACAACACTCAAGAGATGACATGAAAAATTGGCCTCAAATTTACATTACACACATAATTATGTAGAAAGAGATGATACTACTGAAGTAAGAATAGAGCAATACGTCGCACAAGGTACAGTAGAATCGCCCTTTCCACTAAAGACACGTTTTCCACTAAGGACACGTTTGGTAGCAACAGTTTCATCATTGGCCATAAAAATCATGCAAAACACAGTATAAATATTGCAAATCAGACAACACTCAAAAGATGATCCCTTAATACCAACTGTCATGCACAAAAAATTGCATGTGTGCACAACAACCGATACTATATAAAGGACACCTCTTGAATGCATAGATGCTAATACAAGCCTTGGAATACTTTGCCAACAGATAGGGAAGGGATTATTCACAGGACTAGGTAGTAATACATGCATTGCCCTTGTATAAGGGTTATCTCTGCACCGCCTACCTTTCGCTAGGCGACACTGCCTCTGGGACAAGCGTCAAGACTCTACTTCGTTTGCTGGGCTAGCTGCATGGGACAAAGTTTGTCGGCCTAAGAACAAGGGTGGCTTGGGAGTTATCAACCTGGAACTGCAGAATATGGCCTTACTCTTAAAACAACTACATAAGTTTTTCATTAAGGCTAACATTCCTTGGGTTCATTTGGTGTGGTCTCAATATGCCGATGGTGCTCCTCATGCTCAAACCAAAAAAGGTTCTTTCTGGTGGAGGGATGTGTTCAGTTTTGTGGACACTTACAGAAGCATCACAACCTGTCAGGTTAGTGAGGGCTCCTCGGTTTTGTTTTGGAAGGATTTCTGGGTTGGCAATGATCTTCTAGCTGATAAATGGCCTCGGTTGTTCTCCTTTGTGGAGAATCAAGATCTTTCGGTGAGGCAAATGGTGTTACTTCCGGACACAAGTTCAGCTCTCTCCCTGCCTCTTTCGATTGAAGCTTTTGAGGAATACCAAGATATGCAGCAGCTTTGCGCTGATTCTCTGCCTCTCACTGATAACCCAGATGCAAGATCCTTTGTTTGGGGGGAAAAAGGAATACTGGTCAGCAGATTTCTACAAGTACATGTTCCAATGTGTTCCTGATGATAAAACCCTCTCCAGAATATGGAAGTCCAGATGTCTTCCTAAATTAAAAGTTTTCTGCTGGCTCTTGATCAATGATCGTTTAAATACAAAAGACATGATGGATCGTAAGCACTGGCATATGGATGATGGTCACGATTGTGTTCTTTGCAACCATGCAGTTTTGGAGGATTCCGAGCACCTCTTCTTCAGCTGTGATTTCGCAAGGAACTATTGGGATCGTGTTGGAATGCAGTGGGATTTCTCCAGGCCGGTCAAAGACCGTATTGAGTCAGCTGCGAGAACTTTTGCACACCCTAACTTCTTTGAAACTTTCGCTTCTGTTGCCTAGAGCATTTGGAAGGAACGCAATGGCTACAACTTCAATGGGGTGATGCCATCTCTGGAAAGCTGACGTAGGCGAGCTAAGCAAGATTTTCTTCTTCATCAATTCAGGGTCAAGCAGACTCTGGTTCAGCAAATTTTAGACTGTGCAAACCTTTTCTTCTCTTGCGTTAGTCTTTTGTTTCTTTTTTTCTGGTCGAGTCATGCCTGTTTGACTCCTCCAGCCCCCTTAAATCTATAAAATAACCGTAGGGGCTTCCCCTACGGTAGCACGGTCTAAAAAAATTGCCCTTGTATAAGCTACCCGTTTATGTAGATAATCCCCTTGCATTCAACATGGTATAGTTAAATCGTTGGCATATAGCAATTAGCAAATCAAAAAACACACCAATTTAGTAGACCTGGAGCAACTATACCAGAGAGAGTGCACAACAATTTTGTACATACAACTTTTGAACAGTCGCCCCGGCCCTACGAGAGGTGCGAAAGTGTTCATCAATGGCCACAAATTAAAGCCCTAAACCCTACACCAAGTCCACATATCAAAGCGTCAATCGGACAGAAACACATACATATGTTCATTTTTTAACCCTAGCCGAACGAAATCATAGTACAAATAGATGATTTTGCTAGCAGCATACCCCTAATAAAAATCCTTATATCAGACCGACGAACGGGACCAAAAGATCAAAACTTTCACGCACATTGAACCCTAGATATGTCGTGCATGTCATGCTAAGCAGAGAAATACCCGATTATGCTCCTGCCTACTGTGGGGACCCCGGACTAGCTGTCTGAAATACCCGATTATGCTTAACACAACGATCCCGTGATCAGTCTGTCGTTGCACATAATCCGAATTGGATACCAAAGTTTACATCCATTACATTACCGAATAAAAAGTCTTACATAAATAGTCATTTAGACCAAGTCTTACATAGGTGCCTTCATGGGCCAAACCAAAATATCAGCGGAAGCTACGGCGTAGTAGACATCATATTCTAACGATGACGACCCGACAGGCAGCTGACTTGTGGAGATCCTTAGTTTGCGTAGAAGTCGCCATATTCCTGCTCGGCGTAGTGCTCCTCCTCGTAGTCTGGCTAGGACAATAGCCAGGGACGAAACCAATATGAGTACATTTGAATGTACTCGCAAACTACCCCAACATGAGTATGCACTAGTTTTATTTTGGTTGACAACTTTTATTTATTTAAAACATCTCTATATCTTTATTGAAAAAGGTAAGAAGAGTTTTATAACTATCTTTAAAGAAGTCACCATTTTTATCTGTTTCTCCAAAACTCCTCCTTTTTCCGACCATAGCCCGTCATGGTCCACTTTTATCCAACCACCTCATACCGATCCGTTGGTATAGGTGTAGGAAACATTCTCCACTTCGTTTTTCTTTTAAAACTCAAAGTCTTTTAAAAAACTTGCACATGGTCAAAGTAGGGCCTCCCAACTGTCCATATCCGAGGACTCGGCTATTCGAATAGTTTTACACTCTGCAGAGGTAGCACGCTTTTCCCACATCCATTCGGCAACTCATCGTGTCCGCCACGTCTCGCCATACAAGGTGTATGCGAAGTAAGCCGCCGACCATAGCCTGTCCTTTGCTCATGCTAGTATAGGATCCTTCCCATATGACACTTCCAACACACTTAACCCAGCCCGTCGGAATCTAAGTGTGAGGACTCATAGGTTTTATCTGGCGGTTTATGGTGGAACCTTCAATCCTCCTCCTTATCTTTCATAGAGTTTGAGCGAGGACCCGGGTCAGGGGTAGACCAACACAGTATCCCCTCATGCATGACGGAGTCATCTCCGTCGATGAGGTATCCAGTACTAATATGAGCAAACTATATGGCTAAGCCCTTTCCCATATGTGGTAGATGTGGTCGCACAGGGTATCGGATGGTTGACGTAAGTACAAGGACACACTGTGCATTTTTCATAAACGTCACCATTTTTCCACTTCTCCATTCCAACACCGACATCTCGGCATTTCATAATCTCACAAGTAATTGCAAAGGAGTTTTGAATAAAACATATTTGTTTTTCCCATCCTATAATTTGATATAACTATCTTATATTTCTACATACGTGGCAAAATAATTTCCATATACTTTTGAAATGGGTTTTATAAATCTTGCCTTGAGAGTAAAACATGTTATGAAAGTAGATGCATATGTTTGTAGTGCAAGCTCAGAGAATAGCTTGCCTTGCTCGGCAAAGTGACCTTGATCTTGTTCTTCAGTTTCAACAAACTCTCCTTCCTCGATATATCCGACAACGTTCTCGTCTAATTAATAAACAAACAATGCAAACAATCACTAATCTATACAAGCAATCATCTCAACGTAACAATCATGAACATCACAAATAGCTACTGCACACATCAAACCATACAATTTGCTTTCAAAATCATTGAATTAAACATTATTTATTTATGTTCAAAACTATGGCAGAAACTTGTGGAACATGTTTAATTGCACAACTTGAGTTCTGTTGGTCACAAAAATACAAACTAAATTTCTATAGAAAGCCACTGATGTGTATAAGACAACACAATTGAGTTTGGATTAATTTGAGTTACCAAACTCCCTACACAAATGTTTGAGTCCAGTAACTTAATAATCAAGTTTTAGCTACCAATTAAGTTCTGTTGCTCCTAAAATTAAATACTTTTAGGGTAACTAAACATGACTAAATGTGACCTAAAAAAATTGGTCCTAAATCATTTGGGTTAACCATTTCATATATTTAAATGTTTGAGTGCAGAAGGGTGTTTAAACTTCAACTTTAAACTAAACAAATCCTACTGCACAAATAATTCTACCAAAATTAGGGAAGCTAATACATGGCAGTACTAAGCTACCAAATTGGTTTGGAATTATTTGGACTAACAGAGTATCAGAAACAAACAAGTTTAGAATTTAAACCTTCTGTAGTATTTTTAATAATAATTTTTATATATTTAATTAAATGACATGAGACCAATTGGGTTGGTTAAACATTGTCATAAGCTTTCCAGAACAATTGAGTTTGATTTATTTGGATGCCTAAATCTCAAGTTATTGATTTTTGAAGTTAGGTCCAGTACTGAATTTCCAGAGAAAACTAAATTAGAATTTCTCTCTGTTTGGATAATGTTGAAAGTTATGACATGCGGGGCCTACATGTCAGCGACACTGGGTGCGCGAGGGAAACTAATAAAAACCTGACGTGTGGGGTCCACACGTCAGTGACTCCTATTCTAAACGAATCGGTACGCTGCCGTTGGATTAAGATCCAACGGCTCACGTTAGCCCACGTCGTCGACGAACTCCGGCGACCTAAAACGAGCGGCGCCGAAGCTCCGGCGACGGCGAGGTGGATGGTTGGCTCACCTAGGGGGCTCGGGAGGTCGTGGTGATGAAGCAGATCGACGGCGGAGGCTCGGGGAAGACCTTGGCGCGAGTTGCACTTGCTGGGGAGGGCTGGTTCGTCGGCGGCGAGGTGCCGATCTTCTACGGCCACGGACAGCAACTCCGGCGAGGTCCAACGGTCGCGTCTGGGCACTAATCAAAGGGGAAAAGGGATGGGGTGAGTGCGGTGAGCTCGGGCAACAGCGTAGAGGGGTCAGAGGGGAGAATGGAGCAGTAGGACGGCACGGCCGTGGTCGTGCTTACCTACGGCTCCGGCGGAGCTTCTCGGGAAGAAATCCAGAGCAGCGGCGGCTCAGCAGCCGCGGCTCTG
Organism: Poa pratensis; assembly: GCA_947311845.1. NCBI lineage: Eukaryota > Viridiplantae > Streptophyta > Magnoliopsida > Poales > Poaceae > Poa > Poa pratensis. The sequence continues at coordinate 90,124,906 of CAMZMU010000041.1, forward strand.
CTCTCCTGGCGGTGTACGTGAGGTGGTGAAGCAAGGGAGGGAAGCAGGGGTGAAGGGAGTGGAGAATTCGTGAGGTGCGGGGTCGAGCTATATAGGCGCATCGTCGGCGCACGGTGGTCGCGGTCCAGCGGCGTCCAGAGAGCGGGAGAGGCCGGTGCGTGCTGTCTGGGGGGGTCCGGGATGGAGCTAGGGTGTACGGCGTAGCTGATCGCGTGTCGAGGAGCTGCGACGGGGGGCCAATTTGGCCGGCGCCGTCCAACTCCTCCGCGGCGGTCGTCAGGGAACCGCGGCGTAATCACGATGGGAGAGGGCTCGAGTGCCCTCCTCTGCGAGGCAGAGGGTGCAGAGGCACGGGAGCGAGGGTGGACGCGAGCAGGGGGGCCTGGGGGGCCCGGGGAACGGCGAGGCGCGCGGCGTGCGGCGTCGACACGGCGACGGAGAGGTAGGCGAAGAAGGTTTTGCAGAAAACCCCTTGGCTTCTCTCCTTTTCATTTCTTTCTTTTGTTTTTCAAACCAGAAGCTTTTCTCGAATTTAATTAGGGTACTAAATCTATTTATAAAAATTCAAGAAAATTTGTGATGCCTTCCCATGGCATGCAGAAGCTTCACAAAAATTGGCTTTATAAAATAAAATGTTTTGAATCATTTTTGTTCATAGGGTTTTAATTATTGAATTTGGTTTTATTTCCAATTGAATTTTACTTTTGAATTTTAAAACTAATTTAAAATATTGTTTGAGATAGAAAAGTAGTAAGGATAACATGGGTGTGTTTACATTACCACTCCTCTGAATTTTATTGTAAAGGAAAACAATTTCTCACTTGGAGAATTTTATGTGACACTTGTCACATTATTTTCTTGCTTTTCTTTTTATTTTATTTCTCTTCTTTTCTTCATGTCTTTATTTAGAGCAAACAACACATAACTAGCAAGAAATAAACCACACAAGCAACAATATGAGATCAACACATATAATTAACAAAAGTTTTTGTTGGCTCTCATTTTTGGAATAATAATACTGATAATATTTTGGGATGTTACAATCCTTCCCCCCTTAAAATAAATCTCGTCCCGAGATTTGCTAGGCTGGTACTAAGAGGTCTGGGAATTCGCTTCGAAGATAATCTTCGCGTTCCCAAGTTGCTTCTTCTTCAGAGTGGTTAGTCCACTGGACTTTGTAAAACTTGATCGCACGTCTTCGGGTAACACGAACATCTTCTTCGAGAATTTTGAGGGGTCTCTCACGATAAGTCAGGTCTTGGTTCAGGTCGATGGAGAGGTGGTCGATGTTTTTGAAAACATCAGGCTGGTCAGGAACTTCAAGACACTTCCGGAGCAAGGAAATGTGGAAGACATCATGATAATCTCCTAACTCCTGGGGTAACTCCAGCTGATAGGATACTTCTCCTCGACGAGCAATGACCTTGAAGGGTCCAATATACCTTGGCGCTAATTTTCCTTTGACATGGAAACGCTGCATTCCTTGAGGGGTGTCACTCGGAGATAAACATAATCTCCGACACTGAAAGTGAGGTCACGGCGCTTGGTGTCAGCGTAACTCTTCTGACGGGATTGGGCAGTTTTGAGGCGTTCACGAATAAGCTGAACTTGCTCTTCAGCTTCACGGAGGGTATCTGGTCCGAACAATTTGCTCTCTCCGGTATCGGACCAATTCAGGGGTGTACGACACTTCTTGCCGTAAAGGGCTTCAAAAGGGGCCATTTGCAGACTAGACTGATAACTGTTGTTGTACGAGAACTCTGCAAACGGAAGACAATCTTCCCACTTGGAACCATAGGATAGAACACATGCGCGAAGCATGTCCTCCAATATCTGGTTCACTCGCTCAGTTTGGCCATCGGTCTGGGGATGATAAGCTGTGCTAAAGCTAACTTGGTTCCGAGGGCTTCATGAAGGGATTTCCAGAATCTTGAGGTGAATTGCGTGCCTCTATCAGATACAATCTTCTTAGGCACACCATGCAGGCTCACTATTCTGGAAATATACAGGTCTGCTAACTGAGCTCCGATAGTGGTCTTGACAGGAACAAATGGGCAACCTTGGTCAGTCGATCAACGATGACCCAGATTGAATCATGGCCTCGGTTGGATCTTGGAAGTCCGGTAATAAAATCCATTCCAATCTCATCCCACTTCCACTCGGGAATTTTCAAAGGTTGAAGCAATCCAGCGGGTCGCTGATGTTCAGCCTTAACTCGCTGGCAGATGTCACACTTGGCTACGAATGAACCAATCTCTCGCTTCATTCCATGCCACCAAAATCTTTCTCGAAGGTCTTGGTACATTTTGGTTCCGCCGGGGTGGATTGAATAAGGGGTCTCATGGGCCTCCTTCAGGATTAACTCCTTAAGTTCCGTGACATTGGGCACACAGATACGGTCATTGAATTTCAGCACTCCTTCAGCATCTTCGGTAAAACCGGGTGCTTTGCCGAGGGAAATCTTCTTCCTAATTCCCTCTATGCTTTCATGACCTTTTGGGCTTCTTTGATTTGATCCATCAGGGTTGGGGTTAACTCTAAATTGGCGAGATAACCATGGCTAACAAGCTCTAGTCCAAAATCTTGGAACTCTTTGAACAAGGCTGGCTGTTCGGCTTGGATCAGGGCATTCAGGGTGCAAGGTTTGCGACTAAGGGCATCGGCAACTACATTAGCCTTTCCAGGGTGATAATGGATTCCAATATCATAATCCTTGATTAATTCCATCCATCTCCTCTGTCGCAGGTTCAGATCTTTCTGGGTGAAAATATACTTCAAGCTTTTGTGATCTGTATAGACCTCGCAGCGATGTCCCGCAAGATAGGGACGCCACGTTTTGAGAGCAAGAACAACAGCAGCTAACTCCAAGTCATGGGTTGGGTAATTCTCTTCATGCGGTCGCAACTGCCGGGACAGATACGACACAACTTTGCCTTCTTGCATCAGAACGCAACCAAGTCCGAGGCGTGATGCATCGCAATACACGTCGAAACTCTGGGTGACGTCTGGCATGATCAGGATTGGGGCTGAGGTTAGTCTCTTCTTCAGTTCTTGGAAACTATCCTCACACTTCTGAGTCCATTCAAATTTCTTGTCCTTCTTCAACAGTTGGGTCATGGGTTTGGCTATACTGGAAAATCCTTCAACGAACTTGCGGTAATAACCGGCAAGTCCGAGAAAGCTTCGGATTTCAAACATGGTTGGGGATAACCAGTCAAAATGGCTTGTATCTTCTCAGGGTCAACAGAAATTCCTCCGGCAGATACAACATGTCCGAGAAATGCCACTTCACTGAGCCAAAACTCACACTTGCTAAGCTTGGCATACAGCTGGTGCTCTCGGAGGTCTCCAAAACTAGACGCAGGTGTTCAGCATGCTCTTCTTCGGTCTTGGAATAAATAAGGATGTCATCAAGGAAAACTACCACGAACTTGTCGAGGTACTCCATGAAAATCTTGTTCATGAGATTCATGAAATAGGCTGGGGCATTGGTCAGACCAAAAGACATCACGGTGTATTCAAACAAACCGTAACGAGTGGTGAAGGCGGTCTTGGGAATGTCTGTCTCTCGGATCTTCAACTGATGGTATCCTGTCCGAAGATCGATCTTGAAAAGACTCGGGCTCCGTTCATTTGATCGAACAGATCCTCGATCTTGGGAAGAGGGTACTTATTTTTAATGGTCACGTCATTCAGCTTGCGATAATCCACACACAGGCGTGTGGTACCGTCTCTCTTGTCCACAAAAATAATGGGTGATCCCCAAGGTGAAGCGCTTGGGCGAACAAGACCTTTGCTGAGCATATCAGCCAACTGCTTCTTCAACTCAACCAGTTCTTCCGGATTCATCCGATAAGGCTTTGGGATATAGGGGGTTCCTGGGATAAGCTCAATTATGAACTCAATTTCCCGGTCTGGCGGCATACCAGGCAATTCTTCTGGGAAAACATCCTTGAACAGGTGAACAACACGGATCTCATCTAGGGCAGGTCGAGCTATGCTCTCATGGCAGCCTGGGTGAGATTGACTAGTTTCAGACACATACTCCACTTCTACTTCTTTGTCGGTGGTGATGGATACAGCTCTTCTGGCAGTCAATTCGACCATGGTACTTGGCTAACCAATTCATACCGAGTATAACATCGATGCCTTGGGTTCCCAGAACAATTAAGTTAACTGGAAACTTTTCTCCTTTGATCTCAAGGGGTACATCGGAGCAAAACATCTTGGTCTCTACGGTGGATTCTGGGATTTGGATGACCATGGGTTTGGGTAAGAGGCTCTCGACTAAACCTCCCTTAGCAACAAATTCTTGGGTAACAAATGAATGGGTAGCACCAGAATCAAACAGAACAGTTGCAGGTACTGAGTTGACAAGGAACGTACCCAGCACAACATCCGGAGCATCCTGAGCTTCTTCAGCATTGATGTGGTGCAGACGACCCTTGGCAACAGCAGCATTTCCGCGGGTGCGGCATTCTTGCCATTTCCATTTCCATTGCGGCCTTGACCATTGTTCTGTGCCGGCGCATTGGGGCGCTGGACATTCCTCTTGGGATTGGGACATTCTTTGGAGTAGTGACCCTTGTTGCCGCATTCAAAGCAGATCACATTGGGATTGCGGGTGAAGTTGTTGAAGTTTCCTCCGGGACGGTTATTGTCATTGGGGCGGTTGAAGTTGTTTGGGCGGTTAGGGTAATTGGGGCGTGGAGCTTGGGGTGGACGATAGGCAGGCCTGGGTTCTGCTGAAAGATACGAGGTTTCTGGCTGCTCGAACCTTCCTGAGCATTCATCCTCCTCTTGCGACCTTCATACATAGACTTGCGCTTGGTCTCCAGCTGGATGGCTTTGTCCACAAGTGACTCCAGATCACGGAAGTCATGGATAACCAAGCACACTGCAGTTCATCATGAAGTCCACTCATGAAACGCTCCATCTTCTTCTCTTCTTTGTCGGTGTCATCAGGAGCATACCGAGATAAGTCGGTAAACTCATCCAGATAACCGACCACATCTCTACTTCCCTGCCTCAGCTTGCGGAACTCATCCTTCTTCCTCTCAATAAGTCCGTGGGAATATGCTTCTTGCGGAACTTCTCCTGGAACTCAGCCCAGTTGATGACATGACCAGCTGCTGGAGAGCCTTGGTAGTTTCCCACCAAGCTCTTGCAGGTCCAGCGAGATAGTGGGTTGCATACAACACTTTCTCATTTCTCCCACAGCAGCAACTTCAGATTATTGTCGATGGTGCGAAGCCAATCATCGGCTTCTAGTGGGTGAAGTCCCTTGGAGTAGGTGGGTGGGTTGGTCTTCTGAAAATCGCCTAAGGTGATCGCTGGTTTCCATCCCATTGCCATTACCACCATTGTTGTTGTTGTTGTTGTTGTTGTTGTTGTTGTTGTTGTTATAGCGGCTGCGAGTTGTTGTAGGGCAACGAGATGAGCTGGCGCTCTTGCCGGGCATTTTCACGTTCCTCCATGATAAGCGCGAGAAGTTGGGCGGGGGTTGGGTCCGGTGGTGGTGGTGCTGATCCTGATCCTTCCGCATTGCTGCGACGGGGCGGCATCCTGAAGCACACCGGGTATAAGAGGCAAGGCAAGAAAAGTTCGACTAAGGGAAAAGACGATCTCGCAAGTGGTTGATTAATTTAAGGTTATATGAAAATATTTCACACAGATTTAAACAAGACAAACATACTTATATATTACCAACAACATCAAGGAGTTCACATCAACATCAAGCTTACAACATCACCTTACATCTAGATACATAACATCTGGTTTCCAAAAGAACCACTACTTCGACTCGACTAGCGATAGGGGGTCAACCTAATCCTGCGGTAGTGATCAAGTCACTCGCCTACTGAGGTGGAACCTCCAGCTCTAACACGTCAGCATCTGACTGGTAGGTGGCTCCTCGGGATCCTCCTCCTCGTCCTCGAGAACTGCTCGAGTGGCTCCTCCTCCTCGTCAACTAACTCCTCCTCATCATCCTCCTCCTCACAGTCCATCTCCTCCACGAAGTCATCATCGTCACTGAGGAAAGCGTTGTTCTCCTTGCGGAGATCCTCGCCCTCCTCCTCCATCTCGTCAGTATGGTGCTCTAGATCCTCAATCAGCCCGTCCTGCTCTGCCACCTTCGTGCGGAGCTTCACGATAGTCTTCCTCAGCTGGGCCCTCTTCCTGAGAAGAGCGACCTTCTCCTCCATCAGCTTCACTCGTTCTCGCGAAGCTCAACGAGCGACTCGCGGTCAAAGTGAGCTGAATCCTAGTGCGCAACAGATCATCCTGAGTGCACTGAAGTAAGATCTCCATGTCCATGATGTAGCTCCCAAACATCGGGTGGTAAGGTGAAGGAGTAGGGTGTCCATCGCAGTTGCGCCTCCCGTAGAACCGGAAACGGGAGTCTACTAACTCCGCCTTGTGCTCCTCACAAAGTCGGGCTAGCATCCTCTGTGTAGCAGTACAGAGACCGTCAACCCAGGTGGCCTCCTTGGTGGTGAAGATGAGCGTCCTGGAACTGGGAGACTTGATGTTCCTGCGAACTGACGACTGATGAGCCAGCTCAGCCTTCCGACACCGTGAACATCAATCTGAGCTCCCTCAAACTCTGGAGCGGGGCGACCTAACAGCTTGGTCAACTCGAACAAGTCCCTCTCAAACGTCAGCTTGCTGTCCTTCTCAGCTGAACGAACTCGGTCCAATGGAGTGCCATCTACAATTTTTAAGCAAAATTTTAAGTTAGTTAGGTGACAAGTGTATCAAAATTTTAATATAGTAGGGCAACAAGTGAGTCAAATTTTAAGCTTAATGAGAGGTGTGCAAAATTTTAGGGATACAAGGAAAATTTAATGAGAGTAAAATTTTGCATAAGTAAGAGGATTGGAGATAAGCAGTTTTCGAAAATACTTCATTCCTTTCTTTTTAGAAATTCATCTTTTTGTAACATTTGACAAACGACCATGCTAACTAAGGTTTCCTAAAGTCAGGATGGCTCTGATACCAAGTCTGTGGGGACCCCGGACTAGCTGTCCGAAATACCCGATTATGCTTAACACAACGATCCCGTGATCAGTCTGTCGTTGCACATAATCCGAATTGGATACCAAAGTTTACATCCATTACAGTACCGAATAAAAGTCTTACATAAATGGTCATTTAGACCAAGTCTTACATAGGTGCCTTCATGGGCCAAACCAAAATATCAGCGGAAGCTACGGCGTAGTAGACATCATATTCTAACGATGACAACCCGACAGGCAGCTGACTTGTGGAGATCCTTAGTTGGCGTAGAAGTCGCCATATCCTGCTCGGCGTAGTGCTCCTCCTCGTAGTCTGGCTAGGACAATAGCCAGGGACGAAACCAATATGAGTACATTTGAATGTACTCGCAAACTACCCCAACATGAGTATGCACTAGTTTTATTTTAGTTGACAACTTTTATTTATTTAAAACATCTCTATATCTTTATTGAAAAAGGTAAGAAGAGTTTTATAACTATCTTTAAAGAAGTCACCATTTTATCTGTTTCTCCAAAACTCCTCCTTTTTCCGACCATAGCCCGTCATGGTCCACTTTCATCCAACCACCTCATACCGATCCGTTGGTATAGGTGTAGGAAACATTCTCCACTTCATTTTTCTTTTAAAACTCAAAGTCTTTTAAAAACTTGCACATGGTCAAAGTAGGCCTCCCAATTGTCCATATCCGAGGACTCGGCTATTCGAATAGTTTTAACACTCTGCAGAGGTAGCACGCTTTTCCCACATCCATCCGGCAACTCATCGTGTCTGCCACGTCTCGCCATACCAGGTGTATGCGAAGTAAGCCGCCGGCCATAGCCTCTTTGCTCATGCTAGTATAGGATCCTTCCCATATGACACTTTCCAACACACTTAACCCAGCCCGTCGAATAAGTGTGAGGACTCATAGTTTTGTCCGGCGGTTTATGGTGGAACCTTCATCCTCCCCACCATAGAGTTTGAGGACCCGGGTCAGGGGTAGACCTCACCATCCCCTCATGCATAACGGAGTCATCTCCGTCGATGAGGTATCCCATACTAATAAGAGCAAACTATGACTAAGCCTTTTCCCATATGTGGTATGTGGTCGCACAGGGTATCGGATGGTTGACGTAAGTACAAGGACACACTGTGCATTTTTCATAAACATCACCATTTTTCCACTTCTCCATTCCAACACCGACATCTCGGCATTTCATAATCTCACAAGTAATTTCAAAGGAGTTTTGAATAAACATATTTGTTTTTCCCATCCTATAATTTGATATAACTATCTTATATTTCTACATAGGTGGCAAAATAATTTCCATATACTTTTGAAATGGGTTTTATAAATCTTGCTTGAGAGTAAAACATGTTATGAAAGTAGATGCATATGTTTGTAGTGCAAGCTCAGAGAATAGCTTGCCTTGCTTGGCAAAGTGACCTTGCTCTTGTTCTTCAATTTCAGCAAACTCTCCTTCCTCGATATATCCGACAACGTTCTCGTCTAATTAATAAACAAACAATGCAAACAATCACTAAGCTATACAAGCAATCATCTCAACAACAATCATGAACATCACAATAGCTACTGCACACATCAAACCATACAATTTGGTTTCAAAATAATTGAATTAAACATTATTTATTATGTTCAAATTATGGCAGAAACTTGTGAACATGTTTAATTCACAACTTGAGTTCTGTTGGTCACAAAAATACAAACTAAAATTCTATGGAAAGCTACTGATGTGTAGAAGACAACACAATTTGATTTGGATTAATTGGAGTTACCAAACTCCCTACACATTTGTTTGAATCCAGTAACTTAATAATCAAGTTTTAGCTACCAATTAAGTTCTGTTGCTCCTAAAATTAAATCCTTTTAGGGGTAACTAAACATGACTAAATGTGACTAACAAAATTGGTCCTAATTCATTTGGGTTAACCATTTCATATTTAAATGTTTGAGTGCAGAAGGGTGTTTAAACTTCAACTTTAACTAAAAAATCTACTGCACAAATAATTCTACCAAAATTAGGGAAGCTAATACATGGCAGTACTAAGCTAGCAAAATTGGTTTGGAATTATTTGGACTAACAGAGTATCAGAAACAAACAAGTTTAGAATTTAAACCTTCTGTAGTATTTTTAATAATACTTTTTATATTTAATTAAATGACATGAGACCAATTGGGTTGGTTAAACATTTTCATAAGCTTTCCAGAACAATTGAGTTTGATTTATTTGGATGCCTAAATCTCAAGTTATTGATTTTTGAAGTTAGGTCCAGTACTGAATTTCCAGAGAAAACTAAATTAGAATTTCTCTCTGCTTGGATAATGTTGAAAGTTATGACATGTGGGGCCTACATGTTAGCGACACTGGGTGCGCGAGGGAAACTAATAAAAACCTGACGTGTGGGGTCCACACGTCAGTGACTCCTATTCTAAACGAATCGGTACGCTGCCGTTGGATTAAGATCCAACGGCTCACGTTAGCCCACGTCGTCGACGAACTCCGGCGACCTAAAACGAGCGGCGCCGAAGCTCCGGCGACGGCGAGGTGGATGGTTGGCTCACCTAGGGGGCTCGGGAGGTCGTGGTCATGAAGCAGATTGACGGCGGAGGCTCGGGGAAGACCTTGGCGCGAGTTGCACTTGCTGGGGAGTGGAGAATTCGTGAGGTGCGGGGTCGAGCTATATAGGCGCATCGTCGGCGCACGGTGGTCGCGGTCCAGCGACGTCCAGAGAGCAGGAGAGGCCGGTGCGTGCTGTCTGGGGGGTCCGGGATGGAGCTAGGGTGCACGGCGTAGCTGATCGCGTGTCGAGGAGCTGCGAGGGGGGGCCAATTTGGCCGGCGCCGTCCAACTCCTCCGCGGCGGTCGTCGGGGAACCGCGGCGTAATCACGATGGGAGAGGGCTCGAGTGCCCTCCTCTGCGAGGCAGAGGGTGCAGAGGCACGGGAGCGAGGGTGGACGCGAGCAGGGGGGGCCTGGGGGGCCCGGGGAACGGCGAGGCGCGCGGCGTGCGGCGTCGACACGGCGACGAAGAGGTAGGCGAAGAAGGTTTTGCAGAAAACCCCCTGGCTTCTCTCCTTTTCATTTCTTTCTTTTGTTTTTCAAACCAGAAGCTTTTCTCGAATTTAATTAGGGTACTAAATCTATTTATAAAAATTCAAGAAAATTTGTGAAGCCTTCCCATGGCATGCAGAAGCTTCACAAAAATTGGCTTTATAAAATAAAATGTTTTGAATCATTTTTGTTCATAGGGTTTTAATTATTGAATTTGGTTTTATTTCCAATTGAATTTTACTTTTGAATTTTAAAACTAATTTAAAATATTGTTTGAGATAGAAAAGTAGTAAGGATAACATGGGAGTGTTTACATTACCACTCCTCTGAATTTTATTGTAAAGGAAAACAATTTCTCACTTGGAGAATTTTATATGACACTTGTCACATTATTTTCTTGCTTTTCTTTTTATTTTATTTCTCTTATTTTCTTCATGTCTTTATTTAGAGCAAACAACACATAACTAGCAAGAAATAAACCACACAAGCAACAATATGAGATCAACACATATAATTAAGCAAAAGTTTTTGTTGGCTCTCATTTTTGGAATAATAATACTGATTAATATTTTTGGGATGTTACACCTACCGAAGGAGGGAGAGTAGATGGCCGACCTTCGTCTCCCGGAGAAGATGGTCGCCGCGGTATTGTCGATGTGCCGGCGGAAGGGAAACCGCCGATGGAGAGATAGGAGAGGAGCGAGTGGAGTGAATGAAAATGAAGAGGAGAGTGAGCGGTGAGCGGTGAGGGGAATAAATGGCGCGTGTTCCCGAAGGGACACGACGTCTCCCGTGCTTTCGCTCACGTGCCGCCCTTGCGCTCCACCAGACCTTGCTCCACGCGAACTACCGATTCGGCCGTTCCTACTGGGCCTGGTTTTTTACCTCCCTTTGCAGCTGGGGGCCTGTCCCGGAGCTCTCACAACATCCAAACACCATGCTTTCTTTTTTTTTGCAGCTGGCGGGTCTGGTCTAGAAATGCTACCAAACGCGCCTTTGAGGAGCTCTTTCTCCCAATGCATGTTGATATTATAAGACATACCCATATGTATGAGGCGGTAGGATGATTTTTGGTCATGGCATTAGCGAACGGGTGTCTTTTTGGTACATTCGGCATATAGATTGTTGATTCATACTAAGAAGATTGGCTCGAGGGACGAGCGAATGCATCTCTGCGAAGTCTACGAAGCAGTGGACAGCAAACTCCAGTTCCTTCCAAGCTTCGAGTTTTTCTATGGCGTTGGGGTACCGACAGGTGATGGGAGTCATTACAGACAAATGTCAGACAATTGTCTCTGCTCTATGTGTGGACAGGAGGATTCACGGAGGCATTCCCTCCTTGATTGCATGGTAATGGTATCACATTGCGTCTAGGCATTGGCTGGCGAGGATGTGGAGCAGCTGGTGAGTTCTATTCGTGAACCTGAAGCTCGGCAGACAGCACATATATCTCTCCTGGTGAAGGAGTGGACCTCTGGTGTCGTGACCCTATGGGCCATCTGGTATGTGCGCCGGCGTATTATTCATGATGGGGAGCAGCAGAGTCCTATGTGTGTGCCACACACATGTTTATCCAGAGTTACTTGTGATACCTCGACATTGTTGATTAAGAGAACCAAAAGGTCCAAAACAATGGTCGTATTCCAGCTAGACCAGCAAGAACACCACACCCTCGCTGGATACGACTACCTGGAGACGAGGTTAAAATAAATGTCGATGCATCTGTTAAGAGGGATGGATCGGCTGGATCAGGAGAATTCCTTGGTGCATCTTCTGTTTCTTTTGCTGAATGGTCCAACCCAACGATTCTTGAGGTTTTAGCCTATCGAGAAGGCTGGGTATCGGCTCTGGACATGGGCTACCAGAGGATTTGTATTGCTACTGATTGCCTGGAGGTGATTAACAATCTGGAAAGGGGTTATCTTGGTCCTTATAGCCCAATTCTCAAGGAAATAAAGTGGAGATCATCTCAGTTTGCTCGAGCGATCTTCAAGCATGAAAATAGGAGCTCGAATATGAAAGGTCACGGTCTCGCTCGTAGTGGTACATTAGTTTCTGGTCGCCGGGTGTGGTATTTTACTCCACGTGAGGGCCTTTGCATTACATATTTTATATCTGATTAATAAAGCGGGTTGTTCTAAAAAAAGAGAGGAGAAAATCACGATTTTTTATTTGCAAAGAAGAAAATCAAATGGAACTGAAAAAACTAAGGCCAGCGCTAGGCTTATTAGGCGCAAGATTCATATTCGAATCTTCCAGCACGCGTGCATGTGATGCAATCCTCCAGCATAATCTTATACAGCGTAGCCTGTTGACATGATGTGCATATCTCTACTATATAATATAGCCAGAGTAGGTGTTGGTACGTCGTGGCGAATTTCCAATTTTACCCTCAAAGTTGAAAGAAATTACCCACCACTGCCACCGGTAAGTGAAAAAAAGATTCGTTTTTTTTCTGAACGTGCAGCTTTCCACATCGTAGCGGCGCAGTCCCTGCTCGGTGCCTTCCACCGCCGAATGCTGCCCAAATCCCTCACCAACAAACCGGGCCCCAATCCCCATGGCGACGAGCTCTCCTACGCCGCGGCGCGCCCGCCGCTCGCCGGCTGAGCTGCACGACCACGCCATGCGCGAGATCTTCCTGCGCCTTCGGCCGGGCGACCCCAGGGCCCTCCTCCGCACCGCCGCCGGCTGCAGGGGCTGGCGCCGCATGCTCTCCGAACCTGCCTTCGCCCGCGACTACCGCATGTTCCACGGGGCGCTGCCCATGCTCGGCTTCCTCTACGAGCAGCTCGACGAGCTGCACGATCCATTCAAGTGGGTCTCCCGCTTCGTCTCCACCGCGGCCTCCCGCCCGCCGGCGTCCCAGGACCGCCGCTACTGGCACGTCCTCGACTCCCGTAACTGCCTCATCCTCTTCCACACGCCTCGAAGGAGGAGCGCGGACTTCGTCGTCTGCGACCTCATCACCGGCGACCTGTGGGACATCCAGGCCAACCCCAACTACGACGAGGTCATGCGGTGGGAGTTGTACGAGGATGACGAGCAGCTTGAGCGCGTCCGCTGCAGAGCCACGGTGGTCTGCGCCAGCGACCGGATTGACCACCTTGGCGACCCCGTACGCATCGCCTTGGTGGGCTCCGACGAGGATGGGTCAGCAGCCCACGCCACCGTGTACTCTTCAGAGACTCGTGAGTGGAGCGGCGTGGTCGAGGTTCAGACCCCGGATTTTTACATCGAGGAGGCAGGGCACAGTGCTGTTGTGGGAGATAAGGTCTATGTTCCCTGTGTCGAGAGTGACTGTGTCGTCGAGTACAACATGGGTGAGCAAAAACTATCTGTGGTTGATGCCCCGGACACGAACCATCGGTACCCACTTTACCTCATGGGGGTGGAGGACGGCATGCCGCTGTTTGTGTCCGTGAAGAAGCCTAAACTCTACCTCTGGTCAATGGATGTTGGTCCCAGTGGAGCTGTGGGATGGGCGTGACACAGGATCGTCGACCTCGAGCCGTCGCTCCCTTCTGATGTCGTCTCTGGCATGTCGGACGATTCGGCCGTTGGTTTCGCTGAAGGTGTTTCTCTCATCTTCCTGCGTACATCCGATGGATTGTACACAATTGATCTCAATTCAGGCCAAGGCAAGAAGGTGGACGCAAGACGACATATCCAAAAGGCCATTCCCTACATGAGCTTCTACACTGAAGGTACAAACTAGCCCCGTATTGTTTTCCATACATGTAATGATCATGGACTCTAAACACAACATTGACTTCAGTTCCCAGTATGCCGATAAGAAGATATATATTTGTAGGCAGGTCTACTTGTATTTTCCAGTTTTCTGTTTCAATGTAGAGATGTAGGAATCAGTCCTTTTTACTGTTTATTACTCGGGTGGGATATTGAGTTGTGCTGCAGATCTGGTTGACTGTAGGCAAGTATTTGTAGTCCAGAATTTTTCCGCAGCTACGGCCCTGCCCTCTGCGGTTACTGCGACTCCGCAGCTACGACCCTGCCTCACCGGGCCGGCCTTCATGTGGTTGTAGAGTTTCCCGTCGGGTCCGGGCCTCGGAGCTTGCCGCCAATCAGGATTAGATGAGGGGTTGCCGCGGAGGTGCTCCTTTTTTACATTTAGAAAAATAGAAAATGTGCACGGTCTAAACATTTTACATTTATTTCATCAATGTTGTTTTTTAAAATTATACTGATACTAATTTATTGTGCTCTTTTTTTGTGTATGATATATTTAAATTGTGCGGATCAGAAGAGGACAAAAGATAAAATATATCGACAATCCAAAAAATTAAAAAGAGTAAAGAGATATTTAGCTACAAGCAAAAATCATTAAATAAGTGGTCTCGAACATGATACAAACCTCACCAAATGAATTATTTCGGAATTGGTGCTCACCTTGTTAACTTTTTTTTGATTTCGCATTTCTGGGCTTACAAACTTATGTTACTCTCCTTATTATTTAATGAGATGAAAGTAGATTTTCTCAATGAGATTTAATTGTATGTGTTTTGTTTTTAAAATTTTGATCAATTTTCTTTTAGTTTCGTGATTTTGTATGTAAAATACTACATGTCTGTTACAACTTTATGTCCCGTGGCAACGCACGGGCATTCAACTAGTATGTATATATATATATATACACATGGCATGCATACGAAGAAACACGCAGGTGGGATATGTTACAACAAAAAGATTGGCCAGATCAGATGTACAGTTTTGTCTTCAGTTAACTGAAGAATAAACGATAACTGCCACAAGATTTTGTGCCATCAGTTGTGCACATACTACATACAGGTAGCTCTATCTACCCGGTGGGTGGAGAATGGAGATGCACATGCAGCATCTATCTGTCACGACCCTGTCAAGCACTACATGGGCCGCAGCCCAGATGCCGAGCCCAGGAGACACCAAGGCCCGCAAGGCTGCGTACGCCGCTGCGCTGAGGAAGGCGTCCACTTAAGCTGAAGCTCGACGGCGTGAGACACTGAACAGATTTGATCTAGTTCCATTGTTACTTTCCTGTATCTCTCCCGATTGGAGAAGAACAAGTAGCGTTTGTGTAATGAATCCTTGTTGAACCCTGGTTGGGTCGTATCACCTGGTATCTAGAGCCACGGTTTCCACCACCCCCGTTTTTTCTGGTCTGTAATTTCCGAAGAGAGGTCGGCGGCGGATCTCGATCTGCTGCTATCGGAGATTTTGGGTCACAGCCCTGGCACCGAGACGTCCTACGGCGGCCGAGCGACAAGCTATGGCGACCGCCGCTGAGCAAGCGCAAGCCACCAACGACAAATTGGATTCACTGGTGACGAAGTTCGAGGGGCTCTCCGCCTGGATGCAGACGGTGGAGACCGCCGTCACCGGGCTTACCTCGACCGCGGCAACCCTCAAGCTCCACGCCGAGGATACGGCCGCGCGGTTGACCTCCATCGAGTCGCGTCCGCCGGAACCGCCTGCGACGCTCTCTACAACGTCGCCACAGGGCGCGGTGGCGCGACGGCCCGAGGGGCACTGCGACGACACTACGCCACGGGGGTCTAATCGTGAGATCCACGGATCTCAGCGATTTCCCCCGGCAAACGGTACGATGATCCAACTCCCTTACAATAGAGGCTATGGAGAAGAGGAACACTATAATCAGTCGATCAATCATTCGCGTTTTCAGTCCACTCCGAAGATGGATTTCCCCAAATTCGATGGGACGGATCCTTCGGTGTGGAAGGACAATTGCGAGATGTATTTTGAGATTTATGGCATCTCCGAAACCATGAAAGTAAAATTTGCCATGCTAAATTTTGTGGGCAATGCTGCGCTGTGGCTAAAATCCCTACAATCTAAGCAACAGATCATTCTGTGGCATGATCTGCATATGGCGGTAGAGGCTTACTGGGGTAAAAACAAGTTTAATCTGTTTATGAGACAAATTTTAGCCATCAGACAAGTAGATTCAGTAGCAGTGTACACTGAAAAGTTTAAGAACCTGCAACACCAGATCCTTCTCCATGATCCTAGTACTAGTGAGGTGTTCTTTGTGGAGCGTTTTGTAGCTGGTTTATCTGATGAGATTCGTTCTTCAGTGCTGTTACATTTACCTGCCGACATCGATACTGCTAGTCTCTTGGCTGAATTGCAGGAAACAGAGATGGAGCAGCACCGCCAGAACAATTCAGTTCGCTCTCATTCGCGCTCAACTTATCGCGCTTATTCTGCACCTGACAAGGCCAAGAACCATGCTCGCAGTGAGGACAACAAGAAGCCTGATACACCTCGTTGGGATGATAAACTCGAAGCTCTGCGTGCTTTCCGTAAGGCGAAGGGCCTCTGTTTCACTTGTGGAGAGAAATGGAGCCGGACTCACAAATGTCCTGCTCAAATCCCACTGCATGTCATTGAAGAGTTGCTCGAAGCATTGCCATATGAACATTCAAGCAGTGAGCAAGCAGGAGACAGTAGTTCTGATGATGACATGATGATCATGGATATGTCAGCTGCAACTGAAACAACTCCGACTCGCCGCCGCACCATCAGATTGCACGGTCGCGTGGGTCCTCATGAGGTACTCATTCTGGTGGACTCTGGTAGTGGCGCCTCCTTTGTGGATGCTGAATTGGTGAAAAAGCTGGGAGCAGAAACAACAAAGTGTGCACCATCTCGCTTTGTGGTGGCAAATGGTGAAATGATGACTAGTGATCAGCAGGTGGAGAACCTCAAATGGTGGTCGCAAGGACACACGTTTGTGCAAGATATGAAGGTGCTGCCTCTGCCTTCATATGATATAATCCTTGGAGGAGATTGGCTTGAGAGCCACAGTCCAATGTGGGTTCACTGGTTGCAACGTCGTATGCGTTTCGACCACAATGGTCGTCACATTACACTCCATGGTATCCAGGATAACGGCGAGCCCAGTCGACCAATCAGTGCCCGCCATCTCCACGGCCTCCTACGCCGCGGTGCTATTGCGCAATGTGTGCAAGTGCAGCCAGTGCACCAACCTGACAGCATGCACGCCATCGATCCAGCCCCTCCAGACACGACTCCTCCAGAAATTGCGACAGTGGTACTGGAATTTGAGGATTTGTTTAAAGCAGCAGAAACATTGCCACCACGACGCCGCCAGGATCACCACATTCCACTGATTCCAGGGGCGCAACCAGTCAATACAAGGCCGTATCGATATGCTCCTCATCAGAAAGACGAAATCGAGAAGCAAATCCATCAGATGCTGCGTCAAGGGATAATACGCCATAGTTCCAGCCCTTTCGCCTCGCCCGTGTTGCTGGTTCGCAAGAAAGATGGCGGGTGGCGTTTCTGCATCGACTACCGTCAGCTTAATACTATCACAGTGAAACACAAGCATCCTCTTCCAGTGGTTGATGAGCTATTAGATGAGCTGGCCGGGGCACAGTGGTTTACGAAGCTTGATCTGTCATCTGGCTACCATCAGTTACGAGTGGCGGAAGGAGATGAGTACAAAACTGCGTTCCGAACGCATCAGGGACTGTACGAGTTCTTGGTCATGCCATTTGGGCTGACAAACGCACCGGCAACATTCCAAAGTGTGATGAATACAATTTTTGAACCCTTGCTCAGAAAAGGAGTCCTTGTGTTCATGGATGATATACTCATCTACAGCAAAACGAAAGAACAACATGTTGCACACCTGCGTGAAGTTTTTCAGATTCTCCGAGCAAATCAACTGCAACTTAAACGTTCTAAGTGCACCCTTGCTTCACAAGAACTTGAGTACTTGGGCCATGTGATCGGCACTGCTGGTGTGGCAACAGATAAGTCCAAAGTTGAAGCAGTTCAGTCTTGGCCCAGACCTATGAACCTGAAGGAACTCCGTGGATTTCTGGGATTAACAGGCTATTACAGAAAATTTATTGAACTATATGGGCTGTTGAGCAGGCCTCTGACTCAGTTGTTGCGCAAGGGAGTGGCTTTTCAGTGGACTTCCCAAACAGAGGAAGCATTTGTGGCTCTGAAGACAGCACTTATGAATGCTCCGGTGTTAGCCCTTCCAGATTTCACCAAGCCATTTGTGGTTGAAACCGACGCGTGTCAATATGGTGTGGGTGCCGTGCTTATGCAACAAGGCCATCCATGTGCTTACCTGAGCAAGGCTCTTAGTCTAAGGAACCAAACACTTTCCACTTATGAAAAAGAGTGTCTGGCGATTCTTATGGCAATTGAAAAGTGGCGCTCTTATTTACAACAATAAGAATTCGTGATCAGAACTGATCAGAAGAGTCTTTTGCATCTCACTGAACAACGTTTGGGCACAGGCATGCAGCACAAAGCCTTCGTGAAGCTTATAGGCCTGCGTTACACGATCCAGTACAAAAAAGGGATCACCAATGCTGCTGCAGATGCACTATCTCGTCGACCAGTGTCGTCGGAATTCATGGCAATATCATCAGCAGTTCCAACGTGGCTTGATCAGTTAGTGTCGGGTTACACTGATGATCCTGAAACAAAGAAGTTGTGGACTGAGTTGAGCATTTCTGGCACAAATGCAGATGGGTTTTCACTGCAGCAAGGAGTTATTCGCAAACATGGTAAAGTTTGGGTTGGAGGCAATCATCTGGCACAACAACACGTTATGCATGCACTCCATGACAGCGGGATTGGCGGCCATTCTGGCAATTTGGCAACGTACCAACGCATCAAAAAGCTGTTCAATTGGCCACATCTTAAGCAATCTGTGCAAGAATTCGTCCAGCGCTGCGATGTGTGCCAACGCGCTAAAGCAGAGCATACTAAACTGCCTGGGTTGTTGCAGCCCTTACCAGTCCCACCTCAAGCTTGGCACACAGTCAGTTTAGATTTCATAGAAGGCTTACCTAAATCAAACGGACATGATGTCATTTTGGTTGTCGTGGATAAGTTGACAAAATATGGGCACTTCATCCCTCTGAAGCACCCGTTCACCGCACTTCAAGTGGCGACAACCTTTGTGGATAACATTTACAAACTACATGGCCTGCCTCAGTGCATTATATCTGATCGCGACAAGATCTTCACCAGTGCCTTGTGGCAGGAGCTCTTCAAGCTCACTGACACCAAGTTGATGATGAGCTCGGCCTACCATCCTCAAACGGACGGCCAGACTGAAAGACTCAACCAATGCCTCGAGAACTTCCTCATGTGCACAGTCCATGCGTGCCCAGCTAAGTGGTTTCGTTGGCTGCCTCTCGCGGAATTCTGGTACAATACATCCTTTCACTCTGCCCTTGGCCGTGCACCATTTGAAGCCTTGTATGGTCATCAGCCACGACACTTTGGGATATCTGCTTCGGCAGCTTGTTCTGTTCCTGATTTGGACCATTGGCTCCAGGAGCGTGAAGTCATGACCGCATTGCTTCGCTAGCAACTCATCCGTGCTCAGGAACGCATGAAGAGACAAGCTGACAAGCATCGTATCGAGAGAAAATTTGAAGTGGGCGAGTTTGTGTTCCTGAAACTGCAACCATATGTGCAGACATCCTTGGCACCACGGAGCAGTCAGAAATTGGCTTTCAAATTCTTTGGGCCATACAAAATCCTAGCCAGAATTGGTGAAGTAGCCTATAAACTGGACTTACCGGCCTCCAGCAAAATTCACAATGTCATCCATGTTTCACAACTGAAGAAACGTGCCCCGGCAGCACAACCGGTGAGTACTGACCTGAGTCTCTTATGCATGGATGATTTTGCAGTGTTACAGCCATCTGAGGTGCTTGTTCGACGCAAGATTCAACGTGCTGGCAAGCAAGTTGCCCGAGTTCTGGTGCGCTGGCACGGCCTGCCGTCCTCAAGTGTCACCTGGGAAGATGAAGAAGCTTTGAAACATCGTTTCCCTGATATACTGGCTTGGGGGCAAGCCAGTTCTCATGGGGAAGGAGATGTCACGACCCTGTCAAGCACTACATGGGCCGCAGCCCAGATGCCGAGCCCAGGAGACACCAAGGCCCGCAAGGCTGCGTACGCCGCTGCGCTGAGGAAGGCGTCCACTTAAGCTGAAGCTCGACGGCGTGAGACATTGAACAGATTTGATCTAGTTCCATTGTTACTTTCCTGTATCTCTCCCGATTGGAGAAGAACAAGTAGCGTTTGTGTAATGAATCCTTGTTGAACCCTGGTTGGGTCGTATCACTATCATGCAGAGACATTCATGAAAAGTCTAGAGACCAAGATAAGAGAGCGAATCAGTGCGTGGATCGCAAGTCAATAAGGGATCTCGATTGATATCTCCTAATCCGATGTCTGCAAAACAAGAATACGGCTGGTGATACCTTCACAGCTGTAGGGAGACCATTTGGCAGAGGACAATACACCAGTCTCCCAGCTTCTTCTCCCGCATATCCAACGGGCTGACCCAAACGGACACCAAAATGTGTCCGATTTGGTCCGTTTGAGGCGGACCGCGGACACATTTTTGGCCTCTGTCCGTTTGGGGTAGGGGGTGCCCCCAACGGCCCGGCGCATGTTTTCCCATGGTCCGGATTTTGGCTATGTTTTTTACCTTCTTTTGACACAAGTTTGCAAAATAGCAACAAATTATGAATAGAAAAGTAGCAACAAATTATGAATAGTCCACAAGTAGATAAATAACAGGGTTTATTACAATAAAGTGCACACAATGATAAATAGCATAGTTTGTTCAATGAAATAAAATAAAAGAGGGCACGACTACTGGTTTCCAAAATGAGTCCACAGATGCTCCACCAAATCATTCTGAAGCTGGATGTGTGTAGTCTTATCACGCATCTCATCAAGCACATGGAGATACTGCTGGAACGACGCCGGCAGAGGAATTGGCTCAACCAACTGTCCCTGATATTCCCATCATTGGTCGAATAGCCTCGCGTCGTCCTGCTTATCCTCAACGATCATGTTGTGCATAATCACACAAGCTGTCATCACCTCCCACATCATCTCCTTGCTCCATGTTCTAGCAGGGTGCCGAACTATGGCAAAACGAGATTGGAGCACACCAAACGCTCGCTCCACATTCTTCCGACATGCTTCTTGTTGTTGAGCAAATCTGCGAGTTTTCTTCTGGTCGGGGTTTCGGATGGTCTTCACAAAAACTGGCCATGAAGGGTAGATGTCATCAGCTAGATAGTACCCCTTGTTGTATTCATGGCCATTCACCTCAAAGTTCATCATTGGAGCATTGCCTTCGGCAACTCTGTCGAATACCGTTGATCGCTGCAGTACATTGATATCATTGTGGGAGCCAGCCATACCGAAAAAGAGTGCCAAATCCATAGATCTTTAGATGCCACCGCTTCAAGTATCACAGTGCACTCTCCAACATGTCCCTGGTACTGTCCCTGCCAATCTAAAGGACAGTTCTTCCACTCCCAATGCATACAATCTACGTATCCAAGCATTCCAGGAAAGCCCCTGCTCTCGTTCATCGTCAAAAGACGGGCAATGTCTGCAATGTTGGGTTCCCCCAAATACTCCGGGCCAAACACCTGAACCACAGCTTGGCAGAAACGATACATGGATTTCAGGCAAGTGCTCTCGCTCATGCGCAGATACTCATCAATAAGATCACCAGCCACTCCATATGCAAGCATCCCGGATAGCTGCAGTGCATTTCTGGTAGGAGAAGAAGCCATACACACCAAGTGCATTTGGCTTCGCCTCAAAGTAGTCATCATATGCCCTCACCCCTTCTAGCAGACGCATGAACACTGGCTTCGCCATACGAAAGCGGCGACGAAAAACAGTCCGGATTTGTTGTCTTCACCGGGTTGAAGTAGTCCTTCCAAAGTTGGAGGTGGCCATTTTCTTGCTCACGATCCAACGCGGGCGCTCGCCCAATGACAGACCCGACATGCCGAGGGAGTGCACTCTCGTTGAAGTTGTGGATGAGAGTGGACGCGGCCATCATGATATCGCTATCATCGTCCGATGATTCATCCGAAGTATCGATGAAAGTGTGGTAGAAGAACTCGTCATCGCTATCCATCTACATAAAATGAACAATAAAAATATGTGACCACCATTTGCATCGGCCAAATGCAAAGAAGGGACATAAATTGTCCATACCTTGTTCGGTCAATCCATCGAACACCTTCGGGGCGGTGGACTGCGCGGCCGAGTCAGAGACAAAGGAGGAAGGCAACCCATCGAGAGCTACTCTGGAACACCTTCGGAGCGTCGGCACGGCCGGGACGATGATGGCTGGCTACTACCGGGGCCGGAGAAGAGGGCGAGGGCGGCCTCTCGAGAGATCCTCCGGGACGGACGTCGAGGACTGTCGAGAGCTCCCCTGGGGAAGATGGTCGGACCAGCGAATAGATCCGACCACGCCAGGGTGGCTAGGTGCGGCCGCGTCGGAAGAGAGAGTGAACGGCAGCGACTGCGGGCAGGGCAGCGGTCGCGGGAGGCAATGGGGACGGAAAGGAATTGGGTAGGATGGAGAAGGGGTTATTGTGACTGGCCAGTGGGCTCGACGCGGACAGGGGAGGACAAAGGGCGGACCGGGAGGCTCCCGTCCCGTCCCAAAGTTGGACCAAAATTGGGCCAGGTTTGGGGCGAAATCACGTGTACGCGCGGACATGTGTCCCTATGCGCCAGCCCGTTGGAGCACGTCCCATGTCCGTTCAGACAAAAGGGACTGGGCTGCTCCATTTGCACCAGCCTGTTGGAGGTGCCCTTAGAGCATCTCCACCGGGGGCCTCCAAATGACCCTCCAAAGCCCAATTGGGGGTCCGGACACAAAATCGTCCACCAGCGGCACCCCCCAAAGGGTCGGGCCGAGCGAAATCGTGTTCGGCACCCCCGAAAGGGCCTTCAAGTTTGGAGGCCCTCTCGGGGGTGCCGGACATGGGGCACACATGGGTGGCCCGCCCGTCATACAGACGCCGTGTTCAGGCGTCATTTATCGCGCCGTGCAGGAGGCCGGTCTGGCCGCGTTAATGGCGCAGTCGTCGGCGGTTTCCAACGCGACGCGACTGGACGCCGGTGCGCCTGCACACACGCATGTCATTAACGGCGGCCAGGCGACGCGACGGCTCAGGCCACGCGGTCGGCGTTGCGGATTCCCCACGCGTTGCATTTACGCCGGCCGCACCGCCCATCGGCTAGATAAAACCCGGCTGCCCTGGCCGTGCTTATTGATACGTCTCAAACGTATCTATAATTTCTGGTGTTTCATGCTTGTTTTATATATCAATGTCACATGTTTTATATGCATTATACATCATTTTTATGTATTTTTTGGGACTAAACTATTAACAAGATGCCACGGTGTCAGTTCCTATTTTCTGCTGTTTTTCTATTCCAGATAATTACTTAAGGAAATATTCTCGGAATTGGACGAAACAAAAGCCCAACCTCCTATTTTCCCGACACGTACACGGAGCCAGAAGGGCAAGCCCGGGGGAGGCCCATGGCCTCCTCACCATGTCCCCGCGCGGCCTGGAGGGGGGTGGCGCCACCACGTGATGAGGCCGACTCGGCCACCCCCTCGCGCCGCCCTTTCGCCTATATAATGTTCCTGCCCCGAAAACCCTAAACAATCAGTCATATTCCAGAAAGAGTTCCGCAGCTCCGCCGCCATCGAAGACATTTTCGGGGGTCAGAAGTTCCTGTTCCGGCACCTTGCCGGGACGGGGATTGACCCCCGGAGCCATCTCCATCGACTCCACCGCCTCCACTTCGACTCCATGATGGTTTGTGAGTAGTTCCCCCATGGACTACGGGTTCTAGCTGTAGCTAGTTGGTACTCTCTCTCCCATGTACTTCAATACAATGATCTCATGAGCTGCCTTACATGATTGAGATCCATCTGATGTAATCGGTGTTGTGTTTGTTGGGATCCGATGAATTGTTACATTATGATCAGTCTATCTATAAGTTTGTGAAGTTATTGTTGCTGCAATCTTGTTGTGTTTAATGCTTGTCACTAGTGCACGAGTGGCATGATCTTAGATTTAAGCTCTATAATTATTGCTTAGATTGTATCTACAAGTTGTTTGCACATGTCTCTGTCCGGAACCCGAGGCCCCAGAGTGACAGCAACTGGATAACTGGAGGGGATGGTTTAGATATGAGGATCACATGTTTTCACTAAGTGCTAATGCTTTGCTCCGGTGCTCTATTAAAAGGAGTACCTTAATTACCAGTAGTTTCCCTTGAGGCCCCGCTGCAAACGGGCTGGTAGGACAAAAGATGTTGTGCAAGTTTCTCATTGCGAGCACGTATGACTATATATGGAAAACATGCCTACGTATGATTAATAGACTAGATGTTCTGTCTTAATGCTATTTCAATTCTATCAATTGCCCAACTGTAATTTGTTCACCCAACACTTGTTATTGGAGAGTTACCACTAGTGTAGATAGCTGGGAACCCCGGTCCATCTGTCATCATCAAATATTCACTCGGTCCTATATGCCATTAGAAGTAGTATCAACTATTTTCTGGTGCCATTGCCTCTGTGTTACTGCTACTGCTGTGTGTTACTGTTACTATTGCTCTCATATTACTGCTGCTTTCACATCACCCCTGTTACTAGTGCTTTTCCAGGTGCAGCTGAATTGACAACTCCGCTGTTAAGGCTTATAAGTATTCTTTGTCTCCCCTTGTGTCGAATCAATAAATTTGGGTTTTACTTCCCTCGAAGACTGTTGCGATCCCCTATACTTGTGGGTTATCAAGACTATTTTCTGGCGCCGTTGCCGGGGAGCATAGCTCTACTCATAAGTTCACCTGGGGAGTACACTTTACCTTCTCTCTGTTTTTATTTTATTTTGTCTTGTCTAGTTTACTTTTGTCTAGTTTATTGTGCTTAGTTTTTTTGTTTAGTTTTTTGCTTAGTTTACTTTTGTCTAGTTTATTTTTGTCTTGTTTTATTTTTCTTATATACCCGAAAATCCATAAAAAATTGAAAAACCGAAAATCTAAAAACTGTTGTTATGGAAGAACATGCTAGAACCTCTATGGAACTTAAAGAATTATATATGAAGTATAGAGAATCAAGAAAGGGTAAAGTCATGAGAGGCGTGTTAAAAAGTTGAATCAAATTGCTGAAATTTTGCTTAAACGCCATGATATAAATTGTTGCTCTGAACAGGATACTAAACATCTTAAATTTCAATGTGGCTTTAGTAAAGAAGATATAATTATGAGCTATCATTGTTATAACTATGCTTATCTGGAGCTGAACAAGTAGAACAATTTGTTTTATTTATGGGAGCTTCTGAAATAGAATCCTTCATGTCTAAAAATTATGAAACTTGTGTTGCTTGTAATAACCTTAAAGATATGGTCTCTTCTATCCTTGATTATTGTCTAGAAAATTTCAGCAATAATCTTATATCATTGATTATAAAGAGAGACTCATTCATGCACAAGAATGCACTCACAATTTGCAGGAACCTGTGGAAGAAGAAATTGCTGAAGCTGAAAGCTCATTAGATGAAAAAGAGGAGGAGAGTGATGAACAAAAGGAGGAAGAATGGATTAGCTACCCATGCCTACCTTCTAATGAGAGTAACTCTTTATCTCTTACACTATTTGATTGTCCTCCATGCTTACCAAAGGAGGATGAATGTTATGTTCCTGTGGATTCTCTTGAATATTCCTATGAGTAAAACTTGTGAAATAATTATGCTACTGTTATTTATGATAATCCATGCTATTTCGAAAATCTTATGATAATCCTTTATTTGTGGCTGATATCGAAATGCATGGTACTAAGAGTTTTGCTTGGAAAATGTTTATGATAAAGCTCTAGATGATGGTCCTATGTTACTTGATAATATTAATTGTACTACTAATGAAAATGGGATTGGAGAGGTCTTGACTTTATCTAGGAGTCCCATATCTTTTGAGATTGATCAATCATCTTGTTATATTGTTAAAAGTGGGTTTGAAAGTTTTAATCCACTATTTTTGAGCTTGATAAAAATTATGTGTTTGTAGATCATGAAAAGCATGCTTTATGTGATAGTTATATTGTTGAGTTTGTTCATGATGCTACTGAAAATTATTATGAGAGAGGAGAATATGGTTGTAGAAATTTTCATGGTATTAAAACACCTCTCTATATGCTGAAATTTTGAAGTTACTCTTGTTTTATCTTCCTATGCTTGTCACTTTGTTCTTTATGGATTTATTTGTGTACAAGATTCCTATGCATAGGAAGTGGGTTAGACTTAAATGTGTTTTGAATTTGCTTCTTGATGCTCCTTTTGCTTCATTTTCTATTTTCATGAGAGCATCATTAAAACTATCAAGCCTAGCTAAAAGGCATTAAAGAAAAGCGCTCTTGGGAGACAACCCATGTTTTATTTCTGAAATTTTTCTTTGCTTTTTGAGTCAAGGAGCTGCTTACTTCTGTAACAACTCCTTTGTATCTTTACTTTTTCGAATTGTTGTGCCAAGAAGAGTCTCTAATGATTAGATGATGCTAGATTTGGATTTCTGCACAGGGACAGATTTTTGCTGTCCACCGTTTTGAGCTTATAAATTCCAGAAAAATTGAAAAATTCTGAAAAAATTGTGCGTGATCCTCAGATATGTACGCATCTTTCGTTAGTTTCGCGTTTTCTGATTTGAGCAACGGAAGTGCCTCGAAAAAATTCATCTTTACTGGCTGTTCTGTTTTGACAGATTATGTCTCTGTTTTTTTGCATTGTCTCTTGTGGACTTTAAGTAAGGCTTTCTAGACGTGGAGGGCTGTAGCTAATGTTTTATTGAGTTCTTGCAATGTGTCACAACAGAACCAAAGTGGATTAATGTTTTTGAGTACTAACCCCTCTAATGAAGTTTATGAGAAGTTTGGTGTGGCGGAAGTTTTCAAGGGTCAAGAGAGAAGGATGATATAATGTGATCAAGAAGAGTGAAGAGCCTAAGCTTGGGGATGCCCCCGTGGGTCACCCAAGCATATTTCAAGAAGACTCAAGCGTCTAAGCTTGGGGATGCCCAAGGCATCCCCTTCTTCATCAACAACTTATCAGGTCATCTCTAGTGAAACTATATTTTAATTCTTTCACATCATATGTGCTGTTCTTGGAGCGTCTGTGTGCTTTTATTTTTAGTTTGTTATTTTTTTTTCTGATCATACAATATTGGATCCTATCTATCTTGTTTGGGAGAGAGACACGCTCCGCTTTTTCATTTGAATACTCCTATTCTTCACTTATATTGTTGAGTATTCAGTTTTCGCACTGTTTAGCTTCTAGCTCTTGGTTTTCATGTATCTCTTGTTCAGAGCTATTAGTTCTTTTATAGAAAGTACTCTCTTACTTCACTTATATTTGTTTGGAGAGTTGCTTGGTTGATGTGTTGGTTCAGAAAATGTTGCATGTGGTAGTGGTATAATGAAAAAACTTGCATAATCTCGTAGATCATTGAACTTTGATAACCTGATTCTTTGCAAACGTTTTGAGGTAATAAGTAATAGATGGTAAATCTTGCTGGTTAATTAAGTTAAAATCATTAGTGGATTGTTGTCTTTAAGCTTGTACCGTACTACAAACTCTACTTAAATTGTTGAAGGTGTAGTTGGACTTGATAGCTTTCCATGTCTAAAGGTTCATCGTAATGACTGAGTTGTGCTGAAGGTCGAGGGATCTAGCGGGGTACTTGTGCCGCCGTGAACGGCCCTTCTTGGAGTGAATTTTAATCATGCTCTTAATGTTGAACCTGCTAGTTGTTTGCAATAAGCTTGTGAGTTCTTTTTGACTAATGTTAAGCTACGGTTTTTGGCACTTCCACCATCCAAATTTGCTAGCCTCTTCGGTGCTGTGCATTGCCTTCTGCTCACATTGAGAGTTGTGCATACTTCGCCAGTACATCCAAACCCGTGGGAGGACTTTCTCTTGTTCTCCTACACATAAGCCCATACATCTTCCTCAAAACAGCCACCATACCTACCTACCACAGCATTTCCATAGCTGTTCCGAGATATATTGCCATGCAACTTCCATTTTACATTACATGACTTGTTGTCATTTATCATTTATATATTGCTTTGCATGATTCTATACAGCTGATGTGTGGTTTACCCATGTTACGCTAGATCATTGCACATCCTGCTACACTGGCAGAGGCATACAGTTTCATACATCATGTTTTGTTCATTATGAGTTATTTGTACCAAAAAGTGTGTTGTCATATTAGAATGTTGCCCCTAAAAGTGAAAAGAGCCATGGAGGCCATCGAAAAGAGAAACAGAAAAAGAAAAAAAAAAAAGGAAAAAAGGAAAAAAAAAAGAATAAAGAAAAAGGGGGCAACATTACTATCCTTTATCCACACTTGTGCTCATGTTTCAGCACCTGCAGTATTCATAGTCATCATTTGTGCTCATGTTTAGCACCTATACTCCATGTGAGAGAGTTTTCATGTTTTACTAGTATAACTATGTGGGGAATTTACACTATAGAACTTGGGTTGTATATTCCAATGATGAGCTTCCTCAAAAGTGCTCTAGGTCTTCGTGAGCAACCAAGTTGGATGCACCCCCACTAGTTCCATTGGAGAGCTTTCATACACATATAGCTCTATGTGCATCCGTTGCATGGCAATCACTACTCCTTACATAGCTTCGATTATAAGACTTCCTCTTGTCTAATGATCACTATAGCTTTGTGAGACTATCTTCCATTGGCCTTCCAAACCCCCATTAATGTTCTCTTAGCCATAACATCCTGGTGCCAATACCAAATGCTTACGCTCACCGGTTGAGTAGGCTTCGAAACAGTTGATTCATGACGTTCATGTTTATTTTTACTTGACTGGATCCGTACTCTATGTTGTGAAAATTTACTTGATGCTTGGAATTGAAGGATAGAACTCCTACACTGGATACTTAAAACATCTTTAATGAACCTTGTACGGTTTCATGTCTTTAAAGCAATCATTCATGAAAACTTTTAGCTTGTTTAACTAACTTGCTTTATTATCTCTTATTTAATATCAATTATAGACATTTGCTTTGAATGATTTGATCTCAGCTCACATGCCTTACATCACTATTGGATCAAGATTATGTTGGTAGCATGTCACTTCAGAAATTATTTTGTTTTTATCGTTTACCTACTCGAGGACGAGTAGGAACTAAGCTTGGGGATGCTTGATACGTCTCAAACGTATCTATAATTTCTGATGTTTCATGCTTGTTTTATATATCAATGTCACATGTTTTATATGCATTATACATCATTTTTATGTATTTTCTGGGACTAACCTATTAACAAGATGCCACAGTGCCAGTTCCTGTTTTCTGCTGTTTTTCTATTCCAGATAATTACTTAAGGAAATATTCTCGGAATTGGACGAAACAAAAGCCAACCTCCTATTTTCCCGACACGTACACGGAGCCAGAAGGGCAAGCCCGGGGGAGGCCCACGGCCTCCTCACCATGTCCCCGCGCGGCCTGGAGGGGGGTGGCGCCACCACGTGGTGAGGCCGACTCGGCCACCCCCTCGCGCCGCCCTTTCGCCTATATAATGCTCCTGCCCGAAAACCCTAAAACAATCAGCCATATTCCAGAAAGAGTTCCGCAGCTCCGCCGCCATCGAAGACAAGTTTCGGGGGTCAGAAGTTCCTGTTCCGGCACCTTGCCGGGACGGGGATTGACCCCCGGAGCCATCTCCATCGACTCCACCGCCTCCACTTCGACTCCATGATGGTTTGTGAGTAGTTCCCCCATGGACTACGGGTTCTAGCTGTAGCTAGTTGGTACTCTCTCTCCCATGTACTTCAATACAATGATCTCATGAGCTGCCTTACATGATTGAGATCCATCTGATGTAATCGGTGTTGTGTTTGTTGGGATCCGATGAATTGTTACATTATGATCAGTCTATCTATAAGTTTGTGAAGTTATTGTTGCTGCAATCTTGTTGTGTTTAATGCTTGTCACTAGTGCACGAGTGGCATGATCTTAGATTTAAGCTCTATAATTATTGCTTAGATTGTATCTACAAGTTGTTTGCACATGTCTCTGTCCGGAACCCGAGGCCCAGAGTGACAGCAACTGGGATAACTGGAGGGGATGGTTTAGATATGAGGATCACATGTTTTCACTAAGTGCTAATGCTTTGCTCCGGTGCTCTATTAAAAGGAGTACCTTAATTACCAGTAGTTTCCCTTGAGGCCCCGCTGCAAACGGGCTGGTAGGACAAAAGATGTTGTGCAAGTTTCTCATTGCGAGCACGTATGACTATATATGGAAAACATGCCTACGTATGATTAATAGACTAGATGTTCTGTCTTAATGCTATTTCAATTCTATCAATTGCCCAACTGTAATTTGTTCACCCAACACTTGTTATTGGAGAGTTACCTCTAGTGTAGATAGCTGGGAACCCCGGTCCATCTGTCATCATCAAATATTCACTCGGTCCTATATGCCATTAGAAGTAGTATCAACTATTTTCTGGTGCCATCGCCTCTGTGTTACTGCTACTGCTATTGTGTTACTGTTACTATTGCTCTCATATTACTGCTGCTTTCACATCACCCCTGTTACTAGTGCTTTTCCAGGTGCAGCTGAATTGACAACTCCGCTGTTAAGACTTATAAGTATTCTTTGTCTCCCCTTGTGTCGAATCTATAAATTTGGGTTTTACTTCCCTCGAAGACTGTTGCGATCCCCTATACTTGTGGGTTATCACTTATCCACCCCGTCTCCTTCCTCGCCCTCATCACTCCCCTCGCCCTCAATCCCCTCCGGCAGCCATGGCGTAGACCGGGCGCACGATCCAGAGCGAGGATGCCTGGGAGCTACACCGGTACGGGCTCCTCGCCCCTACGGACTACCGCCTGCCCAAGCACTGGGCCTTCTCGCCCGGTGGCCTTCTCGTGCCACCGCTGCCCCAGACGGCCGAGCAGATGCGGCGATTCATCGCTCGCCGACGGAGCTGGATGACGCCTCCCCGAGAACGATGACGGCCACGCCAACTGGGGCCGTTGACTCCGGCGCTTCGAGCAGGAGCAGCAGGCGGTGATCGACACCGTCGATGGCCCGCGCGCGCTCCGGACGTGCTACAACACGGAGGGCCGCCACGACTGGTGGGATGCAACCGGCCACACGGTTGCCTCCGCGCTCGAAGCTGATGCGGGTAGGGTCCCAATTTTCACGGATTGAGGGCGGATGAACGAAGAACGTGAAGAACATGACGAACACAAGAGGGGAATAGTCAAACACAGGGTAAGTAGCAAAGCAACACAGACGAAATCAACCGGTAACAAATCCCCAAGGGCAGCCCCCGATTCTCAATCTCCAAGCAACCTTACTCTTAGGAAACTTTTCTCTCACCGGTCAATCCCACCGGTCCAATAGAGTCACCCGAAGATGAAAGATTGGCAAGTAATCGCAACTACAAGAAGCCTTGAATCCACTAGAGGGATCATCTCCACAAGGGGAGGCCTTGATTCATCTCCATAAGGGAGGCCTTGATCCATATCCATAGGAGGCAACACCAACAAGGGGTGGAAAGGAGCAAAGCTCAACTCAAGTCTAATCTTAGTCTAACCCTAGAATGGAAGAGGTGAAGTGCTATTTATAGCCTTATTGGATCGGTTGTGTTGACCATTGGAGAAACAACCATTCAAGATCCCTTCTTCTATCTAATTGCCAATCTCTCCCTTTGGGATTCTATTGGACCGGCTTGGACCGACCGGTGAGGGAAACGTGTCCTTGTATCGTGTTTGTGTTCTTGTGTTCTTGGCGTTCTTCGTGTTCTTCGTGTGTTCTTGCATGAGTTCGTCCAAATCCGCCGTCAATCCGTGAAGATCGGGCACCCTAGAGGCATGGCCTTCACCATATGGTATCAGAGCATGGTTACCACGGGGTTGACTTGTGTTTCCACCCCCAAATCCACCAAATTTTTCCTTGATTTTGAGAAATTCAAAAATTTCCACCAAAAATATCCCCAAATTGCTTTTGGATCGATTTGTGAATCTTGTGCGTTTTGGTAGGTTTTGATCCATAGATCTATTACTATACTTGTTGATCTACCTTCCTTTGCGTTCCCATGGCCAAATTCCGTTGATTTCCCCTCCGATTCGGTGTTTTTCGGGTCGTTTTTCCGCCAAAATCGTAGATTTTCGAGGGTCAACTCACAGAAGGTTGCTTGGCCTGCAGCCCGGCCTAGGCTGGCTCCTAGGCCGGCCTACCTGCCGACGCAGCCGGCCTCCAGCCCGGCCTGGCCGGGCTGGGGGCCGGCTTCTCTGGTTGGCCGGCTGGGAGGCCGGCTGCTTCGGCTGGGAGTCCGGCCTGGGAGCCGGCCTAGGCCGGCCTGGAGGCCGGCTGTCTCTGGCGTGTGGCCGGCCTGGGAGCCGGCTTAGGCCGGGCTGGAGGCCGGCCAGACTGGCTCCGCCTCCTTCTTCATCATCTTGACGTATCCCTTGGCCATCTTCTTCGGCCTTCTCTTGGTTATCTTCACCATCATCTTGGACCTTCTCTTGCTCATCTTCTCCACTCCATTGTAGGTCGTCATCAAGGTGGTTCCTGAGTATGCATAAGGTACCGGCATGAAGTAGCAAACCATTCAAAGCATTATCGAAATCACACATAGAGAGGAGCGAGGTCACCTTTTCATGAAGTGCTTTGACTCTTGATCTTGTCATGGGACCATTAGGTGTTGTTGGTGTGGTGTGCCTATGTTGCACTACATCATCTCCCCCCCTTGGGAAAGAGTCATCCTCGACTCTTCGCTCTTATCATCACTTGGGTTCCCATGGTAAGGCGAGATGTCGGCTACGTTGAAGGTGTCATGGACGCCGTACTTGGACTTGGGTATGTCGATCTTGTATGCATTGTCGTGGATGCGCTTGAGAACCTTGAAAGGGCCATCTCCTCTTGGTGCTAGCTTAGACTTAGCGGTCTTTGCGTAGATGTAGCCACACAAGGTCTCCTTCCTCAAAGATCATGTCGCGCTTGTGCTTGTTCATCTTCGTAGCATGGTCTTCATTGTGCTTCTCTAGCGTGACCCTTGTGTCTTCATGTAGTTTCTTCATGTAAGCGGCGCGCTTGTCGAAGTCCATGTTGACTTGCTCTCGGAGTGGAAGTGGTAGCATGTCTAGCGCGGTGTAGGGGTTGGAGCCATAGACGACCTCGAAGGGTGTTCTCTTTGTTGCGCGGTGTAGTGCTCGATTGTAGGCGAACTCGGCGTGTGGGATGCACTCTTCCCAATTCTTCAAGTTGGGCTTGATCAACACATGAAGGAGTGTGGATAGGCTTCGGTTCACCACTTCGGTTTGACCATCGGTTTGAGGGTGGTATGCGGTGGAGAATAGTAGTTGCTTGATTTCCATCTTGGCCATCAAAGTCTTCCAAAAGTAACTCACGAACTTGACGTCACGATCTGACACAATGGTCTTGGGCACTCCATGAAGACGGACGATTTCCCTAAAAAACAAAGTAGCAATATGTGAAGCATCGTTGGTCTTGTTGCATGGTATAAAGTGTGCCATCTTAGAGAATCGATCAATGACGACAAAGATGGAATCCTTATTTGTTTTAGATCGTGGAAGTCCTAAGACAAAATCCATAGCAATGTCGGACCATGGGTGATGTGGAATAGGCAAAGGTGTGTATAATCCATGAGAGTTTAGAGTAGACTTAGCTTTGAGACATGTTGAACATCGTCGAACCAAGCGATCCACATCCCGGTACATCCTGGGCCAAAAGTAATTTGTGGAGAGCATTGCAAAGGTCTTATCACGCCCAAAGTATCCCATTAAGGCGCCTCCATGCGATTCCTTCAAAAGGATTAAACGAAGCGAAGACTCGGGTATGCATAGTTTGTTAGCCTTGAACAAAAATCCTTTGTGTAAATAGAAATCATCAATTCCTTTATGTTCCGTGCACATGGCAAAAATTGGACCAAAGAAAGTGTCCGTGGCATAAAGATTCTTGATCTCATCCAAACCTAAAACATTGATTTCAAGATGCGTAAGTAGGTTGGTTTTGCGGGATAGAGCATCCGCGACAACATTCTCTTTGCCCTTTTTGTACTTGATAACATAGGGAAAGGATTCGATAAACTCAACCCACTTAGCATGTCATTTGTTTAAACTTGTTTGAGTTTTCAAAAACTTCAAGGACTCATGGTTGCAGTGGATGACAAACTCCTTAGGACAAAGGTAGTGTTGCCAAATATCTAAAGCTCGAATCAAAGCAAACAATTCCTTGTCATAGATGGGGTAATTCAAACATGCTCCATCAAGTTTTTCGCTATGGTAAGCAATTGGTCTACCATTTTGCATAAGCACGGCTCCAATGCCTAAACCACTAACATCACAATGAATTTCAAATGTTTTTGAAAAATGCGGTAAAGCAAGAAGGGGAGCTTCGGTTAACAACCTTTTGAGCTCATTGAAGGCAAAATCTTGCTCATGGCCCCAAACGAACGGAACATTTTTCCTTGTAAGTTCATGTAGAGGGCAAGCAATTGTGGAAAAGTTCTCAATGAAACGGCGATAGAATCCGGCAAATCCAAGAAAATGTCTCAACTCGGCAAGTGACATAGGAAATGGCCAATTGCGAATTGCGTTGATTTTTGTTTCATCAACTTCAACTCCCTCGGAAGAAACAACAAAGCCCAAGAAAACAAGCTTGTTGGTTGCAAATGTGCATTTGGAAAGATTGGCATAAAGCCGTTCATTGCGAAGAGCCAACAAAATTTGAGCAACATGTGAAGTGTGCCCATCCAAAGATTTGCTATAGATCAAGATGTCATCAAAGTATACTACAACAAATTTTCCAATGAAAGGTCGCAACACATGGTTCATAAGACGCATAAATGTGGAATGTGCGTTGGAGAGACCAAAAGGCATTACCAACCATTCATAAAGACCAAGTTTAGTTTTAAAAGCGGTCTTTCATTCATCACCTTCACTCATTCTTATTTGGTGGTATCCACTTTTAAGATCGATTTTGGAAAATATGCAAGCAGCACTAAGCTCATCCAACATGTCATCGAGGCAAGGGATAGGGTGGCGATACCGTACGATGATGACGTTGATGGGGCGGCAATCCATGCAAAGGCGAAGAGTGTTGTCGGCCTTTGGGACGAGAATAACCGGTACGACACACGGACTCAAGCTCTCTCGAATGTGACCCATGGAAAGGAGTTCTTGTATTTGATGCTCGATTTCCTTGGTTTCTTCGGGGTTGGTGCGGTATAGGGCGCGGTTCGGTAGAGAGGCGTCGGGGATGAGGTCGATGCGGTGCTCGATGCCGCGTAGAGGAAGTAGTCCCGGTGGCACTTCTTGTGGAAACACGTCTTCAAATTCCTGCAAAAGAGACATCAAAGGAGGAGGAAGATTTGTCAAGGTGTTAGTCAAAGAAACCTCTCCCTTGCGTATGAGGACATAGTGGAGGGTAGACGGGTTTTCTCTCAGCTCACTCATCTCTCTTTTGGAGGCAATCAAGGACATGCTTTGTGAAACTCTCTTAGTATGTGCACCCTCTTTTGGATTGTGGCTCTCACTCACATTTTGTTGGATCTCTCTCTCCACTCTTCTCACTAGAAGCTTTCTCTTGTTGTGCTCTTGCTATTGTCTTGGCGTTGTCGGCAATCACTTGGCTTGGTGTCATGGGACGAAGGACGAAGTTCTTGTTGTTGCTCTTGAAGCTATAGTAATTGGTCCTTCCATCATGCATTGCACCCTTGTCATATTGCCATGGACGTCCAAGAAGCAAGTGACAAACGGACATTGGCACCACATCACAATCAACAGTGTCTTCATAAGCTCCAATCTTGAAGGGCACTTGTACCATGTGTTGGATCTTGACGGATCCGGACTCACTCAACCATTGCACATGGTATGGGTGTGGATGTTTCTTGAACTTCAAGTTGAGCTTATCACAAAGCTCTTTACTCGCCAAGTTGTGGCAACTTCCACCATCGATGATGACCTTGATAGACTTTCCATTGATTCCCACCCTTGTTTGAAACAAGTTGCATCTTTGGTCTTCTTCAACTTGGACATTGGCGGTTAATGCTCTTGCCACAACCAATGAAGGGTTGTTATCGCCATCACAATAGATGTCATTGGAGTCTTCTTCAACATTTTGTGTTGCGGTGGCTTGGTTCAAAGCATGGTACTCATCTTCACTCATAGACTCGTATTCTCCCGCGTCATTGACAATCATGATCTTCTTGTTTGTACACTCGAAGGATTTGTGGCCTTGTCCTCCACACTTGAAGCATTGTAATCGTCGTGTGCCGGACGAAGGTCCTTGAGGCATATTGCTTGAGGGAGGAGCATTCTTGAAAGGTTGAGTAGCTTGAGTGGATGGTGTAGAAACTCTTGGAGGACCTTTCGTGTTTGCTTGAGGAGGGGCTTCCGCGGATGTAGGCGTGGATGATGAAAGCTTGGTGGCGAAGAATGCCTTTGTCTTGAGGTATTTGAGCTCTTCAAGCACGTGACGTTCGGCCTTTGTGGCTTGATGGACTATCTCAACCAAGGTGGCATAGGGTTGGAATTCCACAATCTTCTTGATGGGGTAGTTGAGGCCATTCATGAAGCGAGCCATGGATTGTTCTTCCGATTCCTCAATATTGGCTCGCATCATGGAAATTTCCATCTCCTTATAGTATTCATCAACCGATTTCAACCCTTGTTTCAACTCTTGCAACTTCTTGTACGAGTCTCTAGTGTAGTGACTTGGCACAAAGTGCTTGTACATTTCCTCCTTCATCTCAACCCAAGTGTTGATTGGTTGTTGGTGGTTGTTGACTCGTCTATCTTGAAGTTGTTCCAACCACAAGAGAGCATATTCTTCGAACTCCATGGATGCTAGAGCAACCATCTTGTCGTTGGAGTAGTGCCGGACTCGGAAGATCTTGTCGACTTTGAGTGCCCATGAAAGATATGCTTCCGGGTCACTTGTTCCATAGAACTTGGGCATATCAAAGCGAAGGTAGTTCAAGTTGTCATCGTCGTCTCGACGGTTTGGAGGTGGGAATGCACGTCCACGTCTCCTTTCGTTTAGTCCATCACCAAAATGTTGGTTGGCCTCCGCATCACTTGACTCGGTATGGTTGCGGTGATGGCGATCATCATGGTGAGGATGATTCTCTTCATGGTTTCCATGCTCACGATTGCGGTGTCGAGGCCTTGGAGGATAGCGGTGTTGACGACCTTGGTTTCCATAGTCATTAGCACCCAGTATACCCATGTCATGTGGAGGTGGATCTTGTTGTGCTTGACGTTGAGGTGGTGGCAATGGTGTGCGATGACCGTGACGGTGTTCATGCCGTTGTTCATGTCGAGCTTGATGTTGAGGTGGTTGTGAAGGTGTTCTTTCATGGCGTCCACCATGTGGTCGATGTTGCTCGTGATGCACATTGTCATGGTGCGCGCGAGGAGAAGGTGGGTGTTCCACTTCATGGTGATGGCGATCATGTTCGTCGCGCCTTGGAATGTCTTGACGAGCTTGTTGTGGTTCCTATTGGGGGTCACCACCGCGCGCATGACGGGAGTGTGTCGACCTTGAGGTGCTCCTTGTGCGGTGCGAGCTTGAAGAAGAGCGATCTTGTACAAGGTTGTTGAGAGCATCGGTCACGTTCACCATTTGCGCATTAAGGGTGTTGAAGTTTTCGTCTTGTACTTGAAGACGGCGCTCATAACGGCCTAGCCCATCACGAACAAAGCGTCGAAGGCCCACGAACTCGTTTTGTGTGACATAGCCATTGTCACCTTGAAATCCTCCATGGATATCATCCTCCGCACTTGAGCTTCCGGTTGAACTTCCCCTAAACATGATCTCAAGAACAAGTGAAATGTGTGAAAATGTAGAACCAAGAGAAACTATATCGTAAGAAACTAAGAATATAATTGCTTGACGAAAGAGAATCTGGTTCTAACACCCCACACACACACTTATGAGGATAGGAAGGTATAGTGTCTAAAGGAAGCAAGCAAATCCAACGAAAAATATGTTGTAAAAAGTAGAGAATAACCAAAATGACCAAATTGACGAAGAACAAACCAACCACACAAATGTTACGGAACAACGGAAACACACACACACACACAAAACATACAATGGGGATAGTGTGACCAAAGGGCGAGCACTCCGAAGATACTTTATGATGAGCCTAACGAAGACTACGTGCTCAAATGTCACACTACCGCAAGAAGGACACTGGTTCAATTGCCTTGTGTAAGGGCAACTAGATTTGCACACGTGCCAACCTATTACTCTTCACTAAGCATTCGCAGCATGCTACTCACAAAGGATGATATTTGTCACTTTTTTTTGATTTTTGACGATGATTGCTTCTTCTTTTGCTAGTGCCAAGATCTTTAACGGTACACACTCGCCAATACTTGAAGACAATCACTCAAACAAGTGCAATGCCTCGCAATATCACAGAGCTAGTACGATGGGTCAAGGTACGCGAAAGGAAGAAGGGCTCACAACGGATTACGATGTCGGGGAAATGTCGAGCCCTTGGTGTCGTCGTCGCTTGGCGTTGATGAAGCGTTTGACGAGGTGTGGACTCGGCAAATCCCTGGGTTGTGTACCCCGGGTTGATTGAAGGGGAGAGAGATGAACGCTGGTGATCACGACGGCTGACAAGCAAGGCGTTTACCCAGGTTCAGGCTCCCGGAGGATAACACCCTACTTCCTGCTTGTCTGGTATTGAATGGCGAGTTGTGGCTACAATGGCGAGATGGCAATCTCGCTAGGGTTTGTGGTGGCGGCTATGAGCGTACCCTAGACGAAGGACCCTCCTAGCCTTTATATGGTAGGCTAGGTCTCAGGTGAACGGTGCCGATGGCGCTTACAAGCATGGCTGGAGTCACATGACCTAACGTCGACTATCTTGGGCCGCACGTCGTCCTCCTTGGGCCTTCCTTGGGCCCTCGTCATAAGGCTGATAGGCTTGGCGTGACCCAGGTATCCCCATCGTGGGGTAGTCGAAGAGTGACCCCACGACAGGAGCCCCCGAGTGCTTAGTCGAATCGTAGAGTCGGGTAAAGGACTCCTTCCTCCTGGGCACGCCGTCGGGTTCCTGAAAGGAACAAGTAAAGTTAGTCGACTCCGGCCATTCAGGGCTTACGGAGGATTCCTTAGTCGAAACGTCGGCTGCTGGGTAAAATACTGTGAGTACAGCCTTAGTCGGTGATTTTTCGACTGCTATTGTTCTGAGTCACTCGGGAGCGCGAACAGCGCTCCCGATGGGAGTAGCCCCCGAGATTAAGCTGAATTGCTTGCAATTGAGGTTAAACTCAATTTTTCTTCAGTCGAAAAGCCCGCTCCCGATGGGAGTAAAGAAGGGACTCGACTTGTCGGAGTCGCGCTGGCTTTATGGGACTTACTGTGTATTCGGCCGGTCTGGCTTACTGCACAAGTTTGTTCAGCTATTGGAGCTTACTGAATCTCTTTTGCACTCGACTGAACTGTTCGAGTTCATTCAGCTCTTAGAGCTTACTGAATCTCTTTTGCACTCGAATGAACTGTTCGAGTTCTCGATCAGCCCATTGGCTTACTTGCTACGCCTGCGCGGTTGACGTCAGCGCTGACGTTTTTGGCGCACTCTGTGCCGATGGGACGTGACAGTGCGGTCCCACTGTCAGTATTGACTGAGACATCGGTTGCCGCTTTGTACTGACCGTTGGGCGCGAAAATTTCGCGGTGTGATGATGGCGCCTTGATTCCCGTGCGTAGTGGGCGGCGTGGCCGGCGACGGTTGCTATCTCCGCGCGACACGTGGACGGCCAGATGATGTTGTGAGTGCGGTTTCGCTGAGGACGGCCTGGATTAACTGGCCACGCGGTATATATTTTCACCGCGGTGGCGAACAGTTCATTCCATCCCCATTCTGCCTCGTCTCCGCTGCTCTCTCTCCGCCATTGTTGCTCTTTTCTGCCAGTTTCTTTCCTCCGCCCTCCATGAGCAAGGCCGCGATGAAGAGGGGGAAGCCTGTGCTGGCGCCGTCGCCGCCGCCGAGGCGAGCGTGATGAAGAAGCCCGACGGCGACTGGGTCAAATCGTCGGTGAAGAAGGCCGACCTCGAGGCCCTCCGCGCGCAGGGGCTGCTGCCGCCGGCAGACCAGGCGACGGTGCGCGCTCCTGGGAAAGAGGTATTCCCCGCTCCTCGCGAGGGGGAACGCGTTTGCTTCGTGGATTTCCTTCCGCGGGGTTTCGGGTTCCCCCTCCACGATTTCGTCCGTGGTCTCTTGTACGCTTATGGGATTCAGATCCACGATCTGACTCCCAATAGCGTCTTGAGCATCGCGAGCTATTTCGTGCTCTGCGAGTGCTTCCTGGGAATCGCACCCAACTGGCTGCTGTGGAAGTCGCTATTCCTCGTGAGGAGGAACGTGGGGAAGAGCAAGCAGGTGTATCCAGTCGGCGGCTTCGGCATCCAGGTGCGTGGCGACACCTCCTACTTTCAGATGAAGAAGTCCGACTCCGTCCAGGGCTGGCGGAAGAAGTGGTTCTACATCAGGTGCGACCAGGAAGGGCTTCCCGACTTCGCGGCTGATCGCGAGTTGCGGAAGACGAACGCGTGGGCGCACCCGCTGTCGAAGGAGGACAGGGAGGCGACTCAGCCCTTGCTGACGCTTCTTCGTGGCCTTCTGAAAAGTCTTGGGCGGAGACAGGTGGAGTTCACCTCATCGCCACCTTCTTCAGGCTTCGGGTGCAGCCGCTCCGCACTCGCGTCCACCCGATGTGGGCGCGTGAGGATGTTGGCGATGAGCTCGATGATGACGCAGTCGAGTCGAAGGTGAGGAGCATCACTAGTCTCCGAGCCGCTGACCCGTGCAATGTCAAGTGCCCAGTCGAGCCGTATGGGCCTAATAACCCTGTGCCTGAGGTGAGCTTCGTTTGCTTTGCTTTTGTCTTGTATCTTCTTCTGTCGAATCTTTTTGCCTGACTCGAATGCTTCATTTGCTGACAGGGTCGTTCGAGCTATGTCAGTCTTCCTCCGTTGATGGAGAATGGACCTCATGAAGAGGCAGAGTTCCCTGAGGAGGACGGGTTGATGACGATGAAGTTCCCTCCGCCACCTCTCCGAGTGAAGAGTTGGAGGAGGATGAAGAAGATGAGGAGCCGCTGCGGAAGCGGCAGAGGCGAAAGAGTGGCGACTCTGGTTCGGCTTCGTCGCCCGTGAAGGAGGCGGGTGTGAACGAGGAAAGACGAGCGAGTCGTCTTCGGGCGCTAGGCACACGAGTGACCTGGCTGAGCCTTTGGTCGTGCCTCCCCTCGGCTCTGCACCGCCGACTGAGTTTGCGAGGATGGCCTCCGTCTCCCTGGAAGTGAAGATGATGTCGATGTCGCCAGGTTAGTCGCGTAACCATTGCCTTGTTTGTCGAGTTGCTTTTTGATTGCGAGTCCTTGAATTGAGTTATCTTGTCACAGCGACCGTACTGGCACTGCTGGTTTCCTCGTGAGATGGAGCACACTTCTGCTCCCATGATCGAGCAACTGCGAAGACGACCGGAGAAGAGGCTCAGGCGGGTGACGCTTTGGCCTTGAAGACTTCGACCTCCTCCGTGCCAGAGAAAGCTGCTGATGCGACTCCGGTGACGCTGGGCTGCTTGAGCATGTAAGTGTCCTTTGACTCATTCTGCAAAATCTGTATCGGGTGCGCGAACAGCGCTCCCGATGGGAGTAGCCCCCGAAGATGTGCGTGACTAGAATAGTCGGGCGCAGATTGATGTCTTGTGTTTCCTGCAGCCATTTTATCGCCAGCAGATGGAGGGAGCCGCAGCCTTCGTTCGCATGGAGCAGGAGAGGGATCAACTCCGCACTGCTCTGGAGCAGCGAATAGTGAGTGTGAACCCTTGTGTTCGAGGGGCGTTTCGACTGCCTTTATTGCTAACTTTGCTCC
The DNA here is from genome assembly GCA_947311845.1 of Poa pratensis. Lineage (NCBI taxonomy): Eukaryota > Viridiplantae > Streptophyta > Magnoliopsida > Poales > Poaceae > Poa > Poa pratensis. The sequence continues at coordinate 90,166,807 of CAMZMU010000041.1, forward strand.
GTTGATCCGTAGGCGAGAAGGAGAGCATGAAGAAGCGGGTCGCGGAGCTGGAGAAGTCGCTGGGTGAAGCCCAAGAGCGTGAACAAGCTCGGGATGATCTGGAGAAGACCCAGGTCGACCGCTTGCTCGCACTCGCAGATGTTGTTGGAAGTAAGTATTTGGCTCAGTGCCTACTTTGCCTTTTTCGACTTCTGATGTCTTACGGGTGTGGATTTCTTTGATCAGAGACTTGCGGGGTGCTCCTCCAGAAGGGACTTCCAGCGAGAATGTCGGCTTGGCGAGGCTGTTGGCTTCATGGACCGCGTCTGCGCGTATGCTTCGGCGGCGCTGCAGAAGTCGACAGGCGCCTTGGCGACTGTGCACCAGAGCATCTTCCCCAGCAAGCCACCGCCGTTGCTGTTGACGCGCTTGCGGCTCCGTTCGAAGGCAATGCGACCACCTTGGCGGACTACACGCGTGCGCAGACGGTACGCGGCTCAGAGCTCACTTTCCAGCTACTTCTTGGTCACCAAGTCGTAGGTGATTTTGAGAAGGTTGTCAGCGACTTCCCTCGGAAGCCTGATGGCAGGACCGCGTCCCTTAGCGGTGTGAAGGCGCAGGCGAGTCAGCTGGCTGCAAAGTTGGTCGCCACCTTCGAGAAGAGGATTGCCAAGGCTGCAGAGTTGGCTGCTAGGAAGAGCCGTTCCCAGTCGGAGTCTGTGATGTAGACTCCGTTCTTTTAGGATTCTTCTGCTTTTGGTTCTTGGTCTGTAATGAACTATATAGTTTGCGGGTCTTCTGGCCGCGAACATGCTGATGTTGAAATGTGAATTTGTGCCTTCGAGTCTTCTTTCATATCTAAGCTTGAATGAATGTGTTCTTTTCCTTGCTTGACGCTGTCGAACTTGGCAGTCTGAGATGGGCGAAGCTCCTGGGGTCGCTGGAACGACTGGTGCGGGCGACGAGGAGGACACCTCTTCGGCTGCACCCACTCGTCGTCGTCGAGCTCCTCCAGCTCCTGCGCGAAGCGTGAATGATCAACGAGTGATCACCTTCATGAGGAACAAGTTGTTGAGCTCGAGTCGAAGTTGAAGAGCGCGGAGTTGGAGTTGGAGCGCTTGAGGTCGCGGCCCGTTGCGCCGTTCTCTCAGCGAGAGGAGTTTCTGCTAGGCGAGATAGACTTGATCAGTCGGCAGCTGCAAGGTTGGTTTTCTAGCACTGTGCTTCGACTTCTTTATCCTTTTACTGTTCTTAGCTCTGGGTCTTGATGCAGATGTGAATTCTGACTGGAAGGCCGAGCAAAGTCGAGTAGACGAGCGGGTGGAGAAAGAAGCCGCCGGTGACTCACCCGAAGCGCGTCAGTTTTGGTCAAATAAATCCAGAGGCAGTGTACTGGCTCGAATGTTGGATCGCACCTGGCGGGCTGCTGTGCTCTTGGAAGGTTGTAGAAAAACCCTCTGGCAGATCAACAGGGTGTACTTTCCGCACAACGAGCAGCCTAATGGACTGGCTGCGCTGCTGGAGAGGTTCCGTGAAGGCAGTGCGTTGAAGGAAGTCGTGCACACTCAACTTGTTGCCGGGGCGAACGTGCGCTGGCGTACGTTCGAATGCACCGGCCTAATCTTCCACTGTACAAGGTGCTTGACGGCTTGCCTGGAGAGGGTGACTACGCCGATACTCTTGCGGCTGCGCGTCAGATGATTCAGCAGGTCCAGAGCTTTAGTGAGCACCTTGTAGGGCCACTCGATGCGCCAAAGGGCGAGCCTGTAGAATAAGAGTAGTAGACTGCTGTTGTATAGCGTTAGCTTGTAAAAGCAATTTTTCCAAGTGGAAATATGAGTGTATGTATGCCGAGGTGGGGGTAGCCCCCGAGTGAGTAAATTGTATCTTGTAGACTTCTGTAAACCTGTATGGCGCAGCCCCCGAGCGGATCGAGTGCGGCCTAGGATTTTGAATTAGATGTGCGGCGCAGCCCCAGAGTGCTTCGAGTGCGGCCGAGGTGTGTCGAGTCAGACCTGTGCGGCGCAGCCCCCGAGTGCGTCGGGTGCGGCCTAGGATTTTGACTTGGACCTGTGCGGCGCAGCCCCCGAGTGCTTCGGGTGGCGACCTAGGCTTTTGACTTGGACCTGTACGGCGCAGCCCCCGAGTGCGTCGGGTGCGGCCTAGGTTTTGAATTAGACCTGTGCGGCGCAGCCCCGAGTGCTCGGTGCGGCCAGGTTTGTCGAGTCAGACCTGTGGCGCAGCCCCCGAGTGCGTCGGGTGCGGCCTAGGATTTTGACTTGGACCTGTGCGGCGCAGCCCCCGAGTGCTTCGGGTGGCGCCTAGGTTTTGACTTGGACCTGTACGGCGCAGCCCCCGAGTGCTTCGGGTGACGACCAAGGATTTTCGAGTTAGACCTGTATGGCGCAGCCCCCGTGTGTGTCGGGTGGCGGCCAGGATTTTCGAGTTGGACCTGTATGGCGCAGCCCCGAGTGCTTGGGTGCGGCCTAGGTTTGACTTAGACCTGCGGCACAGCCCCCGAGTGCTTCGGGTGACGGCCAAGGATTTTTCGAGTTAGACCTGTATGGCGCAGCCCCCGAGTGCTTCGGGTGCGGCCTAGGTTTGACTTAGACCTGTGCGGCGCAGCCCCCGAGTGCTTCGGGTGGCGGCCTAGGATTTTGACTTGGACCTGTATGGCGCAGCCCCCGAGTGCATCGGGTGACGGCCTAGGTTTATGCTACTTTTTGACTAAAAAAGTAAAGGGGGAGCTTGTTCCACAATCACTTCATTGATTTTTGCGAGCAGGCCGCCTCATTAAAACCCTTCCAGTCCCCTCAGGTACCCTGGTAAGGGAAAGAGTGCGTCTGGAACCTGCCGCCTCTTGACATAGTACACTTTGTTACAAGGGGGAGTCGATTAGGCGTAGAAGCGGCGCAGTTGCGCAACGTTCCACGGGTTGTTGCAGACTGTCCCCGTCTTCGAGTCCTTCAGGCGGTAAGCTCCGCCGCCGATTGCCTCTGTCACGATGTATGGACCCTCCCACGGGGAGGCGAGTTTGTGCACCTTCTTCTGTTTGAGGCGGAGGACAAGGTCGCCAGGGACGAACGCTCTGGGCCGCAGTCGCCGCCCGTGGTAGTTGCGTAAGTGTTGCTGATACACGGCCGCGCGGGTAAGGGCGATGTCGCGTGCTTCGTCGAGGTATCCATGTCGTCCTCGAGTGCTTCTTCTGCGTCGGACTCGTCGTAGGCCACCACTCGGGGCGCGTCGAACTTGATGTCGCAGGGCATGATTGCTTCTGCGTCGTAGACCATGAAGAATGGCGTGTACTGGTGGATCTGTTTGGCGTAGTGCGCAGACTCCACAGCACAGATGGCAGCTCTTCAACCCAGGCACCTGCAGCGCGCCTCAATGGTACTCGCAGGCGCTTCTTGATGCCCTTGCAGACTAAGCCATTAGCCTTTTCGACCTGTCCGTTGGACTACGGGTGCGAGACAGATGCGTAGTTGAGCTTGATGCCTTGCTCGGAGCAGAAGTCCTTGAACTCTTCGGCTGTGAAGTTCGTGCCATTGTCGGTGATGATGCTGTGCGACACTCCAAACCTGAAGATGAATGACCTGATGAAGTTGACTGCCGAGGAGGCAGTCGAACTTGTAATAGGCACAGCTTCGATCCACTTCGTGAACTTGTCAACTGCCACCAAGAGATGCGTGTGTCCTCCCGGCGAGGACTTCTTCAGTGGACCCACCATGTCGAGCCCCCATTGAGCGAAGGGCCAGGCGAGTGGAATGGTCTTTAGTGCTGATGCTGGTGCGTGCGGCTTGTTGGCGAACTCCTGGCAGCCGAGACATTTTCTCACGAATTCTTCTGCGTCTTGCATTGCGGTGGGCCAGTAGAACCCGGCTCGTAGGGCTTTGGCCACTAAGTCTCGACTGCTGGCGTGGTGCTCGCAGATGCCAGCGTGGATCTCGAGTCCTTCTCCGTGCTGGGCGGGTCGGCGGTGCTCGTTGTCGATGTAGAGGATCCCGGCGCGGGCCGGAACTTGACGGAGCGTTGCGTGATGCACTCGAGGAAGACTCCGGGTGGCACCGGCGCTTTGTTTGAGCCCAGGTTGGCGAGGGTGTCGGCTTCCTCGTTGCTCTCGCGGCCGACGTGCCGCAGCTCGCAGCCGTCGAAGGTGCCTTCCAGCTGGTTGTACAGGTCCCTGTAGGCGATCATGTTGTCGGCGATGGCGTCACATTGCTTCATGGTTTGTTGCACGACGAGGTAGGAGTCTCCGTAGATCATGAGGTGAGTGGCGCCGCAGTTCTTGGCCATCCGCATGCCGTGGATCAGGGCCTCGTACTCTGCCTCGTTGTTGGAGGGCGTTGGGAAGTTCATCTGCAGCACGTACCTCAGCTTGTCGCCTTTAGGTGAGATGAGGACGACTCCCGCCCCTGCTGATCTGAACTTCTTGGAGCCGTCGAAGTACATTGTCCATGCGTTGGACAGGTCGGGTACGTCTGGTAGCTGGGCCTCTATCCACTCGGTGGTGAACTCTGGAAGCACCTGGGCCTTGATTGACTTCGGGTGCGCGTACTTCAGCCCCCAGGGCCCTAGCTCAACAACCCACTTGGCGACTCGTCCTGTCGCGGCTTGGTTGGTGAGGATGTCGGAGAGCCCGGAGGAGCTTACTACCGTGATGGAGTGCTCGGAGAAGTAGTGGACGACCTTCCTTGATGTCATGAAGACTCCGTATGCTAGCTTCTGGTAGTGCGGGTACCGCTGCTTGGACAAGGTTAGCACCTCACTGAGGTAGTAGACGGGTCGCTGAACAGGGTAACTGTGTCCTTCTTCTTCTCGTTCGACTACGAGTACCGTGCTGACCACCCTGTTCGTGGCTGACACGTAGAGGTATAGCGGCTCGTTCTCCAGTGGCGCCACCAGTACTGGGGAAGTCGTGAGTGTTTTCTTGAGTTGGTCGAACGCGACTTGCGCTTCTTCTGTCCACTCGAACTTGTCTGTCTTTTTCATCAGTTGGTAGAAAGGCAGGGCCTTTTCTCCCAACTTACTTATGAACCGGCTGAGAGCTGCGACTCGGCCGGCTAGGCGTTGCACCTCATGAAGCTTGGTCGGTGCTGGCATTGCGAGTATGTTTTGCACCTTCTCGGGTTGGCTTCGATTCCTCTTGCAGAGACGAGGTACCCGAGCAGTTCTCCGGCTGGCACGCCGAAGACACACTTGTCCGGGTTCAGCTTGATCTGATACTCGTTGAGGGCGGCGAAGACCTTGCGGAGGTCGGCGATGAGAGTGTCCTCCGTTCGAGTGGTGACGACTATGTCGTCGACGTATACTTGGACGATCTCTCCGATTAGCCCCTTTAGGCAGGCTTGCATTGTGCGCTGGTACGTGGCTCCAGCGTTCTTCAACCCGAAGGGCATCGTCTGGTAGCAGAAGACGCCATGGGTGTGATGAATGCAGTCTTCTCTTCATCGTCGACGTTCATCCTGATCTGCTGGTACCCTGAGTAGGCGTCCAGGAAGGATAGGCGTGCGCAGCCTGCAGTCGAGTCGATGATCTGATCTATCCGCGGAGCGGGAAATGGTCCTTGGGGCAGCATTTGTTGAGGGCGGTGAAGTCGACGCACATGCGGAGTTTCTTCGTCTTCTTCTTCTCCACCAGGACTGGGTTCGCTACCCAGTCCGAGTCCTTGATCTCTCGGATGAATTTAGCGTGGAGCAGTCGATCGATCTCCTTGCTTATTTCGTCTCGTTTGGGTCCTGAAAGCGTCGCATGGTCTGCTTGACGGGTTTGGCGTCCTTGTGGACGCGTAAAGAGTGCTCGGCGAGGTTCCTGGGTATGCCTGGCATGTCAGAAGGTTGCCAGGCGAAGATCTCCCAGTTCTCACGTAGAAACTCGACGAGCGCGCTTTCCTATGCGATAGGCAGCTCGACGACACTTTGACTGTCTTGTTTGCGTCCGTCGGGTGGACCTGATGAGTTGTTGTGTCGTCAGTCGTGTTGAAGGCGGCGTCCTTGGCTTGCTTCTTGCGTGGCGGGAAGATGGTTTTGTCGTTGTCGACTGCCATCGCCTCGAAGTGCTCTTCCATTCCGAAGAACTCGGAGATCTTGCTGAACTCGCGGTCGCAGCTGTTGGAGCGGTCGAAGTCGCCGTGCACCGTGATGACGCCCTTGGGTCCAGGCATCTTGAGCATGAGGTAGGCGTAGTGAGGTACCGCCATGAATCTGGCAAAGGTTGGGCGCCCGAGTATCGCGTGGTACTGCGACTTCCAGTCGACTACCTCGAAGTCGATCGACTCCCTCTTGAAGTTTTCGGGTGTGCCGAAGATGACGTCGAGTGTGATCGTTCCCATGGGCGTGACTGCTTGCCCTGGTACTATGCCATGGAAGGTGGTCTCTGATGCCGCCAAGTTTGTCGTTGGCCTGTTTATCCTTCTGAGGGTGTCGGCAAAGATGATGTTGATGCCGCTGCCTCCGTCCATGAACACCTTTTTCAGGGTGTAATCTCCGATCAGAGCTTCGACTACCAGAGCGGCGTGCCCGGGTCGTGGTACTGCAGGCGGGTGATCTGCTCTGGAGAACGTGATTGGTGTCTCTGACCCTCTCAGGTAGTCGGGTACTGCAGGTGGACAGGTGATGGCCTGGAAAACTTGGCGAGTGATGATCTTCTGGGTCCTGTTTGAGGGGCGCCCCTTCTGTATCATGTTGAGTTGTCCGCGTGCCGCTGGATATGCGTCCTGGACCACCGGTGGGGCATCTTGCTGCGGCTGCTGCTGCTGCAGAAAGGCTCCCGCCGCCTGTGCTGGATTAGCGACTGCGGGTGCGGGTGCTGCCTGGATGGCCAGCTGCGCGCTGGCTGCGCTGCGGGTGCTGGAGTGACTATCTTCTGCATGGCTTCGTATATCTTGCGTGCCTTTCGACAGTCCTTCAACAGGTGGTTGGATCCCCACTTGCCCGTTTCCGGGTTCCTGAACATGTGGTGCCTGCAGGGTTGTTCCAGCTCTTCCGCTGGGCTCAGTGTGCGTTTCTGCCACTCGCGTTTATGGCCTCCGTCGCTGCGGTAGCTGCTGCCGCCGCTTCGGTTGTATTGCCCCTGGCTGTATTGGCGACTCTGGTCACCGCCGCTTCGACTGTACTGTACATGGCTGTATTGGCGACTGCTGTCGCGCGCTTCATCCTCACGGGGGGTTTGGAATCCCGCCGCTACTAACTCGATTGAGTCGTTGCCGTTGTAACGCGGCTTCTTCTTGTGGCGTCCTTCTCGCCAGTTGCTTGGTCCGGCTTCGTCCTTCGGGGAGTAGCGTGAACTATCGGACCGAGTCCTCTCCGTCTGCCCACTGGTTGGCTATCTTCATGACCTCGATCATGTTCTTCGGCCGGAGCCTACCAAACTCCTCGCGGAGGTCGCGGCGGGAGACGCCGTGCATGAAGGCATCCATCACTCGGTCCTCCGAGGCGGTCTCCATGGTGTTGCGGAGCAGGGTCCAACGCTGGATGTACGACCGGAGCGGCTCGTCTCGTCCTTGCTTGCATGCTTGTAGCTCGACGAAAGTCGTCGGTCTCGAGTACGTCCCCAGGAAGCTCTTAACGAAGGCCTCCGCGAACTCGTCCCACGTCCTGAAGGCGTTCTTGGGTTGAGTGTTTAGCCACCCGCGTGCAGAGCCCGTGAGCATCAGCTGGATGTACTGCATGGCCGTAGTCGAAGTACCGCCCTGGCAACTGCAGGCTATGAGGTAGTCTTCTAGCCAGAGTCTCGGGTCCTGCTTCCCGTCGTACTTGACTGCTTCTGCCGTGAGCTTGAAGCCCTTGGGCATTCTTGTGTCGCGGATGTTGAAGCTGAAGCATGCGGCGCCGCATGGCTCGAAGTCGCCGTCATTGCGGTCGTCAGTATTGGGCGTGCTGACCGTCCGCTGGGTGCGGCTGCGGTCCACCGTCCTCTGTGTGATGACGTTGCGGAGGTCTTCGCCTGGCTGCGGTTGTCGCAGTTGTCTTGCCGCCGGGCCTGCGAGTGCTGTGGGCTCGCGGTCGCGGTGGCCTCGATCTTCTCGCACCTTTTCTGTCGGCGCCTTGTTCATCAGAGCTTCTTCGACTGCCTTGATAGACATGATCTGCTGCTTGTGGAGGAGAGCGCGCGAGTCGCCCTCGGGCGGCTGCGTCAGCCGCAGGTATGTTTCGACTGCCATGAGCGCGGCTCCGGGCGTTTTGGGGACGGGTATCCCGTCTGCGTCTTCGCTCATGTATGATGATTCGAGGTTGCGGGTGACTCTAGCGCGGTCGGCCTCCGTCATCAGGGGCACGCGTGCTCTGTGGCGCCTTGCTCCTTGTGAGACCTCTGTTGAGGCAGTGAATGAGTAAGCGGCCCTCCTGGCGCTCGACGCGTCAGCCTCCTCCTTGCGTCGGAGTAGCTCGGCCTTCTCTGCGCGGAGTCGTTCGCCTTCCTTCCGTAGCAGGTACTGGACCGCCATAAGGTCCTCCCGGGGTGCGTCTGGTGGGGGGTACGTGCCGTCCTCGACGTGCTTCAGGGCTCTGATTGCTATCTCTCGGGTGATGGTGAGCCGCGTCACCTGGTCCGGCATGACCACCTCCAGTGGGTATGCGGGTTCGTCGCCGTTGCCCTGCGTCGGGCCGATCATGAAGACTTGCGCGGGGTATGTCTGGGGAGTGGGCCGGGCTGCCGTGCTGCTTCCTTCGTCCGAGCCGTGCTCGGAGCCGAAAATGGACGCAACGTGGTGGGTACCACAGTCGCTGCCGAGGCTCCTTCCCTGGAGTCCGCGATCTCCGCCGCTGACGCGAGGAGTGATGTCGCCGTCGTCGACGCGGGCGCGATTGGCTTGTTGACGATCTTGTAAGTTGATGGAGACGCGAGTGGCGCGTGTAGAACGACGCGACTTCCGTCGCGCGCGAAGGTGTGGTCGACGTAGTCGAAGTTGACGTAGATCTTGGCCTTGCCAGCGACGCGATCGAGGTAGTCGAAGTAGACTCGATCCGCGCGGTGGTCGAGGTGGTCGATGTAGTCGTAGCCGATGCGATCTCCTTGACGGTCGGAGACGCTGATGGCGTGGCCGTGTTGGGCGCGATCTCTGCCGCAGCGGAGGCGGTCGGTGTAGTCGAGGCGGATGCGATCTTCTCAGCAGTCGAAGATGCTGTCGCCGCAGTCGCAGCAGATGCGATCTCCGCAGCAGGTGGGGCGTGGTTGGGGCAGTCGCGGCAGATGCGGGTGCTACCACCGCGCGCGGTGCGATCGCCGTGGATCTGAGTACTCCACAGCTGTCTACGAAGTAGTGCATGGTACCGAAGGTGAGGCACATACCTACGTGCAGATCGGCGTACACCGAGCGGTGGGCCGGCGGGTGGAAGGTGTACTCGAAGGAGCCGAAGCAGATTGGCTCCTTGGTGATGCAGACGTCGGTCTTCAAAGTCGATGGGCCGGTGCGACCATGGTTCCAGCGCTCGTTCTTTCCCACAGACGGCGCCAATTGACGAGGTGTGGACTCGGCAAATCCCTGGGTTGTGTACCCCGGGTTGATTGAAGGGGAGAGAGATGAGCGCTGGTGATCACGACGGCTGACAAGCAAGGCGTTTACCCAGGTTCAGGCTCCCGGAGGATAACACCCTACTTCCTGCTTGTCTGGTATTGAATGGCGAGTTGTGGCTACAATGGCGAGATGGCAATCTCGCTAGGGTTTGTGGTGGCGGCTATGAGCGTACCCTAGACGAAGGACCCTCCTAGCCTTTATATGGTAGGCTAGGTCTCAGGTGAACGGTGCCGATGGCGCTTACAAGCATGGCTGGAGTCACATGACCTAACGTCGACTATCTTGGGCCGCACGTCGTCCTCCTTGGGCCTTCCTTGGGCCCTCGTCATAAGGCTGATAGGCTTGGCGTGACCCAGGTATCCCCACCGTGGGGTAGTCGAAGAGTGACCCCACGACAACGTTGCTGCGGAAGCTTGTCGATGTTGTAGACGTTGATCACACCGGAAAAGGACTCAAACAACAAAGGAGAAAATGCCAAAACGAACCGAGAAAAAGAGAGAATTTTTTTTTGCAGGGAGGCCGGCCTAGGACGGGCTGGAGGCCGAGCTGTCTGCTGCCCGAATTTCCACAATTTTGGGCGGAAAAGGCAACGATAAATCCTCAATTTCGTGGGGAAATTGTCAAAATTAAGCCTTAGGAACGCAAACAAAGGTGGAGGGGGTCCTAAGGCAACAGATCCGTGGACCAAAACTGCCAAAAACGCAACAAATCGACAGATCGGCTTGAATCCAAGAAAGGCTATTTTTGGTGGAAATTTTCGAATTTCTCAAAATCAAAGAAAAATTTGGTGGATTTGGGGGTGGAAACACAAATCAATCCGTGTCAACCCAAGCTCTGATACCATATGATGCGGGTAGGGTCCCGATTTTCATGGATTGAGGACTGATGAACGAAGAACGCGAAGAACACGACGAACACAAGAGGGGAAAAGTCAAACACAAGGTAAGTAGCAAAGCAACACGGACGAAATCAACCGGTAACAAATCCCCAAGGGCAGCCCCCGATTCTCAATCTCCAAGCAACCTTACTCTTAGGATTGTTTCTCTCACCGGTCAATCCCACCGGTCCAATAGAGTCACCCGAAGATGAAAGATTGGCAAGTAATCGCAACTACAAGAAGAAGCCTTGAATCCACTAGAGGGATCTTCTCCACAAGGGGAGGCCTTGATTCATCTCCATAGGAGGCAACACCAACAAGGGGTGGAAAGGAGCAAATCTCAGCTCAAGTCTAATCTTAGTCTAACCCTAGAATGGAAGAGGTGAAGTGCTATTTATAGCCTTAGTACAAAAGGGGGTGCAGGACACGAGTGGCCGGCTTGGCCGGGCTGAGGGCCGGCTTCTCTGGCTGGCCGTCTCGGCCGGCCTAGGCCGGCCTGGAGGCCGACTGTCTCTGGCGTGTGACCGGGCTGGAGGCCGGCCAGACTGGCTCCGCCTCCTTCTTCATCATCTTGACGCATCCCTTGGCCATCTTCTTGGGTCTTCTCTTGGTCATCTTCACCATCATCTTGGACCTTCTCTTGCTCATCTTCTCCACTCCATTGTAGGTCGCCATCAAGGTGTTTCCTGAGTATGCATAAGGTACCGGCATGAAGTAGCAAACCATTCAAAGCAGTATCGAAATCACACATAGAGAGGAGCGAGGTCACCTTTTCATGAAGTGCTTTGACTCTTGATCTTGTCATGGGACCATTAGGTGTTGTTGGTGTGGTGTGCCTATGTTGCACTACATCAGAAGCCGCTCGCCGGCACGCCGCCACGGGCAGCGCCATCCCGCTGTGCCTCTTTCCACGGGAGCCGCTCTTCCTTCCACCGCGCCAGGTGGTGAAGGTGAAGCAGGAGCGCCGCTCGCCGCCGCGTAGTGGAGGCAGCATCACCATCCGCGAACGCCAGCGTCAGCGGTCGCCCCCGCGGTCGCCACCAGGCGGACACGTACCACGCGGACGCCTCTACCTCCGTCGTCCCAGGGCGGAGCCAATGCCGGTGCAGGTGACACCAGCATGGTACGATGTGCCGTCCGAGCTGCGGAACGAGCACGACAGTGACACACCGGGCTTATTGACGGCGCTCTCCGACTCGGTGGTCGACATCGAGCAGGACTCGCCGGGGCTGATGGCGACCCTGGCGTGCTCGGCCCAGATGGTGGCCTCGTCCTCCTCCGGCGGTGCCTCCTCAAGCCGTGCGCCGCGCCACGACGGCGCCTCCACTAGCCGTGCCTCGTCCTCCTCCACCTACGTCGTGCTCGACGACGAAAGCGATGACGGCGTCGACTGGGACGACCTCGAATAGTTAGGGTTTTAGTTTAGGTTTTAAATTTCGTTCAAACTTATGTAAAATATAACAAATATGAACGAAATTCGAAAATACGTTTAAATTTCTTCGTATGTATCTTTTTTTTGGTTGGGGTACGTCGCTGTGGGCTGCACCCCCAATTGGCCGGACACATGTCCAGCACCCCCAATTGAGCCTCAATTTGGGAGGTGCTGGACACAGATTTGGAGTTCCCGGTGGAGATGCTCTTCGGAATTCTCGCGGCTGGTATCAGTCCAAGCATGCAGTTGTATGTATGTCAAGCTGATTGACGATTGGACGTTCCAGCCGTGGCTTTTCCCGCACATGCAGGCTGCAGCATGCTACACGTACGCGCTCTCCGGAAATCTGAAACCGATCAAGTGCCCTGCTGACTAGTAGGAGAAATAATGAAGCTGCATCCATCGTCCGAATGTGGTGCATATATGTCGCTCTCGTACGGGAGATGTCGCAGTTTGATCCGCCGTATGCAAAGCCATCAGCCGGCAACCGTCCTCGAAGTGCAAACACATACTGGCAGCGACTGAAGTACTCATTTTTTTTATTGACAATGACTGGTTTTAAACATTAGTATACACGCAGCAGCAGTCTACAAAGTACTATTTTATTCGAAAACGGCAAATGCCTCCCGATCTACATAGAACTCGTTTATTGAAAAAAAATCAAAAATCGGCACTTTTGAGTTTTAAAAAACGAGATTTTTTCCAGATGTAGGTAGTGTCTAGATCTACAAGCGTGCAAAATTTTAACGCAAATTTCGTTGTGTTCTGCACAAAAAAGACAAATCGGGGAATTTTTCAAGTTTTTGAAACTGTTTATCCAGATCCACCCATTTGTCATTTTTCTCAGCCCACAATATAACGAATTTAAAATTTTGCAGGCTCCTATACATCATCTCATTATCTACCTCAGAGATTTTTTGTCTCGATTTTCTAAAACTGTAAAATGCCATTTTTCGAGTTTTTTTTTTTTTTTTGAAAAACGACCTCCCTATAGCTCGGGGGCCATTTGTCCTCTGTCCTATTCCATTTGCTTATTAAGATAAAGTTTTAACAAAAATACAGCACCATTTGGTCCATTTAGCCACGTTGAAACTATTAGTGTATGTTTCTCAGGGAATTTTCTCCGTTTAGCCATTAAGAGCATCTCTATCAGATCCCGGAACAACATATAATGTTCACTCATTCTCCTTCAACATGTCCACATATTATGATGTATGAATGGTGTGAAAATTGCAGCATCACAAGCAAAAGATCGAAACACCTAAGCAATTGTACCCAATTCGACACACACAGGGAGAAAGGGAAGAATTCTTACCTCTCCATTGTTTCCTCATACATGTTGTTGGCGCTGATGCTATTGATGGGAGCGCGCTGTGCATCGGCCAACGTAGGGGCTGGACGAGGCGCCCGTTCTCGATCCGCGGGCACCTTGGGCTTCTTTGGACCGGTGGCGAGCGATTTCGCTCGACTGTTAGAGGGTGTCACCGTTGCCGAGCCGCCCCCCGAGACATGCACCCCCGTTAGAGGTAGAGAGACCCGAGCCCGTGGCCGCAAGGGGCTCCATTTCGCCGAGGTGGCGAAAGCTTGGGCGAAGCTACGGGGACGCAGGCAGTGGGAGGCGTGGGTGTTCGAGGAGGCAGCATTGGAGGCGTGCGACCTGAAATCCGACGAGCCGCAGTTGCGGGTGCTCCATGGTGGCGATTGAGTGCCGTGGCGAGACGAGAAGGCGCGGGGGCGGGGAGATCAGCGGTGGCATTTGAGCGGGGAGGTGTGTGAAAAGTGCCTTCCGCCCAACTCACGAACACATATAGGGGAAACGGAAATCCAAGTCGGATATATTGGTGATCCCGTGGTTCGTTCCATCTCCCCTTAAAAAAATTAGGCCGGTCAGTTTTTTTAGGCAAAGACCGTAGAACAATTGTTCTACGGTAAATTTTCAATTATATAAGTTAATATTTACATACGTAGTAAAAGGAAAAGGAAACAAACAAGTCAAAGAGCATCTCCAACCACAACCCCCAAAATCGGACCCCAAAGTGTCTGCGGACACGTCCGGACATGTGCGCGGACATTGCCCGAGCAACCCCCAAATATGGTCTCCTCCAACCGTGCCCCCCAAATCTCCACCCCAAAACCATACTAGCCATGCAATGTAGATTAAAGCAACTAGATCGGAGCTCAAATGTAGGACGGATTGCATAACAAACATCCATCAGAGCTCATAGAGTATGGATTTCATACATACGGCTAAACTATATAGACAAACTTACAAATGTGGGCAACCGGCGGCGCCACCATCATCGGCCGGTCCCTTTTGCTTGACTTCATCGGCGACACTTCAATCCTTTGCCGGCCCCTTCCCCTTGGCATCTCCGGAGGGGCAGTGGCGGCGCATCAGCTCGAATGCCGCGTACGGGTCGGCGTGGGACGAGCCGGAGGTACCGCCGCTGCTGTAGCGAGCGGCGATGAGACGGATGGCGCGGGTCTGCTCGTTGGCGAGTCTGGCTGCGCGGCCGTTCTTCTCTGCCTCCGCCTTTGACTCGGCGATGGCGACGTCCGTCTCCGCGCTCGTCCGTCCTTGCGGCGGAGGCGTCTGGCGTCTGTCTCCGCGCTCCTCAGCGACCTCGCCAAGACGGTCAATGGGATCGGCTCGGTCGCTCCAGCGAGTAATGCCCGCTCCGCCATAGCGGGGTCCGCCTTGCGGAGCTGCCGATACGCTCGGCCCTCGGTCTCCGGCGTGCGCATCCGTTTGCCCGACGGGCTCGCCGGCAGCAGCCTCCATCCACCGCCCCCGTCCGGTAGAATCTTCCATCCTGGTGGAGCTTCGACAGGGGGGCCGCGGGAGGTGCAGGTGGGGAGGCGCAGATCTTACCGGCGTCGAGCGGCGTGGAGGAACCGACGAGGTTGCAACAGATCTGGCCGGCTCGGGACGGCGCCGCGCCGGCGCAAGCTCAACGGCGATGTGAAGGCCTCCTCCTCCTCGTCTACGGGTCGGGAGATCAGCGCGCCGCCGCTGCGTCGGAGAGCTCCTCATCCGATGCGCTCTAGTCGAAAGAGGCCGATATTTCGCCGGAGCGGAGAGGACGAGGAGCGGAACCAGCGACAAGTGGAGTGGACGGCAGCGGAGTGGAGTGACAGGTTAGGGTTTCAGTCGGTCGTGGTGGGGTATTTGTGGGGACGGAGGTGGGCAAGGATGTGCCACGCGGCACCGGTCAGCCTTACAACAGCGCCGTCAGCCTCCCATCGTGGGTCCGCGCTATCAGGGCCGACGTGGTGGGTTTGCCGAACAGTCCGGTAATTTGGGCTGAGTTTGGGGGGGTGCTTTTTTTTGATAAAGGGCTTTATTACTTAAAAGGTTTAACCATTACACCCGGCCTCTGCATAACTAGTATGCACACAGCCGCAATCCGAGAGATTCAAAAAAAGAAAAAGTAGCACTCGACGCATTACAATCATGTAGAGGTAAAAGGTCAACGCCTACGGGGCACCAATCCGACGATCAAGCGACCATCCATGTTGGATAAAAATATCCCTCGCCACTTCTTCCAGTCGTGCACAAGCCTCCATAAAGAGGTCTCGAAACCCCGAACGTTGTAATGTGGACCACGAACTGAGAATACCTGTGCACCGGTAGAGTACCTGCAAACAAGAGAAATTTTTATCATTGAAAACCTTGTCATCTCTACTTAGCCAAAGCGACCATATAACGACAATCGCTCCTACCCTAAGAATGGTTCTAAACTTATTATCGATCCCATGTAACCAATTGCCAAATACATTATCAACGACTTGGGTGGATACAAGTTAGAAGCCATCTGGATAGCTGACCAAATAGAACGTGCAAATCTATACTCGAAGAATAAATGCTTTATTGTCTCCTTTTCTGGACAAAAAACACACTCCGTACTTTCATGCCAGTTTCGCTTAACAAGGTTATCCTTTGTTAAAATGACACCCTTACGTAGATACCAGGTAAAAACTTTCAGTTTAAGTGGAATCTTCATTTATCATATATTTTTATTATTATCGACTGGAACATCGGAATGGACTATGCTCTATACATGAAATCTACCGAGAATTTTCCATTCCCACATAAATTCCAACGAAACTCATCGGGACCTTGTGACAGCTGAACCGAATTCAGCCTTGTCAGCAAGGCATTCTAAGACATGAGTCTAGGCCCAATTAAGTCCCGCCTGAACGTCACATTGGGTGGTGAAGTCTGCATAACCGTGGCTATGGTATCCCTTTTATGACGAACAATATGGTATAAAGCTGAATATTGTTCTTGGAGTGTGGTATTACCTAACCATTTGTGAGGGGTGCGGTTGGGTGGTGGTTTTTGGCTCAAAGCCTGTCCGGGCTGTCCGCCGGGCGGCGGTTTTGGGGGCCATGGTTGGAGATGCTCTAACCCACGCCAGTTCTTTCTATAACATGATAAAAGGAAGGATGAAAAAAATAGAAAAGAATTGAGTCAACCCAATTCTTCAGTTTTACGGCACTACACGGGTCATTTTTCGTCGCGGAACGGCCTTTTCCGGGATCTGATGTTGTAAGTCAGGGTGCATGTGGGATCGTTGGCGGGAGGCCCGCACCCACCCCACATCTGCCACATATTTTACGTGGGACACCCACGGAAGCCCACATATCATCATGTGGGATATGTGGGTTATGTGGGAAGCCCACATATCGGTGGGGAGTAGAAGAGATGGATCAGGACCAGATCGAGAAGGCTCAGCTCGAACGGCACATCAGGGAACGCGACGCGGCGAGAAGGAAATCGGGTGAAGCGGTTCGGCGTGGCGAGTCAGCGGTATGAAGATCCCCGTATGAAGACCCCGACAAGGACGGCAAGAACATGAGCAATTTCTCAGAGCAGGAGGCCTGGGAAGAGCAGCAGATAAGGAAATCTTGGCTGCAGTTCGGATCAAATGATGCTAGCAGGGCCGGCGACGGCTACGAGCTCGTCTTTGACGACGCAGTAGACTTTGTCAAATCGGCCGTGCAGACAAGCGCCGATGCCGACGACGAGATGGACGAACTGGCCGAGGCCATTGATGCGAAGGTCACATTGCAGAGGGAGCTCCAACACAAGATCTGAGGGAGGGGGGATGAGAGGGTGGAGGGTAGACCTCCGTCCCCCGGAGCATGGGGCCACGTGGGGAGTCCTACGAACCCCACATAATTTTGCTGCTTACCCGTGGGGGTCCACGTATGTTATTACGTGGGCTTGGGTAGTGGGCTCGGTGGGCAGCCCACTCTCACCCGCACCCTGAGTTGTAAGCCATGTACGTACTAGAATAATCCTCTGCTACGCCTACGAGTACGTGGTACAAACTCTCTACTGCTACCCATGGCAGGTGCTATCCAGGACTGGTGACGATCTCGATTTGTGTCTTGGAAAGTGTAACGTGGCGTAGCCAACCAGAGCCAGCAACATGACATGGATGACGATGACATCCACGCTCCATCGGCCGCAACGTCGATTATATGCACAGTTTTGGCAGCGTTCTACTCCGTAGCTGTTAGCCTCGTCTCGTACTGACACCATGATCGTCGATCCGATCAATGCCCGAATAGGAGTAGATCGGGATAGGAGGCATACGTACAGTTCGTCGGTCCACCTAGAGAGAATCTGTCAGTTCAATGTATATGAACAGTACTACAAAGAGGTCATATGATTTACGGAGTAGATTGTTAGACTGTCGTCGCTCGCCTCCTTCCTTATCTCCTGCTACAGTGCCCACAGGCGATAAGAAAGGCGACTCGGGTTCTCCTCTCCGTCGCCGGCCAGGCCGGTGGCTCCCTCCCTCTCCGTCTGTCGTCTCGGCGGCGGGAGAGTGGGGGAGCCCCGGTCCTGTGTTTCCGGCTTGTAGATAGTAGGGTAGGTGAGTGTGCCCTGCTGGCGGCGTCGAAGGCGATGGCGGCGGTGTCAGCGTGTTGGGTGTTGTCCTTCCCCTCCTTTTCCCGTTCCGGTTTCTTCGCCGGGGAGGCTGTGAAGGTGTTGCGTCGGATGGCCTCCTCCTTCCTTGCTTCTTCGGCCGACCGAGGTGGTGAGGAAGAAGTTGCTGGGGGTTGGCGATCTGCTTTTGGTGGCGGTTGTGGGGGTCTTCTTCGACGGTTTCGCTCCGGCCGGCCGTGGCGGCAAGGGGAGTGGCCGTCTGGAAGAAGTTGTTGGGCCTTGCTGGTGGTGGTCCTAGGCGTCGCTGTGTCGGCGGGATGTGGGGTGGAGCGGTGGAGAGGGTACTGCGGCCGTGCTCGTTCAAGGTCTTCGGTTTCCGTCGCGCAGCGGCGGACGGCTCAGCGGTCATCTACAAGGCGTGGAGGTCCTCTCTCCCCGGGGGCAGGTGGTACGGCGACTCCGGCGACGGCTAGGAGCTTGGGGAGCGCGGTGGTTGGATCCGATTGTGATTCATTCCGGCAGCTTGGGGTGTTCTCTGCATATTGCTGGGTCTATGTGTTATTTTCTTTCTCTTTTGGACCTGTTTGTAATATGTTCTGAGCTTCCTGTCCTTTGTAATCGGATCCTGTTCAAAAAAAAAAAAGAGGTCATATGATTTGAGTTACCAAAAAGAAGAGGTCCTATGATTTTATTTATTAAACCCAGTGGTCAGGTAACTATACGAGGAGTCTCAAGTTAGTTCTACAATTTCAATTAAAGCAGATTTGAGTTTTAGAACTAATTGAGTTGTCCATCACCAATCCTATGCGGTGCAGCCCAGACCTGTGTTGACATGCACACATGGCGCTTGGGAACGTAGACATGTCAATTTTGATAGTTTTAGGACCTAAACTAGCAATTTTGAAGTTCTATAACTAATTTCATACTTTTCATATACTCACTGAACCGCGAAATGTCATAGTCCGCTAATTATGTATTTTTTTCATATTCTTTAAAGAAACTTAGAAGTACGACTTTTGCAAGTGTTGAAAAGTGTGTTTTGATGTACCTATGTTTTAAATTTTCTCTTTCGAAGATATTTTCGAAACAAGGGGTCGCAAACAAAGACAAGGAATTAACGTACAGTTAGTTGATCAACATGACAATTAATCTAAATGTTGTAATCAATAGAAACAACGACAAATAGAATCCAAAATAATAGAGAGTAATTTCTATTTTTACCCTCTAATTATAATATTGTGACAACACTTCTAGCTTTTTGCTACATTTTACCCCTTAGTGTTATTACCCATATTTTATTTCCCAAACTAAAACGCTAGATCCACTTTTTAGAAAGACATAGAAGCAGGCTGGATAGACAACTCAAGACATGTGCTCGTTATGGCCATACCAAATTATGTAGAATTCCCTCAAATTTCATCAAACTCTATAAAATGTGTCAATGTTACCAAAATGTGTCACTAGTTGCACCACACTGTCCCCGCGTCATATGGATACAGGGTGACGAAACGTTTCTCAAAAAAGTCAGCGGTAAATGAGTCGGACTCGAGTTCGTGAGTCAAAGGCGTGGCAAGAGAGCGAGTTCGGCCCCTAGTGAACATATGCTTCAATTGTCCGCCCATTCACCTGCCACGTCTTGTCATTTTGAGAGAAACAATAAAATAGGGCAAAAACCATCATCACAATTAATCGGTAACATGTGGCAACATTTTAATAGGGTGGAGGTAAAAGGTGGGTTTATTCTGATAAAAGAAAATAAAGAGAATGGCAGAGATCCATTTAACACGATAAGTCGATAACATTGATCAAACTGATCTGTTTAGACAGTACTGCCTATACACAGGACAGCTAGCTAGCGTAGTAGGCTATCAACCCCCCTCCCTCCATGCCGATAACGTGATCCACGACGAAAAGACGACGACCTAACAAACCGAGTCGCCGAACAACCTAACACACGATGCGCCGATTGAGCAGAGCTAGCTAGAAGAGCTCCATTTACTACGATGACTCTGTTCTTTGTCACGCACGATGAGGCAGCGCGGGTGCTAGCTAGCAGAGCAAGATGTCGATGCCAGCAAGATGTGAATGAGTAATGAACATCCCCTACTTCCAGCTCTCGTCCCAGTATTTTTCTTTTGAAACGAGACAATTTTTTTTTTGCCATTTTAATTAATAGAGAAGAGAGTTTTAAGAGGTTTGATGTTTTACCTATAGGACACACCAAATGACTTGTAGAAAAGCCTAATCTCCCGGAATTACATAGCTCAAAAACCTCGCCCTGCCCTCCCCCGAAGTTTGGCCTCCTTTTTTATGTTAGCGATCGTGATGTTAGCGGGGAGTGGCATGATGCTAAAAGACTAACATTTCGCTCATTCCAAATTGTCCAAGAGATGAGCCTGGTGAGGGACGCCAACGTCCTGCAAAAATGCCCCTTTAAATAGTGGCGAAGCCACACTAGAGCTGTATAGTCAATTGACTACACAGGGTTTTTTTGAAATACAAGCAAAATTTCATGTAAAATAATAGTGATAAATAACACATATACGTGTATTGACTACACAATTTCACATTGACTACACATAATTCAAGGTCTCGTTCCACCACTGCCTTTGAAGAGACTAAGTTTGACCACCATTCTTTGACATCAACTCCGTAACCAGTAATTTAACGCAAGAACCTGAGAGCATGTCAAATGCTGGGACTTACTTGGAGGAGAAGTTCAGGCTCGGGCCTTCTTAATTAGTTTAGTGTAATTCCACAAGTGACAATGTAGGGAATATTTTAAAAAGCATGAGTGAACGGAAAACAATGCATTCAAAATAGCTCCGAAGGCACACATATGATTTGAGTTTCTCTTGGCTAAGAAAAGTTCTCCTGAATTCCAAGGAAAAACCTTATCGAACACGGTCTTACAAGCAAAACTACCAGCATAGAAAAATTCTCCTGAATTCCAAGGGAAATCCCTTCAATCAGACACCTAGAATTTCTTCATAATTCCTACTACTCTGTAGATGGGGTCTAGCTACATGAATTTCTTGACATACATAAGAGCATCTCCACCTGCGCTCCCAATAAAGCGTTTGGTAACATTGCTGGACAAGTGCTATTGGTAGCGCCTCCCCCCACCGGCCGCTTCCATTCGACGCTCGCAATAGCGAATTTAATTTTTTTTAGAACTAAAAATGACGATATTTAATTAATATTTCACATATTTTACAAATTACGACATAAATTTAAACTAAATTTAACCGTAAACCTAGAGACCGCAGTAGAAACGGTCCCACTTGAACACCTTGACCATAGCGCCAACGTCGAATACGACGACCTTCTCTGACACCTCCTCCTTGACCTCGGCGTCTCCTCCGTCGTTGTCGCCCCCACATTCGGATGGCCCGGCGCCGCCGTCGCCGCCGTCGTCGTCTTCGTCGTCGTCGTCGTCGCGTACCGTGTTGATGCCGCAGTCCTTGGCGGACCATTCCTCCACGAACTCGTCGGTGGCTGGCTGGACAGTCTCGAAAGACTGCCACATGGCCACGGCGAGTTGCATCTGGTAGAATGCCTCGGCCTCCTCGTCCGTCATGTCCCGCAGTGGCAGTGGCGACGGAGCGGGCGCCACCTTCTTCTCCTTCTTCGGGCGGAGGAAGAGCCTGCCTCACGGCGGCGAGGTGGCCTCCTCCTTGACCTTGACGGGAGGGGGCGCCGCCGCTCACCGTTGTTGGGCCTAGGCCCCGACGGCGGCCAGGGTGCTTCCTTCTTAACCTTGACACAAGAGGGCGTCGGGCCTCGTGAGGAAGAAGCTGCCCACGGTGAGGGATGTGGCTCCTTCTTGACGGCGTAGGGGATGTAGCGTGGCGATGGTGACCGCGAGGAGGAGGTGCGCGGGGAAGACGAGAGCCACCGCGACGGTTGTGGCGGCGGTGGTGGGTAGCCGTATAGATGGAGCACCTCAGAGACTCGCCGGTTGCGCCACCAATGGCGTCACTCCTGGTTGTTCTAGAGCTCCCTCCTCACCGGCCCCTCGTAGTGGTCCACCCGCTGCTGCCTCTCCGCCGGTCGGATTGCCGGCTAATCAGGGTTGTCCTCGTCGTAGGCGGGGTCAAAGAGCTACTCCGGCGTGAGTCTCATCCGCCGCTCGTGGATGAGCTCGCTCAGTTGCTCCGGGTCCTCCGGGAGAGGTGGGACGGCCAACCCACTGGCGCTGACGTTCCATCCCGTCGGCGGGCGCATCGTCGTTGGGACGAGTAGGTCGGCTCGTGCGAGGACCGTCGCCTCGGGGGTGGAGAGCGGGCTCTTGTGCTCGTCACCGCTGTTCGCCGCCATTGCGCGCCGATTGGGGGAAGGGGAAGAGAAGGTGGAGAGCGGCGAGCAGATGGACGAGGATGGAGCCGGGGCGCGCGCCGTGGCTTATAAAGATGACGGAGTGAGGGAACGCGGTGTGGGAAGCCGACGTCGATTACCAAGGCGGCATTACTCCGGCGACGCGCGTCGGGGAGGCGAAGCGCAACGCGGTCTGCGCGCCAGTCGAACCGCTGCGACATTTACTTAAGTTCACCAGTCATCAATAAATATCGTTGACCGTCGTTGTGTCGGTGACGGGCCGGTCCAACGAGGCGCTCGTTGCCGCGGTTCCCGGCACACCCGGTTGGCTCCCTAGGAACAGGGCGCGAAGCGGCGTTGCCGGATACTCTATGGAGCCCGACAAACAACTTCCGCGCTATTGGGAGGCCCGGTGGGGGGCGTTTTGTTGCCGGGGCGTCGAATAAGCCTATTGGGAGCGCTATTGGAAGCGCCAGTGGAAATGCTCTAACCACATAAGGAGTACAGCCTAAAGGAGTCTAGCTACATTAATTTCTTTAACAGAATGCTTTGAAAATGCTTCGAATACAAAAAAGAAGAAGTCAATGTTCAAACTGCCTCCGTAGATGGGGCAGGAACGTGCGTCCAGACGGATATACGCTGAATCTGACGGCCGGAAGGGATACATGGATCGATGGATGCCTGACACTGACATACATCACATGCCCATGCCCACAATGATCCGCCCCCACATGGCCTCTCTCCCTCCTCTCTCTCTTGACGTACATATAACCACCACCAGCAACATTCGAACTCGATCCATCCAGCCACAGCCCACGCAAGCACATAGCACAACGGAAAATAGTTAGCTCTGGTGATCTGCACCTACGTAGTAACTCTCTCCTAGTTCTTGCAATTCCGGCATGCCCATGGTTCTGTCGTCCAAATCCGACGTGGGGTTGGTGATGCCCTGAATCAGAGCTTCCTACGCCGTTGGAGTTTGGTCGACTGGCCGGAATGCCTGTGAGAATGCTGCGGACGGTACCCCAGGAGGCGACGGAGTTCGAGCAGCGGATGGGGTGCATGGCCGGCGTGTTCCAGATCTTCGACCGTCGCCATGGTCTTCTCACGGCGAGACGACGCGGTGGTGGTGGTGGTCGCGGAGCCCGGAGTACAGTGCCTCCAGGTCCAGGTACGCATTGCTTGATTCAGCTTCTCTGTTCTCTCCATGTTTTCTTCCTCGACTCCAAAAGATGGATGGCCCTGTTAAAGTTGAACAAGCTGTTACGACTCAGGAGAGTAAACAGAACCGTGCCGGTGAATTCTGAACAGTCTTATCAGGCAGCTAGCAGATGCCGAAGCAAAATGGGATCAAATATGTAGTATCATCCAGAGTGCCAACCAAGAACGTTTTCTGTTTTTTGGGAGTTACATGATCAACAGATCAAGAAAATGACACAAACGATGCCGAATATATTATAGTATAGAAGCTGCCGTGAAGCCCCACAGTGATTTACTGTTTATGTAGCAGCAAATAATAGTAGTGAACAAACATTTGCATATTTCAGATACTTACTAAATAGATGACTTCCTAGAAAACGTGCAATCAAACTTTGAGTACTAATAGATACAAAATATTTAAAATATTAAGGTTAGAATAGTACACACAGATTTGTAACGGAACACAGACTTGCAAAAAAGAATGGCCAAATATCCTTATTGGAGACCGTGTCAATATTTCATCGCGAAAATAACAGGACAGTGTCATTACACATTTTGGTGACATTCAACTTTTCTCTCAAAAAAATCAGATCGTTACCAGTGTATTTTCGGTCTTTTAGTTTACACCCAAAAATAATTTTACAACAATTTTTAATCTCTGTTTTCTTTGTCTAGGTCACGATCATCTAGGTAGCAGCAGCAGCAGCAACAACTTCTCGGTGCAAAATTCATCTACTTCAGACATCACTCTGGTAATTTGCCAACTGTACTGTGACATATAACTAAATATCACCTCTTTTTCCAGGAAAGAGGTGACTCATGCACATTTTTAGTATGCAATTTAGCTGCTGGAAGCAAACTAATTTAACGCAATACTAAATACATATGCAGGAGAAAACCTTCAGCAAAAATATGACTGATAACAATTCTTTTTCAATGGAATCATCAAGAGAATCTTCTTCCTCAGCATGCTCTTTGCACTCGTCCCGGGACAGCAATAAATCAGTGAAACAAGAGCTCCTCGACATCAGTGAGGAGCCCTCTGTTGAGAGGCCAACAAGGAGCTCACCAAGCTTGAAGTTACTCCAAATACATGCTAGATCCAGAAACGCGAACACCAGTCCTGGAGACACCATGCAGGGCTCCATCAGCCGGGACTCCCCTGAGCTGTCTGTAAGGACCTCGACGAAGGAGGCGAGAAATGAGTTGCATAAAGATTCGCCAAGGCCATTGCTGATTTCCAAATTAAAAGATGGAACTTATGTGATTGGGGTAGACAGGAGTACAACGGTTCCAGCATATGGCCGCGAATGCGGCAGACCACCGCGCTTCTCATGTGATGATCGACAACTTCTGCGGTCGGTTGAAGCTCAAGGGAGCAAGAAGCCTTCAGCAAAGTCCAGGGAGCTCCCTAGGCTGTCTTTGGACAGTAGGAAAGAGTATATGAATCCAGGTTCACGTCCAAAGAACGTTGCTTACAAAAGAACCGACGACAATCTCATCGATGCTTTGAAGCCCCAAGATTCACCGAGCCATCGGCGGGCTAGCAGCGTCGTTGCCAAGCTCATGGGATTGGAAGAAATTCCTGGTGTCAACGAGCCTGCAAGATCGCCAAGAACAGTTCATGACGCACAAAATGACCGCCAGTTACAATCCCCCAGGATGGTGTGCCCAGATCCCAGTGTATCTCAACTGAAGAAGCATACCACAGTACTGAAAACCAAGCCTTCTTCAAGAACTCTCCCTGAAGCTGCCCCTTGGAGACACCAGGAGAGAGGTGCAACAGGATATAAGGCTGAAGAGAAGCCGCAAAGTGCATCCTTCTATGCCGACATACAAACAAGGCTCAGAGGTCTTAACCTGTCTGAATGCAATAAGGATTTGAGGGCTCTCAGGATACTGGGAGCATTGCACATAGAGGGCACCCCGCACCAGAGTGAAACTGATGGCAGCTTCTTGCCCATTCAGAAAGCAGAAGCTGAACTGACAGCTAACTCTGAAATATTTCAATCTCCCATTGTGATCATGAAGCCAGCAAGAACCATTAAAAAACCTGATGCTTCCTTTTGTTTAGATGCTTCCGTTTCTGGGCCAAAAGGCCTTGGCAAACTGCGGCACGACATGACAAATTTTACCAGAAAAAGTGAGAACACCAACAGGAAGAAGATCAATTCTGACAACGAAAGCGTTCATTCCAGGGGCAAGGAACCTGTAAAAGGCACAATCTCACCGAGGCATTCCAGCTCATTGAGCCCCAGAGTGGTGCTGAGGAAGGCTGACCCTGAAAGGACGCCTCGCCCGCTGGTTCCTCTAGTGTCTCCAAGCAAGAAATCTAATGAAGCAGTGTCACCAAGAGGCAGACAAAGATCAAGGCCTGTACAAGCAAAAAACGTCTGCAGTCGCGATGAGGTGTTGCGGATTTCTGAAAGCAAGATTTGCTTGGCAAAGGAGGTTGATCTTGGTGTAATTGGTTATCCAAATCCAATGAACGCCAAATCATTATTTCTCTGTCAAAGCAATGCAGCTTCAACACTGAATCATGAGGTACAGATAAATAAATATATTAAAACCTGTGAAGAATCTATCGTTACTTCTTGCATGTGAATTTTATTTCACTATTTTTTTTTTGAATTTAGCAACCCTTTTCCCAGGAAGCTTCTACAGTTCAGTCTATGAACAAGAAGAAAATCCATCTACAGGAAAACATCCAGAGTCCTGTATCAGTTCTTCACGGCCCGTTATGTCATGACGGGTCATCTCCTTCATTGACGAGGATCTCAGATTCGTTCAAAGGTAAGCACTTATTCTGATAAACTATTCTTCTGCATAACTTTTCAACTGTGAGATAGTTGTAGTTTGGTTTCCATCAACTCAGGAAGCCTATGCTGCTAGTTATAGGACGAGCATACTTAGCTGTAAGCACATCTGCCAACATAATGACAGGCAACCAGTAATCAATGCAACCAAATATAGCTTGTGGTCCTTAAAGCTGGGAACGATCACAGTAATTTGACAGTCGCAGCGACATATGCAACTGTTTGCTTGTGCCAAATAGTTCAAGAATCAAGAGAACATGAGTCTACCGTTGTTGCGCATGCCTGCACCGAACATCTCTATGAAGACCCAAACCTGTTGTACTTGCCAATGTTGCCATGCTAGAACGTGATACATGTTTGTTGGAATGTGGATGCTACTTATGTGGATGAGCCACACGAGATACAGGGGCATATCATGTGAAAATAGTCTAAGCTTTGGTATATATTTATATAATTGTTTTGAAAATTGAGTGGAAAAATTAAATCACACTTAAGAAGTTTTTATAAATTCTCAGCTATAGGCAAGGTGTTATCCAAGCAAAATTTCAAGAATCAACTCAATGTTTGTGAGTACAGAAAAGGAAAAATTGCTTCTAATCTCAGACGCGATCGAGTTTGTCCTTTAATGTTTCCATAGATATATGCAATGCTCTATAGGGCCATAACTTGGATTGTTTATTTAGAAGGTTCAAGTTAGAATGTTTCGGGAACACCGACATGAGATTTTTCATTTTCATGAAATTTGCAACAAGAAAATAATAATATATAAGAACTTATAGCCCATTTTCAGAGGATATGTCCCCTACACGTATACCTGCTTTTTTACAGCTGAACAAGATAGCCCAGAATTCTCAACATACTTCTTTCTTTTCACCTCTTCAGATGGCGAGACACATACATCAGATGAGTGTTTGAATTTAACAAGCCTCCCTGACACACCACCGTCGAAGACAAGCAGCGAAGGCAACCAGATAAAGCCAGAAAATATGAAAGCCCTCATCCAAAAGCTTGAGCTCCTACAATTTTTGAGTGATGAAACCTGAAGACTAATGCAATCTTGTCACCAGTTACTTGCAACAAGGATCACCAGTACATCTATGATATATTTCATGCGTCAGGTCTCCTGCACAATGAACTACGTTTGAGTATGCCCCGTCAGCTGTGGTCAGACAGTTACTCCATCAATCCAGAGCTTTTCCTTATCCTTGAGCAAGCAAAACCAGACACCGAAAAGCTTCACCGTATGCTCATTTTCGACCTCGCAAATGAACTCATCACCAAGAAAATGGATATCCACCAAACGAATCAATCAACACAGTTTCTTCCAACCAAGAAGTTAAGTGGGTGGCAAATTTTTACGGACTTGTGCGCAGAGATCGACGGCCTCTTGTCCGCAGCCTCCATAATAAGATGCTCCGAAGAGGAAGAAGATGGGAGCATGCTAGCCGAGGAGGCGGCATGTGGAATTAAAGAATGGAAGAGTTTTGATAGTGAGATACTAGAGATTGTTTTGGGCATTGAAAGGTCCATCTTTAAGGATCTTATTGGTGACGTGATAAGTGAAGGAGCTACAAGGAAGGTGCAAGAGAGGGAACGGAAGCTAAGGAGGAATCTGTCTTTCATTAGCGTATAGGCTAAATAATTTTGTAACTTTGCTGTTTCTTAAGAAGTTTAGCTAACTGTGTAATGTTTTATAGCTTGACAAAGAGTAAATAAGCTGCAGGAGTTTGTATAAATGTTCCTTAAGAAACCATCAACAACTCTGCAATGTAGACAAAAGAAGCACCTAACTGAAGATTTAAAGTTTTGTCATAAATGTTCCTCTCGTCAGATGAGGACATCATTTTTCATCATACAATCGGTTACTGTTTGTTTCAGAATATGACCAATGGAGGCCCCTGTTTAGCTGGATAAAATGATAATGGGAGGATAATTGAAACCACCTGGCACTGGCAATGATACAAGCATCTCACCTGTTATGGAGAACATGTGATTCTGCTGCCATAGTAGTGGAATAATGACGAGTTCGGCTGGGGCCAAAATTTGGCACATCGTCGGTCTAATTATTAAGATGCTAAGGCGAATTGGATTTTACTTTGAAATATACTGTACCATCAACTTCTGTCCTCCATATCATGAATTGTGATAGTCTCCATATGGCCCTCCTTGTATCGTACCAGAAATTCATGATGAGATGATACTCATCAGGCACCTGGACTGGACGTGGAAATGTCCATAGGTTTATTTCCCCATAGTTTATAGTTTGCTTCGACAATTCCAATTAAATATAATCAAGAATTCCCCAAAATGGTAGGCATGGAAAGATAAGCCGGGATGCAGAGGCCGGGAGGCATGACCTTTCTTTGAGAAATTACCCAACAGCACAATTGGCGTTCCTTTCATCTTAAGTCAAGAACAGAATAAACACTCCCTAGGTCGAATGTGATACAATTCTCAACACTATATTTCCATAACACCACCATATGAAGCCACAATAAAAGGGGAACGAAACGGAGCAGGGGCGGAATTGAAAAGACCTGTGTCCTTGGATTTCGCGCATGACCCTCTGATCCGGGCTCCGGCGAAGCGGCGGCCGACGCCATCTGCGTGGCCGTCCATGGCCGGAACCCTGGAGAACCCTTCCTCCTCCTCTACAGGCTGCAGCGACAAAGCCTGAGGAAGATGACACATGAGATGGGAACACCGGGCGAAGGCAGCCCGATGTCTTGCAGGGCCAACCACTACTGGGCCACCGTCAGGTTAGTTTGTGTTCGCTGGCCCTCACTAAACTTCAGTTGGTGCTTAAAAAAAAACTAAACTTCACAGGAATTTGAGGGCTTCCGAATTCCAGTGATCTATTTATTTTAAAAATTCAAAAAAATACTCCCTCCGATTGGAAAATGATTGACACAAGTTTATCTAAATATAGATGTATCTAGACTTATTTTAGTTTGTAGATACATCTGTATTTAGACAAATATGTGTCAACCATTTCCGATCGAAGGGAGTATTTATGTTTAAAACAAAAAAATCTGAAAAAAATTATGACTGTGTCAATGATGTATCCTCCAATCATGCAAAAGCACGATGCTATATTGTGGGCTACATAAAAATGAATAAATATTGTATCTCCACTTCTCCACTACTATTAAACAAGCAAACTTTTCTTTGCTACGGCCACCCCAACAGATGTACACAGATTTACTTCCACATAACAATCAGGCCCACTTGATTACATCCAATGGTCCAGATTCATCCCACCTATTTCGTGTGTGCATCTAGCAATTTTGTCTGGTGGAACGTTTTTGAGCAGACGAAAGACGAAAACCAGCAGACGCAATTCATCTAAAAAAAAAGATACCTCAATTAAGGGCCTGCTTAATTAGGACGACAATGACCTGGACGCATAAGTTAGGAAGAAGTTAGGAAGGATCGCTCCAAAATGTTATTCAATGATCAATTAAGGGCATGCTTAATTAAGACGACAATTACGGAAATAATCAATTGCCTCCAGGTGAGGCATACGTCCAGTTTTTTTGCATTCGCTCCAGATTTTTGCCGCCATTGACGCCGCAGCTCCCTACCATGCGCCAGCGCCGCTGCGCCTCAGTTTGCCACCGCCGCCGCCTCCATTGACGTTGTCAGTCCTGCGCCGGCGCCGGCACGCGCAACCGGCGATCTCGACGACCATCGCCTCCTCACCGTCGCCAGGTGCAATATCATACCTGTGTAAATTGCTTATGTATGACCTGTACCATTCTCAAAAGAATAATTTTGCAATCTAAAAAGTACAATCTCTGCATAACCTATATTCGTGTCTTGCCCTAGAATCTCTATAAGACACATGCACGCAGTGATTTAGTTCCACATGAATTTAACAGGCGTGTT
The DNA here is from genome assembly GCA_947311845.1 of Poa pratensis. Taxonomy (NCBI): domain Eukaryota; kingdom Viridiplantae; phylum Streptophyta; class Magnoliopsida; order Poales; family Poaceae; genus Poa; species Poa pratensis. The sequence goes on from CAMZMU010000041.1 coordinate 90,196,729, forward strand.
GGTGGAAATTCTCTATAAGACACATGCACCCGATGATTTAGTTCCAGGAAAAGATATTCTTTCCACCAATGTTGCAAAAAATTCAGCACATGATGCATCTATTTAATTGTTAATTGTTAGAGAGTGTACTACTCTGAGCTCAATTGTTAGAGAGGGTACTACTTAACCCAAGGAGACAACAAGCAACAACCAGCCAATTTTCATCAAAAGGCAGCAATTAGCAACTAATTGATGAAGTCAACAGATTAAGCTAGCAAATCATAGGCAACACCATTGAATGACACTGATACTAAGTCAAAATGCAACTTATGTAAGATTGAGGTATAGCTTTCATGTACTAATCCAGCTAAACACATGTTTCTCCCAAAATGATAAATACAATGGAAAGAAGACATACCAAATTGTTCTTATCAGTTAACAGAAAAGTATATATCCAATTCCCACAATCACTACCATGGTTGGATATATACATAAACACGATGCACTGTAACAGATCATACAATGAGAAGATGCATCAGTACGCACCTTCAAAATTTCCAGAACTAAGGTGCTGGGTAGCGGCAGTCGGGGAGGAGCTAACAATTAAATCCTGTAATATATTGGTCACACCTTTTGGGACTGCACATAGACACACAAAAAGAGAACATTTAGATCATCAATTTATAGATGGGTACATTCGCTGCTGGTTGGCCAAAATAAATGATTAAGCATCTCAAAATATGCATTTCGATTTTGTTGGTGCCATATTCCAAAAGGTATCTAATATTTTGACTATTTCGCAGGTATGGCATCTTCCAATCCGAATGGTGCACGCAGCCCGCTCCGAGATAGAAGCAACAATCACACTCCTAATGGTGCACGCACCCCGTTCCAAGATATGAGCAACGGTCAAGCCTTGGGTAAGTAGATCATCAAAAAAGTACACTCAGAGCGCACTTGTCGCCTATAGTGCTAAACCGTTGCTGTAATCCTTGCAGACCCAAAGGAATTGAGGAGGCAGCAGGACAAAGAACGGTATGCACTAAATAGAGATGAGATACTAGCTAAACGACGACAGTCCCGTGAACATAACAAACTTCCCAATGAGGAAAACACCCCAGAACCAGGTACCTGCTCATGAGAATTATGCCTAATGCATGCTTGGGAAGTTTGTTAACATGCTAAACTGTGTCGTATATGCAGACCCAAAAGAACTAAAAAGACTGAGGGCTAGAGAGCATTATTCACAAAATAAAGATGAGATTAATAAGAGACGACGCGAAGCCTACCAACAGAAAAAAAGGCCACTGCCGAAAGCAAGGGCCTAGAAGATGGAACACACACATTGCAAGATATGACACCTGTGTGTAACATGATGTCACATACACCAGCTACCGGACAGTCAGCTGTCACACAATTGCAGCAGAGAATATGTGCAGATGGGGTGATATCAAATTCATTACGACCGTCACAACTCATATTGGACAAGGAAAATATTTATGAGGACGATGATGATCAATGGCTGCATAGGAATGATTCCTACCAGATGCAGCAAAATTCAATACGAAAGAGAGATGTTGTTCACGCTTTTGGTACTGACCCACAAACAATTTCGTCCCTCGTAACCGATAGCACACAAGGTAATGTCATTTGAGGGGGTTTATGGGTTCCCAACAATACCACTATAATCAGCACTAACCTAAACCCCGTCGTTTTTCCAACACAATACAGTGCCCCTCACACGGGCATCAGGGGTTCACAACCCGCAAAGCAATACATTCCTCGACACATGGATCCCAGAATGCATTGCTGAAAAGCACGGTTAGTGTATTCATTATTTTTCTCTATTATTATTTCTCAACTATCAACCTTGATCAATGTTAAATCAGGTTCAGAGCCGGTTTGTGGCGACAGTGAACCACAACACAACCAACATAAGCCTCACTCCATTATATTGGAACCGTCTCCAGTTCCGAACCAAACTAATCATAATCCAATAGGTACTATTGGTATACCTATGACTTCTTCATTGAATACTATGCTCCTGTTATTAATATAACTTCAGTTATGAGCTGCTACTTATACATATTATGTTCTGTGTATTGTTAACAGGCAACGACCACGGTGAAGATGAATTTGGAATTCTGGAACCTGATGTCAACACGATAAACATTGATGGTACGCACAAAGGTCATGTTAAGTTTCTCTTAGCTATGTATTAGGGTATTGTGTACTAAAGTAAATCACTGCCGTCTAGACGGCTTGGGAGACGAAAATCTTGGAGCAGATGGAGACATTGACCCTGATGATGAAGCTAGGATATTTGCTCAACAAGGTACATCATTGCTATCATGATTCACTAATGCAAATATAAATTCTTATTGTGGTTTGTGTAAATAAGTCTAATTATTGCAAATCTCATTTTACTTGCAGATGTGGAATTTGAAACCGTTCGAGTGGAACGTCACCATGCTAACAGAACTCCAAATAATGATCCTCATGACAGGATTTACATGAATCTGCCCAAAAAACATCATGTCCTCAGAAAAACACCCGACTGTCGTCACTGTGGAGCATTGCGGTTTCAATACGAAGGGCCTGCATTCTGTTGCAGAAAGGGGAAAGTGGATATTGCGACTCCAGAGGTTCCTGAGGACTTGAAACGGTTGTTCACAAGTCAAGTTGATGAGGATGCCAAGTATTTTAGAGATAATATACGGTATTTCAATTCCCACTTCTCATTCACAAGCCTTGGTGTCACACTTGATCGTCGAGTCAGCACTGCGGCAGGAACCGGTGTATATACCTTTCGTGCGTGTGGGGGTTTGTACCTTGCTCTTGATGATCTGGTGTCTGCTGATAATGGGCCTCGACATTTGCAGCTATATATTTATGATACAGATGAAAATTTGTTTCATAGAATTAAGAGGTCTCCAAATCTGCGCCTGGATCTCATACGGAGGATTATGACAATACTAGAGAGAAACCCTTATGCTCAAGTTTTTAAAAGCCTTGGTGCTGTTCCAAATCTAGATGAATATAAGATTGTACTGAACACAGATATCAAACTTGATCAAAGAAGGTATAATGCCCCAACTTCTTGAAGGGAGCGACCCACAAAATTGCTTTGATAGGAGTGTTATCGTGTATGGAAAAGGTGACCGTCCACTTTATATTAGAGCATACTATGGGTGCTACGACCCATTGTCATATCCACTATACTTCCCGCGTGGGGAGACCGGTTGGAACCGTTGGATGCCATATCTTCGGGCCCCTGATGGCACGACGCAAGATGCAGCAGATAATTCTGCACAGCCAAATCAAGCCTATGATTTTCCAACAGGTATGATGTTCATTATTTATTCTCAGTGTATTTTCAAATTATATGGAAACTTATCAATGCAAAAACCTTTCAGATGATAACATTCCTATAGGCCAATATGACCATACCGCTGGACATGAAGACCAGACCAGACCATACCGCCAAGATAATTCTGTACAGCGAAACCAACCCTCCGATTTTCAAACAGGTATGATGTTCAATATTTATCTATGAACTTTTTAATTAAATGGAAACTAATCAATGCCCCACCTTTCAGATGATAATTTTGTACAGCGAAACCAACCCACCGACATGCCATCAGGTAGAGGCCAAGATGACCATACCGCACGACATGAAGACCAAACCACTTTTGAAACCCAGGTTTTGGTCCTGTACCATTCATTAAATTCAAAAAACGGAGAATCATGTAGGTACTAATATTTATGTTGATAATCAATTTTTAGATGACAATGAGGATAACCCAGATGAGGATTTTGGTGACAATGAAATGAGTGCAACACAATCTAGGAAATTTGTTAGCGCAAGGGAATACTATTGCTTCAAGTTGCAGGTTCGAAAGAAGCTCTTTAACATCATATTGTTCGGAGGGCGCCTTTTCCAACAGTGGGTTGTTGACATGTACATAAAGATCGAGACAATGAGACTGGACTGGTACTCAAAGCCAGAAAATCAGAAAGTTATACGTGCTGATCTCTACCAGGTAACGGCTAATACAATTAAATTTTAGCCGCCACAATTTGTTCTCAATAATTGTATACTAACTGGCGAATTGTCTCTAAAATATAGGGTCTTGTTGACACTATCATTGCCGGCGAGTCACGCGGTGATCGGATTGGCAAGAGAATTGTGCTTCCACGTACATTTCCTGGTGGTGACCGTGACATGCAGCGGAGGTTCCTGGATGCGATGGCATAGTTCAGCGGTGGGGTAAACCTGACTATTTTATCACGATGACATGCAATCCCTACTGGGAGGAGATAACTCAGGAATTGTTGCCTGGACAGCTGCCACAAGATCGTCCAGACCTTGTGGCAAGAGTATACAGAGCTAAACATCGAAGCATGATGGACTTACTGACTAAAAAGGTAAACATTTTGGAGAAGTCGCCGCTTATGTACATGTGACAGAGTTTCAGAAACGAGGGTTGCCCCATGAGCATATACTTCTAATTATGAAAGCAAACAGCCCAGATGACTATGATCGGGTGATATCTGCAGAGATACCAGACAAAGAAAAATATCCTGTTCTCCATGATCTGGTAGTGAAACATATGTTTCACGGACCATGTGGGGCACTCAAGAAAAGTTGCCCTTGCATGATAGATGGACAATGTCGGTTTCATTACCCGCGAGAATTTTGTGATGTTACATTACAAGGGAAGGACTCATATCCTATCTATAGAAGGAGGGAAGATGGGGTTAAAATTCATATAAGAGGAGGAACTTTGGACAATAGATGGGTGGTGCCTTACAACCCATTTCTACTGATGACATACAACTGTCACATTAATGTCGAAGCATGCTCAAGCATAAAGGCAGTGAAGTACTTATTCAAGTACATATACAAAGGGCATGATAAGGCATCATTTGCATTTGAGCAGGATATTATAAATGATGGGGGAATCATCAATGAAATTCGCCAGTATAGAGATGCACGTTTTATATCTCCTCCAGAGGCTCTTTACAGGATTTTTGGTTTTAAAATGTTCGGTGTCAGTCCATCTGTGTTACAGCTCCAACTTCATTTGCCAAACATGCATTCAGTCGCATTTAAGGCTTATGAAAATCTAGAAGATGTTGTCGCTCGACCATCTTCCAAATCCATGCTTACCGAGTACTTTGAGATGAACCGAAAGTTTCCAAATGCACGGAAATTGTTATACAGAGAGTTTCCAGAACACTACAGATGGATATCAGGACAAAAGAAGTGGCAGAACAGAAAAACCAAGAGATCACAAATTGGACGACTTGTGTATGCACACCCGCTGAAGGAGAGAGGTACTACTTGCGGGTGCTCCTAAGTCATGTCCGAGGTGCCACTTCTTTTGATGATTTAAAAACAGTAAATGGAACGCTATGCGGGTCCTTCAGGGAGGCATGTGAGCACTTAGGCCTCATTGAGCACGACAGGACCCTTGATGATTGCATGACGGAGGCGGCTACATTTCAGATGCCCTGTGCCCTAAGACGGTTGTTTGCGACTATACTGGTATTTTGCGAGGCAACGGAAATCCGACACATGTGGGACAAACATCTTGCATCTATGTCTGAGGATTACCGTCGTAATCAATCCAATGAGGCAGTACTTGAGCAAATGGTCCTTAGAGATATCAGGGATATGTTGCAATCCATGGGGAAGGATATTACAAGCTATGGACTTCCGGAACTGGTTGACAGCTATGGTTCTTGCAATGCTGATGACTACAGAGAGGTCATAGAGGAGAGGCAGGTCACCGCGGACAAAGAACATCTCGATCTATTTGGTAGTTTGAACGAAGAGCAACTGGCTGGTTTCAATGACATAATGGATCATGTGACGAACAAAAAAAGTCAGATATTCTTTGTTGATGGTCCAGGAGGCACCGGGAAGACGCACATGTACAAGGCATTGCTCGCGAAGGTGCGTTCGATGGGCCTAATAGCAATTGCAACCGCTACATCAGGTATAGCGGCGTCGATAATGCCCGGAGGGCGGACTGCACATTCCAGGTTCAAAATTCCAATCAAGCTCACCGACAACAGCATGTGCAGTTTCACAAAGCAGAGTGGTACGGCAGAGTTGCTTAAGCAGGCGTCCTTGATAATTTGGGACGAAGTTGCTATGACTAAGCGTCAAGCAGTTGAGACGCTTGATATCGCTCCAGGATATAATGGAATGTCCTCTACCGTTTGGTGGAAAGGTTGTCGTCTTTGGTGGGGATTTCAGGCAGGTCCTCCCCGTTGTGACACGAGGTACAAGAGCACAAATCACAGATGCCACACTGTTGAGATCCTATCTGTGGGAGAAGACCCGCAAGATACGCCTCAAGCGCAATATGCGAGCGCAGGCTGACCCTTGGTTCTCTGAATACCTCCTAAGGATCGGCAATGGGACAGAAGAAACAATTGGCGACGACTATGTGCGTCTACCTGAAGAAATTGTGATTGGTTATAACGAGGATGAAGAACCAATTAACAAGCTCATCGAAAATGTCTTCCCATCCCTACACGCCAATGCTAGGTCGAGAGAGTACATTAGCACACGTGCAATTCTCTCGACGAAGAATGAGCATGTGGATAAGCTGAATGACAAGATGATCTCCAGGTTTCCTGGCGAAGAAAAGGTATACCATAGCTTCGACTCTATCGAGGATGACTTTCAGAATAATTACACGATTGACTTTGTGAACTCGATCACACCAAATGGATTGCCCCCGCATGTCTTGAAAGTGAAGGTCAATTGCCCGGTCATTTTGCTACGGAACCTCGACCCTTATAATGGCCTATGCAATGGAACACGGCTTATGATTAGAGCCTTCCAGGATAATGCAATCGATGCAGAGATTGTTGGTGGCCAACATGCTGGAAAAAGGGTGTTCATACCTAGGATCCCTATGTCTCCCTCGGAGGATACCTCACTTCCCTTCAAGCTTAAGAGGAAACAGTTTCCCATCCGCCTGAGTTTTGCGATGACCATTAACAAGGCACAGGGCCAAACCATCCCAAACGTCGGTATTTACCTTCCCGAACCCGTCTTCTCACATGGGCAGCTATATGTTGCATTGTCCAGGGGTGTGTCAAGAAAGACGACGCGCATTTTGGCAAAGCCGAACAAGGAGGTTGATAAATCCGGGAAAAGCACCAAGAACATTGTCTATAGAGATGTGTTAGAGGGATGAGATAGGTGTGTTCTTCTTTCCTGTTTTTTTATTCCAGCTAAATTGAGGTCAACAACACTTTTTGCTTCTATATTATATTTCTGAATTAATTTCCTCTGCAGGTCTGACCAAATGGCTTGCTACTGCTACTACCATCTTTAAATCAGCCGTCAGGTATGCATTTCATATTATTATAACAAACAAATGGCTCTGGCAATCACATTAAGAGCAGTCCAGGACCTCTTATATTCATCCATCTTAATGCTAAATTTTAATGAACCATCATTTGTTTCAGCCTATAAAAGATACAGTTTTTTCAATATATTTAATGATCTTTCATATATTAATTGATACCACTATTCAATTTGATATTATGTTTTTGTTACTCACAGATCAGTGAAACTGAGAGACATTAATGTGACACAGAAGGAAAAAAGAACACCAGGAGAGCAGCAGGGATGCCATATTCTACAACGTCTAAAATCAATATATGAAAGAAGCTTGTACCTGTAAAACTGCTGTTGTAGCCAATAAATGAATAGATGAAAGATGCCATATGCTCTTGTATACTCAATTTATCAATAAGTGTCGATTTCATTAGCAGCAACAGCTGAAAGGACTGGAAAATTTATTCAAATTTGCATCGCAACACATGGAACTGAAATCTGATAAGTGGAAAGACTTCAACGTCACAACATGGCCAAGGATAGAGATTTTTAAAAGCAGTTTGCAGAAAGACGGGTACAACTCCTAACTCAATGCTCTCTATTTTATGTGTTTTTTTAATGTCCCCCTTAATAATTGAATTAAAATGAAAGCTCTCTGGAAAAGAATAAAGTATGCATATGCACGTACCAACTGAGAATAGATGACCTCAAGTAAATGTGTCCGTCACAAGCAGATTATTCATCCCTCACGTTTAACCTTCAGAAATAGCAAACCTTCACAAATGAGCAACGTGCTTGCATATAAGATGGAAGCAACAATAGCACTATCATTGCTATGTGCATGTTTATTTGTTGCTTGTGTGACTCAAGATAACAACAAAACTATAAGTACTTCGGAACTCACCAAACTACTCAGCATTAAGCAAGATGTTCACTGTCGCATATCTTCAAAAATTACTGCATCTAGGAAATTGCAACATTCCATTAGGAACTTCAACTGGTGAACATAAAGATGTCTATTTTATGTGTTTTTTGAATGTCCTCCTTAACAACCGAACAAAAATTAAATCTGTCCGGAAAAGAATAGATGACCTCAAATAAAAGTTTGGTTATTTGGAGTTTTGACAACAACCATCATCTCCTGGTGTGATGGTGTCCACACCACACAATTGCACGATTTGAAGATGATTCTGTTTTACTACCATTAGTACCTTCCGATTCTTTATATATTATAGTCAACCAAGTTCACTAATAATTTACGAGCAAAGATAATTCTATTGATAGACAAATAGACAGCATAGGAACTTTAAGTGATCAGCTTGAAAGAAAAATAGCCAATTTATCCGTTATTTCCCTTTAGAAACATTAAAACATATATGTGCAGACTTATGAATGTCATTGGTTACCTCATCAACCAGTGGCTCAACCTGCATTGAGGATGATTTGCCTCCTGGACTTGCCCTGCCTTGCTGAATAGTAGAATAGCTCTCCTACCACTGAAACCTACACACGCCGCAACAATTTCACGCTCAGATTGCACATTATCTAGCAAGTCATCAAGCAAACAATCCACTATATCTGCTAGAGTGTAAATCACCTAGATTTCTTCTCTGAATATATTAATTAGACAGTAGCTTAACTGACAAAGTGAGCATATCTGACAGTGAGGGAGCACAGCACAATCACACATCCGTTCATCCATAACAGCACAAACCAAAAGTGAACAAATTGCGACATACCAACCGAGGCTCACATCCAGAATGATGAGCAACCTCAGATCGACAGTAGAACTTCAACTTAGTTGATTAGAGAGAGTATTTTAAAGATGAACCTCGGTGGCTTAAATCAGACAAACACACAGTCACAGACAAAATTTAACGGCGCTAGCTAACCTGGATGAAGTCGTGGAGCACGAAGACCGGGAGCCACGGCGGGCGGTGCATGGAGCGGCACACGAGGCGTCGCAGCCCTTGGGCGGTGTCGGAAGCAGCGCTTCCTCGACGGCCATCTCCTCCGGCGCCGCCATCGCGCGTATTCCTCGGCCGTGGCCGCGACGCCGCTGGTCATGAAGACGACCCTGCCGACGCAGTCGAGGACCTCCACGGCCGGAAGTACGATCTGGTGGAGGAATGCGGTGGGGTTGAGCCACCGGTGGGGAGGCAGGGTGCGGCCGGTGGGGAGGTGCGTGCGGCCGGCTCAAGGTACTGCAAGCGGCGGCGGGGAGTACGAAGCGGCGGCGGGGATGCTACCGGAGGGGAGGAGAGTCCACCGGTGCGCAGGTCTCCGGCGATGGGGAGGCAGTGTTCACGGGAAGCAGATGGGTGAAGTGAAGAGGCAGAGAGAGTAGGGAAAAGAAGCCTTTTTTTCCTTCTCCCTTTAAAAAAATAAATCTGCCATTTTTATTATCAAAGGTTCTTAAAATTGATATTCATTTTTTATGATTATTATTTAAACTGAATATATTAACAATTATAATGTGCAATCGAGCAGGTCATCATGTGGTTTGTGGATGTTAAATTTGATGGAGTATTGGACAGGAGACTTTTTATCTGATATTCCTGAGCAGGTATATATCTCGATATCACATGATATATATTGTATTGTTATTTTTTTTGAAACTAAGTTGGATTACTATTTGACAGGTTCACATGACAAAATTTAGGACAAAATTAGCTGTGATATTAGTCGACTCGGAACTGAACGATGACGCCGTGAGAAATCGAGTCTTCGAAACTGAGGAAAGCAACATAGATCCCACAGATTATGTGATTTTGGGTCATCCTCCCAAAAAAATTAAAATATCAAACTCATCACCGAAAGGAGAACTGATAAAATCATCGTATGATGATGAGGCTCTATCGCAGTCATCGGTACTTTCACCATATGTCAAACCAACAAACGGTGACTTAATAGATGAGCTTTGCTTATACATAAACATGGTTCATGATGTCCCTTCATTGGAGTAAGTCATCTTTTTTTGGCACTTCATTTCATGTTATATATGTGTCATTGTAGTCACAAATTTCTCTCTTTCACAGGAACGAATGGGTGATAAGCTCAATGCCTTATCCTATTAGCTTAAATTTAAGAAAGATAAAGAACATATTAAAGATGGATGAATATATGGACGTAGATTGTTTCAACATGGCTGTGCGTGTACTTGCGTGCCACGATATCAACTTCTTCCGTGACATTCCTGCTCACTATATGGATCTAAACTTTTGTGTAAGTTAATATAATTACCTACAAATTTTATCTTTGTTATTACTAATATTTTTATTTATTTTTCAGACGATGTCTCACATTGCACGAGACCCGAGTTGTCGTGGAAGACTTGATTTTGAACAATTAGCACGGTTATTTCATTGCTGGCCTAATAGTAGAGAGTATCATATATCAGAATGTGACACGGTGAGATTATATTCCCTGCTCATGATATTGATTCATTTTATATCAATATGATTTACTTTACTTATAAACCTTTCATCACAGATTTTCTTGCCTTACGACATTCTTGGCCTATTTATATTATTCGTGTTGGATCACAAGAAGAAGGTTATCCATATTTTGGACCCGCTTTCGAGACAAACTTGGGGGTACATATATTAAAACATATGGAAATTTGCAATAAGATAAACCTTGCGCTTCGATTGGCAAACCCCAAATGGAATGACGACATCTCCAAATGCGGACGCAAAGTACCTGTTGTTCCGACAAACTCGCACGGGTATGAAGCTTTTCACTTAAATATAACCTTGCTTTATTTGTTTTACGCTCAATTTTTGACATTTTAAATGTATTCAGTGCTTTGTCTGGTTATTTGGTCTTTAATCTAATGCACTCATGGCATGATGGAGCGTCATATTTTCCGGTACCCATGGTGAATATTCTCAACTATGCTCATTTGTACACTTTGAACATGAACTTTATATGACAATGTTGTATAATGCACATGTAGGATGGTCTGGAGTTAAGAAAGCGATTTTTGGTACATCTCCTGAAATACCAGGACAATGAAGCGATAAACAATATTCCTGACTTGGAACGAGGAATCATTGACCATATAAAGGGATGGATCTTCATGAATTAATAAATAGTGGATGATACTATGTTATTTATTTTTTAAACTATCACTTCAAACAGTGTTGAATTGTAATATTTTGTACTTTGTGGATTTTAAACAATGTGTGTCGATTATATGTTCTTCGCACTTCTTTAAACGGTTTAGACATAAAATTATTATTGTACTGTAAAGACGTGCGTTGCACGTGCACGACTACTAGTATTTTAGAGATTCGAAAGTGTGTATACTCAGATCATTTATGTAGCTTTGGATATAAAATATTTAAAACTTATATTGTGCACAACCAAATGAGTTTGGATCACTTCTTGGTAATAGAGAGATTACTGGAGCACAGGAGTAAGACATCTCCACTCGGGAGGATGGGCTAGTCGGTGGGTACCCGCCAGGAAAACACCCGGCCTGAGGGGCCTGGTGCTGCAATTTCTCATTAGAGCATCTCTTTCCAACAGATGATGTAAAAAAATTACGTAACTTTTAGGGCCCCAAACGCCAAAAAAAGGTCTCCAACAGATGAGATGATGTATCTCTATTTGGTGCCCCAAATTTTCACATCATGCCCTAAAAATCTGACTTTGGTGATGCAACTATAGGGCACAAAAGTTATGCCCAAAAAAAAATTGTTCCGCGCGCAGCCCAACCGCCAACTTCAGCCTTTCCCTCCCCTCCCGCGCGTGACCAAATCCTGACCATGGAGGCCTATGGACCTTCCCCAACCACTCCCTCCCCCCCCCCCCCCGCCGCCGCCACAGCCCATTCCCACCACCGCTGTGCCCGCCGCGGCAAACCCTAGCCTCGCGCCCTCTCCGTTGTGGCATATTTGCTCCGCCGAGGCCCATCACTGCTCGCAACTCCATCGTCCTTGCACCGGTTACGACGAAGGGAGGTCGGGCCACCGCCAAGGCCAAAGGACCTGCCTCGAAGAGGCCGGCGGAGTCTACATCGTCAGAGGGCACGGCGTCGCCCGCAAAATCGAGGAAGAAGGTGACCGGCGGCCGTGGAAGCATCCGCCACCGATCTTTGATGCCTCCGGGACGTTTGTCGTCCCGTAGGAGCCGATCGTGGTCAACAATCCGCCGGGAACCCCATTAGCGTCGTCGGCTGACGGCAACGTGTTCGATAGAATGCCCTCAAGGTATGTTTTTTTCACTTTCAAACAACAATGCCATGAGTTCAAATGCAATGTAGGGATGATGTTTGTAATTGTTGGATACATGTAGTGTGGATATTGATGAATTTTTACAAGCTACGATTGTTGGCACTAGCGACTTCTTGTCTCAACCATCGCAAGAGTACGAGACACAAGACGATGGGGTTGGAGAAGAGCTTGTCATGGATGAAGAGGGTTTTGTGGAACCGAGGGTAGAACGGCCAACTACACAACCGTCGAATATATATTGATTTGCACCGCATGGAAGAAAGTGGGGCTTCATACAACAGTTAGTACCGAGCAACCGAAGGATGCCTATTGGTATCGGAGGTGGCGGCATGGGAGGTGTCATGGTTGGTGGCGTCATGGGTGGCTACAAGTACGAAAGCCTGGGAACTTCCATGGTGATGCGGGTATGGTCCTGATCTTCACGGATTGAGGGCATAGGGGATGAACACGAAGAACACAAGATGAACACGAAAGGGGAAACATGGGGAAACACGAGGGGTGGTGGTAAAGGATAATGGAGGTGTCATGGTTGGTGGCATCATGGGTGGCTACAAGTACGAAAGCCTGGAACTTCCATGGTGATGCGGGTACGGTCCCGATCTTCACGGATTGAGGGCGTAGGGGATGAACACGAAGAACACAAGACGAACACGAAAGGGGAAACGCGGGGAAACATGAGGGGTGGTGGTAAAGGGTAACTAGCAAAACCTGCAAGAGGATCTCAATCGGTAACCGGCCCCTAGGGTAGCCCCTGATTCTCAAAACTCAAACCAATTTCACTCTCAATTGAAACTGTTTCTCTTCCCTGGTCGGTCCACCGGGCCAACAGTATCCACAAGGGAAGGATTGGACAGTAGTAGCTACTTGAAGAGGCCTTGTACAACTCGGGATTCGAATCCTCGGAGAGGTCTTGATTTCCACAAGGGGAAAGTTGGAGCAAAGCTCAACAAAGTCAATTCATATTCGTTCTAACCCTAAACCTAGGCAAAGGAGGGGGTAGGTGAGGGAAAGTTACACACAAATCTCGGGGTGTGCAGCGGTAATACCGCTGGTGCCGCCGGTAGTACCGCGACGCCAACGGTAGTAGGTAGTACTGTGGCACACACAAACTAGGTTATCTCCTTTTGTGGCGGTAGTACCGTTCCTAGGAGCGGCGGTAGTACCGTTGGTGCAGCGGTAGTACCGCCACTGGAGCTTCTTCTGCTTCAGGTTCATCTCGAGGCTGGCGGTAGTACCGGCGTCTCTAGCGGCAGTACCACTGTTCAGCTTCTTCATCTTCTTCTTCTTGGCTCAACTCTTGTCCATCTTCTACACTTCCTTGGTGATCTTCATGAAGTTTGTTCCTGACTATGCACAAGGTATCTGAATGAAGTAGCAAGCCATTCAAAGGGGAGTCTAAATCACACATTGATAGGAGTGAGTTCACCTTCTCATGAGAGTTTTGACTCTAGCTCTAGTCATTGGACCACTTGAAGTAGTTGGCGTGTCGGTGGCAGGCTAGGCTACATCACATGGGTGGTGGCATGGGAAGTGGCATGATAACTTTCATGGGAGGTTCCATGCCCTTCATGGGTGCCTACAATGTCCCCAACACCACCATTGTTGATGATATCACAAATGTAGATGATGCAACAAAGGAAGTGGCGATGAAGGCAATGATGTTGAGGAATGAAGAGAGACTATGCATTTTATCAATTTTGTTGTGTTGAACTTTGAGTTTGATTGTGTGTTTCTTAAACTATTGTATGAATGTTGAACTATGCTATGCTTGTGAGCATCTAAAATCGTAATATGTGTGTGATATTTTTGCAAACATTTAGATTCATATGTGTCTCATAATGAATATAATGCACATGTGCGATGCTCCTATTTTACATTATCTAGAATTCCAGTGGTGCCCTATTATACATCATCTGGTTTGGGTGCCCTAATTTTTGTGCCTAAAACCCAAAAAGGGGTGCCCTAAAGCCAAAAGTGGTGCCCTATTTTCCATCATCTGTTGGAGATGCAAATAAATCCGGTGCAGGTTTTTAGTACTCCGTAGTAGACAAATCGTTTCGCGTACTGCTGGACTTTCCAATTGAGAAGGTTTTCGCGAGGAAGTTCAGATTTTCATGGGAAGCGGATCCTGTCTTGCAATTTTATCATAGGGGATTTTAATGACCTGCTCGGTTTGCGGTGCGGGGGTGACTCATTGCCAGCTAACCCAGCCCGGCCCATACCAAACCCAGGGAAAGTCTTTCCTCGTACAGAGATCGTCTCCAACCCGGCCCCTCCTCCGCGTCCAGGCCCACCCCCAAGCTCCGTGGTCCCACTCGTCAGCGGCACCGCGGACGGGAAGGAAAGAGGAAACGTAGCACAGCTCGGATACAACTAAACCCTGGGGTGGGCCATTTAAACCCCTCCCTCCCCTCCTCTGTCCCGCAGACAAATCGATCCTCTGCTCCTCGCATAAACTTTTCGCCGCCTCCTTGGGTTTCCGCCCCTCGCATCCCCGCCGGTGACGTCGTCGTCTCGCGGCGCCGCCGGCCCCTCGATCGTAAGTCATCGTCGCCCCCTACCTCTTAATTAATCTGCCTCAATCTATCCGTGCGCGATTGCGGTGTCGATCTCCTCCGGTAGTGGTTTCGTTGTTGATCCGTATCGCCGGTGGATTTGGCGGGGAGATGCCGCGTTTCCTTGCGGCGTTTAGGGTTTTTTTTGCGGCGGCGCGGGTTGCTGCCCGGCACGGATTTTAGGTTTTGTGTTGGTATATTAGATTTCGGTACTCACCTCTAGGCTCTAGACCTCTAGGCCAGTCATTTTTTTTTGGGACTTGGCTATTGCTGTCGAAAATTTTGCTGTCTGGTCGTGTCATGGAGGAGGACTATTATGGTTTAGATGCCTGGTTCATGCCACCGACCTTTGTTGCAATTCCTAGAGTAGATTGAAACTGTAGGCCTCTCTTTTTTTATCTTTCTATGGTCAGTGTTTAATAATTTCTTAAAGATGCATTTGGATTTGTACTTCTTGTGAGGTATTGGATTTACATCAGATTAAATTTTCAATCGTTATAGTGCTTACGATTTACGTTTTCTCTTATTTCTTGTCTGCCTTTTAGTGTTCCTCTTTACCAATATAAATAAATTGCAACCTTTACGTATTTATCTAATATTCCTTTCAGTTTGTATGAATTAATATGTAAAATTCCTTTCAGCAATGGCGACGCAAGCAACTTCAGCCAGTCCCGAAGTGGTAGGTTCCTCTCTCTGCCCTGAACAGGCTATTACACTTAATAGTAATATTTATATACTATTGTTGATTGACATATTTTCTTGAATAGATTCGCAAAGCATTTGTCGAGCAATATTACCATATTCTGCATGAGGCACCAGACCAGGCGCATAAGTTTTATCAAGATACCAGTACCATTGGCTGGGCAGGTTCTGATGGAGTCATGGAATACGTAGCATCACAGGCTGTAAGTTCTACTATGGGAATTTGTTGAGACAACTCGTTCAACTCTAACCTTGACTACTCTCTCTTATTTTGAACCCCTTGTCTCTTTAAACAGGAGATCAACAGAAAAATTATGTCCATGGACTTCAGCAAATATTTAATCAGTATAGAGAATGCAGATGCAGTGCTATCTCTCAACGACAGTGCCCTCATTGTGGTAACTGGATCGTTTACGTTAACCTCTGATGATGTTTGCCAGAGATTTACACAGACGTTCTTCCTTGCGCCTCAAAAAAGTGGTGGCTATTTTGTTCTCAATGATATATTAAGATTGTTACCAGAAAGGAATCAGAAGGGTGAGTCTGTTGCTTTATCAGGTTGAGTATCTTTTGCGTTTTTGATAAAATATCTGTAATCTTATGAGTCCTGACATATTCCACTGTATCAGATACTACTACAGCTGTGGCGGAGGAGCATATTACCACTGATCATGTGGTTGTTGAGAACACTGTTAACGGCACAACTGTGAAAAATAACCCCACTGTTAATGGCATAACTGTTGAAAACAATGTCAGTGTTGAGCCACCTGTGAAGGTTACCAAAGAGGATGCGAAAAAGACCCCTGTTGCTGCTTCTCCCCCTCCAGCTCAGAAGGATATTCCGAAAAAACATCCTATTTCTGCTCCTCCCCCTCCTCCTGCTCAAAAGGATGCCATTAAGAAAACTTATGCGTCAATTGTAAGTTCCCTATTTTATTTGTTGCTGTAGTCTATTGCTGCCATGTTCCTAGTTCAATTTTAAGTGATTGGCTTATATAGCTTTGTAAGCTTAACCATACTTTTATGAATTTCATAGTTTGGTTCTTACTCATTACTGACGTGTAGGTGAAGGACAATAAGGCGGGGCCACCACCTGTCAAACCTAAGATTGCTAAACCTGTGTCCAAGCCTCCGACAAAGGTTGTTGGTGAAAGTGCAAAACCTTTCCAGGCTGCTGAAACCACTCCAGCTAGCACGAGTGTTACCAAAAGCAGCACTTCTAATGATGGTTGGTTATTGATTTAGTATATGCAGTCCTTTATAGACATTAATAGCTCTGATCTGATAACATTGTTTTGCCCTGCAGAGCAAGGCTATTCGATTTTTGTAAGGGGTTTGCCTTCCGGTTCAACTGTTAAAATGGTTGGGGAAGAGTTTAAGAAATTTGGTGCAATCAAACCAGTGGCATCCAAGTTAGGAACAGCAAGGTTTGTAACAGTTGGTTTTGGTTCAGGGCTTCCAGCACTGCTATATTTTCTGACACCATTACTTTGTTGCTGCAGTTTGATGAATTCTGCTTTGGCTTTGTTGAATTTGAATCTCAGCAATCTATGCAAGCGGCAATTGAGGTTTGCCTTTTCTCCAGGTTTTCTTCATATGTCATCTATAGAGAGGATTTAATCATTATGTCTTATATTGTGATGTAGGCATCTCCGGTTTTTATTGCTGAGAATAAGATAACAATTGAGCAGAAGCGAACCAGTACGCGAGGTAACCTTCCTGTTTTTTCCAATTTATTTGCTGTCCGATCTATTGTGTTTTGGCACTATTCTACTATGCATCTTGTATTTAAATGATTGATTTATTCATTCTCCAGATCCTCTCTAGAGGTTGTGTTTGCTGAAAGTAGCATTTGTTATGAGATATTTAACTTAACTCTTTCTTCAGTTGTGAATGGTGTCGTCACCAATGCTGGCGGAGGTGGCCGCTTTCCGTATGGGCCACACAATTTCAGAGGACAGGGAGGTGGCTATGGCAACAATGCAAACTATCGTGGTGGCGATCAATTCAACAGGCGGGAAGATGGTGGTGATCACTTCAACAGGAGGGATGATGGCGGCAATCACTTCAACAGGAGGGAAGACGGTGGCAATCACTACAACCGAAGGAACGATGATGGTAACTTCAACGCGAGGAGCGACTTCCAACATCGGAACGAGTTTTCAGGACGTGGGAGAGGGGCTCCCCAGGGCAATGGCTATCACCAAAAGGGGAACGGCTTCTATCAGCCACGGCCTTTCCAGAATGAGAACGGGAGATATGCCCCTGTCAACGGTCCCAAACAAACACCGGCTGCTGCATAGATAAGGAATAGGAGAGCATTGTTTCTGAGTAGAGGTGAATTTTGTTACTTAGCGTCAAAGTTAAACCGTGCTTGATTCGCAACTGCGGAAGCGCATTCATGTTATCCCTGTCTTTTGGATTGATGTTACTGTTTTATCTGTTCTGTCGTCACTTGTCCCTTACCGATCTGAGTGTGCAATTGTCAGCAACATGTTTATGCAGCTTCAACAGAAATTCAGATTTTCCATTCGACGTTAATATATTGCCGCACATTTATTAATAGCTTATAACATACTAGCAAAGTGCCCGTGCGTTGCTACGGGTAAACAAATATTCGTGTTATAAACAAGAAAACATCGTAAGAAACACAATACTGACACACTTTCAGCCGCATGCCATGCCACCTTTCTAGAATTCAGGCTATAATAGCAAACATCTTACGAAAACAATAGTAACATACGTGTTGTTAAGCCACTTTATCTCTATAGCACAATATGTGATGGATCGCTTACACACAACATTACATAAATAAAATATATGTTCTTTAGTTTCCCATGGAATCAGATTTTGTGCACTTAGTTCATTTTCACATGCTCAAAAAAAAAATCCGGGATTCTTCACCCAGCTCTTGTGCAAAGCCCTGGAAACACTGAGACGCAGTATCTAAATCAAAATTTGTTTTTAACCCATCGCCTTCTTTCTGACCTGAAGCCAATTGGCTGCATATGAAACAAAATCTTGTCTGGCACACTGTCATGCTTACTGGTATCCTAGAGTACATGATTGCTTCAATCTGATTTAGTCCTGGCGAGGTACGTATAGCAGTGCTCGCCAGCAAAAACTCTTGTGAAGAGAGCATCATGGGCTACGAGTCAACAACGCACATGGAAGTCATGCGCTGGACCGGCGGCGCGTGAGGATGGCGGGCGGATGAGCACGGCCAGCGACGCGTGCAGCAGCTGCCCGGAGCCCCACCGGAACGTTTCCCACCGTCCCAAATAAATCCATCCGTCCGTCCACCATTACGGCATCGCCCAACCACTCCCCACACCGAGCGAGCGAAACAACGAGCCCGGCCAAGAAAGAAAAATCCAAGCACACGCTCCATCCAGCTCTCCGTCCCAGGCAGAGCCTCGCCACAACTCAATCCAAACGCCAGCCAGGCCAAAGCCAACTACCAGCAGCTCCTCCGACCGCGCTCGCGATCTGCCCCTCCTCGTCTCCTCACCGGAGATGCGCGGCCGGTGAGGCCGGGACGAGCGATGAGGTGCAAGCTCCACCCGTACGCCAACGCGCTCGGCGTCTGCGCGCCCTGCCTCCGCGACCGCCTTCTCGTGCTCGCCGCGGAGCGCGACAAGGCCCGGGACACCAGCGGCGCGAGCAGCTGCGGCAGCGGCAGCCGAGGCAGCTCGGCCACGCGCGGGGAGCAGCTGCAGCAGCACCGGCGCTCCGACGCCTGCGGGTACGCCTTGTCCCGCGTCACCCACCACCGGCCCGAGCTCCTCTTCTTCAGCACGCCGCAGGTCGGCCCATCCACCTGCGCCGCGCCGACGACGAGCCACGGGGGAGCGAGAGGACGAAGAGATCCGCCCACCGGAGGCGCTCCTTCCTGGCGGCGCTCTTCGGCAGCGGCCGACGCCGAAAGATCTCCATCCACTCCCACTATCTTTCTGGGCGTTATTGTTTTTACATGTAACACAATCATTTTATTAAACTTGCTCCGCATAATGCCTGCATATGTCCTGGTTTACTGGTTGCTGCATGCATGTAGTTATATTACCACACGTTGCGGTAACCTGGCGATTCAGATGCACGCCGTGCATCATGGGTAGACTTGTACTTGCTAGTCTATCGATGCAGTACTCAGCAAAAGAAAGGCTTATTATGTAGTTTATTTCTAACAGGACACCATAGGTGCATCATCGTAGTTGCTGGTCGTTGTAACTTGTCCAATCCCTAGTTGCTCAGCGATGTCAGCTCCTTGAATAAAGGAGTGCCTGAGTTTCAGTGCGGAGCGCCTCACCGGCATTTGTAAATTGTAATCTCTTCAGCTGAAGCCAAGATTGGCTGGCACAATTGAGGTCTAGTAATACATCACCAGCCCCCTTTTCCTTACTCCGTTTGGAAATCTGCGTCATGGTTGATCATCACCAGTCTTCCGATCGGGTAATTCAGCCCAGTATCTCCCACGTAGCATCCTTCTTCTCCGGTAGTCAGCCCGCAACGGCAACGCCTAAAGCTTCTGCCTTCAATCCTTACCCGATTCACCACCCAGCACCAATCCCTAGCAACAGTGCCCGCGCCGTCGACTCTCCTTTTCTCCACCTGATTGGGGCAGTGATTCGCTGCCAGCGATGGTGGCCGGAGGCTGCAGCCGCTTGTATCCTCTCCTATGGACGGGACTGCAGCGCCATAGCCGCCGCTCAAGCTGCCTCTCCTTCCGGTCACCGTGGCAGGCAGTCAGAAGTGGTGGCGACCTGTAGCCACCGCGTATGGCCTGCTACGGCCGCGGCTGCCGCCCTAGAGCCTCTGCCGCCGATGTGAAGAGGTGATGGGGCTGGCGTCCGTCGCTCGGACTGGTTCCTCGAGTTCAGGCTCTCCCCGCCTCTCCCCGCATCTATCCGCATTGTTTAGGGAGACAATACATAAGTAACCTTGAAGTGAACATTTGGGTGGAATTTTTTTGTTAGGAAGCAGACTTGCTGAGGCAGTAGAAGATACTGCTTGGAACTGAGAATGCAAGTTGAAATACATCATCTTCAAATTGTATCTACGGATACTGCTCACCTTGAGATATAAACAAACAATGAGATGTTGCTCGAGAGTTCCTGCATTCTCAGTAACCGTTTCTTACTGTATATATAGATGTGGTTAGGACAGATTGGTAGTTCCTGCATCACATTGACATAGAAACAAACCCGGTGATTAGAGCAGTCCACTTGAATATGTTTGCATCATCACCTCTGAATTGGAGTCTGGGTCAGCTGACTTCTCTCGCTGCACCTCATTTACTCCTTGAATAGCCTAGCTGTAGACGCATGGAGAACTACAGAAAATAAATAACATCCTCTAAACAGCAGCTTGTGGAAGTGGAAGCTGTACTGGTGGCTGCAGAACGCCTCCATCGCCTTGGCTGCGACAAGCGCCAGCACCAGCCTTCCCGTAGCGGTGGCCGCCGCTGAGACGCTGACATTCCCCTTGCTCTTGGGCCAAATTGCAACGGACACCTCGGGACCTGGATCTCATGCCGATTTCAGTGGATGACGAGCGCAATAGTATCGGAGCCACCAGCAGCAGGTCTCGCGTGATGGCCGGCGCGGGAGGTCGGGGAAGGGGCGGCGGCCGATGTGGGATGCCGGGGAGAGGCGGCGGCCGGCGCCGGAGGCCGGGGATGGGGGGCGGCCGGCGCGGGAGGTCAAGGGGAAGAGCGGCAACCGGCGCGGGAGGTCGAGGGGAAGGGCCGGCGCGGGAGGCCGGGGAGGGTGACGGCCGGCACAGAGGCTGGGGAGGGGCGGCGACCGACGTAGTAGGCCGAGGAGGGGGGCGGCGGCCGGCGCAGAGGCTGGGGAGGGGCGGCGACCGGCGCGGCGATCGGTATCGTGCGTGGTCCAGTTTTTCTACCGATCGAATCGTGGGGATCGTGGGCTGCGTGGCCCGGTTTTTTTACCGACCGAATCGTGGTGTGGCCGGATGCGACGTACGACGTACCGTGACGGACGAAAAAACGGGAGGAAGAAACACTACTCGTATTATATAGTAGAGATACTCGTGGTCGTTAATAGCTTATAACTGGAGGAGTAATTTGCTTACACCAGTTAAGAGAACACGAAGACGGTAGGAGACGTCGTCTGCTTGGCGAACGCAAGCAGTGACGACAGGTTTTTGACTATAAAATTCGAGTAAGCGACCACTGCCAACCGCTACCTAGAAAATTGACTTGGACTTGAGTATCCAAACTACATAAGCACGCTGCGAACAGAGTCACAACTCACAAACGGCGAACTG
Source organism: Poa pratensis (assembly GCA_947311845.1). Lineage (NCBI taxonomy): Eukaryota > Viridiplantae > Streptophyta > Magnoliopsida > Poales > Poaceae > Poa > Poa pratensis. Next base: position 90,218,859 of record CAMZMU010000041.1, read on the forward strand.
GAGAAGGGCACAAAGGGAGAAGGGATGGCACCGATGAAGTTGTACGGGTGGGCTGTGTCGCCGTGGATGGCGAGGGTGCTCGTCTGCCTGGAGGAGGCCGGCGCCGAGTACGAGCTCGTGCCCATGAGCAGGCACGGTGGCGACCACCGACGGCCGGAGCACCTCGCCAGAAACGTATGTATGCTTCTTCAGAGTCAGAGTTCTCCCTGCTTGTCTCATTTTCACAGTTGAGTTTTACCTCACTCCGGATCCTGGAAGCAAGAAACTGAGTGAGCTGCGTTTGCGTGGTTAAGGTCAACTAACACTATCTCCATTCTGCAGCCGTTCGGTGAGATCCCAGTGTTGGAGGATGGCGATCTGACGCTCTACCGTAAGCCATCGTCAATTTTGAGTTTTTCCTTCGGTTGTAGCTACTGTATTTTTTTAATTAGGGTTCAACTACATTTAGGCATCACCCATCGATTATTTTTTTTGTTTCCAGAATCCAGGGCCATCGCAAGGCACATTCTCCGCAAATACAGGCCCGAGCTTCTAAGATCGGACAGCCTGGAGGAAGCCGCGATGGTGGACGTATGGGTCGATGTGGAGGCCCACCAGCTGGAGCCCATAATACGGCCCGTCGTGTTCAACGTCATCATCCAGCCGTTCGTGGGGATGGAGTGCGACCAGGATCTGGTGGACGAGAGTATCGAGAAGCTGAAGAAGACGCTGGAGGTGTACGAGGGGAGGCTGTCGAGCTCCAAGTACCTGGCGGGGGACTTCGTCAGCCTGGCGGACCTCAGCCATTTCTCCTTCATGCGGTACTTCATGGCGACTCAGTACGCAGACGTGGTGGAGGCGTACCCGCACGTCAAGGCCTGGTGGGAGGCGCTGCTCGCAAGGCCATCCGTGAAGAAGGTCATGGCCGGCATGCCACCGGATTTTGGGTTCGGGAGCGGGAACATACCGTAACATGGCATGGGGGGTTCTTAATGTGTGGTCTTTCGGAGTGCATTTCGGAATAAGTATCCTTGTGGTCATCATATTAATAGCTTTCAACACTGTTGTAAAATTTTATTACTCAAGGTAGACCAAGCATGAATAAAAGGTAAACAAGACGAAGTACAAGAATCAACCAGAAAACTCGTAGAACGCCTATTTAGATGGAGACCGAGTCCGAAAATTACGCTGCCACACATGTGAAATAAAATATCATCTCACTCTATCTTCTTACCGAATAGACAACAGGCACCTCCGTAAACTAGTCGTGGAACTCCATGCATATAGAGACGACCATGAACAAAGTAGGCATGTACAACGGTACATGACTTGCATAAGAGAAAACTGATTTATCATATAAAATCTTATCATTGCTACGTAGCCAAAGCGATCATATTACAACAAGCGCTCCCACTCTAAAAAAAAATCTAAACTTGTGATTGATACGTTTTACAAGGTTGTTTTCGGTAAGGATTATCCCATTGCGAAGTTAACATCTAAAAAACTCATTTTAAGTGGATCTTCATTTTCCAAATTTTGCTATTATTATCGATAGTCACATCTTGATGGACAAGTATGAAAGGACAAGGATGTCGTCTAGAGGGGGGTTAATAGACGATTAAAACTTTTCGATTTAGGCTTGATAATTACGAAATAAAACTAAGTGTTTAAATTAACAAACCAACAACCTAAATATACTAGGCTCACCTATGTGCACCAACAACTTATGCTAAGCAAGACAAGCAACAATGTGATAGTAATATAGAATACTTCAAGCACGAAGACTATCACAATATAAAGTGCATAAGTAAAGAGCTCGGGTATAGAAATAACCGAGTCACGCGGAGACGAGGATGTATTCCCGAGTTCCTCCTTTTTAGGGGAGTACGCCTCGTTGGAGAGATGTGAGACCACCACAACAGGTTGGTCTCAACGCCACAACAGGCTCACCTTTTTCTCCGATGAACCGCACCACGAAGGATTGGTTCACCTTCCACTATCGGAATTCTTCAAGGCGGAATCCTGAGCCTTTACAACAACGATCCGGGGCACACACCCACAACTGAATTGGGGGCTCCCGAACATCTACAAGTGACCACAAGAGGTCTCAACCACCACAATGGCGTTTAGGGTCCAAAGACCCAAGAGTAACAAGTTCACAAACTTTCACTTTCTTGAATCCTCGTGGAGAGCACAAACCGATGCACAAATACAATGGCAAGAACACAAGAAGTGCTCAAGTCCTTCACTCTCAAATTTCAACACAGCAACAAATGCTAATGGGAGAATAAGAGAGGAATAACAAAGAAGAGAACCACACAAGAACTCCAAAATCTAGATCCACTAGGTTCCCCTCACTTAAAGGAGAGATGAATTGGTGAAAATATAGATCTAGATCTTCTCTCTTTTTTCCCTCAAAGATATGCAAGAATCATGGGAGGGATTGAGAGATGGACAAACTTTTCAAGATTAACAATGGCAAGAGAGAGAGGGGAAAACGTGCTTGGCTGGAGGTTGAAGAAGGGGAGGGGTATTATACCCCCTCCCTGATATATATAGCCGTTACAGCCACTAGGGCCGGATATTCCGGCCCCCCACCAAAAATCCGGCCTAAAAATCCGGTTTAGACAGAGCCTTGCACCTTCAGAAAAATCCGGTTTAGACAGAGCCTTGAACCGGATTATTCAAATAATCTGCCCCCCGGAAAATCCGGTGTTGACAGAACAAGCGATACGAAAACTGCAAGAACTTTTTCATCCGGGCTCCAATTTCGATGATCTTGGGCTCGTTGGAATCGTAACGAAGAGCTTTACAAGATCATGCAGAGAAACATCATAGTACAACAAGGGAGGATAAAACCAAATGATGAAAGGTAAAACCTTTATATTAAAGAGCAACCGGTAAATCCTCCACCACCAAGAAACCAACAAGTTTTTCATCAAGACTCCGTTTTATATGATCTTGGGCTTGCTTCGAAGATAATCACAAGCCCTCCAAGATCATGCATATACACATCATAGTCCATCATGTGAGGAGGAAACCACGAGGAGAGAGTTTGACCTCTCTAGAAAAGATAAGTCGGTAAAACCTCCAACATCAAAAACACACCAAGATATGCATATGAAATCCGTTTTTGATGAAATAGAGCTTGGTATGGAGATGAACGCAAGCTCTAAATTCTCACATGGATAAAAGCCAAATAAGAACCAAGAAAGATGATATGCCAACTTTGCAAAGGTTTGAGCTCTCCACAAAGATGCGATCAAGTTACTCACTTGAGAGCCCCTCTTGATAGTACACCGTCTATCCTATAACCCGGTCTCCCACTAACACCAGGAGACCGGTAAAATAGAAACCCTATCAAGATCATACCTTTGCCTTGCGCATTCCACTTGAGCTAGATGACGACAATCTTGATCTCTTCAAGTGGAACACCTTTCTTGATTGTGCTTGCTAGCACATGCTTGATGAAGACTTCTCCAAATACTCCCACATACACCATTATGGGAGAACATCGCTTAGATCCGTCTTCATGTATCCACTTGCACTTCATCTTCTTCTCTTGATATAGATGATGGCTTGGAGATAAACATGAATGTTCACTCAATCTTCTTTTCCAAGCCATGCTTGCAATAAGTTCAATTCTAGGTGATCATTCTTCATATGAACCCATTGGAAAGAACCTTGGTCATCATATAATCTTCTAGAGTCCAACACATGAACTCCAATCTTCTTCATGGACACGATCTATAAACATATCTTAATGCAAACATTAGTCCATAGAGATTGTCATTAATTACCAAAACCACACATGAGGGCACATGCACTTTCAATCTCCCCCATTTTGGTAATTGATGACAATCTCTTTTGAGAGGATTTATAATATGGAAATTAACGAGCAAGAACCAATTGTACTAATATCAAATACTACAAAAGTATGTGATGTTAGTCCAACAACATATATAGAGCAAACTCTGTCGGCCCAGTGAAAACCAGGGTATCATGGGCCGGCCTGCCACAGCCCTCGAACGCTCCGCAGGAATTTTCTGCTAAGGACCAAGACGATCGGCCTGGAGGCCTCAAGAGGGACCTCTGCCTCGAGAAGGCCTCTCCTAGAAGATCTTCAGGCCCTGGCGCGTCTCCGCGCCACCCTCGGGAGGTTTTCCCTCGTGAGAAGTCAACGGCTACAGAACCTCGGCGAGGGTTCAGGCCTCGCGGGGTTCCTTCAAGTGGAAGCAAGCTCCTGCGCCGCTGCAGAGCGCGCATGGGCTCTGCGCCCGCCGCAGAGTGACGCGCGCGCCTGCGCGTGATGACGAAGACGCCGCAGTTGCCATTCTCGTGTATAAAGTGGTCAAAGGAGCTGCGGCAAGCAAAGCGGACTCCAAGACTTGCCAAATTGGTGATAAAGCGGCCGGCCGCCGCTACGCTCCAACTGCGACGTCACCGTGGGGCGCGTCCCAAAGCTCTGCAGCGCCAGCCCACCGTCCTGGTTGGACGGTGGCTTTTTCTGCCAAGACGACGTGCCCCTGCCATGGACCGTGTCCATGGACGCCCCCGACGCTGTGCGCTGTGCTCCAACTCGGCGGCATTGTGGTATCCCTTCCCGCCGGAGGTTTTCGGGAAGAGGACCAAGCCCAGTATATAAGGAGCCAGTGTACGACCTAGGAGGGGGATCCCGCATTCAGCAACACATTCCACAACCAAGGAGCTAAGTCTGAGAAGAAGACAGAGCTCATTCCACCATAGTCCACCATAGCCACAGCGGTGCCCTCGGCAAGCACACTTGTACTGTGAACCTCTCCAAGCAGTGCAATACATCTTAGCAGGACGTAGGGCTTTTACACCTCACGGTGGGCCTGAACCTGGGTAGCGGCTCGTGTTACCTCTCTGTCGTGATGTTCCTCACCGAGCTCGACGAGCACCGTCGCCGAGGTTGTTGAGGATTTGTTTGACGTCGTGTTCAGCCCCTTGCTCGTTTCCTGGCACTTGAGAGACACCCCTAGTTCCTGGGACTAGTCTCCGACAAACTCCCCCACAAACTATGCACGTGTGTATGAACATGAATTCATTGCATATATTGTCAACCATTACCGGTGGTGGAGTTTCCACTATATACAAAACCAAGCAACGAATGCAAAGGCAAGAAAGGCAAATGCTTAATTACCAATCAAAGTACAAATCTGAATTCCATAAACCCTCCAAAACTTCTCCCCCATTGGCAACAATTGCCGAAATGGGCAAAAAGTTTCGGAAGGCCAACATAGTGAGAGTTCCTCCACGAGTTTAGCTTTTCTCATAAAAATGAGTATAATCAAGTGGACATTTCCACCGATCAATAAAAGGAGGAAATCAAACTATATTGAGAATCCAAAGATTGCGACAAAAAAAAGAAAGGAAAAGATACGTCAATAAAAGAGGCAAGCAATCAAAGGATCCGAAAAACCAATTGGACACAAGAAGATATTATGATAAGATCAACCAAGTGTTCTAAATATCAAGAGAGAGCTCCCCAAGGTACGTGCACAATGTAAGATTTGCATTTCAATATTGTGTGCACAACATGGAATCCTCACTCCCTCCTAAACAATCTTTTAACACAAACAAGTGCAAGAAAGCATAGATGGAAATTGAAACAAAGTAACTAGGTCCACAAGCTTATTAAGATGCAAAAAGGGATATCAAATGAAAAGCAAAGCTTGTGCCTTTTAGGAACCACCAAAGAATCAAAAGCAATAAAAGGTGGTCACTAACGAAATGGAATACCAAATAAAGGTGTAACTATTCTCATGTGTATAAGTTTCTAAGTAGACACCAATCATGAAGAAGATATAAGTCCACAAAGAAACATGCACACACAAAATAGGTACTAAGGTAAGGAACATGATATCCAAGTGGAAGTCATAAACATACCAATAAGATCTTTGCTTAAAAGTATAGCACAAAGCTCAAATTTATCTTAAAGGCATATAGATGAACTTCCAACACACACTCATCATTGCATCAAAACTATTCACAAGGGAAAAGGTAATAGTTGGGATGCTCCGAGTAAGATAACAAGTATCACAAAGTGCAAATGATTTTGAAGATTCGTCAATATTGTGGATGCGAGACTTTGAGTAGAATTGCTAGATTGGCATTGTAACAGCCCAAAGTTCGGAAACCTAAAAACCAGAGTAAAATTTTCGCCTTTGTGTTGCATTGCATCATGGCATCCAATATTAACTTGCTAAACAACACACAAATGGTTTTGCCACCATTTAAAAACAAATGCCCAACTTGTTCAATTACAAATTCAAAGCAATGGAAGTGTTCAAACTTGCAAAACAGAAATGCTTCGACATCTCATATGTGTCGAGGAAGTTCCAAGAGTTAAAAATACAAATCCTAAATTGTAGTTGCAAACTACAATAGCAACAAAGCTGGTAATAAAGAGAAAATGAATAAAAGGACCATTTTCTGTCCCTATTTTATTTTCTATGAAAACTAGTTCAAGTTTACAAAACAAAATTAGGGTGAGCTTCTCCATGAGTTGAGGAAGCCCCCTGAGTAATTCCAGGAAGTTTTGGACACGTTTTGGTGCTTCGAATAAATTAAAAACAACCACAAAGAATTCTAGAACAGAAAAGAAAAGGAGAGGAGAAAAAGGAAATTAAGGAGAGAAAATAAAAGAAAAAGAAAAGAAAACCCAGCCCTTATCCTCTTCCTCACCCCTCGTTCTCACCATCCCCGCACACTCACGCCGCGCCCTCCCCGCACCAGTCCCCGCGCCGCCTCTGGCCGTCGACCACCGCGCCGACGCTCCGGCCCGCAGCCGCTCGCGCCGCCCTCCTTCTCCTCCCTGCTCTCTCTTCCTCTGCGCGGGCGCCCGCTCCCGCACATCGCCGGCCCCGTCGCCGAGCTCCTCTGGCGAGCTCCGGTCGTGTCCGTCGTCGGCGTCTCCCGTTGCTCCCTTCCCCATCCGCCGCACGCCACCGCGCCGCCTGCTTCCTCCGGGCCGACCCCACGCCGCCTCGCCCCTATGGTCGCCGTCATCGCGGACGAGTTCTTCGCCGACGTTGCACCCCCGCCCTCGCCGTACACGCTGGAGCCGGAGCTGAAGCCGTCCCGAAATCGTACAGACCGAGTTCTTCCTCCGTCGGCCGAGCTCGCCGTCGCCGGAATTCGTCGCTGCCGTGGCAACTCCGGTCTCCCCGAGCACGCATACGCCTCAGGGTGAGCTAGCTCGTCTCCCGTTCCCTCCCCTTGCTCTGTCGTGCCCCGTCGACGTGGAGAACCGCAGTCGCCGTAGCCACCGTAGCAGTAGCTCCTCTCCATCGTGTTGATGAACCCGGTGGCAATCCCGGATTATTCCGGATTCTATGCCGAACTGTGAAAACGCTACTGGACTCAGCCACTCCCGCCCGGAGTTCACCCGGAATTGAACCGGAAACAATTCCGGATTTTAATCCTCCAGTGCCAGAACCGGAAATTTCCGGACTGACATCCGGATTGCAGTATCGTTTTGGAAATTGCTGTTGTCTTTTCAACCCTCTATCCCTAAAATGTATAAACTATTGTATTGTGGTTATTTAAATCATCAAATGGCCATTTCAAAAAGGAAAGTTATAAAAATGATAACTTTTATCGGTGTATCCGAAAAATGCGTGTAATATACCAAAATGCCCAGAAAATTGTGATTAAAACTTTAAAATAAATTTTATGCCTAATTGATCACAAATAAATTACGGTGATTCTAGTAATATTAAAATCTTACGTTTAAAAAAAAAGAGGAACTTATAAAATTAATAACTTTTTACCGGGACCTCCAAAAAAATGTGTTCCTTATATCAAAATGCTCAGAAAAACATGAGTGATCCAAAATCTTCATCATCATGCATAATTGTTCACAATTACAATAATGTGCTCTAGTAGTAATTATAATCACTAAGTTTAAATATGGGGTTATTCCAAATTATGCAATAAATATAACGGGGACCCCATTTAACCTGTTGGTCATGTTTAAAGCTTCTAGGGTGCATTTAAAATGTCATATCATCATCCTTGTATGCATTGCACAAATGCCATGTGTTGATTGTTGTTTTTGCTTTCCGGTGTTGTTTGCTCTCCGGTAGATCACGAGTTCGGAGTTGAACATCATTACTCCGACGAGCAGATTAACTACTCCGCTCAACAAGGCAAGCGTAATCCCCCATCTGAGCATATCTTATCCTATTTTCCGCAATTATTTTCTCCACTATAATATTGCATGCGGTTCTAAATGTCTTTTGCCTGGATTAGAGTATCCTACTAGTTGCATTAGAATCCTGTTGCCAATGCCTGTTTTACCTTCCTAATACCATAGGTTTGTATTGTTGGCCATGAAATACTTACTATGCTATGCAAGTGCTTAGCCATGCTTAGTGAAATGCCTAGTGGTACTAAGGATGGTGAATGCTGGAAACAGGTGTTAACTTGTGACAGTGATGTTGATGGTGGAGAATGGTGGAGATGGTTAATAAAATGCTAAGAAGGTGGGGATGAGAGGCCACTGTGGTTGTGGTGCTTTGTCTCGTTCTCACCGCCTAGGTGCGAGTTCTGGACCTCTTGAACCAAGTTGAGCGTGCAACCATGCGTGAGGCCTATGCAATTGCAGGAACCCTCATAGACTAAATAACTCGAGCGGGGCTAGCCAGGGTCCTCTAGTTTGGCTTTCCATTTGCGCGTGCGTGATGGTGTTGAACTGAGATGAGGATGGTGGTGTTAGGAAAATAAGTGGCCGTGGGGCGGGGTGTGGTGATCCTGGCAGTCCTACCGCCACTGATGATCCTGGAAAGTCCTTAACGAGGGAGAAGTCGACACCGCTCCCACCCAGCCGGCTTTCCAAGGAAGAGAGCTATTTGTACAGGTAATGGGCCGGACGGTACGCGTGGCGAAGGAGCTGGGGCCCCTCGAGACTCCGGGGACTTCCACTTTGTACACCCCTGCAGGGTTAAATCTTTTCGAAAAGCCGTGTCCGCGGTTATGGACGACTTGGGAATGGACGCTGATCATAGAATAACTTTAACGGAATGATTAAAAACTGAGTACTAGAGGTACTACTTCACGAATGCAAGGTTGACTTCCTCGAGGGTGATTCGGGGAGGTGCCTTTGATGAACAGGTATAGTGGTGATGATGGTTGATGATGAGAAAAGTGCTTCAAGAGAAAAGAGTTACTTCTTACCCCTCTTCTAAAAGTATTCTGATTAGACGATGCCATGGAGTTGTGTTTTATAAATAAAACCAGCTTTATGCAAAACAGCCATAAAACCTTTGAAAGCCAATCATGGAGCATATATTAGCTCTTAATCTTGCGAGTTCGTCGAACTCAACGTCGTTTGCTTATTTTCAGGAGAGGACTTCACCGACCTCGAAGGTGGGTTCTTTGTGGACGTCGACGAGTAGTCTGGGGTTCCCAGGTGGCAGCTTGGGACATCCCGGAACAGCTGGCGCTGGATGTTTATTTGCAGGCCTCTTAGGCCATATTTGGTTTTTGTTGTTTAGAACAACACACTTCGCTTCCGCATGTTGTAATGTTGGGTCTGTGACCTCTGTTTGTCATTTGCTATCTTTCTCTATTATAAGAGTTGAACTATATGATTTGTGTCGTAGAGTCTGTGATGTGCCAGTTGTTCCACAAGTCTTGATCTCTCTATTATGCTTTGATAGTGTGCCTGCTGGTATCGGATAACCGGAGACACAGTATCACTGTATAGCAGTCGGGTCGGGGCGCCACAAGTTGGTATCAGAGCAGTACTGCCTGTAGGAAACCCTTCTACTGGTCGATGTTGAGTCTAGTGTTTGTGAAAATATTTTGAACCTAAAAATGAGTTGTGAAAACCATCTTAGGATTCTGTTTACTCCTTATCTGGTTACCCTCTAATCTCGGAGCAATCTTACCTCGATTTGAGTTAAAGTTTTTACTTCTCGTCTCTTAATTCAAAATGATTAGGAATCTCGGGGTTGGTTCTACCTTTAGTGTTATGTGCCCAGTTGCTCCCGCCGCGCTACAATCCGATATCACCTGAGAAGTTTGCGAATCTTGTTATCCGTGCCGAGGCTAGTCTTTGTTCCTTTCTCCGGGTGCTATCCCAAGGACTTGAACAGAAGGTCCCGGATTGTGCTGTGAGTCCGGTATGTGGATTGTGTGGGTTGTTACCCATGTGATCCTTATGCCATTTAGGATTCTCGGCGCATGATGCTGATCTTCAACCCAAGTCTTTTCCGTCTTCTGTGTGGTAAATGGTTGAAACTGAATTTCCCACACCTCAGTTGACTCTGTAACTTTAACTCTGCCATATCTGGAGATTCTGTCTTGGAATCATCTGGGTTATGACCAGAATTTTCTGAACGAATCCCCCATCTATGTTCGTGACTCTGCTGCCTCTCTCCTTTTGGGCATGGTTATCACAATTGAGTAATAACCGGTGCATCTTCAACATCTTGGGATTATCTTGAGCAAGTTTCTTACTCTGATCTGCTTTCCGACCTTTGTCTGTCTTTTGGCAGTAACGTTCTCACCGTGCATTGGAGTGTTCCGATGCTAGTCACTCTCTTGATCCGGCAAAATTCTTTCCCCTTCGTCTTGTTAGAAGGAATGAGCCCCCGTATCCTGTCCACTCCTCGGCTCAAGTCAAAGTAATGAAATCTACCGAATACGGGCTTTGTCTAATTTTTGTTCTGCTCCACCTTAGAGTGTCACACTCTTCTATATCAAAGTATCGTGCTTAACATCATGATCCTCTTGATGAAGTGATGCTCGCACACTGTGTTACTCTCCGCGTTCCGAGTGACTTGTTACTCGAGAATGATAAGTAGTGAGCAATGATGTGGCTATCGGATATTCTCAGCAGTTCTTACTGCGCTGAAATCCAAGGACATTCCTTGTCCTCCTCAGCATGATTGGTTAACCGATCAAGGAATTGAGTTTGACAGTGCTACCAAGTCCGTTGGCTTTGATGCCTTTCCTCGGTCAAAGAGCTAGGTTCCTGCCGAAGCTCCCAAAACCACCTCGTTGTGCCTTGAAAGGCATGATCCTCCCTCGAACTCAAGATCCACCGCTATATCGTGATATCCGGTAGATGGATCGTGATATTCTGTTGTTCCTTCCAGAAGTATCGCCAGGTTGTCGCCTATCCAAGCTCAACATCACGGACAACTCTTTTCTCCAAGAAAAATTGAGCTTATGAGTAAGCTGGTTCTCTGAACAACTCCTTCTCCAAGAAAATCATGCCGGATGTCCAGAATTATTCGGTTGAGCTTAAACAACTTGGAGAGTTAAAAGACCAAAAGCTCTATCTGATATAGTTCACTTCTCAATGGATGTCTAGCTTCCTGTGTCGAAGCAAGGTGGTATCTCCTTTGTGGATATGCTATCCTACAAATTTTTGATTTGATTTGGGCTATTGTCAAATCAAACTCAGACTAACACATTCAGTAGGTTAAACTCAGATTAGAAAGATGTTAGTCTGACCAATACTTATGCCTAGTTCTGGTGAAATATGAGTATACCGACTTGGAGTATCCGGATAAGTTCGTTGTTGAGCCCATCAACTACCTTCTTATCTTCTCCATGTTTGAGGAGACTTATATTGGATATTGGGCGTTAGCATTGGAAAATTGTTGGAACTAACTTTGTGTCTCCACAAGGTATGGGTTCTAGGAGTTAGAAGTGACTTTCCCTGGTTCACGTGCAATTGCTGAAAGATGTCGCCGTGGATCTGAGTGAATTGTATGGTTTCCTCCGAATCCTTTCAACTTTCAACTTGATCATGAATGCGTAGAATATTCTCGGAATGGTATGTTGTTACCTCCTTTCCTTGAGAATTTCATGTATGCATCCAGGCCCCTGATGGAATTGTTCCAGAAAGAGAGGAAGTCTGAGAACTTCTTTTGTCTTCGTTGGTATTTTCCCATCAAGAACTCAACGGCAGCTGTCTCCTGACAAGTTGCTAATCCGCGAGTTCCGCAATCTCGTTCCTCCTTTGGAGTTTGACCTTGTAGTCCGACTCTTGGGGTCCTAGCAATTGTAACCCGTTGGTATGCTTTGCAAAGATTCCCTATTCTTACACGTGGAGTCTGAAGTATCTCTATACCTGACCAGATCTAAATCTCAAACAGAAACGACAGTTGGTGATCCTCAAGAAGGTTCCCAATACTAACGTTTGCGGAGTTTCTGAAGTTCACTCGATCTAGCTTTCCGATCCTTCTCCAGTGATCTGAAATGCTCCTCCGTGAGGAAAGTTCTACTCAAGCCGACTAGTACAAGTTACCTCTTCATCTGTTGGTACTGGTTTCAACACTCTCCCTCAGAAAATTGAGGCCTTGTGCAAAGTTCATATTCTGAATCCTTTGAGAAAACAGTTGTCTACCAACTGGAAACTTCTTGTCAATCCTCCGTCAACCGCTCGTGTCTCCTAACTGTCAATTCAAAGGATGCTCGAAGTCTCATCCTAAGTTCTACTAGAAGGTACTCGGTCGTTGTATCCTTATCAAGATCCATCCTTCCGGAGAGGTTTCCTTCTTTCCGACGGTATACGTTGATAGTGACCTCGAAGTGAAGCCGATGAAGATATTCATGATGCTCTTGATCAACCACTTCAATAAAGGAGCCACCTGAAGCGAGAAGATCGTGTAGTACTGTTGTAACCATTTTCCCTCTTTCCTACTCTAAGAATCTCGGGACGAGATTCCTGTAAGGAGGGTAGAGTTGTAACAGCCCAAAGTTCGGAAACCTAAAAACCAGAGTAAAATTTTCGCCTTTGTGTTGCATTGCATCATGGCATCCAATATTAACTTGCTAAACAACACACAAATGGTTTTGGCACCATTTAAAAACAAATGCCCAACTTGTTCAATTACAAATTCAAAGCAATGGAAGTGTTCAAACTTGCAAAACAGAAATGCTTCGACATCTCATATGTGTCGAGGAAGTTCCAAGAGTTAAAAATACAAATCCTAAATTGTAGTTGCAAACTACAATAGCAACAAAGCTGGTAATAAAGAGAAAATGAATAAAAGGACCATTTTATGTCCCTATTTTATTTTCTATGAAAACTAGTTCAAGTTTACAAAACAAAATTAGGGTGAGCTTCTCCATGAGTTGAGGAAGCCCCCTGAGTAATTCCAGGAAGTTTTGGACACGTTTTGGTGCTTCGAATAAATTAAAAACAACCACAAAGAATTCTAGAACAGAAAAGAAAAGGAGAGGAGAAAAAGGAAATTAAGGAGAAAAAATAAAAGAAAAAGAAAAGAAAACCCAGCCCTTATCCTCTTCCTCACCCCTCGTTCTCACCATCCCCGCACACTCACGCCGCGCCCTCCCCGCACCAGTCCCCGCGCCGCCTCTGGCCGTCGACCACCGCGCCGACGCTCCGGCCCGCAGCCGCTCGCGCCGCCCTCCTTCTCCTCCCTGCTCTCTCTTCCTCTGCGCGGGCGCCCGCTCCCGCACATCGCCGGCCCCGTCGCCGAGCTCCTCTGGCGAGCTCCGGTCGTGTCCGTCGTCGGCGTCTCCCGTTGCTCCCTTCCCCATCCGCCGCACGCCACCGCGCCGCCTGCTTCCTCCGGGCCGACCCCACGCCGCCTCGCCCCTATGGTCGCCGTCGTCGCGGATGAGTTCTTCGCCGACATTGCACCCCCGCCCTCGCCGTACACGCTGGAGCCGGAGCTGAAGCCGTCCCGAAATCGTATAGACCGAGTTCTTCCTCCGTCGGCCGAGCTCGCCGTCGCCGGAATTCGTCGCTGCCGTGGCAACTCCGGTCTCCCCGAGCACGCATACGCCTCAGGGTGAGCTAGCCCGTCTCCCGTTCCCTCCCCTTGCTCTGTCGTGCCCCGTCGACGTGGAGAACCGCAGTCGCCGTAGCCACCGTAGCAGTAGCTCCTCTCCATCGTGTTGATGAACCCGGTGGCAATCCCGGATTATTCCGGATTCTATGCCGAACTGTGAAAACGCTACTGGACTCAGCCACTCCCGCCCGGAGTTCACCCGGAATTGAACCGGAAACAATTCCGGATTTTAATCCTCCAGTGCCAGAACCGGAAATTTCCGGACTGACATCCGGATTGCAGTATCGTTTTGGAAATTGCTGTTGTCTTTTCAACCCTCTATCCCTAAAATGTATAAACTATTGTATTGTGGTTATTTAAATCATCAAATGGCCATTTCAAAAAGGAAAGTTATAAAAATGATAACTTTTATCGGTGTATCCGAAAAATGCGTGTAATATACCAAAATGCCCAGAAAATTGTGATTAAAACTTTAAAATAAATTTTATGCCTAATTGATCACAAATAAATTACGGTGATTCTAGTAATATTAAAATCTTACGTTTAAAAAAAAAGAGGAACTTATAAAATTAATAACTTTTTACCGGGACCTCCAAAAAAATGTGTTATATCAAAATGCTCAGAAAAACATGAGTGATCCAAAATCTTCATCATCATGCATAATTGTTCACAATTACAATAATGTGCTCTAGTAGTAATTATAATCACTAAGTTTAAATATGGGGTTATTCCAAATTATGCAATAAATATAACGGGGACCCCATTTAACCTGTTGGTCATGTTTAAAGCTTCTAGGGTGCATTTAAAATGTCATATCATCATCCTTGTATGCATTGCACAAATGCCATGTGTTGATTGTTGTTTTTGCTTTCCGGTGTTGTTTGCTCTCCAGTAGATCACGAGTTCGGAGTTGAGCATCATTACTCCGACGAGCAGATTAACTACTCCGCTCAACAAGGCAAGCGTAATCCCCCCTCTGAGCATATCTTATCCTATTTTCCGCAATTATTTTCTCCACTATAATATTGCATGCGGTTCTAAATGTCTTTTGCCTGGATTAGAGTATCCTACTAGTTGCATTAGAATCCTGTTGCCAATGCCTGTTTTACCTTCCTAATACCATAGGTTTGTATTGTTGGCCATGAAATACTTACTATGCTATGCAAGTGCTTAGCCATGCTTAGTGAAATGCCTAGTGGTACTAAGGATGGTGAATGCTGGAAACAGGTGTTAACTTGTGACAGTGATGTTGATGGTGGAGAATGGTGGAGATGGTTAATAAAATGCTAAGAAGGTGGGGATGAGAGGCCACTGTGGTTGTGGTGCTTTGTCTCGTTCTCACCGCCTAGGTGCGAGTTCTGGACCTCTTGAACCAAGTTGAGCGTGCAACCATGCGTGAGGCCTATGTAATTGCAGGAACCCTCATAGACTAAATAACTCGAGCGGGGCTAGCCAGGGTCCTCTAGTTTGGCTTTCCATTTGCGCGTGCGTGATGGTGTTGAACTGAGATGAGGATGGTGGTGTTAGGAAAATAAGTGGTCGTGGGGTGGGGTGTGGTGATCCTGGCAGTCCTACCGCCACTGATGATCCTGGAAAGTCCTTAACGAGGGAGAAGTCGACACCGCTCCTACCCAGCCGGCTTTCCAAGGAAGAGAGCTATTTGTACAGGTAATGGGCCAGACGGTACGCGTGGCGAAGGAGCTGGGGCCCCTCGAGACTCCGGGGACTTCCACTTTGTACACCCCTGCAGGGTTAAATCTTTTCGAAAAGTCGTGTCCGCGGTTATGGACGACTTGGGAATGGACGCTGATCATAGAATAACTTTAACGGAATGATTAAAAACTGAGTACTAGAGGTACTACTTCACGAATGCAAGGTTGACTTCCTCGAGGGTGATTCGGGGAGGTGCCTTTGATGAACAGGTACAGTGGTGATGATGGTTGATGATGAGAAAAGTGCTTCAAGAGAAAAGAGTTACTTCTTACCCCTCTTCTAAAAGTATTCTGATTAGACGATGCCATGGAGTTGTGTTTTATAAATAAAATCAGCTTTATGCAAAACAGCCATAAAACCTTTGAAAGCCAATCATGGAGCATATATTAGCTCTTAATCTTGCGAGTTCGTCGAACTCAACGTCGTTTGCTTATTTTCAGGAGAGGACTTCACCGACCTCGAAGGTGGGTTCTTTGTGGACGTCGACGAGTAGTCTGGGGTTCCCAGGTGGCAGCTTGGGACATCCCGGAACAGCTGGCGCTGGATGTTTATTTGCAGGCCTCTTAGGCCATATTTGGTTTTTGTTGTTTAGAACAACACACTTCGCTTCCGCATGTTGTAATGTTGGGTCTGTGACCTCTGTTTGTCATTTGCTATCTTTCTCTATTATAAGAGTTGAACTATATGATTTGTGTCGTAGAGTCTGTGATGTGCCAGTTGTTCCACAAGTCTTGATCTCTCTATTATGCTTTGATAGTGTGCCTGCTGGTATCGGATAACCGGAGACACAGTATCACTGTATAGCAGTCGGGTCGGGGCGCCACAGGCATATTTGGGAACGATGAATCATGAAAATGATTATGTATACTCCCCTTGATATGTAATCAACCCGGCTTGCTCACGCTTGCAATAAAGATGTTTTGATAAAAACTTTGCAAAAACCATATCAAATGCAACTAGAGGGATTCATGCCAAGATACAACCTACACAAGGTTGAAGGCTAGAAGTATATGCATGAGGTAGATACTTGTTACCGAGATAGCATTGGTGATGTAGAAGATAAGAGTTCACGATCATCCAAGCTTGGCTCCAATAAGCACATGGTGACAACACCTTCCTTGTAAATGAGACAAGCTTCCAATGCATCTCCAATGTACCTAAAACAAATTCAAGTACAAAATGGTACCCAAACTCATTGGGTCTAAAGTAGTTAGAGCAACTACAATACATAGGACAAACTCCACATAAATATGTGCATATTGATATGAAATTAAATTTCATGCACATTTTAGCCATTTAGGATTTGATGGAGTTTATCCTATATATTGGATCAACGAAAGTAAGCATGTCATAAGATATAAATATAGTAAATATGCATGCACAAGAATTTCAAGAACCAAACGAGATACAATTTGGACAAAACACCAATTAAACCAAGAAAGCACACACAAGTGTGACAAGAAATAGAATTGTCCAAATTATATCAAAAGCCCAAAACAACACATGATTGAAGGTACCACTTTGAAAAGATGCCAAATGAAAGTAAGATACCAATTGATGAATATATCATGAAGGAATAAACCAAACCCTCTACACTTTTCATGATGGCACAAAGTACCAAGACGAAAAATGTTTGTCTTCCAAAGAGACACGTCATCGGGATCCAATCCCAATTGAAGACAACTAATGTTCAAAAGCATATAGGATTGCTCCCCCAAGATTTGTGCATTATTTATGATCTTGCATTTGAATGCAAAATGCACATAAATGGGATCATCACTCTCCATACATATTATTCAAACACTAGTCATGTTCAAGGAAAGCAATAAGATACATAACCAATTTAAAGAATGATGTTCTACTCAATGTAGGATATCTTCTCTAAGAATGGGATCATTGCTTTTCCTAACTCAAGAAAGCACAAAGCAAAATTTGAGTAGAGCAACAAGGATCCAAGAGATACAAGGAAGACACGAGGAGTTAGATCAAAAAAAAATCCGTGGCAATAAAATAAGGCAATTCAAAGTAAGAGCCAAAATTAAGATGGTCTACAAATTCCACCACAATTATGAGTATCACTTGCCATGGACAAGGAGTATACGTAAATATTTGTCGGTGGTATCGAAAAGATATTCAAGACCAACTTCACAAAATAAAAGCATATGGCAAAGAATAAGATTTAAAAGGCCATGCTTAGATAGATAGATATTCTTGATAGCTTCAATATTCATGCGATCATGCAAAGCAACTACAAAGAGTAGCTTGAAGCAATCGGTTTCCCAAAAAGATATATGCGAACATATTTGGGGAAAGCCGTACCAAGAGAATCCAACACAAACAAGATCCAAAAGAGTGATTAAATAAAATCATTTTTGCAAATATGAAACTTGTCTGAGCAACATGCCACATAGGAATAAGATAATGAAGAATATCAATTCTAGGTGGCAATACCTCACATGTTCACATTTTCTAGGCTTGTAATATGCACATAGCTTATTACTCCCCATAATGTGATAATCCAAAAAAAAAATCTCAACAAGAGGCAAGCAAAACCAACTAGAGATAATTGATGGACATTATAGAATTTGAATTTCTCATGAGAATGACATACCACATAGAGACTAGATAATATTGATATATCAACACTAAGTGGTATTCCTCATGTATACACATTTTTAGGATTGTGAAGTGCACGAAGCATATCACTCCCCTAAAATGGGATCGTCCATTAATCCTCCAAAGAGAGCCAACAAGATAAGATAGCAAATAAAAGCAATAAGGCTCACCACAAGTAAATGGTGTGCGAACCAACATACACATACTTGATTACTCAAGATAAGTAGAGAGCACAACACATACAAACACTAGCAAGGTACAAAACCTAACACATGCAAGGGTGCAAGCAACTTTCAATGTATATATGATTTAAATAAAAGTTACCGCAAGGAGTAACATTGGATATTAGATAGAACAATATAATCCAAATGACTTGGCTTGAGAGAATATAATTAATGAAGATCCCTTAATTCTTCATGATGTAGCCAAGTCTCCAATGCCCTCCAACAACACCTATTGATCAAGTTTTAGCTTGTTCGTCCCCAACCAAGTTGGGTCCTAAGAGGTTAGTCACAATAGGCTTGGCAACCAAAATGGTTCTTTTCTTGACACCACTTTGAGTACCAACATATTTATCAAACACATTGCCAACCTTATCCTTGTGAAGAGAATAAACATTATCAATTATAATGGGGTTGGATAAAGTACCATTAGTGCATGAAAAAGCAAAGTGACCCTTCTCACGGCATATGTAGCAACATTGGCTTCCTCCTTTCTTCTTAGTTGAAATCTCGACTTGAGGAGGGGTAGCTTGATTCTTTTTGGGAAGAGGCCTTGCTTTATCTTGAGCAACTTGAGTTTGAACTTGAGGCCACTTCCCTTGTTGCTTCTCACTAAGAGGCTTATTCTTTAAAGGGCAAGATCTAACATGGTGCCCTTTAATTTTGCACTTGAAGCAAACAATCTTGGCCGAATCCTTGACTTGTTCTTCGCCTTTGTTCTTCTTGATAGGCTTGGACTTGTTCTTGTTGTTGGAGTTGAATCCAAGTCCACTCTTGTCATTGGGGCATCTTTGAACACTCAACACATTGTCAAGTGTGGACCTCCCAACATGACACTTTTCCAAGTCTTTCTTCAAAGAAGTGACTTGGGCCTTGAGCTCTTTTAATTCCTCTACATGGTTAGTATCAACACAAATATTAGAGGAAGTAGATGCTTCATTGTTAGAGCAACAAGGCAAGGAAGGTAATTCATCACAAGATTTAGCAATAATATGTGATGCGAAATTACTAGGACTAGCACATGACAATAAAGCATTGAGAGAGGAAGTTGTGCCATTGTCCACACGAGGCTCACAAGATGTTACCTTTGATATAATAGTCTCATGAGTTAACTTTAGCTTAGCATACGATGCTAGAAGATTCACATTAGAGCTAGAGAGTTTTTCATGACTTTCTTCCAATTTCTTATACTTGCTAGTTAGCAACTCAATTTGAGCCCTTAGCTCAACATTCTCCTTCAAAATAGATGCTTCACGAGAAATGGAGTTAGTAGCACAAGCATCATCAATATTAGACAAGGAAGAAGGTAACTTGGCAAGCTCATCATTCTTAGATAGTTGAGTTTGGAGTTGATCATGAGACTTGATAAGGAGAGAGTGTTCACTTTCTAAAGCCTCGTGAGCTTTGTCAAGTCTCTCTATGTCCTCAATTAGTCTTGCATTGCCAACACCAAATTCAACCTTTTCCTTTTTAAGCACTTTATTTTTAGCAATAGCATGATCTCTTTCCTTAATGATTTTAGCAATAATAAGATCATTAGACTCATCATGAGATTCGAGTCTCTCCTCAAGAGACACTCGAAGCTCATGCTCTTCCTCAAGAGTATTTTCTAAGGATGCTTTTTCCATAGCATCCTCTCTCTCAATTTTACATTTCTCATCAAATTGTGTTTCCAAAAGAGATATATGCACCATTGGTCACTGAACTAGGCCACGATGAGTATTTTAGTCACTGAACTCGCAGAATGTTGTGCGCAGGTCACAAAACTTGGCAAGGATGAGTAAACCAGTCACAATCGTGAAGTGGCATGCTGACTGGGCCATTGACCGCATACTTTAACTTTTTTTTTGCAAAAACAACCCTATAGAATTAAATAATTTAGTTTGTTTATTCTATCTCTCACTTACGGGTGGGTCCCACTCGTCAGGAGGTCCTTCATCACAAACACCTCGTCGGAGACACTGTATTCGTCAATGCTTCGGTGAGCAAGGCTCGGGTTGAGGCATTGAGCGGAGGGGCAGCCTCACCGGGAAGCAGGGATGGAGGAAGTGGGGCGGTGTGTGGAGGTCGTCGACGGGAGCGGCACGCGGCGGCGCTGGAGGATGGGGACGGACGGCGGAGCTGGAGGTCGGGGGTGGGCGGCGCAGTTAGCTGCTCGTGAACGCATCTGATGTGCGACACTGCTGGGAGCTGAGATGGCGGCGCTCTAGACCATACGGTCATGGGGCTCGGCTCCGGCGACCGGTTCCGTGCTGGCGGGTGACGGTGAACGGTGGCCGAACACTACATAACGCAAGGAGGACAATGGAGGGGTCCCTCGGGGCCAGAAACTCACCCTGGTCACGTGTGCATGCTTGACGAGGGCAGAGGACGTTGGAGATGGTCGGAGGAAGTGTCGGGGGAATACTTTATGGATTAATCCTTGGCCCATGTTGATAAGTGCGACTCAACTTACTCGCACAATAAAGGCCTACATAAAAGCAAGCCCAATATCGCACCGCCACAAGGAGAAAGATCTAGAAGACATATCCTGAAGACGTGAGGAGGAGTTAGTCTCCAAGTAGGTTCCAGTCGATGTATTCCTTGTGGAGGAAGTTTCCTTTGTAACCTAGCGAGCCTCTGTGTATATAAAGAGGACTCGCAGGACTTAGACAGGGTCAAGCTATCAAGCCCTAAACCCTAGCTCTTACGGCGAGTTCCCAGATCGGATCGCCACCATTGTAACACCACATATATCATATCAATACCAAGCTAGGGTAGGCAGGAAGTAGGTCTTTACCTCACATTGAGGGGCCGAACCTGGGTAAATCTGTGTTCGTCCTTGTTCCTGCGATCCCAAGCTCGGAGACGATTGACTCGCGCAAATCCCACACCTACGAAGTCATCCATGACATCTGACGTGACAAACCCACGACAGTTGGCGCCCACCGTGGGGCCTGCGGTCAAGAGCGTCACGTTCCGCGCAGGATCGATGAAAGGAGCTGAAGATCTCGCCATTGGCCACATCATCATGGTCGATGGCACGCCTCTCATTGACGATTCAAGCTGGGGACCAGAAGCTGATTACCTGGAGACAGGTCGCATCATCCCGTTTGGATCTATTCATGTTTTCGTCGGCTTCATCGGCGGCGAGTCAGAAGACCCATCACAGCCTGGCGACTCGAAGAAGGAGTCGCCGTAACTGTGGATGAAGAAGAAGAATCTACCAACAACGAGCCACTAGCGCTCGAAGACGAAGAAGCCCAATCCATTGAGTATGTACTCGAGGAAAGGCTCTGTGGAAACCCTAGGGGTGGCAGCTCGCCCTCCGTAGGAGATCAGTGCATGGAAGGGATCTACAGGACCGTGGAAGCAGAAGAAGGGCTGGGCATGCCGCAGGGCAGCTTAGCACCCACGGCACCGGAAGCAGCGGAACAAGTCGCACCAGAAGGATCAGGAGTCGCAGAGCTCGGTTCGAGTCGCGCGGCACCCGCTGCAGCCACCCCAGGAGTCGCGGCCTCAGGAGTCGCGAACAGAGAAGCCCTCCGGAGTCGTACCTACGGAAGAAGGGCCAAGAACAACCCCCAACACGACGGCCAGGATGCCCCAGAGCAGCCCGCTGTTTACGCCCATATCTGCAGTTAACGCTGCCGCAAGAGCTGCGGAGCTGGAAGCTACCAGGATTGAGCTGTATGATGAAGTCCAAAGGATTGTGGATGAAAGGAGCAGGCTCGCACGCGAGGACCAGCGCCTCCAACAAGAACAACAGCGACTCGCTGAAGACACCATCATCCTACAAGGAGGACCAAGCACCTTGCCACACCGACGTCAGTTCAGTCGCATGCAGCCAGGAACAGTAAATCCCATGGAGTTATTCCAATCACCCACCTCTGGACCTACAGCCGCGGTCCCTGCAGTCGATACACCAGCAGCCACAGCGCCACCCCACGCGAACCCATCGGTCGCGACAAATGCAGCGCGTCCAGTCGCGTGGCCAGAAGCCGCAGCACCATCAGTCGCAGTACCCTCATACACGGCACCACCTGTCGCGGCTGCGCGACCCGCGGCGCCTTTAGTCGCGCCTGCATTGCGGACGATGGCATCGCCAGCATTCGCACCTGTAGTTCAATCTTTTGCGGCGCCAAGAACGGCGGAAGCACCAGGGTCAAGAGCTCTGGTGCAAGCTAACAACAGGGCTATCATGCCACCTCCGTCGCCACAACCAACCTTTGTGCAGCAGCCGGCACCGCAGCCTCAAAGGTTCCATACACCGCAAGGACACTATGTTAGCCCAGTGGAGAATCTCTATGCGGCTACCAACATCTTAGCCAGGTTGACACCGGTAGGAAACGCACCGATGGACAGAGAGCGCGGCGCGCCATTGAGATGCTGAGCACAGCAGTGGTACAACAGGCAAACATGTCTGAACATGGGGGACGACTGCACGCAACCCCCTATAACAGTAGAGTAACAGCGGAAAGAAGCATCCGAGCCGAGTCGCCGCAGGTTGCGACTTCAAGTTCAGCCCGGCGACAAAGGGAAAACCAACAGGTGGTACAAGTTCAACCCGCAGAAGGTGCAGATGCATGCAATGGTTAATCAGGCAGGGAGGCCAGCTCCATCCAACTTATCATCGCGACTTAAGGGTCCAGTCTGCTTCAGCGAGAGGATTAGGTCCGAGCCGTTTCCTGCAGATTTCAAAGGACCTCGCAAGGTCGCAAATTATAACCCAAGTATGGACCCGGTCACTTGGCTCAACAATTATGAGATGGGCATGAGCATTCTCAACGCATCTGAAGAAATCTGTGCCCGATACCTAAACATGATGTTGGAAGGCGCAGCCCACATTTGGTTACAAAACCTACCACCAAACTCAATAAATTCTTGGGATGAGATGAAGGAAGCTTTCGTCAAGAACTTCCAAGGAACATGCAAGCGACTCTGCAGTATAGAAGATCTTGAGCGCTGCGTGCAAAAAGAAGGCGAGTCAAGTCGCCATTGGATGAGGAGAGTGGCAGAAATTATACACTCCTCAGACAACATACCTCCAAGCTCAGCCGTCCTAGTTATGGAGAAAAACTGCAAGTTTGAGCCGCTGGTCCACAAACTGGGTCGCATGAAGGACAAAGTCAAGAGCCTCAGCGAGGTGATGGCAGCGGCTAACAAGTATGCAAGTTCGGATAAAACCAAGGACGCGTCTGATGGAGAAGAAGAGGAAACTGCTGGCAAAGGAAAGAAGACCAGCAGCAAGCCTCAGCAACAGCAGCTAGCAATAGTAATGCGAGTTACAACAAGCGCAAAAACGAGGAAGGAAACTCGGGATTAGTCGCAAACACGAACACTCGTTACAAGCCAAGTAGTGGCAGAGGAAGAAATTTCCACCCAGTTAACTTGGAAGAAGTTTTCAACCGTCCCTGTGACATCCATGTAGGGAAAGATGGAAAACCACCCAACCACACAAAAGCACAGTGCTACCATTACAAAAAGTGGAAGGATGGACAGCCACTTAATGGAAACAACAACAATCAGAACAACGAAGGAGGCAATCACGGCGGAGGCCACCATAATGCTGCTCCAAACCCACAGCCAGACCAACCGCAGTTCCCAAAGCAGCTGGGTCAGTACACACAATTGTGGTTAATACCTCAAGGAGGGAGCAGAAGCTGCGACGGCGCAACCAAGCTGTTAACGCCGTAGTACCAGCTGTACCACAGTGGCTGAAGTGGTCTGAGCAACCAATAGTTTGGAGCCGCGAAGATCATCCAGGGAGATAAATGAAGGAGGCAAGCTCGCGCTAGTGGTTGCCCCTCAAGTCGCAGGATACAAATTAAGCAAGGTACTGATGGATGGAGGCAGCAGCATAAACATACTATACTATGAGACCTTCAAGAGGATGAATCTCCAAGAAAAACAGCTGCACCCGTCCAGAACAACGTTTCACGGAGTCGTGCCTGGCGTATCAGCTCAGCCATTGGGGCGAATTAACCTGGAAGTCGCCTTCGGGACGCAAAGCAACTTCAGAAGCGAGTACGTTGGTTTGAGGTTGTAGATTTCCAGAGCCCATACCATGCCCTCTTTGGCAGAGAAGCGTTCGCAAAATTCATGGCTCGACCGTGCTACGTATACCTGAAGCTAAAAATGCCTGGTCCTAAGGGAGTAATCACAATAGATGGCAATAAAGAAATAGCACAAGAATGCGAAGAAGGGACAGGGCTATGGCCAAAGACGCTTGTGTCGCGAAAAATGCACCTGCTCCTGAGCCGCAACAAAAATTTGATGACATCGTGGAAGCCAAAAGACACCTGCCTGACCTGCGACTTCAAATTACAGCCGCAAGAAGGGCAAGAGCTGCAGGCCATCGGCAATAAGGGTATACCCCAACCACCACGAGTCGCCATCAACAATCATAACAGAACCAACAAGGGTTCGCAGTATCAAGCTGGCCACTCAGGGCTCAAACCTCAACTCGGTCGCCACCTAGGCGCGACCGTACCATATGTATCAAATTGGATCGCCACTTAGGCGCGATCAACCCATGTATCAGGAATTAGCTGCCACTCAGGCGCGGCCGTACCTGTGCATAAAAAATCTGGTCGCCACCTAGGCGCGACCGACCCCTGCATCACTTCTGGTCGCCACCTAGGCGCGACCGACCCATGTATCATCTCTGGTTGCCACTCAGGCGCAACCGACCCCCTGTATCATCTCTGGTCGCCACCTAGGCGCGACCGACCCAATGAATCACTTCTGGTTGCCACTAAGGTGCGACCGACCCTATGTATCATATAATGATTTTGAAATAAAGCCGGCACCCCTACTATGTAGGTGGCTGTCGTTTCGCCTCAAACTACCAATTGAGTTGTGAGTCTTTCATTTTCTAATCATTGGTTCCTTGGGGGTGCGGCAGCTTTCTGAGCGCGGCCTATTACCTTGGAATCGCCAAACGAGTGGCATTTATCGTGATTATACTCAACCTTCACTTGGATGCGACTTGCATTATGCGGCCAAAGTACTGGGGTGTGGCGTCAATCGAGCTTGATTGCCTATCATGGCCGCTCTCGACCCTGAACACACATGTTCCTAGGAAATACTGAGCCGCGCAAGGGCCTAAGTAAGGAAAACCGAGACAAATCATAAGGACCAGACTATTGGTCGGAACTTGTACTGATGAGAGTACTTAATAACCATAAAACATTGTTGCTAACACACCATTTCAGCAATTATTACAAGCCACTAAGGGCTAACTTCACCATAACATTGTTTTTCACTCACTTCTTCCCAGCTTTTGGCTTGTGAGTAGGAGGCACTGGCGGCTTACCAGGCTTGGCAGGAGCAGCAGTCGCGGCTTGCTTGAAGGCTTGTCAGTTGCGGGCTTGGGGGCTGAGGAGCTGGACACACCTGGAGAGGAGTTCTTCTCTTGAGGAGCAGCCACGCTGGTAGATGCAGTGGGTAATCTCTCGAATCTCGACCCATCTGGATGATACTTCCCCAGAAAGGTCGCCAGGTCCACTCCGTCCACAAGTTCAGTCGCGTAGCCTCGCATGCCCTTCCATGTCGCCGCATATTCTGAGGATGTCAGCTCGGTGCCGTCCGTCTTCTTTGAAGGCTTGCCTTGTGCGACCCTGGCAGCATCGAAGGATGGATCATATGTTTTAGCCAAGGCAAGCACATGAGCCGCGCCATAGCGAGCAGAGATTCTTTCCAGTCCAAGAAGTACTGAGGCGCTTTGAGCAGCCTTTTCAATAATCCTTCAGCATCAGCGGGGACAGACTTGGTTGGCAAAAGGCAAGCTGATAATTTCTTCATTCCATCGATAGCTTTGTGCGCAAACTCGCGGATATGCTCCAGCTGCTCTTGTGTGCTGCCTTTCTGCGTTCTAGCATCCTCACCTATAACATGGCAGCCATCAATTAGCACAGCTATATGCAAACAAAGAAAGCTAAGGGAAAGTGAAGTTGTGGACTGCAAAACATACCAGTCAGCTCTTGGGTCATGATGGAAACTTTAGCATGGACAAGGTTGTGGGCGTCAGACACTTTCGCCAATTTCTTCTTAAGGTCGCCAATCTCCACAGCTTTAAGCCGCGCATCCTCATTGGCTTGAGTAATGGCATCCTTCTGGGCGTTGATTTGACAATCTTGCTGCTGGATCCTCTCATGAGACTTTTCTTCAAAAAATTTAAGCCGCAGCTCAGTGGCCTTGGCTGTTCAGATAGCTTGAAGCTCTCGTCAGTAAGATCGCCAATTCTGGCGTCTTTTTCCTTCAGTTCAGCCTCGCGTTGGAGAAGGAGTTTGCGCAGATTCTCAAGCTCAGAGGGAGTCTCCTGCAATTGCTTCTCCAGAGCAAGCTTCTCCGCAGTCACAGTCATAATTCTTCCTAAAAGACAGAAGATCAACAGATAAAGGGCAGCGGAGAAGTTTGCAGTAATTTGTGAGAAGTTATTATAAAAAGAAGTACCAAGTCCCCCTTTACGTCAAAGAAGGCCTTGATCCTTGGGGGCTAGAGACAGACAGATAAGAGAAATAATTACCTTGTAAGCCGCAGATAAATTGGAGAGTGCCTCACGCAGCTCTGCAGCTTGTTTGTTGCTTGAAGCAATAATGGCCTGAGACAGCTGTTCTGCGCGGCTCAATGATGAGGAAGAGGAGGCTAACTCAAGGCGCAGCACAGGCGATTTCTGATTAACAGCCGCTGGCGACTCAACCAGCGGTGCTTCGACTGTGGCTGCGGGACCCATCTCCTCTGTGTCTGGGGCAACGAGGGGACCTGTCCCATCCTTCAGGCCACCTCCTGGGCAGCCGTGTTAGGGGCAGGCGACGAGCCAAGTCATCAGTGGTGGCCGTGCCCTCCACCATGGCAGTATGAGCCGCAAGCGCCTTAGGCGACTCAACCACAGCCGCGGAGACAACTCCCAGATCAGCCGTGGTTGTAGCATCAACCGCAGCTCTGCAAGAACAAGACAATTATATAAGAAAGAAGCATGCGCGGCAGAAGAAAAATGCTATGAGAACAAAAGAAAGTTACTAACTCTGGAGCCATCTTCACAGAGGCCATAAGGCCGTCGCTTGACGGCGATGACACACCTTGGAACCCTGAGTCTACAACCAGAGGCCACATGTTAATAAAAGGAAATGAAGGAATGTGCAGTCAGGATGCTAAGGCAGCAAGAATTACCAGAATGGGGTTCCATGTCTTCTTCAGCCGAGGCGTGGTCCTAAGCACACGCCTGGCAACAGGAGGGGTCGCGTCCACTGCAGGTTTGCGACGCTTGATGACTTCAGGATTTTCCAGAGCGTTAAGCTCTGGCTCCTCCCGGGACAGTCTCTTTGAGGCCCTGCGGGGAGTTGGATCAGCCGCAGGAGGGCTCGCGGTTGGCACAGGACTGTCATCCTCCTCCAGATCAGTATTTTCATCATCTGAAGCCGCAGTGGCAACAGATGGGATGTCAGCGACTTCACTGCCCTCTAAAGCGGGCAGTAACTTCTTCTTTGCGGCACGCTTGGGAGCAGCAGTGCCCGTACCAGCCGCGGGAAGCGACCAGTAGTTCTCATCAGCCTGATACAGAAAAGGGAAGACCTTAATATCAAAAAGAAAGGCAGCTCTACTATAAAGACAAAGGACTAGAGGAGGAGGGTTACCTCAAAAGGCTTGTTGTTAACGCTAAAAGGGGCGAGCCCCACCTTGTCGAAGGAGATGTTCTTCTCCTCAGTCACACGGGTGACGAACTCCACCCAGTCCTCAGGCTCCCAGTCAGCAGCCTTGACGCGATCAACGTCAGTAGAAGTGCCAGAGCACTCGAGGAAGGACCGTTGACGGGGACTCACTGGCTGGATGCGCCATTTCGTCCAGCAAGAAAGAAGATCAAGGCCAGTAAGGCCATGATCAATTAAGGCACGGACCTTGAGCAGCGACTCATTCACGAAGGACGTTGCAGCATCCCGAGGTTTGGATTTTAGTGCCTCAGAGGGCACGAAAAGAGAGTTGGACCAAGCAGGGAGGCGAGTTCGCCCTCCGGAGAAGTGTCTTGACAGTAAAAGAAAGATTTTTGCCAAGCCCTGGGACGATTCGCCAGGGCTAGCTTGGGAAGACAGAGTTTCTGTGGCGCTGTAGAGAGATGGCGCCGACCTGAACGTAGGCGCCACCTTTGGAGACAAGCTGGCTATTGCAAGAAAAAGAGGCCAGCCACAGATCGATGTTGGGGGCTATGCCGAGATAGTCCTCGCACAGTACATGGAAATTGCTCACCTGGAGCATTGAGTTGGGTCCGATGTCATGTAGGCGGAGGCCCAGGCGTTGCATCAGGTTGCGGAAGAAGAGGGAGCCGGGAGGCGTGAATCCACGCTCCACGTGCTCCACGAACATCACCAGTTCGTTGGGCTTGGGGCGCGGCTCGATCTCATCACCTGGCGCCCGCCAGATGTTGTCCTCCTTCGGCGGCAAGAAGCCAGCATCGGCGAGATCCGCGAGTCTGCTCCGTTACCCAGGATCCTTCCCAGTTGCAGGAGATCTTGCGTTTATCATCGGATGGCTTTGCCTTGGGCGCCATTGCGAACAAATTGGATCGGGGGCTAAGCTCGATTGAGGAAGACGGCGGCGCGGTTGGAAGCAAGGAGAAAGCAGGGCAAGTGAATATTGACCTAGGCCGCCGCAGCTTATAACTGGGATGCCCGAGATCAACGGAATAATTTGCGCCCGCAGAATGAGGAACGGTCCGCAATTGAAGGAAACAGAAAATTTCAGATGGAAAGGATGAGTCGCGCAAATGAGTCGCGGCTTTGAATCATCAGTCAAGAGATTAGTCAGAACGCTCACAGTGCGGCTTAACAACTACCTCCAGTAACCAAAGGATCCTCACTGTGAAGTTCTAACCAATCTTGGGGGCTAATGTCGGGGGAATACTTTGTGGATTAACCCGCGGCCCATGTTGATAAGTGCGACTCAACTTACTCGCACAATAAAGGCCTACATAAAAGCAAGCCCAATATCGCACCGCCACAAGGAGAAAGATCTAGAAGACATATCCTGGAAGACGTGAGGAGGAGTTAGTCTCCAAGTAGGTTCCAGTCGATGTATTCCTTGTGGAGGAAGTTTCCTTTGTAACCTAGCGAGCCTCTGTGTATATAAAGAGGACTCGCAGGACTTAGACAGGGTCAAGCTATCAAGCCCTAAACCCTAGCTCTTACGGCGAGTTCCCAGATCGGATCGCCACCATTGTAACACCACATATATCATATCAATACCAAGCTAGGGTAGGCAGGAAGTAGGTCTTTACCTCACATTGAGGGGCCGAACCTGGGTAAATCTGTGTTCGTCCTTGTTCCTGCGATCCCAAGCTCGGAGACGATTGACTCGCGCAAATCCCACACCTACGAAGTCATCCATGACATATGACGTGACAAACCCACGACAGGAAGCTCAACAAGCGGCGGCCGGAGCGGAGGAAGATCGACCCGATTCGAGCGATTCGTAGCGTCCTAGATCTCGATACTCGGCGATTAGAGAGAGGAGATCGAGGCGGAGCTGGACATGCGTTCAGTTCATCTCGGGGCAGCCGTAGACGACGACGCAACGTCGTGGCCGGGGCGGCGCTAGAGTTTGTTCATGGGAAGAGAGCACGACTCATAGTACTACCGGACCGCTCGAGCACGCCGACCTCGCCCAATGCCCATGTGCATGGTCTCCGCGTCCCTGTTCCCGTCTCCGTCCAAATCGGGTGCTAAGGAGCACGACTGCCGGGATGTAGGCACCGCAGGTAAAGGTTGAAGACAGCCTGACAGGTGGGGCCCACTCGTAAGCGAGACAAACATAAAAAGAAAGAGGTTAATTCGACTTTGTGATTCCATAGGGTTGTTTTTGTAAAAAGAATTGGTCAAAGTATGTGGTCAACGGCCCAGTCAGCGTGCCACTTCACGATTGTGACTGATTTACTCATCTTTGCCAAGTTTTCAGACCTGTGCACAACATTCTGCGAGTTTAGTGACTAAAATACTCATCATGACCTAGTTCAGTGACCAATGGTGCATATATCTCTTTCCAAAACCTCAATTGTGAGCTTGCGGTGAACAAAGGTACTCATGATTTCTAAGAAGTTATCACGAGCAATTTTATTCTTTGAAAGCACATAAAGAACCATTTCACCCTTCTCATGAATGGAAGCATCATTATCATTTTCATCATAATCATCATCATCATCATGAGATATATTGAGATTCGAAGTAGGAGATACCTTTGAATCCTTAGCCATAATGCAAAGGTGAGTAATGGGCAAAGATGATGAAGAATTATTTGAACATTGAGGCCCATGTCTCCAACAATTGTTGGGATTCCTCTACATTGTTAGCCACACAAGAAATAGAGGATATGGAAGCATTGGTTTCATGGCAACAAGACATAGGAAGCATATCATCATGAGATTTAGTTAAACAACTAGTACATGATATGCAAGGACTATCAACACTAGCATGTAAGACATTTGGAGTGCTAGAAGAGTTTAAGTCCAAAGATAGAGCATTGCAATGAGATAGAGATGAAGTATAGTCAATAGAATATTCACCATCAACAAAGCAATTTCGATCACCACTCACCATATCATTACCTTGTGACAAATCACATGTTGGTGGAGTGGAAGAAGTTGTGAACTCATCATGGCCGGAGGTGGAGGGAGAACAATCATCCTCAATAATGTTGAACACTTCATATTTACCTTGAAGCTTGGTCCATAGCTCATGAGCGTTCCGATAAGGCATGATTGAATCAAGAACTACATCGCTCAAAACATAGATGAGACCATTAGATATTTGAGTATCGAGATGAGAGTTTTCCTCATCCTTTAAAGATAATTCTTGGGAATCCTTTGGAGGAGAAAAACCCACATCTACAATCCTCTTAATATAATTTGGACCCATGCCCCTAAAAAGATTAAGCATGCAAATTTTCCAAACATCATAATTTGTGCCATCGAATATGAAAATGGGATCGTGCACTAATTCTCTAAATGACATATTTACTCTCTAGACAGTAAAGCCCAAAAAGAGAGCTGAGTCTCTGATACCAATTGAAAGGACAATGATGTCGCCTAGAGGGGGGTGAATAGGCGATTAAAACTTTTCGGTTTAGGCTTGATAATTGCAGAATATAACTTAGTGTTTAAATTAACAAGCCAACAACCTAAATATACTAGGCTCACCTATGTGCACCAACAACTTATGCTAAGCAAGACAAGCAACAATGTGATAGCAATGTAGAATACTTCAAGCACGAAGGCTATCACAATGTAAAGTGCATAAGTAAAGAGCTCGGGTATAGAAATAACCGAGTCACGCGGAGACGAGGATGTATTCCCGAGTTCCTCTTTTTTAGGCGAGTACGTCTCGTTGGAGAGGTGTGAGACCACCACAACAGGTTGGTCTCAACGCCATAACAGGCTTACCTTCTTCTCCGATGAACCGCACCACAAAGGATTGGTTCACCTTCCACTATCGGAATTTTTCAAGGCGGAATCTGGAGCCTTTACAACAACGATCCGGGGCACACACCCACAAATTAATTGGGGGATCCCGAACAGCTACAAGTGACCACAAGAGGTCTCAACCACCACAATGGTGTCTAGGGTCCAAAGACCCAAGAGTAATAAGTTCACAAACTTTCACTTTCACGAATCCTCGTGGAGAGCACAAACCGATACACAAATGCAATGACAAGAACACAAGAAGTGCTCAAGTCCTTCACTCTCAAATTTCAACACAACAACAAATGCTAATGGAGTTGAAATCCTGAGAGAAAGGAACAGTAGAAATTTAGCAGTCATAGAAGTTATGACTAGCGGATCTAAAGAAGACTGATTAGAAAATACTATTTTCAAGGATGAGAAAGTCTACTGTATCGGTACTAGGATACGAGGAGTTTGATATCGAAAGGATTGTTTCTCTTGATTACAAGTGATATGAGAATTACTGTAAGATAGAGTAATCAAGGTTGATGGACTACCAGTGTCTAATCCATTCAGAGGAAAGAAACCATGAAGGGAGAATTATGGTCTATATAGTCTGTAAAGGACAGTTACCTCAGAGGTTTTGAAGCAAGGGCGATGAGTTTACCACCAGAAACAAAGTTTTCCTAATATCTTGATTATAAGGAAAAGTACCATCAATTATATTAGAGGACTATAAGGTGGAAGATGAGGATCTTCGACAGAGGTTATAAAGCCCGGACAGTACAAGAAGTCTGAAATGGATGATTCAAGGGACATGAAAGAGTAGTGAGATCGCTGGAAATTATCGAACAACTCAAGAAAGTCGACAAATGGATAGTAAGGATTGTTAGAGGATAGACAAAAGGCTTTTGGACAAGGGATCACTTAAGTCTATATCCTCGCCACAAAGGAATTTGAGAGATGCAATATCTGCAAATATTCTTTCTTACCTTATTCTACGTGAGAGGAGTCGAAACTTCGGGACGAAGTTTAGTTTAACGGTGGGAGGATGTAATACCCCGTAGTTTAGAGAGTCGGAAGGGTAGAATTAGAATTTGTGCATTTGCATGCCATGCATCTGAAAACACGGGAAATTTTGGCGCGTTAAATTAAACGATGCAAAGTGATCGATGTTTCTCTCGACACGATGAATTAGGGTTTAGATCATCTGGTGGAGTGCGATAAACTTCGACATGATCTTTTCAACAACTAAATTGAGACGAGAATATTTAGTCGAGGCAATCCAGAATTGGACATGACCTTTCCTAATTCTCGACATTTCTAGTCACAATTAAATAACATGACATGTTCATAGTTTAAACACTCATAGAAACAATAAATTCAAATCCCCATATCTAGGATCATCTCATTACATCTTTCATCCAAACATCATCTCACAAGAATGAGTTTAACACCTCAATTCATCATCTTATCTCACACACTGAAATAACTCATTTTACATCCATCCTAAATACAATGTGATATTCAAATGTCCAAAGTCTATTTAAGTTACATCATATGGAATTTTAAATACAAGATCAAAATGAAAGAATCAATATTACATCTTTAACTGAATAAGTACATATCTCATCTAAATAAAAAGAAGATTACAAAAATTATAAGAAATTCCTAAATTAAATATTAAACTTGATCTTCACTCCATTTTTTATCTTCTCAACTTATCTTGATCTTCTTATCTCCCAAGTCTTATTCTTCATTCCTGCATTTAAGAAGGACAGAAATAAAGGAATTAAGCAAGTATCTTCTCAACTTCTCTAGAAATTGTGAAATTCAAAAGTTTTGTGCTATGTAAAAGAAGATGGTAGCAAGGCTGATCACCTTGTGAACAAATTCTTTTTACATACATGAAGCAATTGGAGATCATCTAAAAATAAACCATGTGAAATCCAAAGGCCTTGTGCTATATAGAAGTATTTGGTAACAAGCCTTGCAACCTTGTTATCTTATTCCTTTTGTATGCATAAAGCAATTGAGTATCACCTAAATAAATAAAAACCAAAACAAAAGAAAGGTTTCTTCTAATTAAAATGTTTGCCTTCACCACAAGGGTGAGGCAACTTTGTGTTGGAATTCGACTACTGGATACTAGGAACTTGTCCTAATACCCAAGTGGTGATTAGAGGGAATTATATCTAAGTCAGCAATGGATCATGGATCAACTTTGGATCATTTGGATCATCTAGAGGCAAATAGGCAGCAAGGAAAAGAAGGCAACATTGATCCATTTGAGCAAGCAACAAAGGCAACAGGGGGCAAAGGCAAATATAATTGATCCAATTATCTTAGTCTACAAGGCAACATTTTTGTTTCGCTCTAATCTAGTTAAATTCCTATTAAGGAAAAGCCCACAATTAAATTATTCTCTATTGGTATTAAGAACCAATAAGAACAAAGCCACTAATAATTCATAAGCCCACATAGGAGAATCAGCCCACAAGTCCATCTAGTGACAAAATCCACTTGTCTTGACCAAAAATAAATCCACAAGGAGATAAGACCAATGACTAGTCATCTCTATCCACAATAAAATATCTAAGTTTACTTGAACCCCAAGTAATGAAAAGCTTGAGTGGATGAGCATGCCACATAGGAGAGTTATCCACAAACAAAATATCTAACATAACTTGAACCCCAAGTAATGTCTATGCATAAACACTTGACAACAAGTAGCTTACTCACCAATGCAAAGCAAGAGTCACCACTTGAGGTGTCAACTTGTGAGGGATAGTAAAGCCTTATAAAAGACATCCCATGCATGGCAGCCACTACACACCACAACATGAAGATGACCAACGAAATTGGACTAAACCATTTACATGTCCATTTTAGCAAGAACAGAAGAACAGCCAGCCGCACCACAAACTCTTTGCAGCCGCCAAATCATTTACAAATTGCACCACATGTTTCTCTCGGCAGCACAAATACACCAGCCATTAATCTAGCAAGTAAAACATATTCCCAAATCAGCCAGAACCCAAGAACATCTCAAGAACACCAAGAACGTCTAGTAAAACAATTGCAGCTAGATAAATACCCTCTAGGAAAATTGAAGCAGCGAGGAGGAGCAGGCTAGCCACAAGACGCAGGTTATCATCAATTTCCAGAAGACCAAGTTGCTCAACAACAGCAGGTTAATTCTTTGTGTGTGTTAGGTAGAGGAGAGGTGCTAGCAAGTTCTGTAAATGACAGGACAGTGCTAGAAAGAGAGGAGAGCAGGGCATCACATTAAAATCTATCCAAGAATACATCTGTACATCATTCCAACTACCCTTCAACTAGATCTCAACTAGGAGGATAGAAAGAGGTGTATCTCTCAGATTTACATAGAGCTGCTATGCTGAATCATCACAGAGAATAAAACCCACACTGATATCTGTTCTTATCAAAAAGATATGCCTCAGCCTTTGCATCATCGGCTAGGCTAAGATATCAAGCATAAAATCTGTTCTTATCAAATTAATTAACCAAATCCTGTCCAGGAATATCTCTCCTAAATCATTTCAGCATCATTAGTATCACCAGATCATGCTTAGCATTGATCTAAGCACTGTGCAACTCTCTGAGAGGCATCACAGTGAACAAATCATGCATGAATAACAATTTAGCAAGCTACAAATGCATTACAGGAAGCAAACATGCTAAGCCATCAAGCAATTTAAGCCATAAGCTCACAAGATAAAATACATATCCTACTATCAGTGGAAATCATCCACAAATCCATCTGCATGAGTAAAACATTCAGATTGCTCTCTGAAGTTAACTGACAGAAACAACTAAGGCCAAACTGAAGATTATCTTCAGTTAACACACTGACAGTGAGAGAGCACAGCACAATCACACAATTTCTCATCACCTGGTTGAAATAATCAACAACACATTTCACACAAACTGGAGCACCACACGAGCACCTCGAACCAGTAGATCATCGGCTCGAAGGCCGGTCACAGGAGAGGACAGTGAGGGCACAGAGAGGGACGCATACCAACGCTCGGGTACGAACACCGTGGCGTGGGGAGGCAGGGCTCCCGCTACCACGGCGGAAGCTACCGCGAGGACGACCATGACGAGCACCGCGGCGACGGCGGCACAAGGAGCATCACCTCAGCAGCGGCGCATCGACCTGCGCCGAGCCACACCAGCAGCAGCGTGTCGAGGAGGTTCTCAAGCACCAGAGGGACGCCGGGGTTGCATCCATCTGGGAGCCATCCCGCCGACGTCGGGGATGTAGTTGATAGCAACAGAGAGTGATGGTGGCCGAGTTGGAAATCGAGCAGGAAGAAGAGGGAGCCCGGGAGCAGCGCCGGTGAGCCTTGCTCGTGGAGGAGATGGAGCATGAGGCGCAGCCGGAGGCGCAGCGGCGTGGCATCGTGCCGGCGACCGAGCCATGGCGGCTAGGGTTCGCAAGCAAGTATGAGCGGGGCGGTGTGATCCGAATCAGAGGAGAGGAATCGGAGGAGATGGAAGCGGCAGAGCAGCGCCGAGGCGTGGCGGCGCTGGAGCTGGTCAACAGCGGCCGGAGTCAGCCGGTGCAGGGCGCGGCGGCCGCGGTGACATCGCCAGAAGGGGATCGAGAAAGAGAACGAGCTCGGGAGAGAGAGAGAGAGAGAGAGAGAGAGAGAGAGAGGTGGGCCGGTCGGTTGACCGAGCCAGGCCTTGACCAAAGGCTAATGGGTTGAGCCCAACCCATTGGACCCAGGGGCATTTTAGAAATTTACCAAATTAAAATTACTCAAACTCAAATGAATTTTCACACAAATCGAAAGGCCCTAAAAATCAAATAAAAATAGGACGAAGTATTCATATTTCATCTACTCTTTAAAAAGGATTTTTAATAGAATTTTTGATGATTTTACCTCATGGTAAAAATTGGAGTGGTTATTATTTCAAAATAAGGGAAGTTAGATTCCCAATTGAAATAATATTTAGTAATCAAATAAGTTCTTCAAAACAAAGATTTGGTTTTAACATCTATTAAGTTACTAATAGAAAACTCATTCTGAAAAATTATATGGACATGACAGTTTTAAAATAAACAAGTATCCAAAATATTTTTCTAAGAATAAAAGATATTTTTATAAGAGTTTTCTTCAAGGAAAATTCCAAATTATTATAAGTGGTAAAATAAAATTCCTTAGATGATAAATTGCTCACTCATTTTAATATTCTTAACTATCATTATTATTTGAACAAGATAATACTTGGGTTAATCAATTTTACTTAAGTATCATTTCTAAAAATGAAGATATTTTACAAACTTAATAAAAGTGAACAACACTTGAATTTGGAAATTATAACACATCAAAATGATGTAACAAATCAAAATTATAAATCCTAAATAGTCTTTAAACTAAGTCAAATAAGTTATGGAAGTATCGCGTAAGACGAAGCTTACACTTGTGAGCATGGGGTATTTTTGAGGTAATTACGATGCATCTCATATATATGCATAATAGCATCTTGCCAGACTTTTCTGTAATCCTTATTGGGATTACTTTGCTATTTTCAGATCTCCGGGTTTTACCGCAGACACTAGGACCCCAAATTACTGAACTGTCACTTCTACCACAGGCAAGTTCATTCTTGCATATCCTTATTGAACTATTTTATAAAAACTATTTTCAAAAACGTATTATTATCATTGCATTGAAAAAGAAAAACTATTTTCGAATGATGTGAATTGCTATATATATATATTGTTTGGCTGGCAATGGAACCACGGATTGATGTTGTGGTGGAGGTTCCATTGTACGGGAAAGTATATACCTAGGATTAATTACCAATGTCACAGTGATCCTTGCGCCGTATTGAAGCGTTTACCATGAGATCTGCTATGGACGGTAAAAGTCAGCCGTATCTTCTCTCGTTCACATATCCTCGGCAGGCTATTACCTGGTTGTGTCCGTTGCGGCGGCCAACAGCGTGGAAGCGCGTGACCTTCCCACCTGACGGGGTGATTGGAATAGAAGCTCGGGAGGGGTGTCGGGATAGCGGTCTTTGTTACCGGCCGCGCCACAATTGGGCGGATATGTGTTGTGCGGAGAGGGCGGTGATTGGCTTTGGACTCACACCTGGCCCCATACCATGGAAGTATGGACGGGAAAGATCGCCCGGAAAGGCAACAAGGCTGGGTTTCTCTCATGGGTAAAGTTACGCAGCTCTGCAGAGTCAACAACAAAAAACTGTGACTGTCACATCCGTGTTCCCGGAAGGAACTACAGACCGCAGCGGGAAAGGCATCCCAAGTGATGACTATGAACCCGTGGAGACTGTGAGCATAGTTTTCTGAAATAAAACCTGACCTTTTGAAGAAATCTTTTCCAAAACTTGCATTATGTCAATGACCGTTGTCTTGGCAGTAGTTAGTGCATAAAACACCTTATCGCCTATAATTTGAACTTGCTGAGTAATGCTCGTGTTGCTCACCCTTTCCCCGTTGACCCCCTGCTTAGATTTTGGAGCCATCAACGGAGTTGCCAGTTATCCATCATGACGTCAGGGAAGTATTCAACAAGGAGTCAAGTCTACCGGTGGAGCTTGAAGGAATCAACGACTACTTAGCCGTGAAGCAGCAACAACAACTGTGTAAATGGAGCAACGACGACACCAGTGCAATGGCGTACACGAAGACCACCTTGCTAAGGGAGGAGACAACATCTAATGAAGGAGGAGTACAACCCTGGATAAAGATATTCCAGTTGGAATAGATTAGGGCTGTGACAACAGCAGTAGTGGATCAGGAAATAGAATTAGAGCTGATATTCAGCTTAGTACTACGATTTGGATCTTTCTGTATTTCATTTGATCGAGACTTGCTTCAATTTAAAGAAGGGTCTCAAGATTTTGTATTGAATAGTGTTGTAATCCTATAGTGTTACCTTGGACCGGCTATGTTTCTGTTGTACTACTCTGAGGGATGTAATATTTGCGGAGATGTCCTTCCGTGCGTGTTACATCAACGACTTGTACACTACAACATGCAGTGGTGTGCTAGGTCACCGCAACTACTTCTCTTCCTCAAGATCGGTGAAGTGGACCTGGAGCTGGTCCGTTCTGGCGTTCAAGCGTGGCGCGGGACGGCGACTGTGGTGCTGCTCTAGCAGACTTACATGGTGTAAGCCGAAGCAGGAGCTGCCTGAAGTCATCTCCTTCATCAAGCGCTGCTTCCTCTTCCTCAAGCATGGATCATGGTGGCTTCTTCTTCCTCTGGCCGGCCGTGGAGGCGAGGGGTGGAAGAGGAGTGGCTACTCCTTCTTTGCTTTAATGGAGAGGACCCTGCTGCAACTTCGAGCTCCTCTCGTGGTGGCCTTGATTGCCACCGCGAATCTTGGCCAAATGGGTGGCAAATTTTCAACCTCCGACATGGAGGCCTGTTCGCCACGGCGTCAGTGCTCGGCAGCTCGTCGCGTCCAAGTGGTGCGTCCCCGGCCGTGGCGGGTTTGCTGGCGCTCATGGTCGGTCGCCGGAAGGGAGAGATCGAGTGCTCCACTGGGCTCCAAGGATCTCGGTGCTTCGTGCGCCTGGAGATCGCCGGCGACGAGTGGCAGAGGCTCCCAGGACTTGATTGCGATTCTATCTTTAGTTCTAGGGTGCTTTTTGTAAATTTTCTGGGCCTTTCTTCGAATTTATGGTCTTCTAGGGCAAGAGATGAAAAGGGTCTGGATGTAAAATGTACCTGCCACGTGTTTGATTAATATGCAGCATCGGGGTCTCTGACCCCAACCCTTTGTACAAAAAAAAAAGGTCGATGCGATCCAGGAAAGATTGTGTTCCCCGCCACGGCGATCTCGCGCATCGTTCGCGAAAGAGACCTCTACGGATCGTATGGTCCGGAGAGGCAGTCGCTGGTCAGACTAGACGGCTGTCCATTGCTCAACTTGATCCTTTTTTTTTAGGCGCGCGTGCTAGCGCAGTGGCTGAGCTTGCTGGTGAGCAGCCAGCCCGCCCAGGTTCGATCCCTGCGGGACGAATTCCTGGGGCGCCTCACTACTGCTGCACTGTTCACCTAGAAGACAATGTAGCAGACACTGTTCTTTGAACAGTGTTTAATCGCAGATACCTCTCACCGTCTACGTGCCACAGGCGAGATCGACGTGCCCGTCGGATCCGGAGTGTTGGACTTCGGAAGACTCTCAAGACGTATTAGGGGTGTAGGTTGTAGGTCTTGTGTAGACACATAGGTATGGGTGTGTGCGTGTGGTGTGAGTGTGTGTGGTGTGCGTGCCTGTGTGTCTGAACAGATTCTACAACTTGTATCCTCAAGAGAGGCTCAAAAAAAAAAAAACTTGATCCTTTTTTTTTAGATGCTGAACTTGCTCCGTTCATTGGTGACACGTGCCCATACGAATGGGAAATTGGGAATGGCGGTGAAGTACGTAACGCTTGGAATGACAAGAGAGTCACAATCTTCAAAAATGTTTGCTTTGCCGTAGCCCGCAGGTGTCACTACTCGCTCAATCATTATGCTAATGAAATACCGAAAACAAAAACTACACTCACTCCGTTTATAGGCAGTAAAAAGTCGCTTACTTTGTCTTAAACATGTAACGCTAATGTCCCGTTCTGAGTCCGGATTGGTAAGTGCATTGTATAATGGTTGCAACGTAAAATGATTGCTAGAAGAAAAATGTCTTGTCTTATTTTAGCTAAGAGATGATCTCTTAACACAATATGTCTCGTCACAAATTTAGTGATATCTAGTTACTAGAGGTACGACTAAAAAATAACCCATTGTGCATAATTTTTTATTGACATATCTAAATTATATGGTGGGATTATAAGATTGTCTTACTAACCATTATGCACGCCCTAAGAGCATCGCAATTTTCAAAATGATTGATTTACCGTAAGTGTTTGTCACTACTCTCGGTCAATTATTATTTTGCTGAAAGACAGCCGAAAACACCATACCAAGGTGACTGTTAAAAGTTAAAACATAGCATTATTTGTTGTGTATACAAAGCCAAATGGTGGCAATCGAACAACCTACTTGGAGAATATCTGGAGCGTTGTTTTAGCACGTGAGAGAACGCTCGCATATTGTTGAAGAGGAACTAATCGGCTGGATGAGGAAGAAGAGGGGATGAGAAAGGGTGAAGGAAGAAGGGGATACGCCATGAGAAGAGCGCTAAAGTTGCGACAAAGGCATATCTCGACGGGTAATGAACGCCGCGTCAAGCTTGAATGAGTGTATAATCAAGATTCCAAAGAAAAAGGGACAACACATAACGCCCATGGATAGCGTCGCATGTCGCTATGAGAAGGAGAAGCTGGGAAAGTTGTGAGGCCACTATGGGCGAAAATGAGAAAATAAGTTTTATGGTCAAAATTTCCAATGCCTTGTTGCACTACAGGGTCGTCTTGGAACAAATAGAGTTTAACAGGTCTATTTGATATTTAGCGAGCATCGATGATAATTATAATCAACATCATTCCTAACCACTTCTCTTTTACATGTGAGATTTCAGTGGACACGGCATTCCATTCCTCCATTTTATTTTTATTTGAGGTTAATTCCTCCATTTTTTCGACGTTCTGCGTCTGTCTTTCATTTGCTTTAAGTGTTTAACCTCTTTTCGGCCTGAAAATAGGGCGTAGCTGTTAACGCAAGCGCATTGATACACATGTGCGACGAGGCCGGTGTCGCGAGCACCCTCATTCCATGTGCGAGGCGGCAGTGCACCTCCATCATAAGAAACCGACAGGTGGGACGACCAGCTGATGGTAGCCTCGGCCCACCGTGCGCGTGCCCAGCCCCAGCCAGATGCTCAGGTTGGCAAAGGCGCACGACACGTGGCTGTAAGAACACGACGCTATTGGTCCCTTGGCTTGCTCGTGTTAGGTTCTCCCGCCACGTGGGATCTCATCTGTTGGGTCCTGGTGGGGTCGGGCGTAGCAAGTTGCACCACTTGTGTCTTCTCTGCCTGCGCACACACGGGACGCCTAGCCGAGCCGAGCCGTTCCCATAAGTTTTTATTGGATACCCTTTCTCTCCTGCTTCCTGTATCACCTTGCGTCGTCAAAATGCAGAGGGGTTTTGTCTCGTCTGTCAACACGTGTCCAAGCAGGCAAAAAGTGGATTTTTGAAACTTGGACTACAAGGATTTTCTTTTGAAAAAATTCGAAAATGACATTTTTTTTATTTCCCAAAACTCGCAAAACAAATCACATATATAGATAGTGTCGAGATCTACGAGCGTGCAAAAGTTCACCTTAAAAGTCATTGCATTTTGGGCTATACAAAAAAGACAAATCGGGAAAATTTCAAAATTTTGAAACTGTATATTGTTCACCACCTATCCACCCATTTGTTTTTTTATACAGCCCAAAATATAACAAATTTAAAGTCAAATTTGCACTATCGTAGATCTCGACAATATGTACATCTGGAATTTTTTCTCGATTTTTGGAAACTTAAAATTTTCGATTCTGAATTTTTGAAAAAACGACCACCATGTAGCTCGTGCTCTGACGAGGTATCTTCTCGGCATATGCCACGGGATGGCTTATTTGAGGGGTAGCTACGGCGCGAGCGACGGCGTTCCGGCGGATTGTGCACGAGCACGGCAAACAACTCGATGTACCCAGGTTCACGGTCCTCGTGAGGAGGTAAAACCGCTACATCCTGCATCTAATCTGTATATATGGTGGAGTATAGGGTGTTACATCTTCGCTCCTCGAGCTGTATGTGCCGCCGGCTAGAGGAAGCTTGGGCAGCCGGCCACGGGCTGGTACGTGAGTGTGGTGAGTGTGAGTATGAGAGGGAGTGAGAGCTCGATCCCCTTCTAGCTCCTCCCTGGTGCACCTTATATGGGTGGTGCCCATGGGACAAGGGGCGGCCCACCGGCCAAACTACCACTATTCGGGGGACAAGGGGACAAGGTGACAAGGGGACAAGGGGTAGCCCGCTTGCACAGTGGCGCACTATACTGCATAGTGTTCGCTATTCGCCAATAGTCTTCTTCCTTCTTGCTATTCATCAGCAGTGTACGGGGTGGCTTGCTAGCCACAACTTGGAGGAGCAGCCGGACGAAGAGCGGCCAGCCGGACTCGGGCCGCCAGCCGGAGTCAGGCGGGCGATGGAGGTCGGGCAGCCGGACCCAGGCCGCCAGCCGGGGTCGGGCAGCCAGACTGCTGGGTGGTGGGAAGCCGGAGTCGGGAAACTGGAGGTGGCAGCCGGGCTTGCGGCCAGTCGGATGGCGGGCAGCCGGACTAGCTTCTTCTGTTCTCTTATCGAGTCGTGGACTTCGGTAGCCCGGGGTTCATCCCCACGTCACTAGCCTCCGAACATGTTGGAGCGGTGCCGCCGGTTACGGCGAGGAGGGCTTCTGCGTATTCAACAAGCTCTGCGTGTATTGCCTGTAACATCAAGAAAACGAGTTGAATCTGCAACGGTGCTAAGTAAAATACTAGGGACGCCAAACGAGTATCTA
The DNA here is from genome assembly GCA_947311845.1 of Poa pratensis. Taxonomy (NCBI): domain Eukaryota; kingdom Viridiplantae; phylum Streptophyta; class Magnoliopsida; order Poales; family Poaceae; genus Poa; species Poa pratensis. The sequence continues at coordinate 90,262,090 of CAMZMU010000041.1, forward strand.
TATGCAAGGTTGAAGCCGGCTCGCTTTTGCCCGGTTCCTTGATCTTTTTCGTGTGCACCCCGTCCGGCGCAGGCTCTTGCCGGCTGAACTCTGCAGCCGGATCCGAAGAGATGTCGGAACGACGAGCGTGGCACAATACTTAGATCTAGAAGCGACCCGACGAAACGAAAGGGAAAACTTATGCAATGCAGACGCCGGCTCGCCTCTGTTTTGCCGCCCGTGCCCCTTCCCGTGCATGCGGCCAACCGACCCCTGCTCTTGCCAGCTGAACTCTACAGCTGGATCCGAAGAGAGGGCCGGCCAGGGGCGCACGGTACTGAGATCTTGAGAGACTAGACTTAGGCGAGCGATGGCAAGATTTCTCTATCGCGAGCCGGAAACTTTTCTTTCTTATGTGCTTTTCGCATGTGCCCCCTAGCCGGTTTCTGGCCAGCGTGTCAGCCGGGTTGCGGTCTGCAGCCGGATCCGAGAGTAGGCGTCGGGGTCGAGCACGCTACTAAGCTATCGTAAGCGAGAATCGGTAGTCGGCTAGCCACAGTGGTACAAAAATTGAAGGATGTCGGGACTGATGCGTAAACAAGTGGAAATGCGAGGCGTAAGAGTCACTTAGCTGTTTTTATGTCGTAGTCGGGGATGCGGTTCGAGTTGTCGAAGCGGGGGACGTCGGGGTAGTCGGACGAGGGCGGCCAACCGGAGTCGGGCAGCGAATGGAAATCAGGCAGCCGGACCCGGGCCGCCAGCCGGGGTCGGGCAGCCGGACGGAGATGGCCGAACTGCCAACTGGGCAGCCGGATTGGCTCCAAGCCGGATCGGGACGCAGACGGCCTGGCATCCAAACGAGTCAGCCTGGTCGGGACCCAGACGGCCGGGCATCCAAGCGGGACCCAGCCGGCCTGGACCTAGCCGGGCGGGGAACCAAACGCGGGCAGGTAGCAGGCGGTACATTTTTTCCTTTTCTCTTCTTTTCTCTTTCTCTTTTCTTTTTCTCCTTCTCTCCCGCAGGAGCCGGACGGGGGCCGCGAGGAGCAGTCGGCGGGGCGGAGCAGGGGCGACGAAGGCGGAGGCGGGACGGCCGGAGGCGAGGCGGAGGCCTGCCAGAGGCGGGCTCGCCGGCTGTGGGGCCGGCCGGAGGCGGGGCAGGCATGGTGCGGCCAAGGCGGAGGCCGAGGAGGTCGAGGCCGGCACAGGGCGGAGCCGGCAGCAGGGGGCTGGCGCACGCGGGCGCGGGCTGGTGCAGAGGTTGGCGCGGAGATGACGACGGGCGCGGGCAGCAGAGGAGGTCACCGGAGACGGACGGTCGTTGGCGTCGACGGGCGCTGGGTGGGTGCGGGCGAGCCTCCGGGCCTCTTCGCGGGCGCCGTCGGACGCGCTGACCTGAGGACGATGCTGACGGGCGTGCGGGTGCGGAGGGGAGCTTGGGTGGAGGAGGCGCTCTTGGGAAGAGGACGACGCCGAGGAGCTCGAGGACGGGCGCGGATACGCTGGCAGGGCGGAGCAGCTCTAGCGCCGCAGGGACGAGGCCGCACGGATGCACGAGCGCGGCCTAGCCTCCGGGCTTCTCCGGGAGGCGACGCCGAGCCTCCGGGCTTCTCCGGCGATGGCGAGACGGCGACGACGACGACGACGACGAGGAGAATGAGGATGAGTGGTCCCGCCGGAACGGAACTCCGGTCGCCGCTTAGCCCCACGGTGGGCGCCAAATGACGAGGTATCTTCTCGGCATATGCCACGGGATGGCTTATTTGAGGGGTAGCTACGGCGCGAGCGATGGCGTTCCGGCGGGATTGTGCGCGAGCACGGCAAACAACTCGATGTACCCAGGTTCACGGCCCTCGTGAGGAGGTAAAACCGCTACATCCTGCATCTAATCTGTATATATGGTGGAGTATAGGGTGTTACATCTTCGCTCCTCGAGCTGTATGTGCCGCCGGCTAGAGGAAGCTTGGGCAGCCGGCCACGGGCTGGTACGTGAGTGTGCTGAGTGTGAGTATGAGAGGGAGTGAGAGCTCGATCCCCTTCTAGCTCCTCCCTGGTGCACCTTATATGGGTGGTGCCCAGGGGACAAGGGGCGGCCCACCGGCCAAACTACCACTATTCGGGGGACAAGGGGACAAGGGGTAGCCCGCTTGCACAGTGGCGCACTATACTGCATAGTGTTCGCTATTCGCCAATAGTCTTCTTCCATCTTGCTATTCATCAGCAGTGTACGGGGTGGCTTGCTAGCCACAACTTGGAGGAGCAGCCGGACAGAGAGCGGCCAGCCGGACTCGGGCCGCCAGCCGGAGTCAGGCGGGCGATGGAGGTCGGGTAGCCGGACCCAGGCCGCCAGCCGGAGTCGGGCAGCCAGACTGCTGGATGGCGGGAAGCCGGAGTCGGGAAACCGGAGGTGGCAGCCGGGCTTGCGGCCAGTCGGATGGCGGGCAGCCAGACTAGCTTCTTCTGTTCTCTTGTCGAGTCGTGGACTTCGGTAGCCCGGGGTTCATCCCCACGTCATGCTCCATTTTAGGTTCATAAACTTAAACTGAAGAATTTGCTACTCTCAAAGATGGCCCACATGACATATACATCCTCTATGCTCCCGTTTAGCCACCAAGACAGAGCCTGACACTCCCTTCCTCGCGCTACTTGTTCCAACAGACGGTGGTCTGAAGTGACCGTCATGATCGCTCGCCCGGTTTCTTCTCTGAAATCTTGGCATGTGTACGCCGTGCGGTTCCATCCGCCGCCGAGAACCAGCCCACCATCATCAGCTGTTGTTGCTGGTTCGCCTCCCACGCGTGGCCGCTCCATGTCCAGCACTATACTGTTGCGTGGGCCTGGAGCTGTAGCACATTACATTGCGACGACGTCGAAGAGCGGGTCACCTTTCTTTTCGCCACTCTCCATACAAGACAAGGGAGGTCGACCTTGCCGGTGGCCTTGTGGAGGCAGCACCGGAGCCGCTCGGGGTCTGTGGCTAGCAACCCCACCTCGCCGCTGTCGAGGCATCCGACGCCTCCACGACGGGCGCCAACGTGATCTTCTGCACCGCGTCGCGCACATGTTTGCATCCGCCAGATTAAGTAATAAGGTTCCTACACGTGGTTTCCCTACGTGGTTTCCATCTGTCGATGAGAGTAGCCTGCAATTTCAGTCGGGATCGTCGTATTCACGGTATACCAAACATGTCCACGATTCGATTTAGACCGGGATTCAATATTTCAGGGTGCGAACAACAAAGATTTCGACTTTAGGGTTGGATCGGTCTCATCTCTACGAGTTCAAGTTTAGTGCTTTTTGATTCACAGGATTTGAGAACACACGGGAATGGGAATATTGAAGGAATAGAATGTCATGACACTTGAAATAACCAAAAACGTAGAAATCAGTAGTAGGTGTTGTTTGGTTGCACAACAGGAAAAACGCAGGAAATTTGTATTGAAATTCAGTGCATGTCATAGTTGTCATATATACGTAGGAATTTTTTCAAAAGTTTTAACCTCTTGTTAGTAATTTTATAGGATTGTAGGTTGGAAAGAAATCCATAAATTTATTGGAGAATTCATTCTCTAATGCTCTGTTTGGATGTTTGCATTCGGAGGCTAGACATTATATTGAGTTGAATGTCTATTATCCAGAATATTGATATTGAGAATGAATGTCTATATTTCTGTTTGGATGTGCCAGATATTCGAACCCAAACTAGACATTGAGGTTGAATGTCAAATGTTGTTTGGATGATATAACTGCTGAATTGAGACTTCGATCATTACTGTTATATGTTCGATCATTACTGTTATATGTTCATGTAAAAGTTATATGCAACGGCCAAAACATTCTGGTACTAGCGACAACAAGCAAGTTAAGAACAATACATATCGACAATAATGCCAAATTGTCAAGTGACAATATCCCCGCTTAAAACCTGATGCAACATATAGAACTACTGTCATACTAAGGTTGTCGAAGTTTAGGAGCAATAAACAAGTATTTACCTAGGAAGAAAAATCACATTTCACCAAAATACACAGTAATATACACAATGTATGGATTTACACAAGGTTTCCAAACTGAATTTTGAGCTTTCACATATTATTGGCTGAACGGAAGAAAGACTCAATTTTGAGGTTGACATTCATCTTGAACTCGGCAAATTGCAGATATCAATCAGCACAAAGGAACAATTCCAACTCTTTCTCCACAATTTTCTTTTGTTGGGGCGAGCAGGTGTAGGTGCCTCGGCTGCGGGTCGCCAGAGCTCGAGCTGCAGGGGCACCAGCCGCCGTCCATCAGTCCAATCCGTTCCCAATCTGCACAGGAAAGAGAGCGATGAGAGGGGAGGGAGAGAGAGCAGGATGAGGGGCGCTGGGATAGAGGAGAGGGAGGCGGGAGAGATGACCGGAGAAGAGGGAGACGAGACCAGCTCGGGATTCAGGTGCTGTGCTCCGGCCGCCGGGCTAGCTCCAATCTTTCCCGTCATGCACTGGATAAGAGAGAGATGAGAGGGGATGGAGAGAGCAGATGCGGTCGGGAGAGAGAAACTGCAGGCGGCCTGGAGGGAGGGTGGCGAGGAGGGAGAGACAACAGGCGGCGTGGAGGGAGGGTGGCTGGGTGGTAGGGGGATGACCTGCGCGCCGCCATCCCTGGGTATTGCGCGCGGGGATGGAGAGCAAGAGAGGCGTTGGATGTATCACTGTGTCTGCTCGCGAAGCGTTACACGAGCCTCTCGTTCGCGAATATGAATATCCAGTGATGTCGAGCGAGGGGGTTGGGGATTGGGAAGCGAGGTGTTTAGCCTTCACGCGGACTAGCTAGATATCGAGACCAAAACCCACGGCTGAATGTCACGCGCATCCAAACAGCAATATTCGAGATATTCGGGCCGGACGGACGTGAATATCTAATATCGAGCCTCAATGCAAACATCCAAACGAACCATAAGGAAAAATTATGGATGATGCAGTTCCTTTAAAAATCTTTTTCGAATAAAGAACCCCTTCGAATGAACTTTTTCCTCCATCCATCCATCTCGGCTCAAAACGGCTCGGCTCGCGAGCGTGCACCGTCCGACACGTCGTCACCCTCCGCGCTCATCGAGGCACCTTTTCCCCTAATTATCTACGCCCCACTTGCACTTGTTACTTAACTAACCTAACCAATCGTACATCAACACGACCAAGTGGGGAAAGGAAAAGAGAACTTGCCTGTGGCAAGATGGTTAGGTGGGTGGTTGTACCCCCAGCCCACCAGAGTTCAAACCCCAGGTTTGACGCTGGTGTTTCTCATTTAAGGCGGAATATTCTTCAGTGGGAGGCGACGTTCCCGTCGACAGCGAGGCGCCCGTGGTGACTTCGTCAATCTCAAGACTCGACCCGCCGGCTCAGTCTCTCGGAGGTGCTCATAGGGGTAGGGTGTGCGTGCGTGCGTTCATAGGGGTGAGTGTGTGCGCGTGTATATGAGCGCTTGCGTTGTACTGTGTTTCGCAAAAAAAAAAAAAAAAAGTGGGGAAAGGAAAACGAGAGAGATTAGAGGGACACGTCGTTCCTGTCTCCCTCCCCTGCTCTTCCCACCAATCACTCGGGCACACAGATCTGTCTGATTGCTTCTCCCTCCTCTTATCTCCTTCGCCTTTCTTCCACTCTACTCCTAGTAGTATATCTCTCCTTCGATTCTTTCCACTCCGCAAAGCGAATTCCACGCGATATTTCTTTGCCCCATTCTTCTCTCCGCATGCATTATTATCTTTTCCAAGGACTAATCCACCGCCGCGTGCTTCGGTTTGGGACCTTGGATGCGAGTTCTTGCAGCTCTAGCGGTTGTTTTGGCACGAATTCATTACTGTCCGGGAGCTTCTTGCTTGGAACGTGCAAGAGGGCGACGAGGATATTTGACGAGTTTCTTTCTGGAACAAAGTGAGGTTTCTTGGTGCTGCTCTGCTCCCATGGCGTCGAGGGACTTTCTGGCGTCTTCGGCGGCGGCGGCAAAGGGGCGCCGCCGCCTGAGGAGGGCGGGAGCACGGAGGACGGCGAGTCGGACGAGATCGAGCTCGGCCTGGGCCTCTCCCTCGGCGGCCGCTTCGGCACCGACCGGTCGTCGTCGCCGGACGCCAAGCGGCCGCGCCTGGCGCGCGCCACGTCAGTCGCGTCCGCCTGCTCGGTCTCCCTCGGCGACGGCGGCGACGCCGACCCCTCCCCCGCGTCGCCGCTGCAGCTGCTGCGGACCAGCTCGCTGCCCACGGACACCGAGGAGGAGCGGTGGCGCCGGCGCGAGATGCAGAGCCGACGCCGCCTGGAGGCCCGCCGGAAGATGCTCGGGAGGAGGAGCTCCGTGGGCTCGTCTTCGGTACCGGGGAAGCCCCCCGCCAAAGAGGACGGCGGAGGCGACGCCGTTAACGGGCTACAGCTCAGGAGGTCCACCGGGTCGCAGGGGAGCACCTCTGCAAACCAGCAGGAGCAAGGTATCCTGCTATTTTGTTGTTCAACCTTTTCTTCCTGATGCATCTTCAAATTCCAACTTACTTGTCACGGTGACCAGATTTGGGCAGTACCGGCCTCTGTTTTCGGTTCATGTTGCAACCTGTCACTGAAGCTTGAACTTACTAATTTTGGCTAAGAACATATCCCGAATTGCAAGATGCCACCCGAGATTGTAAATCATGACTTCAAGCCGGGATAAACACTGAGTGGAGTTGTCAATAATAATAAGCTAGAAAATACACAAGTAATGACTCATTACTTGGATAATTGCCTCCTAACAACTCTAGTTGTATTGTGGATATTGGTATACCAAATTGTAGCCCAAAGTGTGCATAGATTTACGAAGACAATTGAGTCCAAAGTGCGCATAGATGTACGAAGACAATTGAGTCCAAAGTGCGCATAGATGTAGGAAGATAATTGGGTTCTGACTCCAATGTGGTCCGTAGTGGCTAAGATCCGATTAGTGAGACTAAGTTAGGGGCATGAATGTTTGTCAGATGCTAAATTCTGTTTGTTTTCATTTGTGGGTGGGCTATTTTGGAACTCGTTTTATCATCTTCATGTTTGGTCGCATCCTCATGTGATAATTTTTTTAATGGTGCGGATGTGTGGCTCGGTTCTCTGTCCGTGAATCTGGTGTGTTTCTACTTTCTTTGTACAATCTGTTACCCCGTGAACAATCTAGCTGCTCAGAGAATATTAGTCTAGTGCTCATGACCACGGGGAATCCTCGAACTAGGGTAATAACATAACACCTTAAAATTTCTAACGGCTATAGGACATACATAAAAGCTGATCCATACAACGGAAAGTGTTATTTGCTCCCGAGCTCCAGTGCTATACAATCAAATTTATACCAATTACCATTTAGAGCATGAACACATGGAGGATGCATAAGTCAAAAGCCTGATAGTTAGTGATATCAAGCACGGATAGTGTAATATGTTATGCATAGGCTCTAGCTTCTTGGCCAGTTCCTATATTATGAATTTGCAGAGTGTTACTTTCGCAATGCTCTAGGGTCCAAATTCCACGAGGACTGCCCTGGTGAGGGCTATCGTGGACCATGCTTGCACACATGCTTTTGAACTCACTTCACTTGAAGAGGTTAACCCTGAGTACTCAACCCACTAGTACCACAAATGAGCCATGCGAGCATCCTCCGAATTAAGTCAGGCGTCCAGCTTTTCCTTTGGTTTCTTGTCTTTCAGTTGGTAGTGGCTCAATTAAGTTTTTCCTTGAATTATTTTGTTCCTTGGCACCCCAGTGTAAAGAAATGGAAGTTTGTAAGTTTGTTTTACTAGACAATGGTAAACTTACATGCAGAATGACTAAGCGGATTGTAGCTGGGTGCTAAGCTATCAGGAAGAGTCCAAATCTGGACTTACCTAAGCAACCTCTAAACACAAGCCAATCATACGGATTGATCCTAATCTTGGTTTTTGCCGTATGCTAATTATCTCGTACCTGGATTCTCTATCCTATATTCTGCAACTAAAAGGCATCTCTCCCTTTCCCTCCATGGCACAAATCAGCATGCCTGTCAGCACTAATCCACTCATCACATGACCTCTTGTTCACCTGCTCTGTTCATGGCAGCCATGTCACCTTGCTAATTCCACTTTTGAATGCTCTGGGTGGGTATATGACCTATCACAACTTGGGAGATAGTGTTGGTATTAAAACTGATGTTTGTACGAGATGGTTAATTAAGTATCTTCTATCAGTACTGTTAATTATGCATCCCCAGTAAGCAGCTTTCCTGCATGGTCTAAAAAAATGCATTCCAGTGTGCAGTTTGTGGAGAATAAATTTGTGTCTTAGTCTCTGCTTGCATCTGCTTATCAAGATAACTCAAATCTTTCCCTTGTGTTCTCAGGTCTTGACAGAAGTGCAGTCAGCCAATCCACTGACGCAAGGAGTTCAACCTCTGAAAATGCCAATCAAAACAACGTGACTCCTTCAACAACAACAGCAGCAGCAGCAGCTGGGAGGCCACCAAGCGGTGCTCTGCCAGAGCAGCCTCCATTGAGGACGCTTGGGTCCCTGACAACAATGAGGACAAGCAGCACCAGCGACATGAGGAAGAGCATGATGGAGGACATGCCGATGGTCTCTTCCAAAGTCGAAGGGCCTAACGGGAAGAAGATCGATGGCTTCCTATACAGGTACAGGAAAGGTGGCGAAGGCATCAGGATAGTCTGTGTCTGCCATGGTAGCTTCCTCACCCCTGCAGAGTTTGTGAAGCACGCTGGTGGGGGCGACGTCTCGAATCCTCTTAGGCATATTGTCGTCAGCCCCTCACCGTCGGCATTCTTGTGATTCAAAACTGTAACTTGAGAAGGATTATTCTTGATGTTCTTACATTACATATTGTGCGTTGTAACTTGATACACCAACCTGTTTCAGTGTTTACTTGAGTTGAGCGGAACACACGGGGTCTCATTTTACTACAAATTGGGAGAACAGGAGTTGAAGGGGATTATCATCTTCATGTTGTTTGTTTGAACTGCTATGTTCTGGACAAGCGGTCGATGGCAACTGGTCAATGCATATGTTATTACCATCATTCAATTATAAGTTATCAGCACTACTGTCCAACGTAGGGTTGGCCTTTGCTAAGCTTCGCCAGAAGCTGATAGCCTTTTGCTCTGATTCGTGTAGTTTGTCCATTGATAACTAGACTAGTACGTGTACAGAACAGAGCACAACACCATAACATCTTGTGGGGAAACAGCAGGTAGACAAGCCTAGTTAGCACGTAAAAGGAACACGCAGATCTCGAAAGATTTTGTGCAAAATCAATAGTATCTTGCACGTAGACTACAAATGTGTTGGCACGAACCTGTTATGCACTACAATAAATCGATAAAGTGGTGCTAGGACAAAATTATGGAAATATCCTCAGAGTTCAACACAGCTAAGCCGTTGCAACTTTCTTCCTGCCAGTTTTTGATTTCTTGCTTTGCTTTTTCTGCTTCTTGTATTCCTTGTACATGTTTATGGATGACAAGGTATGGTTCAACTCGGTCCTCAACCTCTCATTCTCTGAAATGCCTCTCAATACCGCAAAATGACTTTGCAACTTCTCTTTGATTTCATCTTCACCCACCGGGCAATCTGCCTTCTGAAGCACATCCGCGCTTAGAGCGACAAACTCCTTACTGCGCCGTTTCCTTTTGCACTTCAGCGTCAACACCTTGCTGGCTGGTTTTGACAGTTCCCATCCCATTGACAAGTCTTTGTACGCTTCCACAGGATTTGCACTAGAAAGTTGAACTGGATTCTGGGTAGCGTTCAGATTCGCCATGCTCAAGACATTTGAAGCCATTCCAGAAACAGATGGGTCATAATGCTTCTGCAGAAGGCTAAGCTCCCAAAGCACTGTAGCTAGTGCACCGCTCAGATAAGGATCTTTAGCCTCTGGGTCATATTTCTAAACAAAAGAACAGAATTGAGATAATAATCAGATAAATGCATACTGTGCATGATGCAATACATAAAAGAAGGGAAGGGCTTATACCGCAACTAAGCTGGACAGGGAACCGCCACCAGCATCATTTTCCAACATGTTTCGGCACTTTGTATTCTTCTGAAGGAGATGCTTCAGCGTGATCAAGGCTGAAACATCAGACACATGCAAATCATTATGCCTGTAAGGCAAACGGAAACTTGAACGCTCGACCTCAAGTGCTTTTTCTTTCTTTCTTTTTTCTTTCTTTCTTTCTTCTTTCTTTCTTTCTTTCTTTCTTTCAATATGACCCCAAGTGCTTTTAACACCCCAAGTGCTTGTAACAACCACGCAAGAAGAAATTACTTTACATATCGGCCTAATAGTTTAGGAATGATTTACTCATATTGTGATGCATATTTGTATGGATCCTAGGAAGCAACCTAAGATGATCACCTGTAGCCAGAGTAACGTGCTTATGGGTCATTTACTAATTTATTATGAATTGTCCCATGAGTTCTGCTACGCAAGATTGACTCGGCAGATGGATCACTGCCAAGTAGCAAAAAAATCAGACGGGGTAATGATATATCCAAACCTGCTATTGCTTCTGCGGAGCCAAATGACAGAGCAAATGTGGCCAGGCGTTTAATGAAAGCAGCTGCTCTTAGCATATCCTGCTGCTTGCCTTCCCACAGAAGTGTCTTCAGAGCATCGGCCAAAACCTCACCATGATCTCTGGATGCAATGGGTCAGGTCAGTGTTTCTCATGGTATGGACAGATTAGCTATTACTATGCTTAATATACCGATTAAAAGCCAAAAAAAAATTGAACACATTATCACGGAATGGATGAAGCAAGGAAACAACTCCCAGTATGAATAGTGTCCAAACCTGTCAGGTCGATACTCCAGTATAAGGTTATAAAGCTGCACAAAGAAGTCCTGCAGGTCTACGTTCAAAGCCTCAAGATTGCTCCTCCAGACTTTAAAGGCTACTATGCAGCATTGCAGACGTTCTGACACAGAGAGTGTATTATCTGGCAGAACTTCACCTTGGTCTGTATACCCAGAAAGCTTCTTAAGGCAAGCGATAAGTTCACTCATGAAATCCAAATCAATTAAATGTGAGAATTTTCCTAAGCCCTCCAAGCATGGAGCAAGTAAAGGGTGCGAGCCACCAGGAAAGACACTAGTGGCCTTGTACCTGGAATCATTGACATGACAATATCATCATCATCAGGAATGCAACAATATGCTATAAGAAAAGCAACAATTCAGAACATATAATAACAGATACAAATCCTTTCTACTCATAAACTCAGATACACAATGCACAGACCTTGAAGTGTTCATGCTATGCTTCAAAATTCGAAAATAGGTCTCAAAAAGAGCCGCAAGTGTTTCCCTTTGTATCATTTTTTTCTCCTTTGAATCAAGAGTAAAGGAAACAGCTCTAAGATCTGCACGAACCTGCAAAAGTATAACCTCATAAGAATTCAAGGACATGTTACAAGAGAGTACACAACATCTGATGTTACCTCTTGTCTGGCCTTAGAAAGCAATTCCTTTTTTATTTTCTTCTTCTCACTCGGTTTTGTGACATCCCGATTCTGAAATCGTTTGTTCTTCTTTGGTTTCAGTTTTTCTTCCTTGCTCTCATCTTTTCCAAGGTCTTCATCAAACTTCAAAGACAAACAGACCTACAGAAAAATGTGGCCATAGTTAGCAAGGGATTGATACTCGACCAAGAATCTTCACATATCAATTGCATGCCAGCAGCTGAACGCTAACCGTTCCATTTCAGCACATTCATACCTCAATGCTATCAGGATGGAGCTGGCAATCATGGAGCTTGACATGAGCTGCTATCAATCTTACTGCTTCAATGGTTGCCTCACCACGATGTTTTCCTTCATTTCTAAATAGAGATCTTATTGCCTCACAACATAGTTTCCTACAAGTTAGCGGGAGATAGGTGCAAGTTTGGTTAATGCAGCACTGTACGAGATGCACTACTATGCTCCAATTGACTTGAAAACTACTCCTAATACTCCCTCCGTTTTTATTTACTTCGCCTTCTGTGTTTTTTCATAGTCAAACTTTTAAAAGTTTGACCAATTATATACGAAAAATATCAACATATATAACATTAAATGTATGTAATATACTAACATGAAAATATATTTTATGATGAATCTAATAATACTAAATTTATATTGTAGATGTTGATATTTTTTCCTATATATTTGGTCAAATTTCACAAAGTTTGATTTTGACTAAACCCAGAACGCAATGTAATTGTGAACAGAGAGAGTACAGATGAACGGATAAATTTACTAACCCTTATTAGAAAAAAATATATACTCATCAAATTAGTTTAGACACATGATAGTTTTCTCTACGGTTTTCAATTCAAAGTGATTAAATTGCAAACGAAACTTGGTTGACTAGGAGATAAACCCCCCTCTTTTATGTTCAATGCAGCAATGGTTTTCATGAATTACCCACAAGTATAGATAACAGTTGGAACACTGGCGACTATGGGGCCACGTTCCCTGGCAACTCAAGAGCATCAGAAAAGTTGTTATCACCACCCTACATGGGAGACAGGTGCCTTACCGACTGCACTATACCCCCGATATTTACTGATATTGCTGTAAATTGGTACATAAAAATGTATAAACATGGGGGCATCTAAGAATTACTTGTGTAGACTATATCTCATTCACTGGTGTGCTATAAGCCTATAACCTTGTGTATAACTAAATATTTACTTGTCCATACTTACCATCTGATGAACTTATCAAATGATCTAAATGGAATTAGAGGTTGACTCTATCTATACTGGGCTCCATTCCCCTATACATACACGGTGGGAATGGGGATTTATCTGCGGAACGAAAGTTGCACTCAATAGCTAAATGCAGATGGGAATTTTGGAAGTAATCCGCCATGTGTACTAACCCGGATGGCAACGCTATAACTTATATGGAAGTCAACGACATGACTGACTCATTGTGGCATTAACAGGTAGAAAATGGTTGGCATAAATACATTAAGTAAATAAACATAAAGTATATACCTGGCTACATCATTCGAGGAGCTTAAATTTTTTACCACACTAGCCAGTAGGCTTTCACGGAAGTTAAAGTGCGGAGCAGCATCTAATAAACTACACAAGCAACGAACAGCCACAAGATAAAAATAGGGTTTCTTCTCCAATGATATCAGTTTCTGTAGGTATGCCTGAAAGTACACAGAAAAGGTATAGAAAACGAATTTCAGCAATAAAAACATCTAGAAATATCTTTGAACATCAATCGAAAGATGTAGCACCAGTGACAAATAAGTAAAGTGTGAAAAAAGTCAAAGCAAATGATGAGCCCCGAAAACATTATTGATTATTCATAATCACATCACTAAGTATGAAGGATAAGAAGCAGGATTCAGAATAAAACCTTGTAGGAGCGAATAAGCGTGTATTCATAATATCTCGTCTTCTTCACTTCTTTTGAAACTTCTACTGCAAGCTCTTTTTTGGTCAGCTGCCTGATCCGATAACTGGAGAAGAAGATGAAGACACATATAATATAAGTAACTTCGGAACATTGTAGCAGTGGTGATAGGAAAAATGAACTGTCACGTACCTGGGAATTATGTCCCTAAACACAGCAAGCAAGGACATTATACCAAGTTTAACAACCTTCTGGTCCATGTCGTTGCATATAATTAACAAATCATTCAGTGATCTAATGTTTGACTCTGGATCTTCAAGCAAGGCCATTCCTAGTTCAGCAAGCTGGGCCTTCTTTTTCTCAAACAATTCATCAGCTGAAAGTTCTTCTTTCACCTCATCCTGCAAATCATAGTATATAATAAAATCAGAAAACATTCACTATTTGCAGAATAAAATGTTGCAATTTTGCATACGATAGAAAAGGTGAAAATATGGCCAAGGGAGCTGAATGCTTCCATTCTAATTGATCTGACAAACAGTTTTTATGTCTACTTTTGCTTTCATTGTCATTATTCTGGTATATAGGCTCTATAACAAATATCCATATTCGCATCTATATTCTATGTTGAATAGCTGATGCTGCATTTAATCATTTTCATTTGGCTCGACATCTCTCACTTATCACATTCTAGCATTCAGTTTGTTATGTCAAAACAAGTCACTGAGTCATCAAATAATCACACTATCAGCTATGATACTGTTACTTCAGCTATTCCGCCATATGATAACAATGTCTAAGATACTTAGATATTTACAATCAAACATGACCAGGTAATTTGCATTCATGATATTAAGCAGCTTGAAATTAAGAAAAAAGGTTTATCAATGTCCTGCCAACAGTAACATGGTAGTAAATCACATGAAAGGTTGCTTGGAAAATAAACTTCAGAGTGTGCAACAAGTACAGAGGTAGTACCAACACTACTGAGTGCAGATTTTCCTTGGGAGCTTCAGTTGGAGATTGCACATTCTGCAGTTTAATATCTTCCTTTTTGTTGGATCTTCCCTTCCGATCTTTTTGGGAACTTTGGGAGGCATCAGCAAATTTGTCTTCAGGTCTAGATTCAACACCAATAGTTTTGTCTCCAGACCTTGCTTTCTTGGCTGCACGTCACAGCATGAAAGTTACAGAGTAGGGTAAATAATACCGATAATTCATGACCACAAGCATATTAAAACTTATATGGCAATGTTTGTCCTGTTTCCAGAGAATATCTTGATGCTTTTAACTAAATTCACAGACCAAGAACAACTGAACAAGCCATCGGTGGTACTGTACATTCTTAGGTAACTCATTCTTTTCTTACTCGGGTTATATAGGTTGTTCCAAGCATCAACATTAGTTTGTGCCTACCGACCAACAATCAAACTTAGTAAATACTCAGACCCAAAAAGATTTGCGACTACTCATTTGGTAATATAGAGCATATGCGATGTGGTTATCGAGCCTTGTGCAACTAACAAGTACTCCTACACTGGGTACATGTTTCTACTAACTCAATCGGCTCTCCTCATTCAGAATCTCCAAATGAAATAGAGCAGAGTCTCACGCATGTGTTTTACCTGTTCTGAAGACCAGGTCCCCATCCAGTGTCTTGACAGGGAGCGCGTCGACGCGGTCCACCTCGAGACCGTCGTCCTTCCTGGGATTGAGGGCTTGGGCCGCCCTCCTCTTGCGCTCGCGCTCCTCGTAGAGGAGCTCGACCTTGTCATCGTCGTGGTCGGCGACCCTGGTGACGAACTTTTCGATGGCCTTGCTGTCCAGCCCGGTGATCAGGTGGAGGTGCTTCTCGTTCTTGGCGACGAAATCGACATCCTCGTCAGAGATGACGATGTCGTCGTCGTCGACATCCGGCGGCAGCGGCGGCGCGAGGATGACCTTGTTCTTCTTGCTGCTTTTCCCCATGGAAAACGACGCTGCACTGGGCTGTTCCGCGGCCGAATCTAGCCTCTTCGAGTTTCACCGTCGAGGGAGGAGAGCGGCTAGCCGGGGAGGAGGTCCGGGACGACGGCGGCGGTGGGACAAGGGTTTATGGCTTTGTTGTGGGGGGCGGGGCTGTGGGCTGGTGGGAGACGATGGGAGCGTTGTGAGAGGAGGACAGAAGTCTTGACTGTGCGCTCTGTGGCGGCTGGATCGGGGCAAACCCTAGCTGCCGCGTACCGCGGAGCGCTCCGCGTACCCCCAGCGGCTTATGGGCCAGGCCCACTTACTACACACGCGGCTGAAGGGAGAGAAAGCGGCAACGACATGAGCACGCGGCGGCGCTACGCTGACCGGCGATGTACCGCGCACGGCGTTTCGGCAAGCTGAGAAGAAGTACAAGCTCTACAAGCCGCCCAGCACCAAGGGCAGGGGCAGGTCCGTCTCTCTCTCCTTCCCCACCTCCCATCTCTACGCCGAAACCCCTGAACCCTGACCTCCGAGCGCTGCAGGAAGAAGCCAATCGGCGGCGGTGGCGGCGGCAGTGGAGATCTCTCCGAGGTGGTGGACTTCCGCGTGCTGCTTGCCGACGGCGTCGAGCTGCCCGCCGGGATCGAGAGTTGCGACTGCGCCGGATTTGACCTGCCCGTGTTCCGCTTCTTGGATCGGCGGGGTAACTTGTTTGAGAGCTCTTCCTACCTGTAGCGGATGATTCTGTGAAGAGTAGCTAGATAGGATTCCCTTCAACTTGGAATGTTCGGTCTCTTGACATGGTGCCCTCTGCGGATGATTCTAGGACTTTTTATTCCTGTTTCTAGTATTGGATCGTGAAGCTGCTGCTTAATTAGCCTCTTCTTGATTCAAGTTGATTTTTCACCAAATTTTCTATTATTTCTTTATAGCTACGGAGCCCTCAGGTTCCCCTCTAGTAATATACATGCTATATATGCCGCACCTGAATTATTATGTCAGTAGGTTCTGAAATCTTAGCTAATTTTGTACTAGATAAGCATTACAGCACGCGATGCACTTTTTATTGTTCATATTACCCCCATACAGCCATACTCATCAATCATGATGTTATTACACTTACACTTACTGATGTCCTTGTCATTTTAATTTGTAGGATTGTATTTCATTCCAGGTGCTCTTTCTTCCGAGGAACAATGCTATTGGATTAGGGAAAGCTTGAAAACATTTCCACAACCTCCTAATAGAACTAACTTGGCTGCTCTCTATGGTCCAATTTTCAATTTGCTCACTGCTGCTAAAGACCAAAAGATTTTGCTTGAGCTGCCTAGTTCTGAAGGCCATGAAAGAAATGAACGGAATGACAGTGGAGAAGAAACACATTCCATTAACTTCAAATTTGTTGAACTGTCAGAGATTGAAAAGGGCGAACACGTAGGTCAACCGCAGCAACTACTCTTGTTCGCAAGCTCCGATGTAGCATATCTTTCTACGGTTTCAGGATTCTAAATTTATGTGTCCCGGGTCATTTGTTGTTGTGCTCTGCTGGGTATCATACCCAAATACAGAATGCTATAGGCGTACAACATGGCCTACTCATCCAAGAACGAGGTTCAAGTTGAAATGTTTGAGAAGTCCAATAAGCGGAAGAAGTTGTAGTCTATAGGGGGATGCTTTCACCGTGCTGAATGTTTTAGTTTTTGTTGCCGTTTCTTTTAGATTGTAAAAGTCCTTTTCTGTATTGAGGAACTTTTGACCCCTGACACTGAATAAATTTGCCGGGCTTTTGATGCACTTGCAGATCGAGAATGTAAAAGTATAGCACATGTAGTGCACTGACTTTTTCCCGCTTTTTTTTCTAGCTGTTGCATATGTGCCAGCCTGAAATCAAAAAATGTCAGCAAACACACACAGTCCGTAGGTGTAGTCATTTGTTATTGCCATGGTTTATCTGAAAGAGAAGCACGTGAGCATTCATTAATTTTCGGGTTTTTTATTAAATCAAATTGTTCACTTACCTTTTCAAACGGGGTTTTTCAAAATCGTTTCAAAACTAGATTCGATTCACCCAGTGGTTTCCAGTTCTGTTCACCGGGTTTCAAAAGGTTGTTTCAAAACTACATTCTGATCTTACAGTTTTTTTTAAAATCGTTCAAAACAAGATTATGTTTAATTGGATTTTCAAACTCCGTAGAACATACATTTCGTTCCCTAGTTTTCAAAAATCGTTCTAGAATTTGGTCAACTGGGTTTTCAAACTGCGGGGTTTTCAAAAATCGTTCGAGACCAAATTCTGTTCAACTGGTTTTTTAAAACCAGATTATGTTCAAAGCACACATTACGTTCACCGATTTTTCCAAATTGTTTAAACCAAAATTTCGTTCAAAATAGTTTTCGTTCAAATACCTATTTTTGTTCACTTTTTGAAAATGGTTCAAAAATAATTTCCGTTCACAGACTTTTTCTGTTCGCCTTTTAAAATCTTAAAATCGTTCAAAAATAATTTCCGTTCAAATACCTATTTTGTTCACTTTTTTGACAATCGTTCAAAAATAATTCCGTTCACAGACTTTTTGTTCGCCTTTTAAAATCGTTCAAAAATAGTTTTCGTTCAAATACCTTTTTTGTTCACTTTTTGAAAATCGTTCAAAAATAATTTCCGTTCACAGACATTTTCTGTTCGCCTTTTAAAATCGTTCAAAAATAATTTCCATTCAAATACCTATTTTGTTCACTTTTTAAAAATCGTTAAAAAATAATGTCCGTTCACATACTTTTTCTTTTTTTTACGCAAAAAACAGTAGGGGAAAATCCCCTACTGTCTCATTTTCCATTTTATATAAAACAGGTTACAAGAAAGTGTTTATGGCGTCAAAAATTACAAGGTGCCAACCCATTGTGACATCCCTTCCTTTAAACAAGGCTTAGCTCTATGCATTACAAGATGAAAGTTTTCCTTAAAGAATCTCTTGCATTCTAGTTGAACAGCTGCTTCTTCATCAAAGATGATCTTGTTGCGGTGGTTCCATATAGCCCAGCAGCCCACAATGAGGACCTCCATGAAGCATTTGATTTTGTATCTAGTTTTTCCATCGTTGAGGAGGTCCATAAGGATCAAATCAGTTCGCCTTTTAAAATCGTTCAAAAATACTTTCCGTTCAAATACCTATTTTTGTGCACTTTTTGAATCAAAAATAATTTCCGTTTACACACTTTTTCTGTTCACCTTTTTAAATCGTTCAAAATAATTTCCGTTCAAATACCTATTTTGTTCACTTTTTTGAAAATCGTCCAAAAATAATTCCGTTCACAGAATTTTTCCGTTCGCCTTTTAAAATTGTTCAAAAATAGTTTCCGTTCAAATACCTTTTTTTACTTTTTGAAAATCGTTCAAAAATAATTTCAGTTCATAGACTTTTTCTGTTCGCCTTTTAAAATCGCTCAAAAATAATTTCCGTTCAAATATCTTTTTTGTTCACTTTTTTGAAAATGGTTCAAAAATAATTTCCTATCACAGACTTTTCTGTTCACCTTTTAAAATCGTTCAAAAATAGTTTCCGTTCAAATACCTATTTTTTGTTCACTTTTTGAAAATAGTTGAAAAATAATTTCCGTTCACAAACTTTTTCTGTTCGTCTTTTAAAATCATTCAAAAATAATTTCCGTTCAAATACCTATTTTGTTCACTTTTTTGAAAATGATAATTTCCGTTCACAGACTTTTTCTGTTCACCTTTTAAATCGTTCAAAAATAGATTCCGTTCAAATACCTTTTTTGTTCACTTTTTGAAAATCGTTCATAAATAATTTCCGTTCACAGACTTTTTTTTTGCTTCGGTTTATATCATGCACGAAACAGAAAAGCATGCATGAAACAGCAGAACATCCACATTTTTTGTATTCTTTTCCAAATCAATTTGAATGTAATCTAAAAAATATACTCCATGTATATGCTTTTTTAAATGTGAAGGTACACTGTTGCTTCTTTCCAGGATTTTCCAAATAAACGATGCAGAGAAACAGTCAAACCAAAAACAAAGCACGCGGAACAGTTTTAAAATACAAGTAGCACGAACTTGTCAAACAAAAGCGAGCGAAACAGTCAAAAAAAAACAAACGAGACAACCAGTCGAACCCACGCGAGTAAAAAAAAAAGGCCAAAAGGAGCTCCAGCAGCCGAAACTGGGCCAGGAAACGCGGCCCATTATCCTCAGGCAGGTGCGCGGAGCGTGGTTCGCTCCGCGTAACGCGTAGAGTAGGTGCTCCCCTGGATCGGCGGATCGGGGTCTGGCCTAGCTAGGGTTTGCACTTTGCGCCTTGGGAAGTTTGGGCTGGGCCATTTTTTTGCGCTACAGGAAGTATGGGCTGCAGGAAGTTTTGTTGGGCTGCCATGAACAACACGTACGTACTCGGCTATATTTAGCGTTGATTTTCTCGTGTACCCCGATAGAACGTGACCATTCTCAAAAAAAAAAAGATAGAACGTGACCATTCACGCGCGTAAGTTCCCCTAATATAAAAAAAAGACAATTCACGCGCGTAAGTTTTTTATGAGGTAACTAACGCGGCGTATGTTTACATCCCAAGTCACGCGTACGTACCTTAAGGACTAGCTCGACAGACCCCGCGTGTCTCGTCTCTCCCTCCTCTCTCGAGAAGAAGGAAGCAGGCGGTTCCTACCCATCCTTGGACGCCGACAAGCCGGTGATCTCCACCCCCTTCGTCCGCTGCTCCGGCGGCTGGAGGAGGGGGGTGGGATCCCGTTTCTCTCCCGTGTGATCCTTAGGTTTAGGGTCTCGTCTTCGTTTAGTAGCATCAATTTGGTGAGGATGGTGCTGCGTCGAATAATTTGGCTTCGGTCTCTCCCTCACCACGGCGTCCTTTCCGGCAGCGTCGTTGAGCCGATGGTCCCGTCTGGTCCTGGTACAAGGTTGGTGGCCCGAGGGCGGCGGATTTGGCGTTCTTCCCGGCCCGGCAACGGTTGTGGGATTCGTCCGATTTGGATCTTGGTCAGCGTGGGGAAAATCCCCGATCGACTCGCCACGTCGTCAAGTGCCTATTTCTACAGGTCTGGTCTTCGATTCACAACGCCTTCAAGGCTATGGCGCTGGCCCTGATTTGGGTTTGCTGGTTCTTCGTCTTGTCCTCCGGTGTGCGTCACGACGATGCTGGCGGAAGATGGCGGTTTCCGATTTGGTGGTTTGCAGGAACCTAGAGGGACCTATTTGTAATATTTATTTTATTTGGGGTTCTTTTGCAAAGTTTCCTGGACATCTGTCAGTCCCGGTCTTTCTAGATGTAACCGCATGGTGTAATCTGTTCTACTCTTTGTTAATACTAGTGAACGTGCACGTGCAACGCACGTCTATATTTTTAAAAACAAAAATTCTTGTAATTTTTTTAGTTTAAATGAGTTTTAAGACATCTGTATGTTTATATGTATAAATCCATGGAAATAGAAAAACTCTGGCGGGAATATGTTTAGGTCAATTGCTCATTTTTGAATGGAAAGAAGAAAACATTTAATACCCTTTACATAGGTTCTGATTTTTTACCGAGTCTCACAACCAACGTCTACAAATATGTGAGGCAGCCCGTCAATTACCACATCTTATCGTGTTCTCTGTGATCCACGTCCATGTACACAATAATATGTGTTAATTAGATAAACAATGCCAAATATAGCAATGGGATTTTTCTCACTACTCTGCAAGACACTGAATGACTATTGGCGGACAATAACAACGGAAGAACCGGTTGTTAAAACAAATAGAACAACCATACCAATTCTAAATGTTCATCTAAATTGTCAAAATTACAGAGATACATGATGTGGTGCGAATATGTGTTATGTAAGTGTAAATGCATGCTAAATTAGTCAGTGCATACCATATCATAAAATGTGTCGACATTTGACTGGTTCTTCCCTTTTAATTCTTCATAACATTGGGGAAAGAGATAAAAATGATTAAGTCAAGTATGAACAACCACATCGTATGGCAGATTATAAGGACAAAGCACAACAAAGCACATCCTTCAGTGTTAACCCTGTAAGATTCAACTGGTATATTTGTCACGGCCATGCAAAAACTTCAGAGACTTGCATAGTCTTTTTCAGACATACAGTATCTCCTGAACGTAATGCTAAATTCTTCAGACAAAGAACAATGAGAGGAGGTACATACTTCAGACAAACAAGACACGCACATCTCTTTGGACTAAACTCTCCCCATGTACCAACAGTCCAACACCAGCAAAGCTGTAGCAAGTAATATAATGTGAAAATCAACTGCCTAAGCACCCCCGCTTGGGAAGTAGGTATCTTCACGACAAAAACTGCTGAAAGGAAAACACCAGTTAAATCAGTGTTTGACAAAAGAACCTCGCTCAACTGCGAGCGCGTCATACGACAGGTCCAGGATTAGCGCCGCACCAAGCTCGTCTTTGTTGGCGGCAAAGAACAGCAGCATGTACATCCATACCGGATTCCCCTCTGTCCACTCGTCGGCCGCCAAGCGTTCCCCGCCGCCGTCGTCGTCGTCGCGGAGGTCTATGTCAATGGAGGAGGTGTCGTTCAACGCTGGCCTCGTTCAGAGCGCAAATCCACGGCGACGCACAAGCAAAACACGGCCATGCCGTGCGCCTTCACGTTACACGCGAGGTTCCACCGCGCGCCACCGTGCCGGTCCCAGCCAAGGACATGCCCGTCTGACCCGTCGGCTCGGCTCTCCGCCGCGAGGATGGCGTTCCAAGACACGACGTCGTGGGCAACGAGGACAGCCAGGAGGGAGTTAGTCGATCCGTCACTGCCGGCCTTGCCTTTCTCCCACGCCTTAACGCGGCCGTCGGCGGAGGACGCGGCTGTCCTGGTGCGCCGAGAAGACCCGGCCGCCCGCCGCCGCCAGCGCCTTGACGGATCCCTCGCCGCCGCCGCCGCCGAAGCACGCGAAGACGCGGGGCTCGCCGGCAGGTGGGGTACGGCGCTAGTCGGGAATCCTGGAGCAGTTGTGGAGGTTCCCGGCGTCGTTCATGTTCCTGTCGTACTACGATTTGCAGGAATCGCTCGTCGTCCATCACCCAGTACACGCAACCGTTGGATAAGAAGTTGTCCGTCCTCGCTCCTCGTGACCCAGAGGCGGTGCGAGTGCGTGCGGGGTAGTGACATGCTGCCTCGCGTTGTGGACGGCCGGTGACAGACCAAAGGCGGATCGAGCGCGAGCGGGGCGGCGGCGTGCTAGCGTTGGCCGACGGCGGGCTGGGGACAGACGCAGCGGTGGCGTGCTCGTGTTGGGGAGGGCGGCGGGGGGACAGACCGGGCTCGAGCGCTCGCGGGGCGGCGGCGTGCTCGTGTTGGGGACGGCGGCGGGGGACGCAGCGGCGCCGAGCTCACGTTGGGGACGGCGGCGGTCGTTCCGTGTTTGTTTTTTAGGCGGTGGCAATCCTCGTAATTATCAGGAAACCGAAAAGGTGTGTTGAGTTGTCAAATGAGTGGCAATTTAGTAGTATTATGTGATTTGGTGGGAGGGTAAAACGGGAAAAATCAGACATTGTTGAGTTGTCAAACATTGGGATGATCTGGGCTGTTTGATCGGATATTGAACGGTCTAGATTTAAAGTATCCCAACAAGTTTGCTCTTTTAATAGTAGTATAGATAATGGGTGTGGTTCTTTAAAAAAAAAAGTCACGCGTACGTACCGACTCACTGCTCTATATGTCGCTCTTTGCGAGCGTTAAAGCATCTGTGGGGCAAAGGAATTCGGTAGTTTGACACACAAGGTCAGAAAGCTTCGTGAGCGGCTAGATCGTCTGCGGTGTCGTTCCATCGGTAGGGGGCCGGGCGAAGAGGAGAAGGCTATAACAAATCAATTGCATACGGTACTCCAGCAAGAGGAAATTTGGATGAGACAAAGATCCAGAGTTCAGTGCCTGTGAGAGGGTGACAGGAACACTGCATATTTCCACTCCCAAGCAGTGCACCGAAAACGTATGAATAAAGTAGAGGGGCTGGTCCAAGCTGATGGCACGATTTGTGGGAACTCACAGGAGGACCAAGCAGAAGTTCATAGTTTTTATCAGGGTTTATACACCTCCCAGGGTTTTAGGGAGATGAATGAACTGCTTGATGTAGTACCAACTCGGGTGTCGGAGGAGATGAATATTGAGCTTGTCAAGCCATACAATGAGGAGGAAGTTAAGCATGCTCTATTTCAGATGGCTCCTTCCAAGGCTCCGGGGGTGGATGGTTTCATAGCAGGGTTCTATCAGCGGCACTGGAACCTGTTGCGTGAAGATATTGTACCAGCGGTGCTGGATTTTTTGAATGGTGGTGAATTGCCTACGGGATTAAATGATACGTCTATTATTCTTATCCCAAAGGTAAAATTCCCACGACATATCTCTTAGTACAGACCTATCTCGCTCTGCTCGGTGATTTATAAAATTGATGCGAAAGCTATTGCAAACAGAGTGAGAATATGCCTAGATGATATAATCGGTGAAGAACAAAGTGTTTTTGTTCCTGACGTCTAATTACTGATTATGTCCTAATTGCACATGAGAGTGTGCATACTATGAGGAGATGCAAAAGGGCAAGAATGCACTGTGTGCTGTGAAACTAGACATGATAAAGGCCTATGATCGAGTGGAATGGCATTATCTGGAATCTGTCATGTTAAAGCTAGGTTTCAACATGAGTTTTGTTAGACTTGTGATGAAATGTGTAAACTCTGTCAGATTCTCAGTTAAGATCAATGGAGAGTTTCTACCTTTCTTCTCACCAACCAGGGGATTAAGACAAGGAGATCCTATATCGCCTTATCTCTTTCTTATGTGTGGAGAAGGATTCACCTCTTTGCTAAATCACTTCGGTGGAAGGAATGTGGACAAAGGCATTAGGGTGAGTTTTCGATCACCCTGGATAAATCACTTGCTCATTGCGGATGATAGTTTAATTTTTATAAGTGCAAAAGGGCAGAGTGCTAGTAGACTTAATTAGATTTTAGGGATATTTGAGGAGTGCTCGGGGCAGGCTGTGAATAAAGAGAAAAGTTCAATCTTTTTCAGCCTGAACACCGCTGATCCTATTTGTCATGAACTGAAGCAAACCCTGGGCACAGCTATGGAAGCTTTCAGCGAG
Source organism: Poa pratensis (assembly GCA_947311845.1). NCBI lineage: Eukaryota > Viridiplantae > Streptophyta > Magnoliopsida > Poales > Poaceae > Poa > Poa pratensis. Next base: position 90,286,545 of record CAMZMU010000041.1, read on the forward strand.
ATATATTTGGGTTTGCCTACAGCAGTGGGACGAATCATGAGTGGAATGGGTCTGAAAGGATCCGTAGCAAAATGTAGAATGGGTCTAAAAGGATGGTTTCTTGCGCTGGAAAAGAAGTCTTTATTAAATCAGTGATCCAGGCGATTCCGACTTTCAATATGAGCTGTTTCAAATTCACCAAAAGATTGTGTAAAAGTTTGGTATCTTTGATGGCCAAATACTGGTGGAGCGGCTCTCTGGACCGTAATTGTATGCACTGGTTGGCCTGGGCAAATTGATATCGCCAAAGAACAAGGGTGGAAGGGGATTCCGAGATTTGAAATATTTAATCTAGCTTTATTGGGAAAGCATGGCTGGCGGTTGATGCATGTAAAATGCATACATGAACTTTGCACTATATCACACATATTCCAATCATATTTGCATCATATAAGGGTTATATTACTGTTATTTAATGATTTTAGGAAATAAATCAATTGTTTCCTATTTTTATGGAATTAACCCTGCGCAGGCAGAAAAACCCTATTTCTTTCCTTTTATGTTTCAGGGACCCAAACGTCGTCCAAAAATTATGGAAAAATACAGGCGTCAGTATTTTGGAAGGAGGAAGACCTCGGAGCGAAGGAAGCAAGCAAACGGAGGCCAGAAGGCAGAAAAGGGGTGGCCCACGTGGCCAGGTACTGTGGCCGCGTGGGGCCCACTCATTTGGCCCTCGTGGCTCCGCTGCCATCGATCTTTCGTCCACCGACTCCGTCTTGACCTAAAAACGCCTATAAAAAAGGTCCCCTGGCGTTTCGCGAAGGGAGCGCCGCACAAACACAGAAACACCGAAACGGAGATCAGGGGCTGCAGATTGGAGGGGGAAAGCTCCGGCGGGGCGCTGCCGGTGTGGTCTCCATCCTCTCCATCGACTTCTCTACCGTCTCCATGATGAAGAGGGAGTAGTCCACCTCTGGACTATGGGTTTGTGAAAGTAACTTATGTATCTCTCCTCTCTTGAGCTTCACTAATTAGTATCGTATGAGCTGCTGAACATGATTACGGTCATATTTGTAATACCTATGTGGTGGATCTTTCTATGAGTTAATATATGTTTGAGATTGCAATGTTTGTTTCAGTTATGAGTATAGATGCATATTATGTACCCCGTTCTTGTCTACTTGTTATGATTAAGCATGTTTATGAGAGCGTGTGTGTGGGAACGTGTGCATTAGTTGGAGTAACGGGGAGTGGTGAGTGCGGTAAGCTGACAACTTAATATTGCGATCCACTTGGGTGTTTACCTTACTTTGTTACCTACAAAAATACCATGCTGCAAGGGTTGAGGGTGATCAAGCTTCTTCCTGTGACTAGATCCAACATGTTCTTATTTTCACTTCATGTCATGAAACTTATTGCTATACTCTGAGTCATCTTAATTACTGAGGTGTTATGATTTGGTTCGCATCTTGGTGGAGTATAAGAGAGACTAATAACCAAAATGTCTCTATGTTAGGACGTGATGCCCATATATCTAAGTAACTTGTTATCAAACTTTGTGTTGCAATCTCATATGTTAACTATGTGTGTGTTCCATTGTCTGCCACTTTATAAAGAGAGAGTGCATTTGTGAAACCATGAACCCCGGTCCATTTTTAATCATAAGAAACACCTTTCCAACACCATATACCACTTTTCTATTTTCAGCCATCATTAAATCCGAAAATACAAAAATACATTTCATCTTGCATACATCATTAAAAACCCCAAAATATCATTTACCATTGCATCCACCACCATTGCATATTTATTTCCTGTTTGCATTGCATAACTATCTTGATATCATTCTTACACCTTGTGCTTGACAACCACAGGTGAGGTTGAGGACCAAAACATTTAACTTTGTTTTGTAGGTTACCAAAAGAAGGATAAGAAGATATATCTTCACTACTGATTCCCCGAGAGTTCGATATTAAACCCTCGAGTCACCCCTCGTGGGGAAAACAAGTCTTCCACTACTACACACTCTGCACTTGGAGTCTCAACCTAACCCATTTACTTTTGACGCAGGTAACTACGCACCGGAGATCAACAAAGTGTTTTCTGGCGTCGTAGATCAACCTCTTCAAGGGCCATCAAGACTGTTTTCTGGCGCCGTTGCCGGGGAATCATAGCTGAGAGATTTATCCAAGGGTGTGCATCATCGCATTCATCTCACAACGAAGTCAACTTCACCAACTTGTGCTAACACCTAAGATTGGGGAGGTTGCACCTACGTGAGCATCATCTTATCCATCTTTACCTTCAAAGCAATTTATCTTGTTTTGTCATTGTCTTGCATTTTTAAGTTCGGTTTGCATATTTATTTTTAGTCTTGCATAAAAAATTAAAAACCCATAAAAACTAGTGTTGTTTTTAATATGTATGATAAGCTATGGAGAAATTTTCTAGAATGTCTATGAGAAATGATTATTTTAAAAGGTATGACGCCTACTCTGAATATCAATCAACCAAAGAGGGAAATAGAGTGGGTAAATTGCTTAAAGCTCTTCACAAAATAGCTATTCAGTTTTGTGAGTTACATGGTATAACTTGTTGCAATAGAAGAGTTGTTAAACATTCCCACTATCAATGCAAATATAATAGTGATCCTATAATTGCTTGTTATCGTGAAGATGAATGTTTATGCCCTGATATAGAACAAGTTGAGAAATATATTGCTTATGTTGGAGCCCATGAGATAGACTCTCTTCTTGATAAATTTCTTGCAACCAGTCATGTAGCTCGTGAAATGAAAGGGCAAGTTTCTATTATTCTCCAAATCTGCAAAAAAGAATTTAGTGATAATGTTTATGTTAAAGAAAGGATTCTTGCTGCCACGGAAAGCACTAACATTTTGCAGCAAGAGGATGATAAAAACATAAACTTGGAAGAGGAAGAATGTGAAGAGGAGATTGAAAAGGATATATTCCAACCTAAGCTTGGGGAAGAATTGGATCTCCCAACTTCACCATCAACATTTGATAGTAGCACTCAAACTCAAAAATCTTTTGTTATTTATGAGAATCCATGTTATGATGAGTGTGAAACTGAAAATGCTATGGTCTTATATGATAACCCATGCTATTATGATGAAACTAAAAATGCTCCTTTACTTTTTAATAATACTAGTAGTGAACTTATTGATGATAATGAGGAGTATTGCTTAAATATGCTATATGATAATGTTTTAGATGATGGTCCTATGCTTATTGATAAACCTCCATGTTTAGTTGTTACTAAATTATGTGAGGATAAAAATGATATACTTGCTGTTTGTGATGGTACTCTTACTCATGAGAGTCCTACTTTGTTCTTAAACTAGCTGGGTGGCCCGCGCATTTGCGCGGCTAGACTATCTATTGTTATTTTGCCACCATAATTTAAATGTAGAAAACATTATACATTATTTGTATATAAAAAAACGTTAATCTTATGTATTCCATGCATTTGCACTGTTATATTTTATTGGAACGCTCTCACATTTGTCAGAATGTAGATTATGTAAAGTAAGCTCTTGGTTACACCCATTTGATAAACTAAACTAATGTGTTTCAAAAATTGAATTCATTTATGGTCGTTAGATATATTCTTTTTCCATTTTTCTGATTTCTCAAGATCTTCCAAATTGCATGGCTTAAACTTATTTTGGATTTTAACTTAGGTTTATTTTTGTAATGTCATATGAGTCCAACAAAATATTTTATTGATTATTTTTCTATTTTCTACATTGTCCTCGTCTTTACAATCCACACATCAGAATTGTGTTTGGTTTAACTCATATGATTTTCCATCTTTTTACAGATTAGGTGATATTTTCTATAGGTTTTTTTTTCATATTAGCATTTTTGAAATAAATGTTTTTGCCCATTGTTTTAGCTCAATATGGTTATTTTTTTCAACAAAATCATACACATTCTTTTATATTTTATCCAATTATATTTTTTGTCATTTTTTTCTTCAGTGAATTCTCCTATTCCACTCCCCTTTCTAGTGAGTCGACTTCCAAGTCCCAATCCATTTGCTTTGGCGTGCAATTCCAAAGCTGGCCAGGCCCTCTTGGAGGCAAGGTTTGACCAAGTCAGGGACGCCCGCTGGAGCCACGGATATGGCGTTGATCACCGGCGACGCTGCATGTCGCCGTCGCCGATCTGGAAAAGTGTAGGAGATCCCCTCGGAGTTGTGCACGCCGCTGCAGAGGCGCACCTTGGCCCGCAGTTCGACCATGGATGCCGGGAGCGTCCGCACTGCCGGCAAGTCGACCTTCAGATGGCGCAGCAGCAGCGCCACAGGAGCTGAGCAGAGTGCCACAGCGTTCGCCCCGACGGCTCTATCTGAAGACCCGAACTCGGCGTAAGGGCGCCGCTGGCTTTTCCTGTTCCGGAGCCCGAGGCACTGGCTCGCTGCTTGCGTCGCCCTTGTTCAGTGGCGACAGGTGCAGCATGCATTCGGCAGGCAAGGCGGCACATGCCTCGCTGCTCCAGTCTCACCTTGAATTGATGCACGGTAAGCAACTTATTAATGAAAGACATCAGTGTGTAATTGATTTTTGAATTCATCTAGTTGTATGGCAGACGTACACAAAAATTAGCTTCTCTTTAAAAAGGAAAGGCACGTTAATTACTGAATGTTTGCAAATGCAATACCATATGTTCTCTCTACCCTTGCCATATCAGATCTACTGAATAGTGTACATTAAAACTTGATCATATAGATGCGATGCTCATAATATCACTATAATTACTTCCACACCCTTCTGTCAAATAAAAACACTTGGTTGACCTCAGCTTGCAAATATTTCGATCTTATCAGATCAAAGTTGTGCAAAATACGTGTAAGTCTGACAGGAATAGATGAGAGCCTAGCTTACCTGAAGCTGGTGAGACTGGTATTGATCCTAGTACAGCGCTCTCCACAGAAGCTGGTGCGGGTGGCTGCAAGAACTTGCTGTACGCCACCGCTGCTGCAGAAGTGCTTAATATGCACAATAGGAAGATGCAACGGGGAGGCGGAGCCAACTTCTCAAACTTGCGCCACCAAAACACGAATCAATTGGAGATGGGGCCTGCCTTAAGATTCACCATGGTTAGATCGAAAGATATAAAATTTTGACCCAGCGTTTGTCCTCTTAGAATTAATGTGGAGGCTTAAAATCTCCAATAGTAACAACATTGTGCACATCTATAAAAAAAATCGCTTACATAAGAAATGAGGAACTGGGGAATCCAGTAAAAACTAATTTACAACTAAACCACAAATGATTAGAAGGAATAGCTACATCAACTCTTATGATAGACTCAACAAATCAAAATACACTTAAACTGAATATCATGGTAGAGGAGTTGTAAGGCATCCATCTACTTAGTAGCTTCATGCAATGTAGTGTTATATTGTGCTCCCTGTACTATGTTGAACTGGTGAAAAGGAAAGGAAAGTTCAATAATGCCATTGTACATGATAGAGATTGTGGAGTAACAATGACGAAAGGAACGTTATGCGTTAAGTAAAAGTCTATACACTAACAGTACCTCATTGGATCAGTTAATATGAAAGTCTTCAAGCGTGGATAAAAATAATCCTTTATGAGCTATTACCTTGTTTCAGTGTTAGATACTGAGACTCCCCTGCAGTAGTGGTTAAGAAAAGTGAGATGTTGAGGAATCACTTTATGACTACTGCTGCATCATATAAACAAACTGCTCGATCTTTTTGTTACTACTTCAGAAAAATACCATCAATAAGATGAATGCCATAATGTTTGTATTTGTTCTAGAATAACTGACAAATTTGCAACTAAAGCCATAACCCATAATGACAATGTTTTCGTTACCTAAACTGCATTACATCTTCAATCTGATACTATGCCAAAAGAACAGTAAGACTCGGTGTCAATTTTTTTGTAAACCACAGTGGATCTTCTGCCTTGTTTGTGGCTTACACACCAGAGCAACTGTTGGTTGATTCAATGCCCCTACCATACCATCCCAGGTAATCCTCCACTTCCTCAACTCCATTGTAATGTATGGATGCTAATCGATGCAAACCTCTCTGCATTTAAGTTTTAGCACACCTCTACCATTGAAACTTTCTTAAAATACTATCCCCATGGACCTCGAATTCAGGACCTGTAGGCGCCCCACCATCTTCACAGTCGCACAGCTCCTTATCCTATATATAGATCTAAACGCGAAGGCAAGAAGAACATGTTTATTTTGTAATAAGCAAATTTTAATTGATGCAATGAAGCGCATGTTTATTTTCTTCACATCCTTCAAACGTGTCAACTTATACCACATTAACATCTAAGATTAACTTATTGCATATAGTAGTAATGGGACTGATATAGAAGAATCACTTTCCATTCTCCTCTGCTTATACCAAAGGGCAGCAGTATTTTTTTTAAAAAAACATCCGATTTCCTTTGTCATCTGTACAAAACCAATTGCGCAGTAGAAGTCAGGTTTGTCAAAACCTAAGACATGAGATGCTATGGGAGGAGCTCATGACCAATTTATTCAGACATTTAAATAGATTAAAACTGTAATTGGGTAGAGGTTGTATACCTAGATATGCAACAAAGGGGGCATAGAACCTTGAGTCTCTTTGTCAATCACCTGTAGGGCCTAGATACAACAGGAGCATATATATGGCAGCTGTACTGAAGTGAGGAACTGTGAGAGGACTCAAGATCAACCATGAGGTCGTGATGCTCCTTGAGCAGGATTATCAAAAGAGTTGTCCATATGGATGAGTCCTTTCCATAGTAGATTAATATTGGCATTCTAGGTTGTTTATCATCCCAGGTTCACATGACATATTGTACATGATTCTTGTGGCAATCAATTATCTTCACCGATTTATTCTTCAAAACTGGATGCAGATTATGTCCAAACCTTTTAATCCAAATGCAAAAACGGAAATGTTCTCCTGAAAATAAATTAAAATAATCAATTGTACGCCCGTGCGTTTTTGCAACAGGTCTTCATATGAACTGTGAATATACTCTGAAAATACATGCAAAGATGGAACATGCAAGTTGTAAAATCTGAAGTCAGAACCCAGATATTCTCCTTATGAAAAGACTAACCTTCAAAACCAATTTGTTTTGGATTAACTGAAGAGAACAACTCTGCCTTCGATCAAGGTAATGCGTAAGAAGGTCGAACTTGGCTATTACATATCTCTTTCTAAATTATGTATCCCAACAAACTATCCCTGAAGTAGTACCGCAGCAGCCAAGGAAACGACCCAATAAGGATGAGGTGATCGTTGTACACTGAATCTATATTTGATTGTACTGTACAATTTTCCAAAATAAATTTGCGCTCTGAACAACAAAAACTCTGAAAGCCTATACTTTTCAATTGTCTAGTTTTATATCTCATCAAGCCATTATAAAAATCATCCTATCTATGCTTTGTCATCTCTTTTGTTGGCTTCATCAACAATCTTCTTGTAATCAGTATTTGTTTCGATAAATTGTTGAATACAGATCACGTACAAATACATGTTTGAAGGGATTTTTTCCGAGATTGGGGAAACTTTCTGTTGATGCGTTGGGATCTAACCTTAGATATGCAGAAGGAGCACTGAAGCTAGCAGTTCTATCTGTCGGCTCTCTGTGTACAAAATCTGCATGTTTGTGACTCCTGGCCGCCGGCGGACTTCTTAGTCTCGGACGGGATGGTTCTAGCCAGCATGGACCATGTAGTGTGCTTTCTATCCGTCAGCTCTCACACCATCAATCAGGATGTGTGCGACTCCCGACCGCCGGCGGACTTCTTTGTTCCGGGCGAGGATGCATCTATCATGAATTGTAGTATGTTGTGAGCTACCACATATCCATCAGCTCCCGCACCATTTCACTTTGAATTACTCATGCACTTGTTGGACTTCCTATTAAAGTAGTGAAATCAAATACATATGTATTGTTTGTTTAAACACATCCTAGAAAAGAAAATTCAGTCAGCGCTGTTCATTAGCATCACTAATACAGGAAAAAAATTACTTCACTGAGTAAAAATACTTGGTAAGCTCAACTAAAATCTTAAACTGATATATACTTGGAGCAAAATCTAATGCACAGGTGGAACAGTAGTGTTACCATGGCCGATCCTTCAATATTTTATGTTCAGTTAAAAAAGACGAAGATTAGGAAAAGCATACTGCAATCCTTTTCTTCAAAATCCAATCGCTCGTGTCCACTCCACATATTTCTGCAAAGATGATCTAGAGCTTCAACCATATCTGTCAGAGATAGCACACGTAATGAATTTATTCCCAAGCCTACATCAGGTAAAGAAGGTGACCATATAAGAGGATTAAGCAATTATCTCCTATAATCAGCGGTCGGGAACGCGGAGAACCGGGTGCATCAACCTGGTACCAACACTTCTGGTCATCCGATTGGCATCTGGAGCTGTATATATGCTTCGATCAATGGTGTACGTATCAAATCAATCTGTATAAAATACTGTCCTGGGTGTATGGCTAGCCGGCCGGCCGAAAGTTGACATCATGGTGAGGAGCCTGTAGGCGAAGCTTCTCCCTGGCCACGTTGTCTTATAAGCTTGCATGCATCATGGCGATTGACACATGCAAAGCTTCGCTGGGTGGGTGTGGCAACAATGACTGCTTCTTAGTGACCGGCCGGCGGCCTCGCGTCGGCTTCTCTGATCTCGATGATGCCATTCGCCGCTTCAGATCTTACTGGATGATTCTTTGCCTTTGCTTCCCGATTTCTGCCACCGTTTCTGCTCCGACACGAACCCTAGTAGAAGGAATTGTCTATTTTGTTTGCTATTGTCACGTTGTAGGGATACGATTAGGTACGATATAGTATATTTTTCCCGATCAAGCATAGATTCCATGTTTCATACGAACTCCATAGAGTCAGCCTCGTACAAACTTGCGTGCGTTGTCTATTACGGATCGGTACCTTTGTCATTGCTTTGATAAATCTCTACCGTTTAATCATCTTAATTTTACTGTGGTAAATCTCCACCGTCAATTGTTTGTTTCTTAATAATATAATAGATTCTCCTAGTTACACCATGGAGGAGAAATTTGCTTATGTTGAGAAATATGTATGTGGTTTGCAATTATCTTTAGTTCCAAATCTTTGTTGCAACCATGATATTAAACTTGATATTGATCTTAATAATTATTTTGAAAGAGAGAAGCATGCTAATGAATTTCATAATAAATTTAATGGTCCTCTTTATGTGCCTATATTATCTAAGTTGAATGATTCTTGTGATTATATGGTTGAATTTATTTCTTCTATTTGCAACTATTATAAAAGAGGAGGTAATAAGAACCCTCTTTATGCTAGTAATAAATATATGCTGCGAGTAACTACTGTTAATATGCATTGTGAAATTTCTATTTATGGTGATTCATTCATATACAAAATGCCAATGCATAGAAAGAAAGTTAGATTTCGTTGTTATTACTTTTGTGTTTTGTTTTTCTCTCAACTAGGGTTCAACTTGACTATTATTTTGATTGGTTTGAGAACACCATGGGATCCTAGTATTATGCATGAACACTTCCCAAGGAAGAGGGACACACCAAAGTTCAAGCTCCCTCATGAGCTTCGTCCACAATAAACATCAAGTAAGAAGCCTAGCTATATGGCTATAAAGAAAGCGCTTTGCGGGAGGCAACCCGGTTGTTTTTTTTGATTTTCTTTGTGTCCTCTTGCTGTAACAAGAGACTTTGTGTTAGTTTAGGTTCTGGAATTTTCAATAAAGTGCCAAGTTTTACCCTTTTTGGTTTGAAAAAGTTGCTTATAGCGTTCGGAGATTTTATTCCTGCACGACGGAATGATTTTTTTCTTATTCTGTAACTCCGAATGAGCTCATATTTGAACTGTAGTTGCAACTTTTCATCCTCTGTATGCATGAATTTTTCGGAATTTTTCGAGAAAGTTTGGTAGGGTAGAAAAATACGTTTTACTGCTGCTGTTTTTCTGGACAGATTCTGTCCCATTTTGTTTGATGCATGCTTTGAGCTTTTAAGTTGAATCTTTTTGATCCAATTGAGTTTATGAGTAGGCATACAACATTATACACTTTCTGGACATCTCATATGAATTTTTTTCAAGGATTATATGCAGCAAGAAACATATTTGTTTATCACTATTAATGCACCCCACAGAAAAGAAATGGGAGAAACGGTGTTTTGAAGTTTTTTCACAGGGATTGGAGGAGATGCACCAAGAGTTATCCAAGGATGGTGAAGACCATAAGCTTGGGGATGTGAAGACAACCCCACTGGACCTACACACTCTCGGTTTGCGCACGTCCAACTTCTGTTTTTCGATCGAAACACTTTATCGCATAAACTTGGAGCGTCTTTTGTTTTGTTTTTTTGTTTGATTTGTTTTGAGAGACCACCACACTATCATTTATATATGGGAGAGCTACTGGAAATATGGGTTGAAATATGTTGGATGCTTTTATAAGATTGGGAAAAGGGATGTTTGAGTTGATTTTTAATGATACATATAGTTGCATGATTCATGAGCTTGTTTATGAGTAATAGTTTGCAAATCCTTTTTGAAGAGCTATAACTTATTCATGTTTTGGTGCTGATTGTTATTTTACTTGGTTTAACATGGATTAGTTAGTTCTATGGACACTCATGCATGCATCTAGATGGTCAACTTTCTCCCTTTTGCTAGCCCAAAAACTCCAACAAGTCAAAACTTGTTTCCAACACCTTCAACCAAAGTTATTCCAGTGAGTCCACCATATCTACCTACTAGCTATATGCTATTCCGAGTATGTTCATCATGATATTTGTGTTATCTATACCTCTGAATGAAAATGATTATGTTATTGATTGCCATGGGAAAAGTTGGTTATATAGCTCTCATGAACTTGATGCACATTTTTACTATCATTGCTATAAATAAACATGACCCATTGTGATTAAGATTATGATGCTAGTGGCTTGATAAATGTCCAGGTTGGGAGTTAGCCCATATGTGCTGTCACATGCAAAGCTTTCAACATGCTCCATTTAGTTGATATCATGTGCTTTTGTCTATGGATGCCTATCATGGTGAAATAAGGGGAAAAGATTTAGTTTGAATGAGTTTGTATAAATGGTTAGAGAGACGCCTGGGCCGCTAATCTAAGCCATGCATTATTCATGGTGGAAATTTACTTACATGCTATGGTGAATTATCTATGACACACCTTACAATAAAAAGCTATTCCAATGGTAAATAAAAAGGGTGTTGAGGTGTTCATCTTGTTTGTTTGTCTTGTCATTTTGATATGGGCTTGTTCCATATCCTGGGACAAGAGGTACCCCAGTTGACGCTCTTGATGATACTATTATTACTTACAATGATAGATAACTTGAACTTGCTTTTCCCAAGTTGAGTAACTCATGGTGTAGGTACTTGTATTCAAGGGGCATGAGACATCCAACCTTTACTTTGTCAAGCACACTACTCATATTTGCTCTCACATTAAACTATAATCATTCAAGATGCTATGATAGGGGAATGAGAGCTTGACACCAAGTATTACCACATTGCAATCATTAACTTAAGTAGGAGAGTTTGGAGGTTAGATGAAACTTATGCATGCTTTACCTCTACTCACTTATTCATCTTTCCAAAGTGTCCACCAAACATATTCAGATTTTCATCATCACTCTATGGACCACATGTATGCAAAAGTAAGAATGTCCATATTACTTGCTACTATGTTACACTTTGTGAACTATCATTGAACATCCTTGCATTGAATACTTGATATCACTTCATAAACTATTTTGCATATTGCTACTCCTTTGAAGAATGAATCATTTGACTCTATGTAGCAGTAGCAATCATCTTTGATATCCATTGTTAGTGCTATATTGCAAAGCCCATGTTAGTTTTATCACCTTCATACTCGAGGACGAGTATTGGTTAAGCTTGGGGATGTTGATGCATGTAAAATGCATACATGAACTTTGCACTATATCACACATATTCCAATCATATTTGCATCATATAAGGGTTATATTACTGTTATTTAATGATTTTAGGAAATAAATCAATTGTTTCCTATTTTTATGGAATTAACCCTGCGCAGGCAGAAAACCCTATTTCTTTCCTTTTATGTTTCAGGGACCCAAACGTCGTCCAAAAATTATGGAAAAATACAGGCGTCAGTATTTTGGAAGGAGGAAGACCTCGGAGCGAAGGAAGCAAGCAAACGGAGGCCAGAAGGCAGAAAGGGGGTGGCCCACGCGGCCAGGTACTGTGGCCGTGGGGCCCACTCATTTGGCCCTCGTGGCTCCGCTGCCGTCGATCTTTCGTCCACCGACTCCGTCTTGACCTAAAAACGCCTATAAAAAAGGTCCCCTGGCGTTTCGCGAAGGAGCGCCGCACAAACACAGAAACACCGAAACGGAGATCAGGAGCTGCAGATTGGAGGGGGAAAACTCCGGCGGGGCGCTGCCGGTGTGGTCTCCATCCTCTCCATCGACTTCTCCACCGTCTCCATGATGAAGAGGGAGTAGTCCACCTCTGGACTATGGGTTTGTGGAAGTAACTTATGTATCTCTCCTCTCTTGAGCTTCACTAATTAGTACCGTATGAGCTGCTGAACATGATTACGGTCATATTTGTAATACCTATGTGGTGGATCTTTCTATGAGTTAATATATGTTTGAGATTGCAATGTTTGTTTCAGTTATGAGTATAGATGCATATTATGTACCCCGTTCTTGTCTACTTGTTATGATCAAGCATGTTTATGAGAGCGTGTGTGGGGGAACGTGTGCATTAGTTGGAGTAACGGGGAGTGGTGAGTGCGGTAAGCTGACAACTTAATATCGCGATCCACTTGGGTGTTTACCTTACTTTGTTACCTACAAAAATACCATGCTGCAAGGGTTGAGGGTGACCAAGCTTCTTCCTGTGACTAGATCCAGCATGTTCTTATTTTCACTTCATGTCATGAAACTTATTGCTATACTCTGAGTCATCTTAATTACTGAGGTGTTATGATTTGGTTCGCATCTTGGTGGAGTATAAGAGACTAATAACCAAAAGGTCTCTATGTTAGGACGTGATGCCCATATATCTAAGTAACTTGTTATCAAACTTTGTGTTGCAATCTCATATGTTAACTCTGTGTGTGTTCCATTGTCTGCCACTTTATAAAGAGAGAGTGCATTTGTGAAACCATGAACCCCGGTCCATTTTTAATCATAAGAAACACCTTTCCAACACCATATACCACTTTTCTATTTTCAGCCATCATTAAATCCGAAAATACAAAAATACTTTTCATCTTGCATACATCATTAAAAAACCCAAAAATATCATTTACCATTGCATCCACCACCATTGCATATTTATTTCCCGTTTGCATTGCATAATGATACGTCTCCAACGTATCTATAATTTCTGATGTTCCATGCTTATATTATACCAATTGCTACATGTCTTATATACACTTCATATCACTTTTATGCATTTTCTGGGACTAACCTATTAACAAGATGCCACAGTGTCAGTTCCCTGTTTTCTGCTGTTTTTGGTTCCAGAAAAGTACTTCTGCGAATATTCCCGGAATTCGACGAAACAAAAGCCAAACCTCCTATTTTTCCGAGGGACACACGGAGCCAGAAGGGCAAGCCAGGGGGAGGCCCACGGCCTCCAAACCACCTGCTCGCGCGGCTGGGCCCACAGGCGCGCCGGGAGGTGAGGAGGGAGCCCAGGACCTCCACCGACATCGCCCCTTCGCCTATATATTGCCTCAGACGCGAAAACCCTAAAAGACGAAGCCAATTTCCACGAAGAGTTCCGCAGCGCCGCCGCCATCGACGACAAGTTTCGGGGGACAGAATCTCTGTTCCGGCACGCCGCCGGGACGGGGAATTGCCCCCGGAGTCATCTCCATCGACTCCACCGCCATCTTCATCGCCGCTGCTGACTCCCATGATGAGGAGGGAGTAGTTCTCCCCGAGGCTGAGGGCTCTACCGGTAGCTATGTGGTTCATCTCTCTCTCCCATGGTGTGATCTTTATGTGATCATGTGTATTGCTAGTATCGCCGAATACATTAATAATGTTTATGCTACTCAAGTGATTTTGTCTAGTTTCTGGAGTCATTGTGACAACATGGTATCAAGGTGACAGTGTGGGTACTTGTGTGACTCTATGAATAATTTAGATATTTATCATGGCTTGTTCTTGGAATTGTGGTGTTTGTTTACTCAGACTTTGAGGTGTGCTCTTGCAGCCCTACGCATAGTACTCTTGTGTTATCAAGAAGGAGAATAATCCCGAGTAGTATTTACTTGTGTTCAGTTGTGCTAATCTAGTTGAATATGTAGATGTTACTCTTTATCTATTATGCACTCTATAGGTTACTTTAATATGAACTCCGGTACTCTCCACGGTGTAAAGGTGACAGTGTGTGCACCGTGTGTGACTCCTTTATGACGTTGTGGCGCTTGTTTACTCCGGCTTGAGGTGTGCTTTTGTAGCCCTACACAATGAATGATGTTTGTTATCCAACAAGAGAGTGTTTAAGAGTAGCTTTTATTTATTCAATTATGAGATCATTGTTGAGAGTGTCCACTAGTGAAAGTATGATCCCTAGGACTTGTTTCTAAGCATTGAAACACCATTTACAACAAGTTCTGCTACATGTTTGCTTGCTGCCATTTTTATTCCAGATTGCAGTTACTACTTATAATCATCCCTATCACTTGTATTTCACTATCTCTTCGCCGAACTAGTGCACCTATACATCTGACAAGTGTATTGGGTGTGTTGGGGACACAAGAGACTTCTTGTATCTTAATTGCAGGGTTGCTTGAGAGGAATATCTTTGACCTCTACCTCCCTGAGTTCGATAAACCTTGGGTGATTCACTTAAGCGAAACTTGCTACTGTTCTACAAACCTCTGCTCTTGGAGGCCCAACACTGTCTACAAGAATAGAAGCACACGTAGACATCACATAACTATCTTGATATCATTCTTACACCTTGTGCTTGACAACCACAGGTGAGGTTGAGGACCAAAACATTTAACTTTGTTTTGTAGGTTACCAAAAGAAGGATAAGAAGATATATCTTCACTACTGATTCCCCGAGAGTTCGATATTAAACCCTCGAGTCACCCCTCGTGGGGAAAACAAGTCTTCCACTACTACACACTCTGCACTTGGAGTCTCAACCTAACCCATTTACTTTTGACGCAGGTAACTACGCACCGGAGATCAACAAAGTGTTTTCTGGCGTCGTAGATCAACCTCTTCAAGGGCCATCCGCGGTTCCTAACCAATCCAAGTTCCTTGTGCGCGAGAGTACTTAAAGGGAAATATTTTCCCAACAATGATTTTATGTAGGCAACAACTCCTGCTTATTCTTCAGTTTCATGGCGTGCGATCATTGCTGGGAAGGAAGCATTGTAGTCGGGTTTGGTTAAGCGGGTGGGAGATGGTTCATCAATATCGATTTGGGCGGATCCGCAACATCCTCTTGAGATATGACGATGTCGTCGTCGTCGACATCTGGCTTGTTCTTATTGCTGCTTTTCCCCATGTAACTGGACTGCGCTGGGCTGTTCCGCGGCCGACTCTAGGCTATCGAACTTCACCGTCGAGGGAGGAGAGCGGCTAACCGGGGAGGAGGCACGGGACGACGGCGGCGGTGTGACGTGCTTTGTTGGGGGCGTGAGAAAGGGATGGGTTGGTGCCTCGGAGCTTAGGTTTTGTGCTGGATTTAGTGTTGGGCCTTGGGCCGAAGTTTACCGAGGGCTGGGCAAAATCAAATCCTACATACAAGAACCTCGTGTCTCCTTACGCGAATGTGAACTCGCCATAAGAATCCAGATGGAGCGGTAAGTTGACAGATAAAGAGAAGAAGTTGCAATCCAAAGGGACAGAGAAGACACCAAGGAAGAGAAGAAGGTGCTTGGCGCTGGTTGCCAGACGGCCGGACCGCCTCCACCGCCGGCTAGGGACGAGACCAAGCGAGAATCTGTGGCGGCTAGGTTATGAATGGTAACTGGGAGCTATCCTCGCGTGAATGGTCATGTGAGTGTATCTTGTTGAGTTCGTCTTAGGGATGATATCCTAAAGTACCAGCTGAGTGTGGTGCACTTAGATGGGTGGTAACCGCAACCTCTCGAGAGTGTCAAATCTGGATGTCTAGCCTCATTCCAAGGTTATGGAACAGTTCAGAGTCAGTCACACCGTGGGCCCATGGGGGAGAGAGACAGTGCGTTTCCTAATAGAAAAGATTTGTATTAGGCTGGTCACAATGGGAGTAACTTAGATAGTAACATCACACATTTCAAAGACAAGTTTGCTTATGTGGCATGTAGTTAATGAGGAGAGAGGTGTTTGTGATAACTTAGCTAGTTACTGTAACATCATACTTATCAAGACAAAATGAGTCTATAGCCTAATAAATAAAACCTTATATGACACCACACATATGTTACTCCCCACTATGGAGGTAGTAAAATAGATTATTAACATCAGCATGTTACTACTCTATGTTTCTCCCCACTGTGAGCAATCTTAGGGCGACCTACGCTCGCGTTTCCTAGGTCGCTTCCGTGCCGCTCGAGTTTCCTTCCACGTCGCTCGCGCGCAGGCCTCCTGCGACAATCCCTAACTGACGCGCACCCCTCCCTACACAAAGCTGTACTTTTTTTGCGGGGAAAAAACAAAGCTAGACTTAACGCTACTATTGGGCTGACCTATTTCTTTTTCAGATCGGTTTTTGTGGTTTTGGGAAGATTCTAGAAGGTTCTGATGTGGTTTTTCTTTCTGATTTACTGGTTTTTTCCGGTTTCGGATGTTTTATATGTTTTTGGTTGTTTTTTGTTTTCGTTTTTTACACTTTTTTAAATTCATGAATATTTTCATATTTTATGAAAATTGTTCATTTTAAAAAATTGTTCATTTTTAAAATGGTTCAGATTTCAAAAAATATTCGTATTTTAAAAAATGGTTCAGATTTAAAATTGTTTATTTTTGGAAATGGTCATTTTTAAAAGGTTCATTTTTCAAAAAATGCTCATTAAAAACAGATTTTGGAAAATGATTCATTATTTCAAATGGTTCAGATTTTAAAAATATTCATTTTCGAAAAATGTTCATTTTTAAAATGGTTCAGCTTTTAAAAATATTCATTTTCGAAAATGGTTCATTTTTTTAAAATGGTTCATTTTTCGTAAAATGTTCATTTTTTAAATCTGAACCATTTTTTAATAATGAAGGACGGGTCGCGGGACTTAGAACCCTAAGCTCTCAAAGATCAAGTCATAGGACTAGCCGCGATTTGATCCAGCGAATCACAACCTTGTAATCAGAAACACCATATCAATACCAATCTAGGATAGACAGGAGTAGGTCTTTACCTCGCATCGAGGGGGCCGAACCTAGGTAAATCGTTTTTCTCGTGCCCCGTGATCCAAAGCTCGACGACGCCTAAGTCGCCTAATTCCACACCTACGAAGTCATATCGCTATGACATGTGTCATGACATACCCACGACAAGTTGGGCTAGGCATTTTAACCGAGGACCGAAACACCGAACCGAAATAACCTAGAGCGACACCGAACTGACCTGGACCGAAATATTTGGTTCTTAATTCGGTCAGCAGTTCTAAAAAACGGAATTTATTTCGGAGATCTCGGTTTTTAGCCTTAATTTTCCGAACGTACCGAACAAACCGAATAAATTGGCTGAAACTCATTGTGGGCATATTTCCCGATTCCCGAACCCGAATTACCCGAACTCGAAAATCCCGAGCACCTATTCGGGAGTCGGATCAAGAAACCCGAAATTTATGCGGGAAATTCGGGATTCTACTACTGGAACCCGAACATCCCGAAAATCCCGAAGTAGACATGGAATTTTAGCCCACCACACACTCCCGCACATCCCAGCAGCCCAAAAGCCCATCACTGCATCTTACCCACCTCGTCCTCGATCCCTATCGTGACGTACGACGACCGGAGAGGTGGAGATTGCTACACAACGAGCAGTGGCTAGGCGAGTTGGAGCTGCCGCACGCCGACTTCCTGACCCCTACAACCCTACTGAATTTCCGCAACATTTCATTTCCTCGGCTCACGCAGAATAGTAGGTTAATTCGGTGTAAACCAAGGACCAAATCGAATTTTGGGGGGCACCGAATCGTCGGTTAGCAATTCCTTACATAACTGATTGGTCATCATTTTCTCAAAACCGATTTTTTTAATAGACTGAGAAACCAAACCCTTCGGTTCGGTTTAACTGAACGCCCAGGCCTAGACGTGAGGGCGATTGTTGAAATAAAAATATATTGCATTAGCCTTTTCCATCTGTTTATACTTTTGAGATAAAAATACGCATTATACTATGCCTACGTTGGTTCAAAATGTGCAATGTTCTAGAAAATTGTTTGTCTTTCACATATAGACTTTACTAGTAAATTTTGCATACAAAATAGTACCTATAGTAATTTTGTATAATCGTTGACTTACACTCCCCGCAAGAAAACATGCTTACACAGTTATACTGATGAAGACCGCATAAATAGGAGAAAGACATTATTTATGCCATTGGCAGTAGTTCCGTTCGATGTTCAAATAAGGACAAATAAATTTTAGTGACAAAAGCGACTTTTTTACTACACCCTGTCCAGTCCGCTGCTTCTCCTGCTCGTGACGATCGCCGTGCACTGCGTCCATGCATCGGCGTCCGGCGTGAACCCCACGGTCCGGGTTCGTGACGGTGAACCTGAGCGACGGCAATTTCCAGGTGCAGATCCCTACAACGTGCCGGAGAGCCAGCAGTACCGGTACACACGTCCGCCAATTCTACGAACCCTTCAATGCAGCCACGCACACCAATCCCCGCACCGAAGTCAGGCTAGGTCCATGATCTAGCTTGCTAGCTTCAGTACGTGTGTATCTACTATTCTACTGTTACAATGGAAAAGAGAATCGAAATTGCTTCACATACGACGTTTCACGTCCGATAACTGTACGACTCCTTCAGCTTATCATGCTAATTGCTTCAGGTACGACGTTTCTCGTTCGATAACTGTATAGCAGCGCCAAAAGAGAATTAAGTCCCAATTAAGCATCCGCTTCTGAAAATTGTTGCACGGTCACGACTACTCGTCAGGTGTGTGGCAGTTCCAGGGCTACACGGCTACATGCCGTCAACGACATCCGGCGTATCGGTGATGCAGATCCACCGCGAGGAAGGCGCGACACATGCGACAGTGGTGATGCTGCACCGTCTACGATGGGTTCAGATTCGCTGACGTTGTGAACCAACGTCATTGGCTGACTTTGGCCTCTCATCCACCATGCAATCTCCATCCAAAGGCTGCTGCTCCTCTCAGCTCTTTCAGTGCAAATGACCAGCCCGATGCATCAGCCCAGAAAGCCCAAGTCGGGAAGCGAGGGATCCTGTCGCTTGTTTTGGCGGGGAAAAGCTCTGCTTTTGGCGGGGAGCTGCGGGACGAGGGCACCAGACCCACGCCGATCTCCGCGGGCGAGCAGGCGAATCGGCCGATCCGGTAGCGATCTTCTCGCATCGGCTGCTCTGGCTAGCGATCTGCTCGCGTAGCAGGTTAGCATCGCAACAGCTTTTGACCCTGCTCCTTTCTCACAGTTTCATGTTCGTTGTTGAGCTGAAATTTTGGCTTTGATTTTTTTATGGTTGCAGCATGCCTTGAGTACTGTATTTAATCAAATCTCTATGGCACAATCCACTAAGTAAGTGATGTTTTCATGTCGAAATTTAGTTCTATGTTTTTTCTGGAAGTAGATGTCCAACGGAAGTGATTGTTTATTTTGCATGTAGGGAGGGTGTGAATCCTACTTCTGTACCTCAGGTTGGTGCCAGATTTAGAAATCTGGATCATGCTTGGTCGTTTTGGGTTAATTATGGAGGTCAAGTAGGCTTTGAGGCAAGAAGAAGGTACACAAATAAAAACAAGTCTGATGGCATGGTCACTTCAGTTCGATATGTTTGTGCAAAGGAGGGTTGTCGAACACGCGATAGCCGAAATCGTGTGATAACAAATCCTCGAGCTGAAACAAGAACATGTTGTGATGCTCATATTTGTCTTTCACTAGATCGAGTGGTAGGAGATTATGAAGTGACTGAATTGGTTCTTGAACACAATCACAACCTTTATTTGCCACAAACCTTTCATTTGATGACATCACAGCGCAAGATTTCAGAAATGCAAGCGTTTGAAATTGAAACAGCAGATGATTCTGGAATTGGACCAAAAGCAGCACATGAGTTGGCTAGTCGCCAAGCTGGTGGGCGAATGAATCTTTCCTACACTTGCCGTGATCAGAAAGGGCCGTGCAAGGAAAAAGAGACAAGGAACTAGATGCAGAATTTGAAGCAAGGAAGAAAATACCTAGAGTAAGAATGAAGGCACCTATGTTGGTGCAAACAAGCAAGCTGTACACACCCATTATATTTGAAGCATTTCAAGTTCAGTACGAAAGATCCATGGCTGCTTACACAAGACTACTAGATGGAAATAACACATATGCTATTGCAATTGGGAGTGGGGACGATGGTTTAGCCTTTGTGGAGAAGGAGCGCATAGTTGTTGTTAATCCTTTGGAGAAGACAACTTTATGTAGTTGCGGATTGTTTACAAGAACTGGGATATTGTGTTGCCATGCTTTGAAAGTTCTTGACTTGATGAATATTAAGTTGTTGCCAAATCATTATATTTTGAAGCGATGGACAAGGGAGGCATGTTGTGGAACCATACAAGACAATCAGGGAAGAACCATTGTTGAAAATCCGAATTTGGATGCTATGCTCGGCTATAGATTTCTCTCTCATAAATTTCTTAGCTTGGTATATCCAGTAGCCAGCTCTCCAGATTGTCGCTTGTTAGTGAATGATGCACTTGATTGCCTTGGTAAGCGGCTTGAGGAAAAAATGAATGCATCTTCAAATATATTAAATGATTCACACAATGCTGAAGATGTTCCACAAGAAGAAGATTTGCTTAGTGCTGCTCGCCTCAAGAAAAAGGAGGTTCAACCAAGAAGTAAAAAACGGAAAAGAAGTTGGGTCGACAAATTCCGCAAGTTCAGTAAAAAGGAGTCAAAGAAATCTAATGTATGTTCCTTTAAAAAGCTTCAATTCTTTTATTCTTATCCATTACACAAAGGTCAAAATAACAAGCTGAAATGTTAATGCAGCAACAAGAAGGTCATGGTGCCGTAGCAACTCAAGTAGCAATGGAGTTTGCACAAGTCAGTGACATGGGTAGCATCACTACCTACACTCAACTTCTGATGGTAATGCAGCCATGTATTTAAATAATATTTTTGATGCAAAATTATATTTCTCTGTCTCACTTGTTCGTTTGTGATTGCAGGGTAATAATCAAGCTGCTGATTTATTACTCCAAGATCTTCTTTAGGCCTCTGTTTAGTAGACAAAAGACTACTGCTATTGTGCTCTTTTGTTTCTGGAATGTATGTACTGCAACCATGCACACTGATTTGCGGTGCCAAAACTGAATGTTTGGTGCTCTTTTGTTTGATGAAGCTGGGTTTGACTATACTTATATGCACTAGTTAATTCCATGGATGTACATTGTTTACTGATCTTTATGTTTGCTAAATCTTCAAACTGGGTGCTCTGTATAGTAAAGATTTCATGGGCAAAAACGCCCACCTTCAAACAGTATAATTGAAAAAAAAGTGTGCTTGTTTAAATCTAGTGCTAATTGAAGAGATAATTTGAACAGAAGTCTGAACAGAGCAACGATTCGCCGGAACTGGGCTGGTGTGCTGGGCCTTTTCTTGCATCGGGCTGGTCATTTGCACTGAAAGAGCTGAGAGGAGCAGCAGCCTTTGGATGGAGATTGCATGGTGGATGAGAGGCCAAAGTCAGCCAATGACATTGGTTCACAACGTCAGCGAATCTGAACCCGTTCTACGATGGCGTGCCACGCTTGTACATCGTCTAGGACGACGTGCTACGTTTCGGCTGAGTACTAATTGTATAAATGGAATATATTTTTTTAAAGAATTTCCTATTAATTTTTAGAATTGTATATTCATAAATAGTTCAAATTTTAAAACTTATTATCTCAATAACTTCTCTAACCGTTTTTTATCAACATCCTACGGTCTCAGTCAACCTCGTACCGTACCATTTTATAGAATTACAAACCTCGTCATCTTGCCACGTTGGGAATCTCGACAAAACTCGTTTCCAAAAGGATACTTAACATTAGCTGAGCCCGACTTCATAAACCTTCACAGTGCCTAAGATACTATTCGTCCTAAAACTGGAGTCCTGCATGCTAGACGTTTCGCACGGATAAGGTATGGTACAACAACATCATACCATACCCATGTTTCTCGTTGATACGAAGCCTTACTCATACCCTACACGTCGAGCACAAATTAGTAAATATTCATGTGATGTCCTGATATTGTTCCACCAAATCATATAACTCTTTTTTGCAACAAAATTCATTTTGAAATATAATCCATGGCACATTTATAACTTGTTCAAGTATATTACAAGTTCTACCGAATCTAACACACACGTTTACAAGAACGAGGTAATAATGTGCAGCTACAAATACATCAACAACAAACATGATGCACATTGTAAATGTTCTCATAGTAAGAGATCCATCATATAGGTATATAAATATGGCCATAATCATATACGACAACCCATATGGTTTTAAAATAATGAAGTCATACGATGATATACTCGTGGAATTTCGTGCGGTGTCACGCCGCAACTCTTTTGAATGTTTTTATTAGTAGTGTATGTTGTTGTTGCTTGTTTTAACTGGCAGTGTATGTTGTTGATGGTATTGTATCGTATATTAAGTGGATGATCGTGTTTTTTTGTATGCATATGGGTTGTTTGTAGATAAGTAATTATGTGGCAGCACCACAGCCATTTTGTCGGTGGCAGCAACATCATACCAGCATCATCACACCAGACTCGAAGCGGATGCAGAGAAAAATAGAGGAGGCGTGGCCAAGCTTGGGGCTCGAGGTGGAGGTCGTAGCCGACATGGAGCCGAGTCGAGGAGGCTATTGCTGTGAATAGGGAGGCGCAGCAGGAGGTGCGGTCAAGCAAGAGCGGCGACGCTCGCTTTGTCATATTGTAAGTATAGCGGTGTGAAGAATTTAAATTTGAAAATGCGCACAATCAAAAGTTGTTCGGATTTAAATCTATAGAAATTCGAAAAAAAAGTTTGCATTTATAAGTTGTATTCATTTTTGAATTATGTTTACGTTTATTAAATTATCAGATTTGAAAGGCATGCAAATTTTTGAAATATTCAATCTGGAATTTGATCGTACGAAATAAATAGCAAGCGTTTATTTTTCTGTTCATGTTGATATATTTGTCATATTTGAATTTTTTTTGTGTTTATTAAATGCTCAGATGTGAAATGCATTCAAAATTTTAAAATATTCAAATTTGGAATTTGATCATATGCCATAAATAGTCAGTGTTTTTTTGTGTGGTCATGTTGATATTTTTTTCATATTTGTAAGTATTGCGATGTAAATAATTCAAATTTGAAATTGTACACATTCAAAAGTTGGTTGGATTTAAATCTTTTGGAATTCAATTTTTTTTTGCATTTATAAGTTATATTCATATTCGAATTGTGTTTATGTTTTTTAAATGCTCAGATTTGAAATACATTCAAAATTTTAAAGTATTCAAATTTGGAATTTGATCATACGACATAAATAGCTAGCGTTTATTTTTTTGTTCATGTTGTTATATTTGTCATATTTTTCCGACGGATAGATTTGAAGTTATTGTTATACTTCACATTTCACATTCTTCTTATCTTTTTCCTTTGCTGAAATAATACTCCAAATATTTGTATTTTTTTTAGACAAACGACTTCGTTATTATAAATTGGAACATTGCTTATGTTTTTTTAGACAAATGACTCCATTATTAAGAGAGATGTGAAATGTTTGGAGTACTTGTAAAAAAAATGACTCCATTATCATTTGTTTAAGGAATTGGAACATTGTTTAAACATTACTTCCTTTTTTATCTTTTGCTTTTGCTCAAACAATACTCGGAATATTTCACATTTCTCTTATCTTTTGTAGATCATTAAAAAATAAACGTCAAAATTAAATAAAAGCAGCTCTTATATTCCATCACCTAGTAAAGCCCACCGTGGACGTTGTGATTCAAAATGTTAAAATTTGTCGTAATTTGTCGTGTGGAGTATCTGTAAATTTTGTAGCAAATTTAGATGTTTAAATATGTTTGTAGTTTGACATAGATATTCAATTAAGCTTCATAATCAGGGGGGATACACTATATAAGTTTCTTTTAAAATCAACTCCATTTATTTAGAGGAAATGTATTTAGGTTGTACCTAAATATAAGTTGTATACATTTTTGAATTATGTTTACGTTTATTAAATGATCAGATTTGAAAGGCATTCAAAATTTTGAAATATTCAAATCTGGAAATTGATCGTACGCCATAAATAGCAAGCATGTATTTTTCTGGTCATTTCGATATTTTTTTTCATATTTTTCTGATGGTTAGATTTTAAACTATTGATTTTGCAATATTAATCTTTTTTCTGGAAATTGTCTAAACAAACTGGACCCACCTGTCAGGAAATTTAGTATTTTCTATTTTTTTTGGACAAGAATAAATCGCTGATAGGTGGGGCCCACTGTGATGTCTGGATGGCGTCAGCAATGGCGGCAGCGTGCACGGCGAGCACGCCGCGTTTTTTAAGAGAAATTTTACGTATGAAATGTTTTGTTATTATGACATTATAAATGTTGAAGGAAATTCGAATTTGACGAAATAAAATGTTTGTGCGAATTTGAATCTAAAAATTGAGGAGTTAGAATCGAACAAACTCGAAAGCGATGACGGGGATGGAAACTACTCGCCGACATGCATATTTTCATGTATATAATTTTTGGAAAACACGAGGACATTTCTGCAAATTTTTTGACAAAATTCGTCAAATGTTTGTGCGAATTTGGATCCAAAATTGAGGAGTTAGGGTCGACAAAACTCGAAACCGATCATGGGGGTGGAACCTTCTCGTCAACGCGCATATTTCGTGTATATAATTTTGGGAAACGCAGGTTTTTTATGCAAAAAATTTGACAAAATTCGTGGAATGTTTGTGCGAATTTGGATCTAAAAATTGAGGAGTTAGAGTTGATCAACTTCGAAAGCGATAACGCGGAACTTTTCTGTAAAAAAATTGACAAATTTTTTCAACGCGGTGACTTTTCTCAAATTTTTTGACAAAATTCATCAAATGTTTGTGCGAATTTGTATGTTTGTGCGAATTTGGATCAAAATCGAGGAGTTAGAGTCGATAAAACTTGAAACCGTTCAGGGGAATGAAACCTACTCGTCGACGCGCATATATTTCTTAGATATAATTTTTGGGAGGAAAGAAAAACAAAAAAAAAATCGTAAAAAAAGAGAGGAAAAGGAGTACTGTAGAACACTGTTCATAGGAACAGTACCCTCGAGCTCTCTCAGCTCGCTAAACTGCTGTGCTTTAATATAGTTAGTATAAAAAAATTGACAAATTTTTTAACGCGGGGACTTTTCTCAAAAAATTTGACAAAATTCATCAAATGTTTGTGCGAATTTGTATGTTTGTGCGAATTTGGATCAAAATCGAGGAGTTAGAGTCGATAAAACTTGAAACCGTTCGGGGGAATGAAACCTACTCGTCGACGCGCATATATTTCTTAGATATAATTTTTGGGAGGAAAGAAAAAAAAATCGTAAAAAAAGAGAGGAAAAGGAGTACTGTAGAACACTGTTCATAGGAACAGTACCCTCGAGCTCTCTCAGCTCGCTAAACTGCTGTGCTTTAATATAGTTAGTATAATGATCAATAGACTAACACAACCTATAGTCTTGGGATGGACTACTCTCTATTTATCATGGAGGCAGTGGAAATGCCATTGGAGAGGCTAGTGAAGAGTCGGGAGAAGTCCCGGCGGCGTTTTCTCGTCCAATCTTCTCTGATGGTTGTATTCTCTTCTATGTTTCGTTGTTTACCGCATATCGTCCTCTCCGTCTCGCGCAAAAATCATGAGAGGTTATATATAGATAGTTTTAGGTCAAGACGAACCCGGCGGAACAAATCAATGTGACCAAACAATTGAGGGGAGGTTGACCCATCATGGCGCATCTGAAGGAATGAACCTGTTGTGGGTCCTCCCGCACCCCTCGACCATGTCCTGGACTTCATCTTCGGCTGGATTCTTTGGTTCGCAAAAATATTTACACATGATTTCCCCGAATTAATTGGGTTCCAGAAGTTTACTGAGCCTTGAAATATGAAGAAGGAGCTTTTATTCTTTTTCAGTATTACCTACCAAAATATTAAGATTTCATCAAAAATCTCATAAATTATTAAAAACGAGGGAAACATCATATATGTTGCGAGTAACATGAATATAACATAATAAATTTCAAAGTACATAGATATGTTCCTATCGTATCACTCCTCACATGAGTTAAATTCATCACTCCTCATACTATAAGATCCACACCGTTGCCGACATTGAATCTGCCATTGTTGTTATTAAAATGACATGCCATCAACGATTGCTCACGCCTCGCGGAGACCTAGTGTAACACTCCGGCCACCCCTGGGTCGGCGGCTGTTACCCATGGTAGCTCTCTAGAATCAGGCTGGCCTCACCGCCTCACAGATCAACATTAGTCTTTCCTGCGCACTTTGTACTCAGTCGTGCGCACCTTGAAACAACTTCTCAGTAGGTCACACATCTTGATATTACCCAAGGTCCAACACGCTTAACACTGGGTTCTACCGAGATGAGCTTTTCGGAAAAGAAGTTGCAACTTATTAATATGAAATATCCTATCGATTCTATTAAACCCTAGGGCAGGATGTTACACCTAAGGCACTAGTGAAAACCTCAGGCTAATGGCTTCACAGTGAACCTGGTCTCTTCCCCTTGTCCGTTTTAAACTCAAACGCACAAATGAATCCATGACTCCATATACTCATTTCCTAGTAATTTGTATAGACATCATTAGATTCAATACTTGGGCATCTATACGTAGGACACAATTCACCATTTTATGTGTTTAAAAGTTGAAACTCATCTCGTACACCATACAATTTTATTGTAGGTAGAAGGTATCATGTACATGCTCATATAATAATTTTACAGTATAGACAATTATGCTAATTTGAATTGTATGTAAATACTCACGGTTTTAAGTTCTTCTGAGAGATAAAAAAGCGACGATCAGTTATCGCATCTCTTGGTCCATCCCATTGTCTTCACTAGCAGGGGCGGGCCTTAGCTTGTCAAAACTGGTATGTGCTCGACGAGGTGATAAGATTTCAGCCCATGTATTTGTAAAATTCAGCGATTCAACATATTGGCTCGCCCACCTTTTTTTTTGTGCAAGCTCTGTCGCTGTTCACTACTACTCTCTTTGTACCATAATATAAAACGTTTAAGATATTTTAAACGGACAATATATGGATGTATATAGACATATTTTTAGTGTTACATTTAGTTATTTTGCTCCGCATGTTATCCATATTGAAATGGCTAAAACATTTTATATTTACGGAGTGAGTAATTGAAATCTAAAAACACCATTTGGTCTACGTAGATTGGATACGGATCAAATCCGGCGAACCATGGCGTAATCGCAAAAAGGAAAGAAAAATTAGCGCGATCATGATTTCCTTGGTGCACGGCACATTTTGCCGCACAGCCTGTCAACAGAACCGTGGGCCCATGCATGCCTGTAACCGTTTATTTACCCCCAGCAATTACTTTTCGAAGCGACCCGCGCTGTAAAACAAAACGGAAACAGCTAAACAGTTGAAATGCCTGGACCCAGCTGTCAGCGAGGAGGGGGACGGTGAACTTTTGCCTTTCCACGCAAGTATCTCTAGCTGCAGTAAACAAAATTCTGTCGCCCCGTCCATTCCGCAGTTTACACAAATACCCTCTTCTCCTGCTCCTCCTCCTTCCAGAAATCACGCGAACATCTCTCTCTCTCTCGCCACAAACGCACCCAAGCAGTAGCGGAGGAGTTCCAGCCGAGGGAATGGCGGCGGCGGAGGAGGCGGCGCCGTTGCGGCGGGAGATGGTACGCGTGCCGCTGAGGAGGGTGGCGGCGCTCATGCTCGTCGGCGCCAGAGAGCTGAGAGGCCTCATCGCGGACACCGAGACCTCCCGCTTCGTGCTCGCCTCCGTCATCCACCTGCTCGACGAGGCCCAAACCAACGTCGACGAAGACCTGTTCAACGGTCCGGTCCCGCCAGGGCCCATCGCCGCCGCCCGAAGGACTGTCGGCCGCTTGTACGGCGACCTCCCACCGGCCGCGTACCTGCAGATCGACCAGTGCCGGGTCCATCTCGCGCGCCTCGACCCTGTCTTCACCAGAGCCAACGCCACGAGGTGCGCCGAGATCCTCCGCTTCACAGACGAGAGCCCGCAGTGTCAGAGGTGGCGTCACCTCATGGACCTCGGCGCGCACCAGTCCACCGAGGCGGCGGAGGCGCTGTTCAAGGCCGACGCGCGCGCCGCCGCTGCCTCCTCGACCCTCCTCGACCTCGTCAGCTACTGGCACCTCCTTTACAGTCTGGATCGGGCGACGAAACTGATCTTGGCCGAGGATCGCCTCAAGGACACCATGAAGTTGATGGACCAAGCGCTGGCGGCGATGCGCCAGATGCTCGATGTCGTCACCAGACAGGCTAACGAGATGACCATGATCCTCGCCCAGATCGAAGCCTCCGCATCCTAGGCCGTCATCGATCGACGCGACGCGATTGCAACTGCATGTAGGTAGCTACTCGCCCTTCTTCTGTCCTGTCGTGTTTGCTGTTCCTCTTGTCTGAGCACGCCGCTTGCTTGCAATCGAGACCTCGAATGTCCAAGGGAGTTTTTCTCAGACATGTGTTTGATTTTTCGATTGATCGGACATGAATAATGTATGCGTGGTACGCTGGTTGCCTGTGCGGATTGGATGTGCAAGTTAAACTCTGGCTTTAATCTGATCAATCTGATGTGCGTTTCTGCTTTCAAGTTTCTACTAGTTAATTTGCTCGCAAGTTGTTTGATGAATTGGCTGCCATTTCCGATCGATGCTACTAGCTGTTCTTGCTCGATCTGTCCGTAAAATTCTTATCCGTTTTGTCATCTGGTTAACTGATACACTCTAGGTGTTGTACATGTATGCGTCTAACTTGTACAGTAAACACATCATTACTACCAAAATATATGAAGTAAAATGCAGAGAATGCAGACATTTGAACATTAGTTTACCCACAATTATTCTGTTAATTTTCAATGGGCATGTGGTTGCGGTGTATGAGATGTACTGTGCACTACAGGAGGAAGAGGGTTATTTATTTGTCGAGACATCAAAGGCGGTTATTATAGGGAATAGCCTCCCCGTCTAAAGTACAGAAAGGCGGAAAAGTCGATCCAGCGTCTCCGCCGGCGAATCCGCCGCTTCCCTCCGTCTCCGGCGCCGCCTGGGCGTCGCGAGATGGGGGGAAGCTTTGGATCTCGTCGTGTAGGTAGTTTAGGGTTAGCCTCTGTAGGTCTCGCCTGCTTCGCCGGAGGCTTCTCGTCGGAGTCGATGGCGGAGGCGGCGGTGAATAAGTTTTCCCCCTCCCTTGCTCGGGAGGCTGTGGAGTTGGGTGCTCGGGTGCTCTCCTCCTCTTCTGGTTCTCCGGCCGGCCGTGGTGGCGAGGGGACACTAGTAGAAACAGAGGCATTGGTGCGCCCCTTTAGTACCGGTTGCAACAAAAACCGGTACTAAAGGGGGCATTAGCACCGGTTGTGCTTGGGCGCCAGCTAGGGCCCCGCGGCGAGGACCTTTAGTACTGGTTGGTATTAACAACCGGTACTAAAGGACACCTTTTAGTATCGGTTGTTAATACCAACCGGTACTAAAAGGGTGCAGCCCCGCAGGCCACGGTCAGTGGCCCCACGGCAGGCCCTTTAGTATCGGTTGGTAAATAAAACCGGTACTAAAGGTCCTGCCTATATCTTCCACCCCGGCCGAGCCAGCTCCATTTTGGAGCAACTCGACCCCAACCCCATTTTTTCTCTCTCCCAAGCCCTCCCAAGCTCTAGGTCACCCATTTTTTCTCCAACATTTGTCAAGATTGGTGGCACCCTATACAAGGGTTAGCAACTTCTTCATCTTCTCTTCCGGCTTTTCAAGTTTAGCTCATTTTCGTGCAAGTTTAGCAAGTTTGATTTTGGTTGTGCTTGCAAGGTGTTTGATGAAATGACTAAATTAGGGATTTCATTTGTTTTATATGCATTTTGAGCTCGAATTGAAGTATAATTTATGGTTTATATAGTGTCGTCCCGTCCCCTGATCCTCACCGCCGTCGATCGCCCGCGCCGCTCCGTCGCCGACACCACCTCGGTGAGCCTCTTTTTTATCTTTTATTTTAAAAATTGTTAGTTATATGATTTAAATGCATAATTATTTCTTGTATAATTTTCTTATGTTTTTTTTATATATGTATAGTGTCATGGTTTTGATATCCGTCCCCTTCGGCCCTCGTCCGGTCTATGATTCGGATGTGGTATATCTTTTTAACTATTTATTTTGTTTCGTGTTTATAACAATCATGCCGACCAACTTGACGTAGATATATTTTTATTTAGGAGGTAGTTGAACCGGAAATTCCGGCCGACCCTATTGTCGAGTATTTTAAAAAAGAAAACGACGATTTGAGAGCAAAATTGAAGATAAGTGAAGATCTTCGTCTCCAATGCCTAGAAGAGAAGATGGAATTGGACTTGAAGATTGCCGACATCGTTGATGCTCACGGGGTCGAGCTTGCCGACGTCGTCACTGCTCACGAGAGGAAGATGGATGCAATGCGCGCCAAGCTTAAAAAGATTAGAAAATATGCCATTAGTCAAGAGGCTTGGTATCATTATGCTGTTGGTTCAATAGTTACCTTGGTTGCGATTCTGATCGCATTTGTTGTTGGATTTAAATTCTTTAGATAGTTGTATGTTAGTTTCGATTGATGTATGTTTCGTGAGAACTATGTATTACATTTGGGCACTACTCTACTTTGATTTTAATGTGATGAACTTGTATAAATTAATTTGGTCACGTATCTCTATTCATTATTTAGCTGGTGTAATGGTTTTTGATATATTTATGTAATGTAGATGAGCCGAGAATGGATGTACGGTGATCGACGCTGTCCCGAGTTCATTGATGGCATGCATCGTTTTCTCGATGTGGTTAAGTTAAACAAGCTGAAGAATGGTTTTATGATTTGTCCATGTGATGAATGTCGGAATAACAGGAATTACCCGAGCGTAAGAACCATACACTCCCACTTGTTGCGACAAGGCTTCATGCCCAATTATTTTTGTTGGACCAAGCACGGAGAAAGAGGGGTTATAATGGAAAACCCTGAAGAAGAGGATGATGACAACTATCCTGTTCTCTGATGAACACGGTGATACTACAATGGGGGAAGAGCATGAGGTCATTGTTGATCAGTCCGACGATGATGATCTTCGTCAGGTCATTCGTGATGAACAGATGAACTGCGTAACTGAAAACGAGTGGTCGAAGCTGGAGCGCATGTTAGAGGATCACAAAAAACCGTTGTACCCAAATTGTGAAGATGACCAGAAAAAGCTAGGTACCACCCTGGAATTGCTGCAGTGGAAGGCAAAGAATGGAATATCTGACAAGGCATTTCAAGAGTTGCTACAAATATTTAAGAAGAATCTTCCGAGGAATAATGAAATGCCCCACAGCACGTACGAAGCAAAGAAGATTGTCTGCCCTCTAGGATTAGAGGTGCAGAAGATACATGCATGCATCAATGACTGCATCCTCTACCGCGGTGAGAAGTACGAGAATTTGAATGCATGCCCGATATGCGGTGCATTGCGGTATAAGATCGCGCGAGATGACCCAGGTGATATTGAGGGCGAGCCGAGCCCCAGGAAGAGGGTTCCCGCGAAGGTGATGTGGTATGCTCCTATAATACCACGGTTGAAACGTTTGTTCCGAAACAAAGAGCATGCCAAGTTGTTGCGATGGCACAAAGAAGACCGTAAGGAAGACGAGATGCTGAGACACCCCGTTTGGGGATTTTGCAGCTGACGCAAGGAACTTAAGGTTTGGTCTAAGTACAGATGGCTTGAATCCGTTTGGGGAGCAGAGCAGCAGTCATAGCACCTGGCCCGTGACTCTATGTATCTATAACCTTCCCCTTGGTTGTGCATGAAGCAAAAGTATATTATGATGCCAGTGCTTATCCAAGGACCGAAACAACCCGGCAACGACATTGATGTGTATCTGAGGCCATTAGTTGACGAACTTTTACAGTTGTGGTCTGACGAAGGTGTACGTGTGTGGGATGAGTACAAACAAGAGGAATTTCCCCTACGAGCGTTGCTGTTTGTAACCATCAATGATTGGCCTGCTCTTAGTAACATTTCAGGACAGTCGAACAAGGGATACAATGCATGCACGCACTGTTTAGATAAGACTGACAGTGCATATATAGGTAACAAGATTGTGTACATGGGGCATCGTCAGTTTCTTCCAACCGGCATCACGTAAGAAACGGAGGCAAGCACTTCAAAGGTTTGGCAGATATCCGGACGAAGCCTACACGCCGTGATGGTGATGTTGTATATGGCATGGTCAAGGATTTGGAAGTAATATTTGGAAAGGGTCCTGGCAGTCTAAATGTTCCGAAAGACGCAAACAAGCGCGTACCCTTGTGGAAAAAGAAATCTATATTTTGGGATTTACCCTATTGGAAAATCCTAGAGGTTCGCTCTGCAATCGACGTGATGCACGTGACGAAAAATCTTTGCGTGAACCTGCTAAACTTTTAGGCGTGTATGGGAAGACGAAAGATACAGCGGATGCACGGCAGGACCAGCAAAGTACGCACCACGGAAGAGACAACCTGAATTCAGAGAAGTATCAAGGTACTTCCAGCTACTCTCTTACCAAAGAAGAGAAGGAGATCTTTTTTCAAGTCCTGAGCAGTATCAAGGTCCCGTCTGGCTACTCGTCGAATATAAAGGGAATAATAAACATGGCAGAGAAAAAGTTCCAAAACCTGAAGTCTCATGACTGCCACGTGATTATGACACAATTACTTCCTGTTGCATTGAGGGGGCTTCTACCGGAAAACGTTCGAGTACCCATTGTCAAGCTATGTGCATTCCTGAATGCAATTTCTCAGAAGGTAATTGATCCAGCAACTCTACCAAGTTTACAGACGGGTGTGGTCCAATGTCTTGTCAGCTTTGAGTTGGTCTTTCCACCGGCCTTCTTCAATATTATGACGCACCTCATAGTTCACCTAGTCGAAGAGATTTCCATTCTCGGTCCTGTATTTCTACACAACATGTTCCCCTTTGAGAGGTTCATGGGAGTCTTAAAGAAATACGTTCATAACCGTGCTAGGCCAGAAGGAAGCATGTCCAAGGGCTATGGAACAGAGGAGGTCATTGAGTTCTGTGTTGACTTTCTTCCAGATCTTAAGCCCATCGTGTTCCTCAATCACGCCATGAGGGGAGACTGCGTGGAAAAGGCACGCTAGGAAAGAAAGCAACAAGAAGTATGGACGGGCATTCTTTCACTCAAGCACACTACACAGTTCTACAAAATTCCAGATTGGTGGCTCCGTATATCGTGGAACACATGGATATTTTACGCTCAGAATACCCGGAGAAGACTGACTTCTGGATTAAAGAAAAACACGTGGATACTTTCGGCAGTTGGTTGCGTACACATCTCATTAATGACAACACTGTTGGACAAGAGCTATACTTGTTGGCCAAGACACCATCTTCGACTATATTGACTTTCCAAGGGTACGAGATAAATGGGAATACATTTTACACGGAAACCCAAGACAAAAAGAGCACTAACCAAAACAGTGGTGTCCGCTTTGATGCAACAAACGATGATGGAACAAAGGACACATATTATGGTTGCATACAGCAGATATGGGAACTTGACTATGGACCTTATTTTAAGATCCCTTTGTTTCAGTGCAAATGGGTTAACCTTCATGCGGGGTAGAGATAGACAAGCGGTACGGAATGACTACAGTGGATCTCAAAAATCTTGCGTACAAAACCGAGCCATTCGTCCTAGCCAATGATGTGGCTCAGGTTTTCTATGTGAAGGACATGTCTTCCAGACCGAAAAAAAGAAAAGATAAGCAAGCCGGTACATCATACAATGAGCCAAAGCGCCACATAGTTCTTTCAGGAAAAAGAAACATCGTGGGAGTGGAGGACAAGACAGACATGTCAGAAGATTACAATAAGTTTGCTGAAATTCCGCCCTTCAAAGTGAAAACTGACCCAAGCACCGTGTTGAATGATGAAGATTGTCCATGGCTACGACGCAATCAGAAGAAAGGGACACACAAGAAGAAAAAGTGAACACTAGATAGGGATGTTGTTGCTGATGTGTAATAATGTATTAAACCTTTTATGTAACTATGTCCTGAAAACTCAGAAGAGAGATCTAAACACTAGATAGGCAAGACATCTCTGATGATTTGCAACAAGTGTTGGGATGTTGCTAATCATCAGAGCGTCCTGCCGCTGCTTGGATCCGATCAAACGGTTGCAGGACGTAGCTAGGGAACCCGAATATATGAGTGAGTAACCTGGGAAACAAAACGCACGGTTTCTCCTAGCTACAGCCCGACACTGATTCACGGTCGAATGTCGTTGCATTCAGTGTCGGGCATAGCTAGGAAACCCGAATGTTTTGTGTTTGAGCCCCACTTCGATCCAAGCAGAGGTAAGACGTCTCTGATGATCTACAACCGTCCAGCAAGACATCTCTGATGATCTGCAACCGTTTGGAACGGTCGCAGGTCATCAGAGACGTCTTGCCGCTGGTTGCCCAAAGATGCCTCTCCGAGTGACGATGGAATGTTTTGTGTGAGTGAGTGAGTGACGCTGGAATTCCGGGAGGTGGGCTATATATAGGGTCATGTGGCTCACGAAGTGGTCGTGATACTGCTGATCCAACAGCTCACAATCCCTCAAAAAAAACACACCTCTGATTCAACGTCTCACGAGCGCTTGAAAGAAACACACGATCCGT
This sequence comes from Poa pratensis, assembly GCA_947311845.1. Lineage (NCBI taxonomy): Eukaryota > Viridiplantae > Streptophyta > Magnoliopsida > Poales > Poaceae > Poa > Poa pratensis. The sequence goes on from CAMZMU010000041.1 coordinate 90,321,743, forward strand.
GTGCTTCTTTAGTACCGGTTGGTAACACCAACCGGGACTAAAGTCGGGCTCACCCCTGATCCAACGTCTCACAAGCACTTAAAAGAAACACACCTCTGATCCAACGTCTCACGAGCTCTTGAAAGAAACACACGATCCATGTGCTTCTTTAGTACCGGTTGGTAACACCAACCGGGACTAAAGTCGGGCTCACCCCTGATCCAACGTCTCACAAGCACTTAAAAGAAACACACCGCTTGATCCAACGGCTCCCAAGCGCTGGAAGGAAACACACGATCCGTGTGCTTCTTCCTGATCCAAGGGCTCACAAGCGCTCGAAAGAAACACACCGCTTGATCCAACGGCTCCCAATCGCTGGAAGGAAACACACGATCCGTGTGCTTCTTCCTGATCCACTGGAGAAGGTAGGCAACTTCGATCCCGCCACCGTTTCCCGCCCAAATATTTCCCGCTATCGTTCCCCCCAAATGCCGCCACCGGTAGTTCTATAAAACCCAGTCGAAGGTAGGCATGGTACTCACTTGAGCGCAAGCATGGTGTGTATTGGTCCTTGCGAGAAGTGTGTGTCCGGGTTTCACATTTCCGCATCCGAGCATCTCGCCAGGCTTTCGAGCAATTTGAAGGTAGATGGTAGGGTAGTTCCAATTGAAGAAATTTTGCACACTGAGAGTCATCTCGCTTTGCTCGGGGCGAAGCTATGCCGCGATGGGTTTCCGTATAGGACCCCGCTCCAAATTCGTGCAGAAATGCTCACGCTTGCAGAGAAGTTTGACAGGAAAGTTACGAATAGTCCGTTCTACCGAACTGAAGCTGACCGTGATTCGTACGGTCGTTCCTGTCTCTGGGTAGTTGACAGCGATGATGACGACGATTTCATGCTGTCGTCAAAGGAAAGGATTGAATCGGGGTGGCCTGCTCCCGGCGGTGGTCGTCGGTTGGCGTGCTCGCCTGAAGAGGATTGAATCGGGGCGTCGCCCCCGCCGATATGGCTTTCCTCCGTCTTCAGATCTCGGCGTCCGCGTCGGGTGACTACTGCGGCGACATCACCTGGTGGCAGTAGAGAAGAAAAGAGAAAAAAACAAAATAGAAACCAAATAGATATAAAAAACAGAAAACAAAAGAAAAAAAAACTAGAGAAAAAAATTCAAAAAGCCCATTAGTACCGGTTGTAAACTACAACCGGTACTAAAGGGCTGGGCTTCGCGCGGGAATTTTCGCCGCGGCCCAAAAGGCACCTTTAGCACCGGTTGTAGTCTACAACCGGTACTAAAGACCCTTTAGTACCGGTTGTAGACTACAACCGGTACTAAAGGCCTGTTCTGCAGTTAAAGCAGGGATCGATCGAATCGATCCCCAAATTCGCAACTGTGCTCGACGACGACGCCCGCGCGCTCCTCGACACCACGCCGGCGAAGCCCTGCCGCGTCCACGCCGTCGACGCCCCCCGCCGTCCGCGCCGTCGACGCCCCCACGCCGTCGACGCCCCGCGCCCGCTCCACGCCGTCGACGCCCCGGCGCCCACTCCGACGAGACCGCCGCGCCGCCCTCTCAGCCGCCGCGCCATTTCCCCCCCGTCGACGACGACGCCCACTCCGGCCGCCGCGCGCACCCACTCGACGCCGTGGACGCCCCGCGCGCCCACTCCGGCCGCCGCGCGTGCTCCACCGCGCTGCTCTCTCCACTCCGGCCGGCCACACCGCCAGTACCATCAAGGTAATTTTTTTTAGTACTGTTTTTTTAGTTAATATTAAGTTTAGTTTACCTAAGTTTTTTTAGTACTGTTTTTTTAGCTAAGTTTAGTTTAGCTAAGTCTTTTTTTTAGTAGCAATTTTTTTGTTATTACTTTTTTTATTACTGTTTTTAGTTAAGTTTTAAATTTTGTTTAGCATTTTTAGAAATTTGTACCAATTTTGTAGATAGCAAAATATAGATAGCATTTTGTTCATTTTGTAGATAGCAAAATAACAGAAATATATAGCTTAGAATGAAAATATAGATAGCATTTTTTGTAATTTAGTACTTTGTACTTTTGTAATTTTTGTATGAAAATTCTTGTTTAAAATGAGTATGAAAATTTGTTGTTCAAAATAAAAAATGTTGCTAAGTTTCAAATATTGCAAGTTTCAAATATTGCAAAGTTTCAAATCTTGCTAAGTTTCAATTAGCATTTTTGAAAGTTAGCAATTTTGAAAGTTAGAAATATTGCAAAGTTTCAAATATTGCAAATTTCAAATATTGCTAAGTTTCAAATATAGTTTAACATTGTAAAGTTTGAAACATTGTAAAGTTTGAAATTTTGCTAAGTTTGAAATATTGCTAAATTTCAAATATTGCTAAGTTTGAAATATTGTAAAGTTAGAAATATTGTAAAGTTTGAAATATTGCTAAGTTTCAAATATTGCTAAGTTTCAAATATTGCTAAGTTTGAAATATTGTTAAGTTTGAAATATTGCTAAGTTTCAAATATTGCTAAGTTAGAAATATTGTTAAGTTCGAAATATTGTTAAGTTAGAAATATTGCTAAGTTTCAAAATTTGCAGTGACATTGAGCTATGGCGGACGATGCCCCCACCTTCGTCCGAGATTTGGAGGAAGAAGACCGTCTCCAACAAATAATATATAACACCGCTGCCGGACCCAATTCCGATGGAGAATATTCCGATGGAGAAGATTCGTCCGACGGAGAAGACGCCGAAGAATTCAGCGCGAAATGTTTGAATGACTCCGGTGAGGGACTTGAGTTAGAAAAATTCAGAGATGACGACGACGACGAAGAAGAACCGTCTGGATCTAAGGCGGACGATGCCCTAGCTAAGAAGAAGGTATATATTAAGTCTTGTTGATCACTATAGCTAGATGCATTAATTGATTTATATGCGCACTTATTAACGAAACATTTTTCTTTCAGCCCTCTGGATCTAAGTCGTCAATCCCCGTACGAGGCCCGGCCCAAGGGTTAAAGCTCCCGGAAGGTGCAACGTTGTCGATCGACGAAGTTACCTTCAAAGGCAAACCAGAGAAACCCGATGGAATCTACAATAAATATGTACGGCAGTGCGGAGTTTTTGTAAGGGACATGGTCCCGATCACTGTGACAGAATGGAATGAGCCGAAGAAAGCCAACATAGGCGCAAAATATCTCGAGCAAAGAATTAAAGAGACCCTTTGGGACTCGATGATGTCTAAATTCAACCTACCGGCAGATCTCCCACAGAAGATGAAGGATAAAGTCAAGGAGTGGACTCTTAGCAAGATGGCCCAGCAATTCAACAACTGGAAGAACACATTGTGGAGAAAATATGGGAACAAAGATATAGTTTTCAAAGGACATCTAGAGAAGCTAAAAGATGATTGGGCTGAATTTGCGGCGTATAAGAATTCGGGCGTCTCTGTGGCCCGATCGACACAAAATAAGTTGAATGCCTCGAAGAAGAAATATTTCCATCATTTGGGCTCAGGTGGCTACAAGACTGCCTTGCCTAAGTGGCAAGCCTATGAAGACGAGCTGCGAAAAAGGGATCCTCCACAGACAGATGACTGGCCCGACAGGTCCAAGTTCTGGTTGTTCGCGCATGGGGCAGTGTTGCACCCAGAAACAGGGCTGATTGTTGCAAAGGGAAAATGGCGGAGAAAAATTAGAAGAGTCATCAGAAAAATAAAAAATGTCATAGTACTAGTCAAGGAGGGAAAATTTGTTCCCGATAGAGAGGACGACGAGCTTTCACAAGCCCTCGGGAATAAAGAACACTGGGGGCGATGTCGAGCCAGAGGAGGCGGGGTTGGTTTTCTTGAAGGGTTTCCGGAAGACGTTGCAACTTATAGAAAACATTGCAGAAGTAAGAAGAGGGAGGCGGAGAGGGTTACTGCATTAGAACGCACGGTGCAGGATGTGCAGAAGCAACTGGCCTCAATGACCCAGACCAGGGAATCTCAACTGCGAGTAGAAGATCCTGCAGGCGATGCCTGCCCATCTCAGCGGAAAAGCAGCGTGGGTTCCACGCAGCTACAAGATCCTGCAGTTGATGAACCAGTTGCTGAACCATCGGCGGCTCACTACCCCGTGGATGATATCACGGAGAAGACAAATTGTGAGTTACATGCGCCGATGATGAACATTACTTATCCGGTGGCGACTGGCTATGCTTTACGACATCAACCTGGAGAAACCTTCCATTTTGGTGTGATTCCGCCTGGATTTGCTCGTGTCGGGGTCACGAAAGTTATGCCGGGATTCAACGCAATACGTCTTGAATTTCCTGGAGCTGAAGGCGAGAAGACATTGGGAGAAGTTGAGTTTGGTATCGTTCTATGGAAGAAGAAATACATCAAGTTTCCAGACTCGGAGCCAAGGCCACCGACTCCTCCCGTTAGACATTCACCACATCAAAGTCCACCCGCCTCCCCCACGAAGTTTGGGATCCCGCCGCGAGTCCATCTCCCGCGCTGTCCCGTCAACCGACTGATGCGCCCACTAGTAACTTGACAAAGCGGAAGCTGTTCCCGTCGTCCACCCCTGTCAAGAAACGTGGAAAAAGTGTGCGGGCTCCTGAGAACCCCAAGGAAGTCAAGGCTCCTGAGAAGTTAACTTCTGAGATGACTCAGCAGGAAATAGCTGAGAGCCTACGTGAAGGGTCGAGAGCCTTTTTTGAGCAGAAAAAGAAGGAAAGAGTGGAGGCAAGACTTGACCCCATAAAGGAACTTCTGAAGACTATACCAAATGAGGTAAAAGATCAAACCGTTGACAACCTATATGACCCTCCACCTCCGCCCATTTCAGACTACGAGCGAGGTATTGACAAGGTACTTTCCTCGCAGAATGAGCAAGAGAAATTGTGCGGGAAAGGAGTTGCCCAGCTCGGAGAACAAGAAGCACAATCGCTCGCCCCGCTCATTGTACCTTCTGAAACTCGGGAAATCGAGCATGGAGAAGTTGTCCTTGGCGACTCAGGTTACCCCATGGCGGAGATTGCCCCACGATTTGATTTTGAACTCGGGCTGCCTATGGTGGAAAATCCGAGCCAGCTAACAACACAGTTATGGAATTTGAATCGCTGGTACATGACCGCCGCAAAAGAAGGGAAATTCTATCTCATGGCGGCGGTTAAGGAACAACACTACTTCCGAGAATATTGTGTGCATGTTGAGTTCCGAGAACTTTTTCAGATGTACAATCAACGTGCTCTCGACAAATCTCTCATCAGCTGCTATTGTCTGTAAGTAATTTATTCGTGTAATTTAATTATCTATAGTTATAAGCTCTCGTTCATTGCTTGTAATTATCGTCACAAAATTCTTTTGTACGCTAATTATGCAGAATGAAGATACGTGAATGCAGACTCGAAGGAATCTGGGACATTGGTTTCATTGACCCGGATAAAGTTCATGTCAAGACCGTGGATGAAAATCCCGTGAACACAGAGGACGTTTTGCTAACGTTCTTTAAGCGACAAAGTACCAAAAAGGAAATACTATTTCCTTACAACTTCGGGTGAGTTTTACCGTCTTCTACACATTCTATTTTGCTTCCCCGATATAAAGTGTAATCGATAAGTTCTGAATACCTGCGTATATAAACGTGCGCAGGTTCCACTACATTCTGCTAATCATTAGACTCGAGGAAGGAGAAGTTGAAGTCTGGGACTCACTAAGGAAAGATCAAAATGAATACAAAAGCGTGCGTCTAATGCTCAAGAGGTAATTTCAATCGCACTATATCAGCCTCTTTCGTTCATTTCCGGATATCAAAAGTATAAGTAATAACTACTCAATTCATTTTCTTTTCCGGACAGGGTTTACAGAAAGTTCAAAGCGGAAGAACGCGGTGTATGGCCAGAAAAGCTGGAGTTCAAGTCTAACAACGTAAGTACTACTACGTGTATCTTTCTAATACCATTATCATTCTCTTGATTATTATTTGATTAAATTATATTCTTGTATATATAGTGGTGTCTGCGACAACCACAGGGGACAGAACTATGTGGATACTACGTTTGCGAGTACATTCACACGAAGGTCAATGAGAGAGTCAAGAGTGTAAGAAATCGAGAGGTACGTGAACATCATACACAACTTTTATTTTGCCACCATGCATCAATTGTGTTTAGTTTCGATCATAGCTGATTTTATTTCCTTCTTTTAAAGATGTCAAACAAGCGGAGCCAGCTCCTACCACGCAACCGCGTAAAAGCTATTGCGGAGGAATTGGCGGGATTCTTACTTACACATGTCATAGATGAACACGGTGAATTCTACTTTGACGAAAGACCACCTCCACCCCCTGCAGTCGATGCTACAAGGGAACCGCCGGCAGTCGATGCTACAAGGGAACCGGCTCCATTGTAATTAATTAGGAGTACTTAAATTTATATGTGACGAGAGTACTTTGTATGTGTATAATGACTACTTTATATGTGTAGTGAGTACTTTATACGCGATCTCCTCCGAAACCCTGAAAAATGAGCGAAAAGGAAAAAAACAGAAACCCTAAACCCCGAAAAATAATCGAAAAGAAAAAAAACCAAAACCCCCCTGAAATAATAAGCAAAAAAAGCAGGAACCTTTAGTACCGGTTTGTATTACAAACCGGTACTAAAGGTCCTCAGGGTCGAGCTCGCCTGTGCGCCCACGTGGAGACCCTTTAGTACCGGTTTTATTTAGGTGCCGGTACTAAAGGGTTACCCCTTTAGTGCCGACCCTTTAGTACCGGTTGTGTGGCCGGTACTAAAGGCCATCTACAACCGGTACTAGAGGTGGGTTCTCTACTAGTGGGAGAAGGAGGTGGAGGTGGGCGACCTGGTTTTGGTGGTGCTTGAGGAGGTGGTCTTCCTCGGCGCTTCTGCTCTGGCCGGCCGTGGCGGCAAGGGGAGCGGGCGCCTGGTTGTTGCAGGGTGTTGGTGCTGGTTGGCCTGGGCGGAGCCGAGGCGGCGGGAAGCTGGGTGGTGTGGGGATGCAAGTGTTGTAGCCGTGCTCGTTAATCGGCTTCAGTTCCGTCGCTGGCGGCGGACGGCCTTTGCGGTCTTCTACAAGGTGGAGGTCCTTGCTCCCAGGCGGCAGGAGGTACGGCATCTCCGGCGAGGCCTAGGCGTGCGGCGAGCGGCGCGCGGATCCGGTCGTGTTCCTCCACGGTGGCTAAGGGTGTTTCTTGCATATTCCTGGGTCCTTGTGTAATTTCTTTTCTTCTGTGGACCTTTTTGTAATGTGCTCGAGCTGCCTGTTATATGTGGATCGGATCTTTTTTCAAAAAAAAAAGAACAAGCCGATGCTCGGTTGTGCATTATAGGGAATAGAACAAGTACTAATGTTAGACTTAGATATTTCTTACGTCCAAACCAGTGAAATCACCAATCCGATCGAGTATAGCAAAATCGTTACTTTATATTCAACTGGACATCTTCTAGAACTTGCATAGAACGAAATTGTTCTTATCCTAAGCTAAGACTTATTGTAGTTAAAATTTCTAGAACATCCATATGGATCAACCTAAATCTTAATTTGTTTTGGGGGAAGTTCGTTCATGTCAGTATATATGATTCCAAAACGATAGAAAGTCATATAGAACATTTTGGGTACAACTTTAAATACCATTTGATATATGTGGTAAGTGACCCCCAAAAAAAACAGCTTATGATACAATTCTAACTATCATGTCATACCAAACTAATGTTTCTTTTCGCGACAACTAAGCCGATTGTTATGGGAACATTGATGTTTGTTTCGAAGAACATCCCTAGGTTAATATTTATGTTGCACAATACATTTTAAAAGCGTGGTTGACATGAAGTTTCCTTGTCTGACCTGACAAGCTTGGTCGGTTTATTAACTGCAAGACACATGACCTAGCACACGGAAGTGTGTCCTGGGCAGAGGAACTCCCAAATTTAAATTTGAAGTTTTTTCTTTAAAGTACCAAATAGTACACGCGAAAGAACCTACAGGTCCAATGGTCAATACGAATAGTTTCTTCTGCCAGGTAGTGGCTTTGAATCCTCCATGCGGCACCTTATCTTTTCCATTGTTTTAACCACGAGAAAACAAAATTGAAATTCAAAACTTGGTTAACGAACATGAAAATTGATCCCAAATTTGGTAAGTAAAGAGGGAAATCGACTACTCAAAACATGGCTATATGTTAGTATCTATTTGAGCGTATTAAACGATTTGATTAAACTTTATCCATTTTTCAAACGATATCGATATTTCTTGGAGGGGAACAAAGTTAACATTTACAATTGGTTACCGAAATTTTTGGATTAGCTCTTCTGGGTGCCTAGACACGAGGTCGTGGACTTGCAATCGTTCGAAAAGGAGGGACCCCAACTCCCCCCCCCCTCACCCCCACCATCCATCTATCAGCTAGCAACACGAGAAATCCGAGACGAGAACCATCGAGCACATACCACATCTTTTGTTCCTTGTTGACTTCCTACGTGCTTGCGATCGACCGAATGCTCGCCTAATCTCGACCGGGAATACGACAAGGATCAAAGGCCAAAATTTTGAAATAGAGGGAGTAGGAACCCATTTCAGAGTTTGGCACAGGCCCCCAAATTTTTAGGCTCGGCCCTAGCATGACATATCCATTTTCGGGTAATTAGAGCTGAAGGATGGGCGTGCTCAAACCGAAGATGCCATTCACATCACTCCTTATTTATCGTTTATGTGCATACATGAACACACAAGCGATTTGGTATATTTTGTATCTTAATAATGAAGGACAGGTCACGGGACTTAGAACCCTAAGCTCTCAAAGATCAAGTCATAGGACTAGCCGCGATTCGATCCAGCGATTCGATCAAGTCATAAGACATAGTACATGCATCATTTGAACGTGTTTCAATTCTTTGAAGATGGAAATTGTGATATTAAATTCATGCATTCAATTTCAAATCATATTAAACTTATGTAAATACATCTAGAACACAACAATCCAAATCATATTTTCTTCAAAATACTTTGGAACACAGAAATCAATACATTTTTATGACATCTCGAAAAGATGGTCATCACCTACTAGTGGACCAACCTAGCTAGTAAAGTGTTCAAGAAAGAATTGTACACATTTACTGGTTATCTCTAGGGCATAATGTCAAAGTCATTGTTGTCATTTTGCGTATCTTAAAATGTCCAGTCGAGTAATACAACACTTTTTTTTTGAAAAAATAAAAATACAAGTTAAGCACTTTAAAAGAAGTCCAAGAAAAAAATCTGGTGCCCACAATTATAATGAGTCACGTGTCGAAAAAAAATTGTGAAAAAAATCATTGATTTGCCGTCTCAGTGAAAAGAAAACGTAGGCATGTAAAATAAAATTTTAAGGAATTGGAATAGTTGGATATTGTTTTGCACAACTCTGCAAATGGATTGTGATTTCACACTTGAAACACGTAAATGAACTAGAGTCGTTTTGCACGTGGGTTCTTTTTTTTTTTTTGAATGAATGCATTTTTTCGTTTTTTTGAAAAGGGTGTATGTGCTCCTAAGCACACTTGGAAGCAAAGCTGACATGTACAGTATTTCAAGTATGCATCAGGTCGATTCCTTCGTTTCAAGAAAATAATTATCAAGGTCATCGGGAAAATTAATTAAGATGGTCAAGGCGAAGTGAAAACGTGACATTCCAGCAGATGCTGAAGCAGTAATAATCTCAACGAATCCCGCTCGATGCTTTCGTTTCGCAGCAAAAATTACTGGTGGGAAAAACCCGTGTGAAGATGTCTTTTACGTACTACGTGCACGCACGTTTTACAAGATGCATCTTCTGATTCAACTGAATGACATTTTTAGGTTTTACATACAAAAGATGGTTCAGCAGAACCGGATGCAGTATACATGGTACCCAATAAATAGTCCTTGTAATTGGTCATACGTGCATTAATGGATGTCCATATAAGATTCACACAGACCATATGATTCCGGTAACATGGTTACAGAAAACAGTGAGATGTCATAGCAAAATGCATCATTAAAATATATTTTCAAAACGACATGTCAAGTGATTTCAAGTTTTTTCCGGTCTAAAATTGCACATACTCCCTCCGTTTTTAATATAAGAAGTTTTACCTTTTGTCCACATACACATACACACAAATGTATGTGGACACATTTTTGTGTGCATGTTCACTCATTTTAGTGTGTATATAGACAACATGTGTACCTCCTAAAACATCTTATATTAAAAAACGGAGGGAGTATATATTTAATAGCTGCCCGTTCTCTTTTCTTAATGCAGACATCAAGTCAACAATCTTCTACACAAAAACTTTGTGGTACATGAGCCTTTGTTTGACACTTCATCCACTGGAATTGCAAAATTAAATTCTTTACACAAAAGAAATGAAACAGAACGATAAACAAATACTATATACAACCTGAAATCACTTGTTGATGATACGCATGCATTCATAACTTTGTTCCCAGCTTGTGCAACCTACAACCGTGTTGTAATTAAACTATTCAGTTCATCTTCTCTTCAGTTTGAGGCTAATATGATGCATATTCCCAAGAAACTTCCAGTTCAGTACATCTGCATTTCAGCAGTGCAACCATACAGAATCAAAAGCATTTGCTCGAACTCAAGATATGAACTCAGTTTACCCCTGAAAAACAAAACCATGCATGCATGAGTTGTGGATATAGGTGAGGAAAAACAATTAAGAATCTGAATTCGAACAGTGAACCACAGTTGAGAACAAAATCAACATATTGCACTTAGATGACCTTCTAAAATATGAGGCTCCTCTTCCCAGGACTATGCACAAAATATTTATCCTGTAACATAAGAGGTTGGAGGAAAGATAAAAGTTGAGATCAGTCCACACCAATCAACCAACGCAACTGCATGTTCTCCCAATCTTGTCTAGTGCTAACCTCAAATCAGATACTGAATCTTGTTGCCCTGTTTCTGCACAAAGTCGATAGCCGGACAGTATATACAAATCGAACTGAATAATACACACAGATAAGTTCATATAAACCACACTATAAAAGTATCAGATTTCACACTGACAGACCTTTGGTGTGGGAGCTACAGGAATGCCTAGTATATCCTCTTCAAGTACATCATCAATGAAAAGGAATATATGAAATCTCAGTATGGAGCACACTGCCCTGTTAAATCACGGTAAGATCCGAACTCAGCAGCACATCAGACAGTCTATCATGAATTTTTGCATGTGTAATTTAAACACGGGCACATCCAATTGCAGGCAATGACTTGAAATCCAATATGTCTGTACATATGAGATTACATGGTATATCTATTTGCATATTCAATTAAAAGTTATTTCCGGTTGCACAAGGGTACGATACATATGTACAGACCAATTCGGGACAGAACCACTGAAACAACATCTAAGTCGGTAGTGTAAGGTGAAATTACCTGCACGGATATCTCTGCTGTGGGCAAGTACGGCTCGACGTTTACATTCTCAGCCATCTTCCTGGATGAGTACTTTGCAAGGTCAATTCTTATAAGAATGATTAGATATACAATGAAGATAATCTAAGATTCAGCATGTGTGTAATGACATTGCGTGATGCAAACAAAACAATCGACCATAGGTTGTCCTCAATACCCAAGATTTCGTCACAGCCATGAGTGGGTGTAAAACAACCGTGCCTCTAATTCCCTCCGTGGATAGGCCAGCCTGTAGGATATCAAAATGTCGACATCGTAAACCTGCAAATGTCTCTAAGTAGAAATTAACAAAATTAAATTGGTATTTTGGGCTAGCACATGGAGAACGCATGGTTCTCCTAAGAAAGAAAAAAGAACAAATCAAAGAGCATCTTAAAGATAAATGAAAGTTGCGTAGCATAGACAAGAGTTTCCTGAGTCATTTGGAAAGTCATGATGCATTGGGTCGAGCACCTTGTAGGCATTACACAAGCGGTTCTTTGTCTACTGATCAGATCGTTGCACCAGGCGGCGTCTCCAGTGAGGTATTTAGGAGAAGACATGGCCTTTAACGGGGAAGTGGAGAAGGAGGAGGTGGTGGCTCGCAGAAGTAGGACGACGCTTCCACCGGCGGCAGTCAGGGCGACCTCCCCGCAGTAGGTCTCACGTGGGGAAGAGCGGCGTCGTGCGCCGGGCGCCGCGCGTGTGGAATCGGGTGTCGCCGGGGAGCGGGTGTTGCGCCTTCGCGCGGCCGGCGGAGGTGCGTGGGCGAGCGCGACGATGCGGGTACAGAGGAGAACACAGAGGACCTCCCCTCGCCATCTCTGCACGCCGCATCCAGGAGGCTCCCGTTCCTGCTTGGCCGGAGGCGCGCCGATGCGTTCTGCTGCTGTGGGAGGACGCGCCATCTCTGCACGCCGCCGCCAGGAGGCTCCCGTTCCCGCTTGGCCGGAGGCGCGCCGACGATTCTGTGGGGAGCATGCGGATCGGCTGGATCGGCCGTGGGTGGATCTATTCGGTTCGGGGAGAGAATAAAAGAAACGGCAGCGAGGGAGGTGGAGAAGATCGTGGGAGGATGGATCTGGTGGGTTACTGCGGTTAGTTGCCTTCGGGAGGTGCAGACGCGGGCGGTGGAGATTTGGCAGAACATCTTCTGCCGGTCGACAGGATCAATCACGCCCGTCCGACTGATGTAATTGCTACGTGCACACAGCGTGGGGATTAGTTAATCTGGGTGATTAATTTAAGTTTGTCTGGTCAGATCGTGTGGTGGGAGTCTGACCGTGTACATTTATTGGGGTGACTGTAGGATGGAATATGTTTGCTTGTTTAATAGTACTCCGTAACGGTTTAGTTACCCCGTGTCCTCGCACAGCAAATCAATTACCAAGCGAAATAAAGGGGTCAGCTAAGCGCTTGGAATGGCCGTAAGAATGTGGAATTAGCTGCCGTAATTAAAGTCTCGTCGTCACATCCCATCCTGCAGTTTATAAATAGCCCCCTCCTATTCTCCTGCATCTCACCCAGAACATCTCACACACGCAACCCAAACATGTGCCCCGGGCAAGCCTACCAAGTTCCTGTCGACGAGGAGGCCGAGGCCGAGGATTTGGCGGCGGCGGCTGAGGAGGATGAGGCGGAGGCGGCTCAGGCGCAGATGCGGGAGATGAGGGCGCGTGTGCTCATGAGAAGGGTGGTCGCGCTCCTTTTCGCCGACGCCCACGGGCTGAGCGACCTCATCGCGCGCACCCAGCACTCCCGCGCGATGCTCGCCTCCGCCATCGACCGGCTCCACGAGGCCGCCCTGGAGCTCAACCTCCCGATCTCTGGCGCGGGGAGGATCATGCCGGTCCCCCTCGAAGGCGCAGGCGGCCCGGTCCCAGGGTCCATCGACGCCGCCCGAAGGATCGCCGGGCGCTTGTGCGGTATGCTCCCACCAGCCAGGTACCTGCAGATCTACGAGTGCTGGTACCCTCTCAAGTACATGGCCAAGGTCTACATCGAGGCGGAAGACCTCCTAGCCAGATGTGCCGACATCCTCCTCCTCCCAGACGAGAGCACGCAGTGGCAGAGGTGGGGTCGCCGCATGGACGCCGCCTCGGATCAGCCCGGGGTGGTGCGGAGGAGGCTCATGGATGCCCAAGGTCGCGCCAGGATCGCCTACTCGGGCCTCTTCAACCTCGTGGAGTTCTGGCGCGCCGATGGTGTTGCGAGGATGGATCGTCCGGGGGCGCTGTCGTCGGCCGAGGAGAACCTGCACGTCGCCATGGACCTCATGGACCAAGCGCTGACCGCGATGCGCCTGATGTACGACGCCCTCTACTTCCAGGCTTACGAGCTCATGATCCTCGCGCGGAACAACGAAGGCGAAGACTAGGCATGCAGCGCATCCTCCTTCGCAGGCCGTCATCGATCCCATCCCAAGTTCGATCAACTCCGACTCCGAGCGATTGCAACTGCATGTAGGTGCTAGCCGTTCTTCTTCTTCTTCTTCTTCTTCTTCTTCTTCTTCTTCTGTCGTGTTCGCTTCAGTCTGAGTCAGATGATTTTTCTTCAGTTCGTCCCGTTTTCGGCCAGCTTATGCTACAGTTTGAGATCGAGACCTTGAATATCCAAGGGAGTTTCAGTAACGAGTTTAGTTAGACATGTGGCTAATTTCCCCCCGCAAAAAAAAAAAAGACATGTGGCTAATTTCTAATTTGGCTAGTATATTGGTATGGTTTCCTATGCCGGCGGATAGGATGTGCATGTTAAACTCTGGTTAATCATAGTCTGATGCGTGTCTCTGCTTTCAAGTTTCAGCTACTTAATCTGCTTGCCGGTTGTTGGAATTGCTTGCGAGTTTCGATCCACGCGAGCTGTTCTTGCTTTACCCGTAAATTGTGTGCCTGTTTTGTCATGTTGTCTTCGTTAAAACTGCCGTCGTTGACTTGTTGCCATTGTTTAAGAAATGGATTTTAGAAAATGTTAATCATCGAATTCAGGGCATTAAGCACGCTATGTAGAAAAGTAAGCCTGGGCAATCCTGGTTTAAAACGGTTTTGACCGGTTCCTCAAACCAGACCATCGCTACCGGTTTCAAGCAGTTTGGTTTGGTTTAGACTGTTACGATGGGAGGCTGTACCACGGGTCGGTGCGGTCTGGTTAGACGGTGTATACGGTTTGAAACCGTTGAATACATCCACGGCCTCGTCCACGCTATCTCTTCCCTGCACCGTTGTCGGAACAGCGGCGTTCTCCGCCGCCGCACGCCACCACAGGCCGGCCGCCTGCGCGCCGCTCGCCCGCGTCCATCCGCCGTCGCACGCCACCACCGGCCGGCCGCCTGCGCGCCGCTCGCCTGATGTCCGCCGTCGCACGCCATCACCGGCCGGCCGCCTGCGCGCCGCTCGCCTGATGTCCGCCGTAGTACGCCACGACTGGCCGGCCGCCTGCGCGCCGCTCGCGCGCATCCTTGCCTCCGCCCTCCACAGCCTCGACGGCACGGCCTCCACGGCGCCGCGGCGGACCTCCACGGCAGTGGCCACCTCGACGACACGGCGGCCAGAGGCAGCGTGGCGACCTCGACAGCACGGCGGCCAGATCGCGCTGCGGCGGCGGGCGAGCACCTGCTGCCTTCACACAAGGCGTGGCGCACGGTCTCCCTGTCGCGGCGGATACGCCAGGTGCCGGAGCTTCGCGTGCGGCGGCCATGTGGCTCCTTGAGGCTCGGAGAAAGGAGCACGGGCGCCGACACGAGCTTCGTGCGCGCCGGACATGGCGACGGCGGAGGTCCGCGGCGCGAGGGGTGGCGGTCGCTAGGACGCCTTTGTTGTTTGGGTCGACTGCCGGTGGACAACCCCATGGCGGCGACGGTGAAGAAATCTTGGGGATCGAGCGATGTGACAGATTTGGGATTGAGCGAGAGAGAGATGACGAGGCCAGCGCCGCCCGTGACGACTATGGAGAGGCCGCGGCCGCCGGTCGGCCTGACGCGCGCGGAGGCCCGGACCATCTTCTCCCAGGCGGCGCTGGAGGGGGAGGCGTGGATGGAGCGAGGTTCGGTGCCATGTCGATGCGGCATGGCGGTTTGGACGGTTTGCTGGTTTCAGCCCGTCTCAAACCACCACGAGAATTTCCAATCGCGGTTTGACCACCTAAACCAGTTTAAACCGGTAAAAACAATTCTTACGGTCTGGTGCGGTGCGGTGTCACGGTTTGGACGGTTTCAAACCAAACTGTGCCCAGGCTTATAGAAAAGTGATCGACCAAGTAAATCCGATCTGCGTGATCTCCGGAATGGACCGATTGCAGAATTACATCTCTGGTGTCGACCGAACACACACGCCCATTAGCATCCTTGCCTCCTGTATTTGGACATAATGCAACGGTTAACCAGTTGACTGACATGCGTGCGTGCCAAGTGAGACAACGGGTTTCTGTTTCAAGTTATGGAGTTACCGATTCTCCATGTTTTCTGGGGTCGTTAGTGCCAATATGTGTTCCATGTCTTCTAAGGTCGACGTACAACTCAGATTAACATACAAAAGATACTAATGAAAAAAAAAATCCAAAAAATTCGAGATAAAGAAACCGGTCGCAACAGTAAATGGGAAAACCGGTTTCAACTTAATTTAGAAAGAATTTGCTGGTTGTTGGAATTGCATGCGAATTTCGATCCTTGTGAGCTGTTCTTGCTTTACTCGTAAATTTCGTGCATGTTTGTCATGTGGTTAATTGATAGTCTATCATCTTATCTTTGTTGAGAAATGTCGTCGTTGTCGGTGCCGTCGTTGTATAGATGACATTTAGTTATCGAGCAAGTAGGCACGCTACGTACTAAGTGATCGAGCAAGTAGACGTGATCTGTTCAGCTATAACTTGTACAATTATACATTTATAATTTCTAGAATGGACCGATGCAGAAGAGAAGAGTTTTTCTAAACACTCTTCTATCTGAGTTGCTCATAGGTGCATCAAGATCCCTGCTACTTTTTTTACCTCTCAAACAATCTCTCTTTATTTTGTATCTCTCAAACCATACAACATATGGATTTTGAAACTTTGCAGTTCTCTCTAATATTTGAGATATAATGTGGGAAAAATAGTTCGGGATTTCTAACATTAAATATATATTTAATGAATTTGTTTTGTGTTTTAAATATTTGAAAATTTAGATTGCACAAAAAAATTCTGAATTATTTATCCCCCATTCTAGAGTGACCTGCAAAGTTTAAAAATCACAGTTTTTATATTTGGAGAGAAACAAAAAGAGAATTTTGAAACAATGTAGGGGTGTAGGTGAGTATATTTTGTCAAAACTTTTATTGCGAGAGGAGTTTTTCTAAACACTGACTTAGTTACACACCCTATCTAAATTGTTCATAGGTGCATCAAGATCTACGCTATCTCTTTTTTGCCTCTGGAGTCGACCACACACACTGGCTCATTAGCATCCTTGCTTCTTTATTTGGAAATAATGCGACGGTTAACGAGTTGACTAACAAGAGCTCAAGTGAGATAAGGTATTTCTCTGTTAAGCTATGGAGTTACATATTCTCTATGTTTTGTAGGGTCATCGGTGCCAATGTGTGTTATACTCCAGTACAACTAAAACCGAAGTGTATGAAGTTACAGAGAGACAAATATAGAGGCCTCTCACGGCTTAGAAAACTGCTAGTGTTGTTGATGAGGAGATGTGCAACACACCATTCTACCAAGCCTAGTATTGATTGAAGACGCGAGACAAAGTTTGCGTGGTAAATACGAAAACAAAGTTTGTGAGGTAAACAATGATGTGTCCGCTCTGTGGAACGCCCACTGCGGCAGCTTTGCGGAAGCAACGATCTGCACTGCGATCTCCTGGAGTGTGTGGAAACGCCGCAACTCCATCCTCTCCAACAATGTGGATGAGCCACTTCTTGTGGTCGTCAGAAGATGCCTTGATGACATTAGATTATGGGCTAATAGATGTAATTCTACATCTGTTGCCGCTCGCCTAACTCTCTGGTGCAACACCTTCGAACCACCGTGAACTCTGTGTATCCCCATCTCTTGCTTCGCTTGCTTTTCTTCCTTTTGTAATCTACACAATGTAATACTACGATGCGAAATAAAAGTTGTTTAGGTTGGCCTTTGGCCCGCCATAGTGCAGGTTAGAAAAAAAAGAAATCAGAACGATTTTTTCAAGAAACAGAGAGTACACCAAGACAACCGACTGATGCATGTAAAATGCATACATGAACTTTGCATTATTTTTACTTATATTCCAGTAATATTTGCATCATATAAGAGTTATATCACTGTTTTATAATGATTTTGGGAATATTTGATATGTTTCCTATTTTTTATGGAATTAACCCTACGCAGGCAGAAAACCCTATTTCTATATTTTAATGTTTCAGGGACCCAAACGACGTCCAAATGACCTAGAAATTTACGAGCATCATTTTTTGGAAGGAACAAAGCGTGGGAGCGAAGGAAGCAAACAAGAGGAGTCCCGAGGGCCAAGATAGGTGGGCCCACGCGGCCCCTGTACCTGGCCACGTGGGGTCCCTCCTTTTGGGCCTCGGAGCTCCGTTGCCGTCGATCTTTCCTCCACCGACTCCGTTTTGACCTAAAATCACCTATAAAAATAGTCCCCCGACGTTCTCTGGAAGGAGCGCCGCAGAAACACAGAAACACCGAAACAGAGACCTGGAGTTGCAGATTAGAGGGGGAAAACTCCGGCGGGGCGCTGCCGGCGTGGTCTCCACCTTCTCCAACGACTTCTTCACCGTCTCCATGATGAAGAGGGAGTAGTCAACCTCTGGACTATGGGTTTGTGGAAGTAACTTATGTATCTCTCTCTCTCAAGCTTCACTAATTAGTACCGTATGAGCTACTGAACATGATTACGGTCATCTATGTAATACCTTTGTGGTGGATCTTTTTATGAGTTAATATATGTTTGAGATTGCAATGGTTTTGTTTCAGTTATGAAAGTAGATGCATATTATGTACCCCGTTCTTATTTACTTGTCATGATCAAGCATGTTTATGAGAACGTGTGAGGGGGAACGTGTGCATTAGTTGGAGTAACGGGGGGTGGCTAGTGCGGTGAACGTGAGAGAAAGTTCCGCGATCCACTTGGGTGTTTTACCTTACTTTGTTGCCTCACTAGGGATAAAAAGAAATACCATACTACCGGAGATGTGGGTGTGACCATTGCCACTACTCCATGACTAGATCTAGCATGTTCTTATTTTAACTTCATGTCATGATACTTATTGCTATACTCTGAGTTATCTTAATTACTGAGGTGTTATGATTTAGTTCGCATCTTGGTGGAGTATAAAAGAGACTAATAACCAAAATATCTCTATGTTAGGACGTGATGCCCATATAATTATAACTTGTCATTAAACTATTGTGTTGCAATCTCATATGTCAACTCTAGTGTTCCATTGTCTACCACTTTATTAAAGAGAGAGTGCATTTGTGAAACCATGAACCCCGGTCCATTTTTAATCATAAGAAACACCTTTCCAACAACTTTTACCACTTTTCCATTTTCTGCAATTTAAAAATCCGAAAATACAAAAACACTTTTACATCTTGCATTCATCATATAAAACCCAAAAATATCATTTATCATTGCTACCACCATCCTTGCATATTTATTTACCACCATTGCATATTTATTTCTTGTTTGCATTGCATATTATCTTGATATCATTCTTACACCTTGTGTTTGACAACCACTAGGTGAGGTTGAGGACCAAAACATTTACTTTGTTTTGTAGGTAACCAAAAGAAGGATAGGAAAGATAAACCTTCACTACTGATTCCCCGAGAGTTCGATATTAAACCCTCGAGTCATCCCTCGTGAGGAAAACACGTCTTCCACTTACTACACACTCTGCACTTGGAGTCTCAACCTAACCCATTTACTTTTCACGCAGGTAACTACGTGAAGGGCCATCAAGAGTGCTTTCTGGCGCCGTTGCAGGGGAAGATACGAAGCTTCCTGCAGAATATTTTTCCCGTCAACTACACGCCATCACCGACAAGGTTTTCTTGAGCACAATAATGAAGTGTAGGCATGTAGGATATTAGGGTCCACTATTGTGCCGTGTGGCAGTAACGCCATTCGATGCTGATTAGGCACTATCGCCTTCTTGGTTGTTGAATATTCTCTTGTCTATATAGGGTAATTAACTCTATAGATTTTTGAGAGAAATAACTTAGTAAGTTCATATTTTTGAAGTGCACTTGGTAAGTCTATTAGTACACGTGATTTATGTCATTAATAGGCAGGAGCATTGAACAACAAAACTACAAACAATAGTAATGCTCATATTTATTTTGTGAATTTATAATGAGCATGTGGTTGTGTGGACGACATAGGATGGAGATGAACTTGGTTATTATAGGCTATGGAAAAAAGCTGATGTGCGGTTTTGATTTTCGATTTTTACTTTTTATGTTTGTTCGGATTTTGTTGTCGCGATTGGTTATCTTCTAACCTTTTTTTTTGAAGATATAAGTAGTTAAGAACCAATGTGATCCATATCTATATATCTGAATCCAAAACAGTAGAAACCACGCAACCCATTTGGGTGGTATCGTGCTAGACCAAACTTTTATTATCCACACTATTTCTCATCAAGTGATACTTGATCCGTCAGTTTTAACGATTATTGACTACTTTGAAGGTTTTTTTTGTTGAAGGGTTTAGTTCCACGATAGAAGCAAAGTCGAGGTGTGGTTGTGGGCATGTTGGATCCAGAAACCAGCCATACACGTACCCGCATGCTTTTCTTCTTCTTCTTCTTCTTTTTTGACCCTGGTACCTTTTGTTTATTGCTTTTACTTCACATATTTTTTTACTTATTTCTTGGTTATTTTTTGGGCACGGGCTTAAATTGAGTATAGCAATTCTTGTGTATTGATATGTAGAACGAATGGACAGTTCTATATTTAAGAAGCAAAGTAGACATGCATTTAAAATTTAGTGGAGTAATGTTAATTCGGTTTTGCTAATTCTCAGCTAGCTGAATTTTAACTTAGGTCTCGGTCACCTCCTCCACCCTCCGATACGCCTCGTGATTCGTGCAGCTCTTCTTCCTCCTCCCACCTTCTTCTTCCTCGCGACGAATCAACGGCGGGCGGGCGACGCGGCTGGCCGACGGCGACGACGAGACATGAGCGACCTGGAACCGCCGGAGACGCGGCTCGCCGTGGCGGAGGCGGTGGAGGGGAGCAAGAAACTTAACTGGGAGGGTGCGGGGGGCCGGTTTAGAGGGATGGTCAGGGCGGCGGTGGATCGGCGGAGGAGGAGATGGGGGCAGGGCGGGGCGGCGAGACACCGCGGCAACGCGCCGGCCGCGGGCGGGGAGGTGGGCGGTTAGGCCGACAGTGGCTGCGGGGGAGAAAGTCGCCGGAGTTGAGGAAGGAGAAGGTGACGTCACCTGACTGAGACTTAAGTTAAGTCTCAGTCAGCTGAGTCCTAGACACACCCATGTTAAGGGCCCTTTTGTTTGGGCTGGCTGTGGCTGGCAGTGGGTGCTGTGCAGAAAAGCTGATGTCCAGGAGAATCTGCTTTTCTGAGTGGAGTTCTTTGGTAAACCAGCTGGCTGTCTGACTGTTGATTGTGGAATTGTCTGAAACACCCTTTACATTCATGAAAAGTCGTACTCCAGCTGCTAACGTGTAATAAATAACATATGCAACTAAAATTCAAGTCGAACTTCAAATTCATAAAATTGTCATTACATAACCATCACGAATATATAGTTGTTCAAAATACATTTCTACTACATTATACTAGCTAACTCAATTAGTTCCTACGTTGTCTAGAAATGAACAACGTGTGGCAATGTCGTCACGTGTTCCGTTCATGCCTCTCATGTGTAGTTCACCCGACACATGATCACTGGGCAAGGTAACTGCTTGCCTTTGAACCTTGGGCATATAATCCTCATCTGCATCACATCGATCAAACTGTTTGTCACGCAAGTTGGAGTCTCTAATGAAATTGTGAAGCACACAACAAGCAATGATAATTCTCTTCTGTGTAACCAATTCAAAATGAGGGATGCCCTTCAAAATGCGCCACTTATTTTTCAAGATCCCAAAGATGCGCTCGGTGCAATTTCGCAACGATGAGTGGGCATGGTTGAAAATTTCTTCCTTCTTCGTTGGTGGCCCTTCTCGACGGAAATCCGGGATATGGTACGTATTGTTTTTGTAAGGAGTTAGGAACCCCTTTCTGTTTGGATAGCCAGAATCAACAAGATAGTATGTACCTACGCACATGAGAACAAATTTAAGAAATACGAAAACAATAATGCATAGAAACACACGTGCATAATGAAAAAAAGAGTATTACCATCAGGAGGGGTTGGGAACTCAAGTGGATACTTCTCCATGCTGTGTGTCAGAATGCGGTTATCATGTACCGAACCTGGCCATCCAACAACCACAAATGTGAATCTAAGATCAAAGTCACATATCGCTAACATATTTTGTGACGTGTACCCATGTCTTCCCGTGTGGTTGACCTCTTCTTCTTTTGCAACTTCAACAGGGATGTGTGAGCCATCAATGGCGCCAATGGCACCTTTGAAATGAGGAAAAAAACGTGCATCTTGAAGTCTTGGATGCACATCCTTGAAAGTTCGGTCCCTTGGTTTTATGGTATCTTTACCCATTTTGTACAAACAATTCAACACCATATGGAACTTTCTATGAACTGTTTCAAGAGACCGACTGAAATGGTTCTGGACTTGGGTAAATGATTGAGGTGCTCCAACAGTCCATAGAAACATCCCTAGACATTCAACAGATCCCATGTCTCTAGATGAAGTTAACCCATAGTTTCTAACTAGGAGGTTGTGCAATTTATGAAACACATCAGGATACATTCTAAACATTTTGTAGCATATTTTTCTATCATCAAGTTGTTCATGCACCCATTCATTCCTAGTTTGTTGAGGAATCCTCCTAGGTGCCTTATTCAAATACTTCTCAGAATAGAGATTACCAAGGTATCCCAACACAACCATGTCATGAGCAACCCCGAGGAGGTGTCGAATCCGTTCTTCATCACTTCCATTGTCGCCACCACCATCCATCCTACAAATTTCGTATAAGGACATGTCAAAAAAATTGACATGGCATAGCTGAAGGAAGGTAACAAATAATAACAAACAACACATATAATAATTCAAAGGAAATGGCAAATGATAACAAACAACACATACATGGAAGGTAGCAAATGACAACAAATAACACATATAATGGTTCATGGAAGGTAGCAAATGACAACAAATAACACATACATGGAAGGTAGCAAATGACAACAAATAACACATATAATGGTTCATGGAAGGTAGCAAATGAAAACAAATAACACATACATGGAAGGTAGCAAATGATAACAAATAGTCTACGACAAATACCAAACAAAAAGTACACCTAATGGTCCATCGGTTTTAGGCTGATCACAAATAGTTTACAACAAATACCAAATAAATGGTACACACATCTACTTGTTCATCTCATCGTGCATGCTCTTGAGATAATGAAGCCTTCCTGTAGATGTTTCAAGGCCTGCAAACACCTCTCTATTCTCCCTCTTCACGGCAAGCTTGCATGCAGTGAACATAACATCAGTTCCTTCACTCACTCCACACTCTCGAACCATCCCTAAAAATTCCTTCATAGTTGGGACATCATCAGCCTTGCCACATGAACTTCGAACATCAGCCTTTGAGACTAGCGAGTTCAATGCATTGCTGTACACCTTGAAAAAGGGGATCTCTTTCTCCTTCTCTCCACCCCCAAACTTGAGGCGCTTCACCAAGTTTGGTGTTTTTTTGGAGGCATCATCGTCATCATCCACTGGAATTGCAGCTTCCTTGTCCGCTCCTGTTTCCTCTTCCCCCGGGATGGCTAAAGATTGTTCAGTGACATGAGCCTTATTAAACATGACATCAAGTTGTGTCAAGTTGGCGGGTGGTCCATATCTGAACTGTTTATGCTCATGACGATACTGCAAATGGAACACAACAAATAAATTAGACAACTATTATCATCAACACAATAGACAAAAAGATAATACACAACATGAATAGATAACTTACTTGTAGGTGAGTTTGCCACCAATCATTATCTGCATCCATAGTTCTTGTTTCCGGATCCCAACCTAACCCGGTTGCATGTAGCAACTCCATCCAACCGGTGTACTCCTTTTTTAAAGCATCCCATTTGTTCTTGAATTGCTTCTTTGTTAACCTTTTTCCCATTTTCTCGGCAAATTTATCCTCAAGATTCTTGTACCCCTTCTTACTCAAACAACCTCCATCCCTATTGTTTGCATTGACTTCCTCCATACAAATGTTGCAAAAAATGAACGTAGTGTGTATCCCAAGTTGCCTTCTCCTTGTCCCCCATTGGAAATTACTAACACAAGCTACACACAAGAAAACTACAGAATTAGTCTATGAATTTTGCACTAACAGGAGGCATCTACACATCACCAAATATGCATAACCATCCCTATTGTTTGCATTGACTACACGCTGCAAGGTAGCACTAACCAGCATCAATTCTATCTAACACACTGCAAGCACATCATCTAGCAAGCTTCTACAGATCCATCTAGCAACCATTTTCGAAGCAATCATATAATAGAAAGTACCAACCATCTACACAGATCCATCTAGCAAGCATTTCCGAAGCAGGAAAAAATTGGAGAAAATGGGGTGGCTAGGCCGGAATCTTCCTCACCTAGAGGACAGCGGCGATGGTGCCGTCGAAGCTCTGTCGGCCGAGCACGATGAGCCGGTCGCGGACAAGCTTCGTAGAGAGGACGGCGGGGAACGGGAGCCTGGAGGACGGCAAGGGAAATGGAACGGCGGCGTCGAGGAGGAGCGGCGAGGTGGTGCGGCGGGGTCGGCGGGAGGAGGACCAACCGCCGGTGGGGGCCGCGGGGACGGCGAGGTGGTGCGGCGGCTGGGTGTCGATGGGAGGAACCCTAGCTCTCGTTCGGGTGGGTCGGGACGAGAAACAGAAGAGAAAAAGAAACTGCTCGGTTGGGCCAGGCTCGGGATGGGTGGAACGGTTCCTGCAGTAGCAGTCTTCTCGTAATTATAAGCAACAAAATGACCTAAACGGATGCCCCTTCGGTTAACTCGCAGGGAAGCTCGGGAAGCACCTCTTTCGCTGCTTTTTCCTCGTATGAAGCAAATCGACTGGCTTCGGCAAAAGCCCGACGCGCCGCGAGGCCTTTTGGTTCGCTCGGCCTGCTTATTTCCGCGGAAAGCCTCCAAACGCTGAAACAAAAGGGCCCTAATTTGTATTCGGAAAAAAATGAGTTAAGAGTGAATAGCCTACCTCAAAAAAAACATAAAGTGAATAGCCCGCTCGAGGCTTTTCGTTTCGTGGCAAACCTTCGAAGGGGAGGAACCCGTGAGGTTGTCTGACTTGTGTGGACGATGGACTGTGGGCCCACACCATAACGGATTAGTTACCCTATCCTCTCCAGCCATTACCCTTCCTATAGTAAGAACGGAGCAGGTAATCTCAGAGACTTGGTGAATTCTTTGTTTTAGCTGCGGTAAACAAGTCTTCGTCGTCACATCCGTTTCGGCAGTTTATAAATAGCCCCCTCCTCCTTCTACACCTCACCGACTCACCCGCAGCATCTCAAACGCACACAAACCTGTTGACAAGGGCGGCGGCGGCAGCGGCTGAGGAGGCGGCAAGGGCAGCGGCTGAGGCGGCGGAGAAGATGCTGCGGAAGATGAGACGTGCGCATTTGGCAAGGACGGCTGCGCTCATCCTCTCCGACACCAACAGCTTGAGCGACCTCATCAACCGCACCGAATACTCCCGCGCGATGCTCGCCTCCGCCATCGACCTGCTCCACGAAATAGGCTTTCGCCCCGCTTTATAAATAAAGCCACAAACGGCCGAACCGATACAAGGTGGAGAGGAGAACCTCTTACAAAGGAAGTCAAACAAAGCGACAAACGAGGGGGCAGCAGAGCCACCACCTCAAGGCGAGCAAGAAAAACCGGAAAAGCCACACCTAGCACTAGGCAACCTAGACTACCGAGCCGGAAAAGACATCGTGCCTCCTGAGAAACCACCGGACACCGAAACATCAAACTCGCCAAGCCATTGTTGGAGAGGGCCGCCTGCCCTCTCGCTCTGGGCCGTGGAGCGCCGATCCTGCCAACGAACAACGAGAAACGAGGACAATGACAACGAGGTCATGTGTAAAAGATAGGATTCCAACGAGATCATCCCATGCCGGAGCCGAGGGAGCTTCACGCCAAGTTCAAGGTGAAAGGGCATGGCGCCCCATGTGTGGTTTTGGTAATTAATGACAATCACTATGGACTAATGGTTGCATTGAGTTATTCTTGTAGTGTTTGTCCATAGGCAAATGCTTGAACTCCATATGTTGGATTCAAGGTTGATGCCATAAAGATATTGATATAATGGAGTATTTGGCATCAAGATCATCGAGTTGTATGGATATATTTGATATGATCAAGAAGAAGAGTATGTGATGATCAAGTGGTTATTCAAGGAGTTATCTGAAGATTGGTCATGAGAGAGTTGAGCATATTGTAAGTATGTCTTGAAGAAAAGGATTATGTGATAATTCATGGTTATCTTCAAGACATCATCTATTCAAAAGAGAAGAAAAGATACAAGGTTGATCAAGATATTGATCAACTCACAAAGCTACAAGATGTACCAAGTGGGATCATGTATCTCTTGGTATGGTAAGCAATTGTCCATATAGCTTTGTGATCTAACCCATGATATGTGTGTAGCATTTCTATGGGCTTGCATCAAATGAAGATTTCATATAGCCCATGAACGATGACGTCAAGTGGTGATCGTCATCAATGTTGAGAAGCGCAAGTTCAAGAGGAGCATCTTGAAGAAATCCTAGGCTTGAAGCTTGCCACCCATTTAGAGATAATGTTCATGTGAAGATGTGCCTAAGAGAGGCTCTCCCATAGTGGAGTATGGGGGAGCAATGTTTGAGTCTTCACCAAGCGAAGCGTAATCAAGAAAGGTGGTCCACTTGAAGAGATCAAGATCGACGTCATCTAGCTCAAGTGGAATGCGCAAGGCAAAGGTATGATGTTGATAGGGTTTCTATTTTACCGGTCTCATGGTGCTAGTTGGGAGACCGGGTTATAGGATAGATACCGTACTATCAAGAGGGGCTCTCAATTGAGTTTTAGCGTATCAGTTGGAGAGAGCTCAAACCTTTGCATACTTAGCTTCATCTTTCTTGGTTCTTATTTGGCTTTCCTCCATGTGTGGTTTTAAAGCTTCTCATGATCTTCAAGACAAGCTCAAGTTTATCAAAAACGGATTTTGTATGGAAAACCTATTGCGTTTTTGATATTGAAGGTTTACCGATATGTCTTTTATAAATAGGTTTAATCTTTCCACATTTGGTTTTATGATTCATTATTGGACAATGATGTTTCTCTATATAATCTTAAAGATCTCGTTGTCATGATTCCAACGAGCCAAAGATCATCGAAAACGGAGTCCGGATGCAAAAGATATTGCCGTTTTGGTGTTCGCTATATGTGCTGTTTTTCCAGCAGCGGTAGTACCGCCCGCGGTACCGCCAGAAACGGGTTTCTGGAGCCTTATCCGGTAGTACCGCTGGAATAAGGGGTAGTACCACTGCCTGGAAGCTGTTTTCATCCTGTTGTGTCTACCGGACCTTCTTGGGGGCGGTAGTACCGCCTAAACCAGCGGTAGTACCGCCCCGGCGCGAATCTGCACCCAACGGTTAGATATTTGGGTGACCTATTTAAGAGGCCTTCTTCCCCAATGGTTCCCCAACTCTTTGAGCTCACTTTTCCTCCATTGTTGATATTCTTGAGCTTTGCTAACTCTCTATCCCTCCATGATTCTTGCCTCCATTTAGTGGGAAAAGAGAGAGGAGATCTAGATCTATCATCCTACCAATCAATCTCTCCTCTAAGTGAGGGGAAGCTTTTGGATCTAGATCTTGGAGGAATTTGGTGTTCTTCTTGGTTCTTTCTCTCTTCTCCCCCCAATAGCATTAGTTGCTTTGGTGGGATTTGAGAGTGAAGGATTTTGAGCACTTCTTGTGTTCTTGCCCATTGCATCGATTGCATCGGTTTGAGTTCTCCACGGTGATACGTGGAAATCGAAGTTGAGAAGCTTGTTACTCTTGGGTACTTGGGGTGCCCTAGAGCTTGTCCTCTTGGGTACTTGGAGTGCCCTAGACGGTCCTTATTGATCTCGGAGTTTTGGTGGCTCGCGGGATAGTTGGGAGCCTTCAATTAAGTTGTGGAGTCGCGCCCCAACCTTGTGATTCTTGTGGCTTTGGGAGCCGCGGGAATTCGGTGAGAGCCTCTAATTAAGTTGTGGAGTGTGCCTCATCCTTGTACGGGTTCGGTGACCACCCTTAAGTGTCCCATAGTGGTTCGTGGCACTCCGCATTGGTGGAGGCACGAAGGAGATTACGGTGTGCCATTTGACGGCTATTCGGGGATCACTTTGTGACTCCGCACCGCTCCAACGGAGACTAGCTTCCATTGGGAAGTGAACTTCGGGATAAATCATCGTCTCCAAGTGCCTAGTTATTTCTATACACGAGCTTCTTACTTATGCAATTTACCTTGTGATAGCCATTGAGCTTGAAGTAATATATCTTGCTATCACATAGGTGTATATCTTGTTTAGCATAATTTGTTGGTGCACATAGGTAAACCTACCTTGTTTAGGTTTTGCGCTTGATAAATTAACCGCTAGTTTAATTCCGCATTTATTCAAGCCTAAACCGTAAAGAATTTTTAATCGCCTATTCACCCCCCCCTCTAGGCGACATCCGTGTCCTTTCAATTGGTATCAGAGCGGGTTCTCTCCTTATTGGCTTCACCGCCTGGAGAGTAAAGATGTCGTCTAGTGAACTAGTGCACAATGGTTCTTTTATATTAGATGGCACAAATTATGATGTTTGGAAAATTCGCATGCTTGATAGTTTTCGGGTCATGGACCCATACATAGAGAGAATTCTAGATAGGGGTTATTCTCCTCCAAAGAATCCCAAAATATTATCTTTACTGGATAAGAATAATTCCTATCTAGATGCTCAAGCTTCTAATATGATTTTCAATGCTTTGAGCGATGTAGTTATTATATCGGTCACTCCATTTCGGAATGCTCATGAGCTTTGGACCAAGCTTCAAGATAAATATGATGTGTCCAAGAATTGTGGAGATGATTGTTGTCCCTCCACTTCCGGCCATGATGAGTTCTCAACTTCTTCTACTTCACCTACATGTGGCAAGCCACAAAGTAATGCAATGGTGAGTAGTGATAGATATTGCAATAATGATAGTAAGCTTATTGTTGATGATACTTCACCACTATCTTATTGCAATGATTTATCTTTGGACTTAAGCGCATCTAGAACCAAAAATGATCTTCATGCTTGTGTTGATAGTCCTTGCATATCGTGTACAAATTGCTTGATTAATCCTTATGATGATATGCTCTCTATATCTTGTTGCCATGATAAAATGGTTCTATCTCCTCTAGTATTTGTTTGGCTAACAATGTAGAGGAAACCGAACACTCCATGGAACAAGATATGGATTTAAATGGTGACTCAAGTAATTCTTCATCGTCATCATCATGTACTCACTTTCGCCTTATGGCTAAAGCTTCCGAGGTATCTCCTACTTTGGATCCAAATATATCTCATGATGATAGTAATGAGGAAAATGAACAAAATGATAATGATGCTTCCATACTCGAGGTATTCTTCATCGTCATCATCATGTACTCACTTTCGCCTTATGGCTAAAGCTTCCGAGGTATCTCCTACTTTGGATCCCAATATATCTCATGATGATAGTAATGAGGAAAATGAACAAAATGATAATGATGCTTCCATACTCGAGAAGGGTAAAATGGTTATTCTTTCTCTTTCAAAGAATAAAGATGCTCGTACTAACTTCTTAGAAATCATGTCTACCCTTGTTAAGCGCAAACTTACCATTGAGGAGTTGGAAGCTCACATTGATGAAAGCTTTAACCGTGAATACAAGTATGCGGAAGAGATCGCCGATCTCAAGGAAGCCCTTGAAGAAGAACAAACAAGCAAGACGTCTCTTGCGGAAACTTTTTTCTCTCGAACTTTCTAGAGTAACGGGATCCCTTGATAGATCTCTTAAAGTGGCTAATGATTTCAAAATAACAAATGGTAAGCTTATAGATGCACATGCCAAACTCACCGAGTCTCATGCGCAACTTAAAGCTTCTCACTCTAAAGAGCTTGCCAAGTTACTTTCTCCTATTGTCATAAATAATGATGCTTGTGCTACTAACTCTATCTCTTGTGAAGCATCCATATTAACGGAGAATGTTGAGCTAAGGGCTCAACTTACATTGCTTTCTAGCAATTATGGGAAATTGGAAGAAAGACATGAAAAGCTTTCGAGCTCTCATGAGGATCTTGTAGTCTCCCATGATAAGCTAAAGTTTGCTCATGAGGCTATTATGTATAAGGTAACATCATGTGAACCTCATGTGGACAATGGCACAACCTCTACTCAAAATACTTTATTGACATGTGCTAGTCCTAGTAATTCATCCACTCAAACTATCGATAAATCTTGTGATGAATTACTTTCCATACCTTGTTGCTCTAACAATGAAGCATCTACCTCCTCTAGTGTTTGTATTGATACTAACCATATAGAGGAATTAAAAGAGCTCAAGGACCAAGTCACTTCTTTGAAGAAAGACTTGGAAAAGAGTCATGATGGGAAGCCCACACTTGACAACATGTTGAGTGTGCAAAGACGTCCCAATGACAAGAGTGGACTTGGATTCAACTCCAATAGTAAGAACAAGTCCAAGTATACCAAGAAAAAGAAGGGCCAAGAACAAGTCAAGAATTCGGCCAAGATCACTTGCTTCAAGTGCAAAGTTGAAGGGCACCATGTTAGAACTTGCCCTTTGAAGAAGAAATCTCTTAGTGAGAAGCAACAAGGGAAGATGCCTCAAGTTCAAACTAAAGTTCCCCAAGTTGAAGAACGGCCACTTCCCAAGAAGAATCAAGCTATTCCTTCTCAAGTTGAGATTTCAACAAAGAAGAAAGGAGGAAGCAAATGTTGCTACTTATGCCGTGAGAAGGGTCACTTTGCTTCTTCGTGCACTAGTGGTACCTTATCCAACCCTATCATAATTGATAATGCTTACTCTCTTATGAAGGATAAGATTGGCAATGTGTTTGCCAAATTTATTGGTACTCAAAGTGGTGTCAAGAAAAGAACCATTTGGGTTGCCAAGCCTATTGTGACTAACCTCTTAGGACCCAACTTGGTTGGGGACCAACAAGCTAAAACTTGATCAATAGGTGTTGTGGAGGGCATTGGAGATTTGGCTACATCATGAAGAATTAAGGGATCTTCATCAATTATATTCTCTCAAGCCAAGTCATTTGGATTATATTGTTCTATAACATATTGATGGCTACGTGTTGGTGAACCCCAAGAGGAAGGTTATGATGTAGACAGCAGAAGTTTTCCCTTGAGAAATCTACCCAAGGTTATCAATCCAGTAGGACTTGATGATCTATCGGAAGGTTGTTGATGTTGACTCCCCCTGGCGCTAGGGAGCTTGCACCAACGTGGAATCTGCACAGACACAAACCCGAACTTTGCCCAACATGAAACAGAGAGGTTGTCAATCTCTCCGGTCTTGCAGAAACAAAGAGTTAAACGTATGGTGTGGAAAACAGCAGGAAACATAGCAAGTAACAGGAAACAGATGATTGCAGCAGGTTGTGTAAACAGTATGAGGAAATTGGACCAGGGTCCACAGTTCACTAGTGGTGTCTCTCTCAAAACAGATAACTAGCATGTTGGGTAAACAAATTACAGCTGGGCAATTGACAAATAGAGAGGGCATAACAATGCAATACATGCCAAGATGTCTACTATGAAATCTAGTTGGGCATTACAACAAAGTACATAGACCGTTATTCCAACAGCATCTATGCCTAAATAATCCACCTTCAAGGCAGCATCCGCATTCCATTCAGTATTAAGTTGCTAACAACAGATTATTGCATGAAGTAAAGTGTGTAATGTAATCAATACAAGTGCCCTTGGACACTGCACCAATGTTTTATCCCTAGTAGCAACATCACATCTACCATCTTAGACCTTTCTGTCACTGATCCAGATATCTAGAGACTGAACCCACTATCGAGCATAAATACCCCCTCTTGGAGTCACAAGCATCTACTTGGCCAAAGCATCTACTAGCAACGGAGAGCATGCAAGATCAAGAGCACATAGATAAACAACTTGAATAAACATGGTATCAATATTCATCGGATCCCAGCAAACACAACATCTAGCATTACAATAAGATGATCTTGATCATGTTAGGCAGCTCACAAGATCTAAACATGGAGGCACAAGGTAGAGAGACAACCATCTAGCTACTGCTATGGACCCGTAGTCCAGGGGTGGACTACTCACGCATCACTTCGGAGGCAGGCATGGTGATGTAGAGCCCTCCGGTGATGATCTCCCCTCCGGCAGGGTGCCGGGAAGAGCTTCAGAACTCCTCCGATCTGAGATTGACGATGACGGCCGCGACGGAACTTTTCGTGGAATATGATCGACCGTAATAGGGTTTTCGCGTCGCGGAGAATATATAGGCGAAGAGGCGGCGTCGGTGGCCGAGGGGGGCCACCACGCCATAGGGGGGCGCGGGCCCACCCTGGGCCGCGCCCTAGTGTGGTGTGGCCCCCTGGTGGGTCTGCTCTGACTCCCCTTTGGACTCCGTGATCTCCTCGTGATATTATTCACGATGTCTTTTGTTTATTCCAATTCCGAGAATATTTCCTTAATAGATTTTCTGAAACCAAAAATAGCAGAAAACATGGAACTGGCACTGTGGCATCTTGTTAATAGGTTAGTCACAGAAAATGCATAAAAATGATATAAAGTGTAACCAAAACATGTAGCAATTGATATAATAACAACATGAAAATCAAAAATTATAGATACGTTTGAGACGTATCAAGCATCCCTGTCACATCCCAAAATTGTAAACTAAGAAAAACTTAGTTTCACAAGACCCAAAATTCAGAACCAACAAAAACTTTTTGAAATGTTTCACTGATGATTGTGTTTTCCATCCTGTTGCTGTGTTGAATCTTGTGTGACATGTTGTTTAAGTTGTTTGACTAGTAAATATAAGACCCAACCAATATAAAAATATATTTAACTTTGGTGATCATGTTATGACAAGAAAAATATTCTTTGTATCTTTTCCATTCTTATTTTGGCCAACTCCATTTCAATGATATTTGGTTTGGCAACAACCAAAACTAATACCCATTATTTGAGAAAGTAAAAGTATTTCCAGAACTATGTGTTCCCAAAAATGTGGAGATCTATATGTTATCTCCTATCTATATTTCAACCTTGATATTTTGCATGTGTATGCAACTCCCATTTTAAACACTCTTATTTCCACTCCATTTTAAAATAACACTAGTGGGAAATATATTACCCCACCTATTTCTCTTTATCAAATCTTTTGAAAACTATTAAGTTATGAGTTGAGATAGTTCTAAACATCATCTTGTCATAATTAAGTGTGATCATTTCTATAAGATAGTATTGTTAATTATGTAAATGGCGGTGTGATTAATTCTTGTGGTTTGAATTGTGTGGTCTCGATTGTGTTGTTGATCTTTTGTGTATGTCACTGTTGATCTCGTGGTGTTTGTTGCTTGTGAGGGTAATTCCTCAGTTGTGCTTAATACTAGAATAAGACACACTTGACAACAAATTTGGTATGTGACTTGAATAAAAACAAACCCTCTAGAAGTATTCACACCTAATTGAAATCCTAAATTAAGGGAAATGATCTTATTTAATTTCCCTCTATCTCTATTCCTCTATTTTATGAAAACAATTATATTTCCTTATTATAGGAATGAGATGAAATAATAATCATTTCAACCCCATCTCACTCCCTCCTCAAGTAAACATACTTTTCAATTTTAAACAAAACTCTCAAAGTATTTAAGAAAAGGAAATTAAGATCATGATAAATAAATGATCTTAATAAATTATTTTCCCCTACTTAACTCTCTATTTTCTTCAAGCAAATATTTTCTCTATGAAAATATAAAGTAGTTGAAGTTGCCATATTTGTCAAGAAAGTTCCAAAAGTTCAAAACAATATTTTAACACTTGCTTGAAAATATTAAAAGAGTATCAAATATTATTTACCAAAAACAACATATTTAAACTCTATGAACAAAAATGGTTCAAAACATTTTATTTTCAAAAGCCAATTTTTGTGGAGCTTCTCCATGTATATGGGAGGCTACCTGATTTTTGTCATAATTTTTAAAAATGTTTAAAGGCCTTAATTAATTCCCTAAAACCCTACTGGTTTTGAAAGAAATAAAAGAAACAGGAAAAAGGACCTAGTTGTATTTAGAAACGGAATCCAGGGGGTTATCGGCAAAAGTGTCGTCGTCCTGTAGCAACTCGTGGCCAACGACGCCGCTGTCGTCCTCCCGTCGCTCGCCCGCCCGGACCCCCCTCCTCTCCGTTGTCCTGCGAGGAGGATAAAGCCGCCTCGACGCCGCGCTGTCTCTCCCCCTCAGATCTTTTCTCCACTAGCTCTCCTCTCTCTCTGCTCCTCTTCCCGACCCGAACCCTAGCCGCAGGTGGCCGAGCTCACCGTCGCGCCTCACCACCGAATGAAGCCGCCCCGTCCAGATCGAAGACCACCAGGAGGACCGCCTCGTCGTCCTCTCCCTCCTCGTCCAAGGAATCGTCGCGGGAGGCAACGAATCGAGCAGAGCATCGTCATCCTCTCCCGCTCCGGCCGCCCCCTTTTCATCAAGCTCGCGAGCAGCTCCGACCACCTCTCTCCGCCATTTCTGCACCCCGTGGTCCCCTTATTCTGCTCTAGCTTATGGACATCGCCGTTTATTTTTAGGATCGCCGGAGCCGCCGCGCCGTCCCTGCCCTGTTCCCCGCCGTGCCGAGCTCGTCCGTGCATGTCGAGGAAGAAGATGAGGCCCGTACCACTTCGCATCACGCACTGGGCCGCAGGCTGGGCCGCCTTCTGCGTGGCTCGGCCGGATATGGGCCAGACCGAGCCCAGTGATGTTTTTTTATATAGATCTATTATCTATTTTGTTTCCTGTTTAATTTTGCAGTGTAGATTTAAATCTGTTGTGGTAGATCTATGTGTGCAAATATTATGATGTAAATTTTGTAGTGTTCCTGTGAGTTTTCCTAACCATGTGGCACTGGCCATTTTCCAAAATGTGTAGTTATGTGTGTGCTAGAGTTAATCTAGTAAAAAGTATCTATTTCACTAAATATTTAATATATAGAGTTTTACAAATCCAAATATTGCAAACTAAAATTCTTTGGATAGGTTGAGATGCTACCTTTCCAGATCTGTTGGCCTTGCTTGAAAATAAAACCTAAAACAAAAATTCTATTCATTCTTAAAAACACATCAGTAGCTCCTTGATGATTTTTGTAGATTTTTAGGAGATGAATTTTGGAGTAAATCCAATTGTCTTGTCTTCTATATGTGTAGGAGAACATCTCCCTAAATTGGTTTGAATTTAGGAGTCATTGATTGACTGTGGTGCTAATTATAAGGTTTAGACCTTTTCTGCCTATTTTTATTAGGCCTTTAATTAATTGTTGTGTTATAACTTTACTATTACAAATGTGTTTCCTAGCATGTGTGTGGTGGTAATCCACTGTTATGACATGTTTCCTTGTTTTGCTAGCATGTTGGGGGAACTACATGTGAGTCATGGGTTTGTTAGGGTTTTATTCCCTATATAACTTTCCCTCTAGTAATTAGGAATTGTTGTGCTTATTTATTTTAATATGAGAATATTGTGTGTGATTAATATGTGTGCCTTGCTGGTTAATGATTGTTGTGGTACTGTTGTTTGCATGTTATTATTGTTTCTCATGTTATAATATGTTAGTACTGTTAGTGGAATTTGTTAGGCAATTGGTATGGGTAATATGTTTGCATGGCTTGATGAACTTGATGGACTTGAGTTGAGTACTAGCTAAAATATCTTGTTAGTGTATCCACCTTAACTTGGTGAGATATTTTGTAATTACCAAGATTAATTGGTAGTTTAACTTTTGTCTGAAGTATTTCCTGATCAGAGGAAAGTGGTTGTTAATTACCTCTATTTGAGGATGTCTAGGTGCTCTATGTTTTTAGCATGTGTTTGGTGTTATACTCCTGTGAGTATAATGCCCTGGTAAATATAGATTTAGTTCGTTGCTTGATTAAACTAGTGCTATGTTTGTGGCTTGAGTGATTAGTTTGATACTTGTGGTTTGTTCCTTGTTTGTATACCACTTGGGGTTTGGTTTGCTTATTGAGTGTTGTTTTATTTTCATGTTGCGACGCTAGAGATAAACGCTACCGGGGTGGTATTTGGAGAGGATTTATCGGAGAAGGATGAGAGTTTATTTCTTTGATCAATGAGGAGAAGTCCAGGAACGTCATGCTGAAATCAGGCAAGCTATCCTCTGAGCTTGCATTTATATACATCTATTTTGGTTCACATGTTTTACTTATAAAGAGCAAAAGTTATTTATATGGTGTTTGCCACAAAAGCTATGATTTTGAAAACCCTTTTCCAAATTATAAGTATATTATTTTGACACCCTCTATGGAGATATTAGATGGAAATTCTTTTTCAAACTATAGGATGGGAAAAATATTGTTTACTCAAAGCTCCTTTGAAAATACTCGTGAGGTTGTGGAATACCGAGATGTCGGTGTGGAAATGGAGAAGTGGGGAATGGTGATGTTTATGAAAAATGCACATTGTGTCTTTGTACTATGACGACCAATCTTACCCTGTGCGACCACATTTACCACATATGGGAAAAGGCGTAGTCATGTAGTTTGCTCTTATTAGTATGGGATACCTCATCGACGGAGATGACTCCGTTATGCATGAGGGGATGGTCCGAGGACCTACCCCCTGACCCGGGTCCTCACACAAGTTGGTGGGGAGGATAGAAGGTTCCACCATAAACCGCCGGACAAAACTATGAGTCCTCACACTTAGGGTTTCTGACGGGAAACTGGACTGGGTGTCGATGGAAAGTGTCATATGGGAAGGATCCTGTACTAGCATGAGCAAATGAGAGGCTATCGTCGGTGGCTCAACTTCGCATACACCTGGTATGGCGGGACGTGGCTGACACGATGAGTTACCAGATGGGTGTGGGAAAAGCGTGCTACCTCTGCAGAGGGTTAAAACTATTCGAATAGCCGAGTCCTCGGATATGGACAGTTGGGAGGCTGTCCTCTGACCATGTGCAAGTTTTGCAAAGTTTTGATATTTGAAAATAAAATGGAGATGTGTTGTATCTGCAACTCTACCGACGGGCTGGTATGAGGTTGCTGGAGAATGATTTGACCATGACGGGCTATGGTCGAGAAATGCAGAGTTTTGTGATTTAAAGGTGGAAAATGTTTTATGCAACTATACCAAAGGGGCGGTATGAGGTTGTTGGGATTGAATGACCATGAAGGGTTATGGTCGAAAAAGGAGGAGTTTTGGGGAAATAAACAAAATGGTGATTTTCCGGGAAAGTGTTTTAAAAGAGATTTATTACAAAGACCGGTTCATGGGGAAAAGTTCTAAAAAGCCTTCTTTTCTTTTTCAAGAAAGATATAGAGATTTCAAAACAAAGTTCTAATAAACAAAAGTATATCCTTCTCTTTTCAACAAGGATATAGAGTTTTCAAAGCAAGCGAAGTTTTATTTAAACAATAAAAAGAGTAGTGCATGCTCATTCCGGGGGTAGTTTGCGAGTACATTCAAATGTACTCATATTGGTTTCGTCCCTGGCTATTGTCTTAGCCAGATTCTGAAGAGGAGCAGTTGGAAGAGAAAAGGGCATTCGTGAACGTCGATGCGAACTAGGGCGCTTCCCAGTCAGCTGCCTGTAGGGTGGGCAAGTGACTTGGGCTCCACGTTGTTTGGTGATTTCCGCTGCGAGTACCTGATGAAGTTATGGCTTCAATCAAGTAAGTAAATTTATTCGGTATGTATGGGTGTTCTGTGATACCAATTCGAGTTATGTGCAACACCAGACTGATCATGGGATTGTTGCAGGAAACATAACGGGTATCTCGGATACCTAATCCGGGGTCCCCACAATCCCCAAGCTTAGTTCCTGCTCGTCCTCGAGTAGGTAAACGATAAAAACAGATAATTTTTGAAGTGACATGCTACCAACACAATCTTTGATCAAATAACAATGTAATGCACATGATCTGAATGAAGTGATCCAAGCCAATGGTCTATAGTTTGCAAGCAAGTAAATAAAGAGTAAACATAAGTGATCACACAAGTGCAAACTTTCATGAATAACATATAAAACATTTAGAGATATAATAGTCTAACATAATAGTTAGTTCACAGCAGCAATAATTCTCAACATGAAAGTGTTTGTATCAACACAAAGGAAGATAATAGCTTCAGCTTTTGCTTCAACTTTCAACATGTATATCATATAGATAATGTCAATGCAAAGAATATGATCAACCAAACACAAAGTTATGTAAAAACTGTTATACTGGAGTTGACAATGATGTTTGCTTAAGTAGACAGAAAGAAGTGGGAAAACTGACTCAACATAAAAGTAAAAGAATGGCCCTTCGCAGAGGGAAGCAGGGATTAACATCATGTGCTAGAGCTGTAGTTCCCGAAGGCATATAGAGAGCATAAAATATTGTTTTGTAAGGTAATGGTGTATACAGGTGTCAACAAATCAAATAGCAGGTACTTGTCATCTTCCATGGCTAACTAACTTTTAGAGCGGTTCCGAGAGTTTTTAGGACTGCACTTGTAACAAGCACTTATTGGTGACACTCCTCCCAACCATTTACTTTCCACAAACCATGGCTAACCGAATCCTCGGGTGCCCACCAACATTCACCATGGAGGAGTGTCTATTTATTTATTTATAGGGTGGACTAACCAGCTCTTTAATGCAAAATAAAAGGTGGAGAAGCAGATGAAGCTGCCAATCCTTGTAAATTAATTAGCATGGAAGATGACAAATCTCACTACTACGTCCTTATGAGCTTTTCAAGTAGTGACACAAAAAGGATAATTGTTTTGAGTAGTTAGTAGATAGCACATGAAGAAATTTACTTGGAATGGTGAAAACACCACATAATAGGTAGGTATGGTGGACACAGGTGGCATGGATTTGGCTCAAGGTTTTGGATGTACAAGAAGCATTCCCTCTTAGTACAGAGTTTAGGCTAGCAAGTTATTATAAGCAAACATCATTATCAACTGGAATAGCAAGAGTGTACATAAAACACAAGGTTTGACGAACCATAGACTCCCACTGTCTTCCTTGTTAACACATAGCCTTCATCCAAAAATTATCTAGACTACTATGGACTTCCAATCATGCAACAGATTATTATAGCAGAAAATCCTTATAGTAGTTCTTCATTAATAGCCATTACTTACATGATGCACAAGCTTAAACATTAATTACTTGACAGCTCAAAACAATTGGCAAGCATCAAATTACTCAAGACAACGATCTAAAAAGATTCATGTAAGCATTTTATACCACTACCACATGCATAGCATTTTTCTGGTCCAACCAAACACCAATCAACTTATTTGACAACTCTCCAAACAGATATAAGTGAAGCAAGAGAGTACTTTCTTCAAAAGAAACTGAAAGCTCTAACAAGAGATGTATGAAAAACTGAGAGCTAACAGCAATAACAGCAACTAGACAGGAATACTCAACAAGTATAAGTGAAGCACAAGAGTATTCTAATGAAAAAGTGGAGCGTGTCTCTCTCCCAAACATGAATGCTAGGATCCAACAAGTATAGCACAGCAAACAAAACAAAACAAACTGAAAACAAAAACACACTGACGCTCCAAGGAAGAGTACACTAGTATGAAGCAATAAAAATATAGCACCATTAGAGATGACCTGATAATTTGTAGATGAAGAAGGGGATGCCTTGGGCATCCCCAAGCTTAGATGCTTGAGTCTTCTTGAAATATGCTGGGGAGGTAAGCCTCCCCAAGCTTAAGCTCTTCACTCTTCTTGATCATGTAATATCATTCTCCTCTATCAACACTTGAAAACTTCCTTCACACCAAAACTTAACAGCTTTTCTCATTAGCAGGTTAGTGCACTAAAAGATAATACTTCAAAGTTCTAGCAAAGACAAAACTCACAAGCCAACTATTTTAAACATTAGCCACTGTTACTAGGCTCAAGTGGGCACTTTTACACGAAAAGAAACCACTTAAAAACTTGTAAAAGAGAGAATGCAAAATAAAAGACAGAATCTGTCAAACCAGAACAGTCTGTAATGACGAATTTTTTCGAGGCACTTACGATGCTCAGATGAAAAACTTTTGAAATAATGAAAGTTGCGTAACATCATCAGGAACATGCACAAAAATTTCAGCATTTTTCGATTTTTTCTGATTTTCTACTGAATTAAACGGTGACGAACAGCAATCTGTCCCAATGCAGTCCCGAAAATAAAAACCAACTTTGCATTAGTAACTCTCCTTGGCACAACAAAACAGCAAATAAAAGATACAAAGGAGTTGCTACAGAGGTAAACAAGCATCCTTGACTCAAGAAAACAAAAATAAAACAGCAAATAAAAACATGGGTTATCTCCCAGAAGTGCTTTTCTTTAATGCCTTTGAGCTAGGCATGAAGAGATGCATCAAGTATTGTCAAGACCAGAAAATCCAAAACCATAATTTGTCTTGACACTAGTATCATGTGAGTATTTCATCTTCTTCCTAGGGAAGTGTTCCATACCTTTCTTGAGTGGGAATTGAAATTTTATATTCCCCTCTCTCATATCAATAACAGCACCAACAGTTCTCAGAAAAGGTCTTCCCAAAACAATAGGACAAGAAGGATTGCATTCAATATCCAAAACCACAAAATCAACAGGGACAAGATTGTTATTAACCATTATCAAAACATCATCAACTTTTCCTAAAGGTTTCTTCATAGAAGAATCAGCAAAGTGAACATCCAAATGACATTTTTCCAAAGGTGCAAGCTTGAGAATATCATATAAATTTTTAGGCATAACCGAAATACAAGAACCAAGGTCACACAAAGCATTGCATTCAAACTCACTCAGTTTCATTTTAATAACAGGTTCCCAATTATCATCTAACTTCCTAGGGATAGAAGCTTCAAGTTTTAATTTTTCTTCCCTAGCATGCATGAGAGCTTTGATAATATGTTCAGTAAAAGCCATATTTATTTTACTAGCATTAGGACTCTTAGCTAGCTTTTGCAAGAACATGATGACTTCAGTTATGTTACAATTTTCGAAATTGAAGTTGTTGTCATAAAAAACAATGGAGCAATTATCACCAACACCTCTAAAAATTTCAGCACTTTTACTAGGAACAAAAGTAGTGCTATCAGGCAATTTAAAACTTTTTGTAGAGGTAGTAGAGACATTTCCAACACTTATTATCTTTTCACTAACAGTAGGGGGCGCATTAGCATGTGAGGCATCATTTGTTTCATTAGTAAAAATAGTGCAAACTCTAACAACACTATTTTGTTCAGCAATTTCAGCTTCTCTTTCTTCTCTCTCCCATCTTTCATGAAGTTCAGCAAGCATCCTAATGTTATTATCAATTTTAATTTGGATAGCATTGAGTGTTTTACTCTCTCTAATATCACTAGGAATAGCTTTTATTTTCAGCATTTCAACATCATGAGCAAGACTATCAACTTTAGCAGCAAGAGTATCAATTTTTCCTAGCTTTTCCTCAACAGTTTTATTAAAAGTAGTTTGTGTGCTAATAAAATCCTTAAGCATGACTTCAAGATCAGAGGGCACACTTCTATTGTTACTGTAGGAATTACCATAGAATTACCATAAGAGTTGCTACCATTAGCAGGATATGGCCTATAATTGTTGCTACCAAAATTATTCCTATAGCATTGTTGTTGAAGTTGTTATTTTTAATGAAGTTTACATCAACATTTTTCTCATCATGAGCAACCAAAGAAGCAAGAGGAATATTATTTGGATCCACAACACCATGTCCATTCGAAAGCATAGTCATAATAGCATCAACTTTATCACTCAAGGAGGAAATTTCCTCAACAGAATTTACCTTC
Source organism: Poa pratensis (assembly GCA_947311845.1). Lineage (NCBI taxonomy): Eukaryota > Viridiplantae > Streptophyta > Magnoliopsida > Poales > Poaceae > Poa > Poa pratensis. The sequence continues at coordinate 90,363,401 of CAMZMU010000041.1, forward strand.
TTACCAGTTGGAGCCTTTCAGTGTGCCATTCAGAATAATTTACCATCATATCATCAAGAAGCTTTGTAGCAGCACCCAAAGTGATGGACATAAAGGTCCCTCCAGCAGCCGAGTCCAATAAGTTCCTTGAGAAAAATTTAGTCCTGCATAAAAGGTTTGGATGATCATCCAAGTAGTCAGTCCATGAGTGGGGCAATTTTTAACCAAAGACTTCATTCTTTCCCAAGCTTGGGCAACATGCTCATTATCAAGTTGCCTAAAGTTCATAATACCACTTCTTAAAGAGATAATTTTAGCAGGAGGATAATATTTTCCAATGAAAGCATCTTTGCATTTAGTCCAGGAATCAATACTATTTCTAGGCAAAGATAGCAACCAATCTTTAGCTCTTCCTCTTAAGAGAAAGGAAACAATTTCAGCTTAATAATATCACTCTCTACCTCCTTATACTTTTGCATATCACAAAGTTCAACAAAGTTGTTTAAGTGGGCAGCAGCATCATCAGTACTAACACCAGAAAATTGCTCTTTCATAACCAGATTTAACAGTGCAGGCTTAATCTCATAAAATTCTGCTTTAGAAGCAGGTGGAGCAATGGGTGTACAGATAAAATCATTGTTGTTTGTGCTAGTAAAGTCACACAACTTAGTATTTTCAGGATTACTCATTTTAGCAAGCTAAAACAAGCAACAGGGCAACTCGAAATTAAAAACTAGATGCAGGAATTTAATTTTTTTGGGTTTTTGATTTTTAACAGCAAGCAAAACAAAAATAAAACAAGACAAAAAACAAAGTAAAGAGATTGGAACTGAGAGACTCCCCTTTCCAATAGCCTCCAAGTCCCCGGCAACGGCGCCAGAAAACAGCTTGATGGCTACGTGTTGGTGAACCCCAAGAGGAAGGTTATGATGTAGACAGCAGAAGTTTTCCCTTGAGAAATCTACCCAAGGTTATCAATCCAGTAGGACTTGACGATCTATCGGAAGGTTGTTGATGTTGACTCCCCCTGGCGCTAGGGAGCTTGCACCAACGTGGAATCTGCACAGACACAAACCAGAACTTTGCCCAACACGAAACAGAGAGGTTGTCAATCTCTCCGGTCTTGCAGAAACAAAGAGTTAAACGTATGGTGTGGAAAACAGCAGGAAAACAGCAAGTAACAGGAAACAGATGATTGCAGCAGGTTGTGTAAACAGTATGAGGAAATTGGACCAGGGTCCACAGTTCACTAGTGGTGTCTCTCTCAGAACAGATAACTAGCATGTTGGGTAAACAAATTACAGCTGGGCAATTGACAAATAGAGAGGGCATAACAATGCAATACATGCCAAGATGTCTACTATGAAATCTAGTTGGGCATTACAACAAAGTACATAGACCGTTATTCCAACAGCATCTATGCCTAAATAATCCACCTTCAAGGCAGCATCCGCATCCATTCAGTATTAAGTTGCTAACAACAGATTATTGCATGAAGTAAAGTGTGTAATGTAATCAATACAAGTGCCCTTGGACACTGCACCAATGTTTTATCCCTAGTAGCAACAGCACATCTACCATCTTAGACCTTTCTGTCACTGATCCAGATATCTAGAGACTGAACCCACTATCGAGCATAAATACCCCCTCTTGGAGTCACAAGCATCTACTTGGCCAAAGCATCTACTAGCAACGGAGAGCATGCAAGATCAAGAGCACATAGATAAACAACTTGAATAAACATGGTATCAATATTCATCGGATCCCAGCAAACACAACATCTAGCATTACAATAAGATGATCTTGATCATGTTAGGCAGCTCACAAGATCTAAACATGGAGGCACAAGGTAGAGAGACAACCATCTAGCTACTGCTATGGACCCGTAGTCCAGGGGTGGACTACTCACGCATCACTCCGGAGGCAGGCATGGTGATGTAGAGCCCTCCGGTGATGATCTCCCCTCCGGCAGGGTGCCGGGAAGAGCTTCAGAACTCCTCCGATCTGAGATTGACGATGACGGCCGCGACGGAACTTTTCGTGGAATATGATCGACCGTAATAGGGTTTTCGCGTCGCGGAGAATATATAGGCGAAGAGGCGGCGTCGGTGGCCGAGGGGGGCCACCACGCCATAGGGGGGCGCGGGCCCACCCTGGGCCGCGCCCTAGTGTGGCGTGGCCCCCTGGTGGGTCTGCTCCGACTCCCCTTTGGACTCCGTGATCTCCTCGTGATATTATTGACGATGTCTTTTGTTTCGTCCAATTCCGAGAATATTTCCTTAATAGATTTTCTGAAACCAAAAACAGCAGAAAACAGGGAACTGGCACTGTGGCATCTTGTTAATAGGTTAGTCCCAGAAAATGCATAAAAATGATATAAAGTGTAACCAAAACATGTAGCAATTGATATAATAACAGCATGGAACATCAAAAATTATAGATACGTTTGAGACGTATCACATATCCAATGTTTCTCCTAGCGGTAACTTGTATTTAAATCATATATACATTGAAAGTTGCTTGCACCCTTGCATGTGTTTGGTTTTGTACCTTGCTAGTGTTAGTATGTGTTGTGCTCTCTACTTACTTATCTCGAGTAATCAAGTATGTGTATGTTGGTTTGCACACCATGTACGTGTGAGTTTGTGTTGAGCCTTTGTATCAACTTGCATATATCTTAATTGGTTCTTTTGAGAGATTAATGGACTATCCCATTTTTGGGGAGTGATAGCTCTTGGCTCTTCACAATCCTAAAAAGTGTGTACATGAGGAATACCACTTAGTGTTGATATATCAATATTATCTAGTCTCTATGTGGTATGTCATGCTCATGAGAAATTCAAATTCTATAATGTCCATTAGTTATCTCTTGTTGGATTATAGTTTGTCTCTTGTTACTATAAAATGGATTATCACATTATGGGGGAGTAATAAGCTTTGTGCATATTACAATCCTAGAAAATGTGAACATGTGAGGTATTGCCACCTAGAATTGATATTGTTAATTATCTTATTCCTTTGTGGCATGTTTCTCAAACAAGTTCCCTTTTGCTTAAATGTTTTTACTTACTCACACTTTGGATCTTGTTTGTGATGAATGTTCTTGGTAAGGTTTTCCTCTAATATGTTCTCATATATCTCTTTGGGAAACCGATTGGTTCAAGCTACTCTCTGTAGTTGCTTTGCATGATCGCGTGAATATTTAAATCTATCAAGAACATTTATCTACATAAGCATCGCGCTTAAATATTATCCTTCACCATGTGCTTATTGGTTGTGAAGATGATCTTGAATATCAATCCAATACACCACTAAGAAATTTCTACACATACTCCTTTTTCTATGACAATTGATAGTCATAATTGTGGTGAAATTTGTAGATCATCTTCATATTGGCTCTTGATTTTATTGCCTTATTTCTTGCCAAAAATTAATTTGTTTTAACTCCCATTATCTTCCTTACCTCTTGTGGATCATCTTGCTTTACTCAAACATTCCTAGTGTTTTATTAGGTGTAGGAGAGGCATTGATCCCATCACTGTGCACCTTGCTTTCAAAGGCTACTTATAGATAACGCACTATTCTTGGGTGAGCTATCCTATATTGAGTACAACTTATATTTTCATTAGTATTGGATCTTATTGCTTTTTCTTGATATATGACTAGTGGTTGAATAGATATTTGAGAGCAATGATTCCATGTGTGTGCATTGTGTATTCAAATACAAGATCATAAATAATGCACTTTTGTTGGGAGAGCTATCATGTATCCTTTTAAACACTATTTATATTCTATTGGTATTTGATCCTTTCCATTCGTCTTTGATCCCGATGACATGTCTCATGGAAGACAAACCTTTTCGGCCTGGTACTTTGTGCCATCATGAAAAGTGTAGAGGGATGGTTTATTTGTTAGAACCTCGCTCTTTTTGAGAGTTAATCTCAATTGGTATCTATCTTTGGGAATTTGATATCTAGTCCCTTTATTTATTAATTAATTGGTATCTTATTTCCTTTTTGCTATTTTGTCCAATTTGTATGTCATCAATCATATGTTGGTTTGTTTTACTTTCAATTGGCTTCTCTAAATCATTTTTTTTTGATTTGGATCTTTGATATAATTTGGACCTCCTTTGATTTCTTGATATTTGTCCAAATTGTATCTCCGTTTGGTTATTAAAGTTAATAGGCATGCATATCTACTACATGTTTATATTATGGCATGCTTTCCTTCTTTGTACCAATATATAGGTGAAACTCCATGGAATCCTAAATCGGCTAAGATGTGCATGAAATTCAATTTCATATCTATATGCACATATTTATGTAGAGTTCCTTCTATGTATTGTAGTTTGACTAACTACTTTGGACCCAATTAGTTTGGGAACAATTTGTACTTGAATGTGTTTTAGGTACATGGGAGATGCATTGGATGCTTGTCCCATTTACAATGAAGGTGTCTTCACCGCATGCTTATGTAACATCCCAAATTTGGGAACCAAGAAAAACTTAGTTTTACAAGACCAAAATTCAGAACCGACAAAAACTTTTTGAAATGTTTCACTAATGATTGTGTTTTCCTTTATATTGTTCTGTTTGACCTTGTGTGATTTGATGTTTAAGTTGCTTGACTAGTAAATATCAACCTAAGGAACCCAACCTAAGTAAAAATATATTTAACTTTGGTGATCATGTTATGACAAGAATATCTTTCATATAACTCTTCCATTCTTATTTTGGCCAAAGTCCATTCCAATGATGCTTGGTTTTGGCAACAACCAAAACATCCATTATTGAGAAAGTAAAATTGATTTCCAAAATTATGTGTTCCCTAAAATATGGAGATCTATATGTTATCTCCTATCTATATTTCAACCTTGATATTTTGCATGTGTATGCAACTCCCATTGTATAAACTCTTATTTTCACTCCATTAGAAAATAAAACTAGTGGGAAATATATTACCCCACCTATTTCCCTTTATTAAACCTCTTACAAACTATTAAGTTATGAGTTGATATATTCCTTAAAAATCATCTTGTCATAATTGAGGGTGATCATTTTTATAAGATAGTATTGATAATTGTGGAAATGATGGTGTGATTAAATTCTTGTGGTTTGAATTGTGTAATCTTGATTGTGATGCTGATATCGTTGTGTTGTTGCTTGTGAGTATAATTCCTCAATTGTGCTTAATACTAAAATAAAACACACTTGACAATAATTTGGAATGTGACTTACATTTAAAACAAACTCCTCAAATTATTCAACAAAAGAAAATTAGGCCATAAATTAAAAGAATGATCTTAATAAATTATTTGGAGTTAACATATTTGTCAAGGAAGTTCCAAGAGTTCAAGACAATATTTCTCACTTGTATTAAAAATATTAAAGGAATAACAAATAGTATTTTCCAAAAACACCATAACAAAACTCTATGAACAAAAGTGGTGCGAACATTTTATTTTGCAACACCAATTTTTGTGGAGCTTCTACATGTATATGGGAGGCTACCTGAATTTTCTCAAATTTTTATAAAATGTTTTAGTACCTCTATTAATTCCCTAAAACCCTTCTGGTTTTAAAAAGAAAATAAAAGAAGCAGGCAGGGACTTGTTTGTGATGAAAAAAAAATGTGCCAGGGGGGCTATCTGCGAAATCTTCTCTCCCCTGCGACCCGCCTCCGTGTTCCCCGGGAACACCGCGCCGCCCAGGCCCCCCCCACGCCGTGCCTCGCCCGGACCCCCCCCCTCCTCTCCTCGCCCGGACCCCCCCTCCTCTCTGCGGCCCTGCAAGGAGATAAGAGGGCGCCGCAGCTCCTCTGCTCCCTCACTTGCTTCCTTCCTCCCTCCCTCTATTTTTCCTCTGCCATGGCCGAGCTCTAAGCTCGAGCCCGCCGCCGCATCGCCGTCGATTGACGCTTCCCCGTCCAAATCCAAGAGCACCAGAGGCTCCGCCGCGTACGGTTCTCCATTCCCGCGCGAGGAATCGAAGGAAGAAGCTCGAAATCGCCGACGCCCGCCATTCTTCTCCGACCACGGCCGCCGGACTTCGAGGAAGCTCGCCGTCGCTGTGGTCCTCCTCCAGCCTCGCCGTTGCTATCCAAGCTTCAAGGGTGAGCTCACGAACCCCCTGGACATCTCCGTTATCTCTCTCTCCCCCTAGGTCGCCGTATCGTTGTAGCTCGCCGGCGGCCACCGCTGGTCGTCGACGTGTACGTCTCTCCGGCATCTAATAGGTCGCGGCGTCGCCAGTTTAGTGATCACCGCGTCCGTGTGAGTCGAGGGCCACCCGTAGCTCGCCTTCTCGCACCCCGTAGCCTCGTGTACGTGCTCGCCGTCGCCGGCGGTCATCGCCCCCGCGCGCCACGGTCATGGCCTTGACCGTGCCCGCGTGGCTGCACACGTGGCCGTGGGCCTCTGACTGACTGGGCTGCCCGCGTGGCCACTAGCCCACACGTCAGTGACCATGTGTAGCGCGTAACCCAGTGAAAAACGTTTCGGGGAGATTTTCTGAAAAATAAAAGAATAAATAGAAAATGCTTAAAACTTCTAAAATCCATATCTATTTGAATACTTGTCCAAAAATAACAAATTAGGTATCAAAATGTTCAGAAAAATAAAGTCTGTAAGATGGCATAACTCACACATCCAACTAATTTAGTTTAGTGGCTGTTTTATTAAAAAAATGAAGAGGGCAGAATAGAAAAGGATTTTGTAAAATCCATAACTAAATTAATATCAGTCCAAATGACATGAAACCAATTTTGTTAGCTTAGTAATGTGATTACTTAGCTCACCTAATTTTGGTAGAATTAATTAATCATTATTAATTAATTAGCATTAAAGTAAAGATTAGAAACCCCTTTCTGGACTAAAACAATTATAGAAAAATAATGGTTAATCCAAATGAGTTGGGACCAATTTTGTTAGATCAAATTTAATCAATATTAGTTACCCCTAAAAGGATTTAATTTTTGGATCAACACAACTTAAGTGGTAACTAAAACTTGATTAATAAGTTTCTGTAATAAAACAAATGTGTAGGAAAATTGGTAAATCTAAATGAAGCAAATCCAATGGTGTTGCCTTCTACACATCAGTAGCTTTCTTTAGAAATTTAGTTTGCATTTGGTGATCAACAAAACTCAAGTTATGCAATTAAACGTGGATAACTAGTTTCTGCCATGATTATGACACCATTAAATAATGGTTAACTAAAATAAATTGAATCCAAGTTGTGTTACTTTGTGTGTGTAGTAGCTATGTGTGGTGCTTGAGAGTTGTTGTGATACTTAATTGAGTAGTTTAATAATGGTATGTATTGCTTGTTTATTTTGATGATAAGATTATTCCGTGTGATTAACATAATTGCCTTGCGTGTTAAACTTAGTTGTATTTAAGTTGAGTACTAGCTGGAGTCTCTTGTTGATGTCCCTACCTTAGATTGGTGAGATATTTTGAGTTACAGAGATTAATTGGTAGCTTAACTTTTGTCTGAAGTATTTCCTTATTTAAATGAAGATGCTTAACCACAACTTTAATCCTATGTTTATAAATATGAGTAGTGTGGTGGTGGCCAAACTTGTTTGTTAAAGAATAGTTTTCACTCAGGAGAGTAGTTTGTTAGTATTGCTTGATATTGTTGATGGAGTGTCCTACTGTGTGTTGATTGTGTTCTTTCCCTTTTGCGACGCTAGATATAAACGCTACCGGGGTGATCTTTGGAAAGGATTTAGGAGAGAAGAATCGGAGTTTATCCCTTTGGTCAGTAAGGAGAAGTCCAGGGACATCATGCTGAAATCAGGCAAGCTATTCTCTGAGCTTGCATCTATATACATCTATTTTGGTTCACATGTTTTACTTATAAAGAGCATAAATGATTTATGTGGTGTTTGCCACAAAAGCTATGATTTTGAAAACCCTTTTCCAAAATATAAGTATATTATTTTGACACCCTATATGGAGATATTAGGTGGAAATTCTTTTTCAAACTATAGGATGGGAAAAATATTGTTTACTCAAAACTCCTTTGAAAATACTTGTGTGGTTATGGAATACCGAGATGTCGGTGTTGAAGTGGAGAAATGGTTTCCTTTGGAAATACTTGTGGGAACGTGAAATACCGAGATGTCGGTGTTGAAGTGGAGAAATGGAGAATGGAGATGTTTATGAAAAATGCACATTGTGTCTTTGTACTATGACGACCAATCTTACCCTGTGCGACCACATTTACCACATATGGGAAAAGGCGTAGTCATGTAGTTTGCTCTTATTAGTATGGGATACCTCATCGACGGAGATGACTCCGTTATGCATGAGGGGATGGTCCGAGGACCTACCCCCTGACCCGGGTCCTCACACAAGTTGGTGGGGAGGATAGAAGGTTCCACCATAAACCGCCGGACAAAACTATGAGTCCTCACACTTAGGGTTTCTGACGGGAAACTGGACTGGGTGTCGATGGAAAGTGTCATATGGGAAGGATCCTGTACTAGCATGAGCAAATGAGAGGCTATGGTCGGTGGCTCAACTTCGCATACACCTGGTATGGCGGGACGTGGCTGACACGATGAGTTACCGGATGGGTGTGGGAAAAGCGTGCTACCTCTGCAGAGGGTAATAAAACTATTCGAATAGCCGAGTCCTCGGATATGGACAGTTGGGAGGCTGTCCTCTGACCATGTGCAAGTTTTGGAAATGTTTTAAGATTTGAAAGGAAAATGGAGATGTTGTATATGTGTACCTATACCCACTGATTGGTATGAGGTTGCTGGAAAAGAAGTGGACCCTGAGGGGCTATGGTCGAGAAGTGCAAAGTTTTGAGTTTTGAAAGTGGAAAATGTTTTATGCAAGGAAAATGATTTAACCAGGAATGGTTTCGGTCAGAAAAAGGAGGAGTTTTGGGAAAACAAACAAATGGTGATTTTCTGGGAAAAAGTTTCTAAAAGAGACTTCTTATCTTTTTCAACAAAGAGGTACTTTCGGGAAAAAGATTTAAAAAGGGAATTCTTACAAAGATAGATTTATGAGAAAAAGTTCTAAAATCTTTCTTTCCTTTTTTTCAACAAAGATATAGAGATGTCTTCTCAAAATAAAGGTTTTTATTATAATAAAAATGAAGCTATTGCATGCTCATGTCGGGGGTAGTTTGCGAGTACATAAATGTACTCATGGCTGTGTCCCTGGATATTCCTATGTCCAGAGTTCAAGAAGAAGTATGCTGAAGGCCGAGAGATCGATGACGTCAATGCGAACTAGGGCGCTTCCCAGTCAGCTGCCTGTGGGGTTATGGCTAATGACTTGGGCTTCACGCTGTTTGATGATTTCCGCTGCAAGTATCTGTTGAAGTTATTACTTCAATCAAGTAAGTGATTTTATTCGGTATTTATGGGTGATCTGTGATACCAATTCGAGTTATGTGCAACAACAGACTGATCATGGGATTGTTGCAGGAAACATAACGGGTATCTCGGATAGTTAATCCGGGGTCCCCACAGACTTGGTATCAGAGCCATCCTGACTGTAACAGACCTTAGTTAGCATGGACGTTAGTTAGGAAAGAAATATTTTGATAAAAATATATTGTTACCAAAAACATACTTTTATCTAAGGAAGTCCAAAAATAACTTCCACTCCTCTCACCTTCTCAAATATTTCTGAGTCTTATCACTCTATTTAAGATTTTCCAAGGAATTCTCTAATCCCTCTTGCCCGTTCAAAATACTTGACGATGAACCCAAGTGAGACCTAATTAGCTAGCACCTACAAGCAGAAGCTTCCATCACAAGTACTCAACATTCCACATCTAGGTGATTGATCTGCAAATACCAAGATCATCAGTACCAACAAAGCAAGAGACCTCCGAAGACGCCAGCTAACTTCAACAATTCTACTCAAGTAGCAACTTCGATAATCTCAATTCCTCCCGCTGAAGCCTAAGGTGACGGAGTGAAAACTTCACCAACCATGTCTAACCGAGGCCATAGGCTAAACCTGATAGGAACCTTGGCTGTACCACCCGACTACCACGAGTATTAGACGTCCGTTGGTACTAAATGTACCTTGTGTGTTGTTTGTTTGTGTGCTCCTTGCTTATGAGTACTCTGCTTATGTGTGTTTGTTGTGAGTTCTCTGTGTGTGTGTTGTTTTTCTTGTGTGTTCACAATCACGCCTTGTCGGCAACATAAGTAACCTCAAAATTCTCTTTTTATAAAATTCCTTTTGCCACCTATCAAAACCATTTTTGACCTCTTCGCCATAGTTGCACTTTGTTGCAAATGTAAAACCACCTAGGAAAAAAAATTCTGAAAATATTTCTCCTCTCATCTAAACCATCTTCCGATAAGAACTGACAGTTCCGCGAGGTACAAAAGACCCCCGATTTTTAACCAAATAGCCTGAGATTTTGCGACTTAACCAGCAAGTCAGACAATGACCTTCATGCACCGTCTGGAGCAAGTGCGTCAAGATCTCGAAGGAAACTGCAATTTTACGCCAACCTCGTGAAGACACGAGCCTTACCTCGCCAAAAATAACTTGTGAAATTACAAGAATAACACACTAACTTATCATATCTAACTTTAGATTAACATCTGACTCGAGTCCACGAGAGTACTAACTGATCTTCTAGGAATATAAGTCTTGACAAGAAACGAGGACATAAGGAGACTCATTTAGGATTGGTAACTAGAGGAACTCAAGGAGTGTATAAGAGTTGCTATGACGATTCGAGCTCAGAGACCACGAGAAGGAGGAACTACGACAAGAAGACATTGAAGAGAAATTTCTTAGGTTGGCAAAGAAGCAATATACCCGACTATCATTGAGTATTTGGAAACCCTTATATCAGCATCTATTATTATTAATCTCTCTAGAAATAATGTGATATTCCAATGTTCGTGTTATATAGGAGTAGTTTGGTAACAAGCCTCATGAACTTGTTAACAAATCACTTTTGTATACTCAAACAATTGAGAGTCATATACAAATAAACGGAACGTCAGATAATCCAGTACATCTCAGCCTCTGGAATATGAAAAGTGGTTTGATGACAAGACTAGCTACCTTGTTAACAAATTCTTCTTGTATGACTAAGGCAACTCGATGTCATAAAGGACACCCACATTCTTATACAACTAACTAATGGAAAGCTTTGCTGGAACTAGTGGATGTCTTCACCGCAGGGTGAGGCAAATGATGTTGGAACTTAAATCAAGTGTATAACTTAAGAAATGTTCAAGTTCTAAATAAGAAAGGCACATGGAGATTTATAGTGTTTCTCCAAGGATATAATTTCCGAAACAAGAAAAGAAAAAGGTACCCGTTTGGAAAACAAATGGTGCAAAGGTTCTTCACTAACTTTTTCTAGGGTCCATTAAGAGGAACATACGAAGAGTCACCTATAGTTGGTAGTAAGAAGATCGCCATTCTCAAGGCCGAAGTCGTCCAACACCAAAGGACATTCACGTGGAGTTAACTCAAGAACAAGCACCATCAAAGATTACCTGTCGAACCATCATCCTTTTCAACTTGCCTCGACCAGTCACACCGAAGGAGGATTCAAGAAAGCACAAACAGCGATCGCCAACATGAAGCTTTTTCTCTAACTTTTGAAGGCTAACTGAGAACTCGACACTTGCACCCTCTTCGAACAGCAGACCCAAACCACCTACCTCAGGACACTCGAACCGACTTTTAGACTCCTCTGGAAGCTCGATACCCTAGACTCTACCTCTTAAGATTCTTATGGAGCTTCGTGAAGCCCAAGAACCAAGGAAGTCGACAACGATGTTCCTCCTCCACTCAACCGAAGAAGTACAAGAGCAAACACAACCTACCTAGAAGCATCCAGGGAGAACCCAAACGCCGGAAGCACCTGCTGTTGATGACATCAACCACCAAGCAACCTCAGACGCAACTAGAAGTGTCCAGACACACTTAGAAGTTATAACATCCTTCTTCCAACTAGAAACCGGAGAGAGTCGAGTACGCAGACTCGACGCATCCTGAAAACTACGCGTCCTCATTTGTGACCCTCGTAAGGAGAAAATATCAGGGAGTGATATCTGCACCAACCCCAAGCACGAAGAGTGTCACCCAAGACGAAGATCGTCAAGCTACTCAAGAAGAATGATGCCTCCAAGTCAACTCCATCTACGACGTCCAGCATGACCATTAAAAACCCCTTTTTAAGGGGGGAAGACCTGCAATAGGTATACAAAAACAACATGGTAATAATTAGTTCCTTGCGCCTTAGCCTTGTAGTGTCTGGAAGCAGCCAACCAGGACTATCCATCAGCATCGATCGTCAAGTCGACATCATCATCAAGGATCTGAACTCAACACAGAAATTTATCGACAAGGAGAGACCTCGCATCATCAATTTGTCAAGATCTCACAGGGCGACCTCACTGAAGAAGCCACGACCTCGGAAGTATTTTCAGCCCAAAACCCGTGCCCTCGTACTCCCCTGTTACCACCGGGCAAATCTCGAGGACGAGATTTATTTTTAAGGGGGGAAGGATTGTAACATCCCAAATTTGGGAACCAAGAAAAACTTAGTTTTACAAGACCAAAATTCAGAACCGACAAAAACTTTTTGAAATGTTTCACTAATGATTGTGTTTTCCTTTATATTGTTCTGTTTGACCTTGTGTGATTTGATGTTTAAGTTGCTTGACTAGTAAATATCAACCTAAGGAACCCAACCTAAGTAAAAATATATTTAACTTTGGTGATCATGTTATGACAAGAATATCTTTCATATAACTCTTCCATTCTTATTTTGGCCAAAGTCCATTCCAATGATGCTTGGTTTTGGCAACAACCAAAACATCCATTATTGAGAAAGTAAAATTGATTTCCAAAATTATGTGTTCCCTAAAATATGGAGATCTATATGTTATCTCCTATCTATATTTCAACCTTGATATTTTGCATGTGTATGCAACTCCCATTGTATAAACTCTTATTTTCACTCCATTAGAAAATAAAACTAGTGGGAAATATATTACCCCACCTATTTCCCTTTATTAAACCTCTTACAAACTATTAAGTTATGAGTTGATATATTCCTTAAAAATCATCTTGTCATAATTGAGGGTGATCATTTTTATAAGATAGTATTGATAATTGTGGAAATGATGGTGTGATTAAATTCTTGTGGTTTGAATTGTGTAATCTTGATTGTGATGCTGATATCGTTGTGTTGTTGCTTGTGAGTATAATTCCTCAATTGTGCTTAATACTAAAATAAAACACACTTGACAATAATTTGGAATGTGACTTACATTTAAAACAAACTCCTCAAATTATTCAACAAAAGAAAATTAAGGCCATAAATTAAAAGAATGATCTTAATAAATTATTTGGAGTTAACATATTTGTCAAGGAAGTTCCAAGAGTTCAAGACAATATTTCTCACTTGTATTAAAAATATTAAAGGAATAACAAATAGTATTTTCCAAAAACACCATAACAAAACTCTATGAACAAAAGTGGTGCCGAACATTTTATTTTGCAACACCAATTTTTGTGGAGCTTCTACATGTATATGGGAGGCTACCTGAATTTTCTCAAATTTTTATAAAATGTTTTAGTACCTCTATTAATTCCCTAAAACCCTTCTGGTTTTAAAAAGAAAATAAAAGAAGCAGGCAGGGACTTGTTTGTGATGAAAAAAAATGTGCCAGGGGGGCTATCTGCGAAATCTTCTCTCCCCTGCGACCCGCCTCCGTGTTCCCCGGGAACACCGCGCCGCCCAGGCCCCCCCCACGCCGTGCCTCGCCCGGACCCCCCCCCTCCTCTCCTCGCCCGGACCCCCCCTCCTCTCTGCGGCCCTGCAAGGAGATAAGAGGGCGCCGCAGCTCCTCTGCTCCCTCACTTGCTTCCTTCCTCCCTCCCTCTATTTTTCCTCTGCCATGGCCGAGCTCTAAGCTCGAGCCCGCCGCCGCATCGCCGTCGATTGACGCTTCCCCGTCCAAATCCAAGAGCACCAGAGGCTCCGCCGCGTACGGTTCTCCATTCCCGCGCGAGGAATCGAAGGAAGAAGCTCGAAATCGCCGACGCCCGCCATTCTTCTCCGACCACGGCCGCCGGACTTCGAGGAAGCTCGCCGTCGCTGTGGTCCTCCTCCAGCCTCGCCGTTGCTATCCAAGCTTCAAGGGTGAGCTCACGAACCCCCTGGACATCTCCGTTATCTCTCTCTCCCCCTAGGTCGCCGTATCGTTGTAGCTCGCCGGCGGCCACCGCTGGTCGTCGACGTGTACGTCTCTCCGGCATCTAATAGGTCGCGGCGTCGCCAGTTTAGTGATCACCGCGTCCGTGTGAGTCGAGGGCCACCCGTAGCTCGCCTTCTCGCACCCCGTAGCCTCGTGTACGTGCTCGCCGTCGCCGGCGGTCATCGCCCCCGCGCGCCACGGTCATGGCCTTGACCGTGCCCGCGTGGCTGCACACGTGGCCGTGGGCCTCTGACTGACTGGGCTGCCCGCGTGGCCACTAGCCCACACGTCAGTGACCATGTGTAGCGCGTAACCCAGTGAAAAACGTTTCGGGGAGATTTTCTGAAAAATAAAAGAATAAATAGAAAATGCTTAAAACTTCTAAAATCCATATCTATTTGAATACTTGTCCAAAAATAACAAATTAGGTATCAAAATGTTCAGAAAAATAAAGTCTGTAAGATGGCATAACTCACACATCCAACTAATTTAGTTTAGTGGCTGTTTTATTAAAAAAATGAAGAGGGCAGAATAGAAAAGGATTTTGTAAAATCCATAACTAAATTAATATCAGTCCAAATGACATGAAACCAATTTTGTTAGCTTAGTAATGTGATTACTTAGCTCACCTAATTTTGGTAGAATTAATTAATCATTATTAATTAATTAGCATTAAAGTAAAGATTAGAAACCCCTTTCTGGACTAAAACAATTATAGAAAAATAATGGTTAATCCAAATGAGTTGGGACCAATTTTGTTAGATCAAATTTAATCAATATTAGTTACCCCTAAAAGGATTTAATTTTTGGATCAACACAACTTAAGTGGTAACTAAAACTTGATTAATAAGTTTCTGTAATAAAACAAATGTGTAGGAAAATTGGTAAATCTAAATGAAGCAAATCCAATGGTGTTGCCTTCTACACATCAGTAGCTTTCTTTAGAAATTTAGTTTGCATTTGGTGATCAACAAAACTCAAGTTATGCAATTAAACGTGGATAACTAGTTTCTGCCATGATTATGACACCATTAAATAATGGTTAACTAAAATAAATTGAATCCAAGTTGTGTTACTTTGTGTGTGTAGTAGCTATGTGTGGTGCTTGAGAGTTGTTGTGATACTTAATTGAGTAGTTTAATAATGGTATGTATTGCTTGTTTATTTTGATGATAAGATTATTCCGTGTGATTAACATAATTGCCTTGCGTGTTAAACTTAGTTGTATTTAAGTTGAGTACTAGCTGGAGTCTCTTGTTGATGTCCCTACCTTAGATTGGTGAGATATTTTGAGTTACAGAGATTAATTGGTAGCTTAACTTTTGTCTGAAGTATTTCCTTATTTAAATGAAGATGCTTAACCACAACTTTAATCCTATGTTTATAAATATGAGTAGTGTGGTGGTGGCCAAACTTGTTTGTTAAAGAATAGTTTTCACTCAGGAGAGTTTTGTTAGTATTGCTTGATATTGTTGATGGAGTGTCCTACTGTGTGTTGATTGTGTTCTTTCCCTTTTGCGACGCTAGATATAAACGCTACCGGGGTGATCTTTGGAAAGGATTTAGGAGAGAAGAATCGGAGTTTATCCCTTTGGTCAGTAAGGAGAAGTCCAGGGACATCATGCTGAAATCAGGCAAGCTATTCTCTGAGCTTGCATCTATATACATCTATTTTGGTTCACATGTTTTACTTATAAAGAGCATAAATGATTTATGTGGTGTTTGCCACAAAAGCTATGATTTTGAAAACCCTTTTCCAAAATATAAGTATATTATTTTGACACCCTATATGGAGAT
Source organism: Poa pratensis (assembly GCA_947311845.1). Taxonomy (NCBI): domain Eukaryota; kingdom Viridiplantae; phylum Streptophyta; class Magnoliopsida; order Poales; family Poaceae; genus Poa; species Poa pratensis. The sequence continues at coordinate 90,379,397 of CAMZMU010000041.1, forward strand.
ATTAGGTGGAAATTCTTTTTCAAACTATAGGATGGGAAAAATATTGTTTACTCAAAACTCCTTTGAAAATACTTGTGTGGTTATGGAATACCGAGATGTCGGTGTTGAAGTGGAGAAATGGTTTCCTTTGGAAATACTTGTGGGAACGTGAAATACCGAGATGTCGGTGTTGAAGTGGAGAAATGGAGAATGGAGATGTTTATGAAAAATGCACATTGTGTCTTTGTACTATGACGACCAATCTTACCCTGTGCGACCACATTTACCACATATGGGAAAAGGCGTAGTCATGTAGTTTGCTCTTATTAGTATGGGATACCTCATCGACGGAGATGACTCCGTTATGCATGAGGGGATGGTCCGAGGACCTACCCCCTGACCCGGGTCCTCACACAAGTTGGTGGGGAGGATAGAAGGTTCCACCATAAACCGCCGGACAAAACTATGAGTCCTCACACTTAGGGTTTCTGACGGGAAACTGGACTGGGTGTCGATGGAAAGTGTCATATGGGAAGGATCCTGTACTAGCATGAGCAAATGAGAGGCTATGGTCGGTGGCTCAACTTCGCATACACCTGGTATGGCGGGACGTGGCTGACACGATGAGTTACCGGATGGGTGTGGGAAAAGCGTGCTACCTCTGCAGAGGGTAATAAAACTATTCGAATAGCCGAGTCCTCGGATATGGACAGTTGGGAGGCTGTCCTCTGACCATGTGCAAGTTTTGGAAATGTTTTAAGATTTGAAAGGAAAATGGAGATGTTGTATATGTGTACCTATACCCACTGATTGGTATGAGGTTGCTGGAAAAGAAGTGGACCCTGAGGGGCTATGGTCGAGAAGTGCAAAGTTTTGAGTTTTGAAAGTGGAAAATGTTTTATGCAAGGAAAATGATTTAACCAGGAATGGTTTCGGTCAGAAAAAGGAGGAGTTTTGGGAAAACAAACAAATGGTGATTTTCTGGGAAAAAGTTTCTAAAAGAGACTTCTTATCTTTTTTCAACAAAGAGGTACTTTCGGGAAAAAGATTTAAAAAGGGAATTCTTACAAAGATAGATTTATGAGAAAAAGTTCTAAAATCTTTCTTTCCTTTTTTTCAACAAAGATATAGAGATGTCTTCTCAAAATAAAGGTTTTTATTATAATAAAAATGAAGCTATTGCATGCTCATGTCGGGGGTAGTTTGCGAGTACATAAATGTACTCATGGCTGTGTCCCTGGATATTCCTATGTCCAGAGTTCAAGAAGAAGTATGCTGAAGGCCGAGAGATCGATGACGTCAATGCGAACTAGGGCGCTTCCCAGTCAGCTGCCTGTGGGGTTATGGCTAATGACTTGGGCTTCACGCTGTTTGATGATTTCCGCTGCAAGTATCTGTTGAAGTTATTACTTCAATCAAGTAAGTGATTTTATTCGGTATTTATGGGTGATCTGTGATACCAATTCGAGTTATGTGCAACAACAGACTGATCATGGGATTGTTGCAGGAAACATAACGGGTATCTCGGATAGTTAATCCGGGGTCCCCACAGCTTATTGAAGCCAAGCAAAGATGATTGATGAACTCTTACCTACTACATCAACCCAATGCCATCTCGGTAACAAGTATCCATCCTCATGCATACTTTTATAGCATTCAACCTTGTGTAGGTTTCATCATGGCATGAAAAGTATTTACTTGCTTTTGTTGTAGCTGTTGCAAATTCTATGTAGCTCTTATGATACTTGTTGCTTTCCTCAACGCATCTCAACTATCTCCTTTTTCCCTTAGTGATATTTGTGATGCTTGTGTTGAGGTTGAATTTGAAGTTCATTAATATACAATATGAGAATATTGAGCTACGGGCTATGATCCTAAACAAAGATCATATGTGTATGTTATATGACTTCTCTTTTGGATATCGTGTTTCATTTCTTATTAACTAATTTTATGTATACATATTTCTTTGTGGATGTATATCATCATGATTGTCGTCTACTTAGAAACTTATATACATGAGAAGAGTTACATCTTTACTTGATATCCTATTTCTTTGGCGTCACCTCTTTATTCCCTTTATTCTTTGTGACCCCGGAAAGAATATATCCTATGAGTGCATATCCTATTTTATCACATCTTGGTGCACTCATCTTGGTGAATATCCTTGACCATGTGCTTGTCTTGACAAGCCTACAATCTTCACCATGGGATATGTCACAAGCTTTGTTTTTCATTTGCATCTTATTGAGCTTGTGAATTCATTTGTTTTTGTGTTTTAGAGAATACCAGAGGAGTGAGGATTCCATGTTTGTACACCTTGTATTCAAATACAATAATTCTAAATTATGTACAAATATTGGGGAGCTCCTCTATTTCCTTTAAAAACACTCTTTTGCTCAAATCATAATATCTTGTGTTTACTTGGTTAGTTGGATCTTTTTGATTGCTTACCCTTTATTTTGAAAATTGTAAAACGTTTTCCATATCATTCTTTTGCAATCTTTGGATCCTCAATATAGTTTGTGCTCTCTCCAACTATTCGTCATTGGATATGTGTATTTGATTTCACTTATATTTTGAGAAATGCACACGTTATGGGGGAGCTCATACTATATTGGCCTTCTAAGATTTTTCGCCCATTTTGGAAATGGATGCCAATGGGGGAGAAGTTTTATAGGGTTTAAGGGAATTTGGTTTTATGCTTTTGATTTGTTCGTAAGCTTTTTCCTCTCATGCTCATGCATCCTTGCCTGTTTCATTGCATGGTGGCTTAATTCATTATATAAACCCTTGTAAAAGGGATTGTCATCAATTACCAAAATAGGGGAGATTGAAAGGGCATGGTGCCCCCATGTGTGATTTTGGTAATTAATGACAATCACTATGGACTAATGGTTGTATTGAGTTATTCTTGTAGTGTTTGTCCATAGGAAAATGCTTGAACTCCATATGTTGGATTCAAGGTTGATGCCATAAAGATATTGATATAATGGAGTATTTGGCATCAAGATCATCGAGTTGTATGGATATATTTGATATGATCAAGAAGAAGAGTATGTGATGACCAAGTGGTTATTCAAGGAGTTATCCGAAGATTGGTCATGAGAGAGTTGAGCATATTGTAAGTATGTCTTGAAGAAAAGGATTATGTGATAATTCATGGTTATCTTCAAGACATCATCTATTCAAAAGAGAAGAAAAGATACAAGGTTGATCAAGATTGATCAACTCACAAAGCTACAAGATGTACCAAGTGGGATCATGTATCTCTTGGTATGGTAAGCAATTGTCCATATAGCTTTGTGATCTAACCCATGATATGTGTGTAGCATTTCTATGTGTGGTTAGGTATCTTTCTATGGGCTTGCATCAAATGAAGATTTCATATAGCCCATGAACGATGACGTCAAGTGGTGATCGTCATCAATGTTGAGAAGCGCAAGTTCAAGAGGAGCATCTCGAAGAAATCCTAGGCTTGAAGCTTGCCACCCATTTAGAGATAATGTTCATGTGAAGATGTGCCTAAGAGAGGCTCTCCCATAGTGGAGTATGGGGAGCAATGTTTGAGTCTTCACCAAACGAAGCGTAATCAAGAAAGGTGGTCAACTTGAAGAGATCAAGATCGACGTCATCTAGCTCAAGTGGAATGCGCAAGGCAAAGGTATGATGTTGATAGGGTTTCTATTTTACCGGTCTCATGGTGCTAGTTGGGAGACCGGGTTATAGGATAGATACCGTACTATCAAGAGAGGCTCTCAATTGAGTTTTAGCGTATCAGTTGGAGAGAGCTCAAACCTTTGCATACTTGGCTTCATCTTTCTTGGTTCTTATTTGGCTTTCCTCCATGTATGGTTTTAAAGCTTCTCATGATCTTCAAGACAAGCTCAAGTTTATCAAAAACGGATTTCGTATGGAAAACCTATTGCGTTTTTGATATTGAAGGTTTACCGATATGACTTTTATAAATAGGTTTAATCTTTCCACATTTGGTTTTATGATTCATTGTTGGACAATGATGTTTCTCTGTATAATCTTAAAGAGCTCGTTGTCGTGATTCCAACGAGCCAAAGATCATCGAAAACGGAGTCCGGATGCAAAAGATATTGCCGTTTTGGTGTTCGCTATATGTGCTGTTTTTCCAACAGCGGTAGTACCGCCCGCGGTACCGCCAGAAACGGGTTTCTGGAGCCTTATCCGGTAGTACCGCTGGAATAACTGGAAGCTGTTTTCATCCTGTTGTGTCTACCGAACCTTCTTGGGGGCGGTAGTACCGCCTAAGCCAGCGGTAGTACCGCCCCGGCGCGAATCTGCACCCAACGGTTAGATATTTGGGTGACCTATTTAAGGGGCCTTCTTCCCCCAATGGTTCCCCAACTCTTTGAGCTCACTTTTCCTCCATTGTTGACATCCTTGAGCTTTGCTAACTCTCTATCCCTTCATGATTCTTGCCTCCATTTAGTGGGAAAAGAGAGAGGAGATCTAGATCTATCATCCTACCAATCAATCTCTCCTCTAAGTGAGGGGAAGCTTTTGGATCTAGATCTTGGAGGAATTTGGTGTTCTTCTTGGTTCTTTCTCTCTTCTCCCCCCAATAGCATTAGTTGCTTTGGTGGGATTTGAGAGTGAAGGATTTTGAGCACTTCTTGTGTTCTTGCCCATTGCATCGGTTGCATCGGTTTGAGTTCTCCACGGTGATACGTGGAAATCGAAGTTGAGAAGCTTGTTACTCTTGGGTACTTGGGGTGCCCTAGAGCTTGTCCTCTTGGGTACTTGGAGTGCCCTAGACGGTCCTTGTTGATCTCGGAATTTTGGTGGCTCGCGGGATAGTTGGGAGCCTCCAATTAAGTTGTGGAGTCGCGCCCCAACATCGTAATTCTTGTGGCTTTGGGAGCCGCGGGAATTCGGTGAGAGCCTCCAATTAAGTTGTGGAGTGTGCCTCATCCTTGTACGGGTTCGGTGACCACCCTCAAGTGTCCCATAGTGGTTCGTGGCACTCCGCATTGGTGGAGGCACGAAGGAGATTACGGTGTGCCATTTGACGGCTATTCGGGGATCACTTTGTGACTCCGCACCGCCCCAACGGAGACTAGCTTCCATTGGGAAGTGAACTTCGGGATAAATCATCGTCTCCAAGTGTCTCGGTATTTCTATACACGAGCTTCTTACTTATGCAATTTACCTTGTGATAGCCATTGAGCTTGAAGTAATATATCTTGCTATCACATAGGTGTATATCTTGTTTAGCTTAAGTTGTTGGTGCACATAGGTAAACCTACCTTGTTTAGTTTTGCGCTTGATAAATTAACCGCTAGTTTTATTCCGCATTTATTCAAGCCTAAACCGTAAAGAATTTTTAATCGCCTATTCCCCCCCTCTAGGCGACATCCGTGTCCTTTCATAAGGCCACATCCAAAGTTGTAGCCAACGGTAACCTGAGCCCCACGGCAGTGCCCCCAAGAGGGTAACGACGCTTCACGCCGCCACTGCCGAGACCGAAGAATCGGACTAGGGTTTTCACCCGGAACTCTGGCCCGGTGAGGAAACCCACAACAGCGCCCCAGGCGGGATACGACACGGAAATGTCGCCGCCGCCGGCGCCGAAGCGCGGAGCTTTCGCTCAGATTCTCAACCGTGCCACTCGAGGGTCATCGAAACAACCCGCAGGGAGGACCGCCCACAGCTCAAGATTTTCCATATCTAGACAAGGGAGCCGCCACCAAGACGACAGCACCAGGATCACCTTCTGCCCCTCCACTTGTTGCCCACGTAGCCAAGAGAAGACGCCACCACCGCTGCGACACTGCCCGCCGCCGAGCCAGACGTGCAACCTCTCCGTCCGGGGCCGCCGCCCCGGCGTCCATGTCCTGCGAAGCAGCATCCGCCTCCAGCACACACCCACGGCCAGCCTATCAGGCATCAGCGAGGTTGCCGCCAGGTCCAGGCCCGGATCCGGCACGACAGCGCACAGAAACCCCGGGAGAGCAACGGTGCGGCCACCCCAGGCCACCACCACGGCGTCCGATCCAGGCCGCCATAGGCCCGCCTGGCCCGCGACAGGCCCAGATCGGGCCCATCCCGACGCACCACCGTGCTGGGATTCTAGCGCCGCCAGCACCTCAGCGCCAAGATCCGTTGTCGCCCTGTCGACTAGAGAGCTTCCGCGCCCGCCAGGAGCCGCCGCCAGGAGGAACCGCCCCGCGCGGTTCCTTGAGAACGCGAGTTGAGGAGGTCCCGCCGCCGCCGGCACCGCCCGAGCTTCGCCCGGCGGCTGCAGCCGGCGGCGGAGGAGGAGGAGGGGGGAGGCGCTGGGAGGAAGCTAGGGTTCGCCCCTGCGGTGCCCGTGGGGGACGCGCAGGAGCGGGTCGGGGGTGCTCTCCACTGCACGTCCATCGACCTGCTCTACGAGGCCGCCCAGGCGCTCAACCTCCCGATGAATGGCGCGGGGAGGATCCTGGCGCTCCGCCACGACGGCGCGTTTCCCGGTCCGCTCCCAGGCTCCATCAACGCCGCCCGAAGGATCGCCGGGTACCTGAGCGGCGTCCTCCCGCGAGCCGCGTACCTGCAGATCTCCCAATGCGGGCTCCTCGTCGCGATCCTCGACAACTTCTTCGTCGGAGCCGACGCCCACCTGATCACATGCAACGAGATCCTCGGCCTGCAAGACGAGAGCCCGCAGTCGCGGAGGTGGAGCGACCGCATGGCCGTCGGCCCAGTCTCGTCCAGGGTGGCCAGGAGCACGCTTGCCGACGCCGACTTGCTCGCCGCTGATGCCCACTCGGTCCTCCTCAGACTCCTCACGCACCACTGGCACCCGGCCGATGGTGTTTGGCGTCTGGATCCGTCGCTGGACCTGTCGATGGCCGAGGAGAACTTGCACGCCGCCACGGACCTGATGGACCAAGCGCTGGCCGCGATGCGCCGGGTACACCGCGCCCTCGAGCTCCAGGGCTACGAGCTCTGCTTGATCGTCGCGCGGAGGAACCAGTAGTGACTACGAAGACGAAGCCTAGGAAGGAAGAGCGCATCCTCCATCGCGCGCAGGTCATCATCGATGATTCCATCCCCGAGTTGGATCAATTCCGAGGTCCTGTTCTTCTGTCGTGTCGTACGCGCGTGTTGGGTTCAGTCTGAGCACGCCGCTTGCTTGCAATCGATACCTCGATCGATTCTCCAAGTGAGTTTTGTTAGACATACACGTGTTTGATTTTTCGATTGATCGGAGACATGAATGTATGCGTGGTACGCTGGTTGCCTGTGCGGATTAATTGGATGTGCATGTTAAACTCGATCTGGATTTAATCTGATCAATCTGATGTGCTTCCTTTTAAATTTCAACTAGTGGAATTTGGCGTGGCGGCACGCCACACCCTGGCTTTCTATTAAACTTGAGCATCATCATCAGATGAGCACGAAAAGAGAACATATGTAATTTACATGCTCAATTAAATATCGGTTCATACTGAATCATTCATATTCTCCTGAATCATGCATTTCCATGCTCACATAATTAGCACACAGAGCACATGGTCACTTGCACAACAACAACAAAATGCAAGAAAATTCATGTTGTCAAAGAAGGAAAAAGAAGTGTGTCTCGTGTTCCATATCCCTGGGCAAAGGGTATCCTATGCAAAAGAACATGTATCTGAAGGCCTAAATCCTAGAATTGAATGGGGCCTTGCTAAAGCTCCTACTTCAATTTGTACATCTTGCTGAACTAACAGCTTCAAATTTGCAGTGGAGTGAATAAACTCAGCAGCATACACATAGTTTCATACTTCTGATTCACTTGCTTAAGATTTGTACTGAAATGGTGAAGTTAACAAAGAAAATATAAGCAATCTATGTCATTATCAATATCTGAACATCTTACTATCAAACAGATGAGTGTAACTTTAGGATAAACCCAATCTATGATATTAATCGTTATTGACTGATTGGTAGAGCTTGTTCAACCTCATAGTTTACCCAGTAGTCGATCAGGGTGAATCTCGGATAGCTAAAATAGAGGGATGGAGAGTAGCATGCCACACCTCACGTTAAGAAACCATATGGTCAACCGTCTCAAGGGCCTGATCACACAACGGCCAGATAGTGTGGGAGGATAAGTTTCTGTACTGCATCCCGTCGGCTATCCAAATCTGCCCCTGCATCGGTTGCATTGCTGCAAAGAAAGTTCTGGAGCCCAAAGCCTTGCACATGGAATTCGTCAAATATATGTCGAGGACGTCCACCTCCACTCTAGTCTCTAGACGGTTAGGCAGGTCGGTATCCAAGAACCACTGCCACCGGTGGGATCCATTAGTTTATTCAACCTCCAACAATATAAAGAATAAATATTTATTTGAACTATAATTGGCATTCTTGCGGAAGTATATTTGGCATTCTTGCAGCATATGGAACATCAAGAGTGTGTTGTAAAATAACAAATAAGATAGCTCTTGTGACCCTTCAAGCCAAAACTTGCTTGTTCACAGTCATTGCAGCTAGAATTTCATTAGCCTGTTTGTTTTACCAAATAAGATAGCTAGAATTACAGGTGGAATTAGCATGGTACTTCCACGAAACAGGGCATGGAGCTGTATTCTACATCTGGTCGCATCATCACGATATTTTGGTGTTTGTTTGCAAGTTCATAAACACAAGAAAGAAAGGTGTTTGTTTGTGAAGCTAAACACTAATAATTCCTACAGAACGAAATCATTACTCAGATGAAAAAACTTGCGAGCTACACAGTCCATTGCAGATCCTCATCATCACAGCCAAGCAAATCGTCCTAGTCATTACAAACCACAGCACTGCATCCTAAATCACCGGCTCTCGATGGCTGGCATCAGAGAGAGAGAGAGATAGAGAGCAGCTAGAGGATACAGAGGGAAAGCTCACCTAAAGCACAGTGGCATAGAGGAAGGCCACGGCAGCCGCTTGAGCTCCCCGTCCATCTTCCCTCGGCCACCGTCGTCGCAGCCGCCACGCATGCTGTAGGGTTCGCTTCATGTCGGGGCAGCGACAGCAGCAGGACCTTGGAGCGGTAGAGGCCCTCCATGTCGGCCAGGATCTGGTGGAAAATCTTCGCCGGCCGGCAGGAATCACTCCTTGAAGAATTTGCGGCGGCGCCGGCGGAGAGAGAAAGGGGATCCAGTTTCGAAGATACGAATCGCCGGGGTAGGGAGGCAGAGGACCGCGAGGCGCGTCGTTTGCGCCACAGCACGGCGGTGGAGGTGGCCGGACCTCGCCGAATTAAAGGGGCGACGGCGGCCAGCGGCGCGGGAGCGAGAGCGAGAGAGAAGAGGAGGGGGATGTGTGATGTTTTTGCAGGACGGTCCCTCGGTTTTCTTGAAATTGCAAAAAAGTCCCTCGTGGGCACTGTTCATTATTGTTCATCACTGTAGCTACTGTGGCTAGCTACAGTGCACGCGCGCGGAGAGGCCGCGAAACGGCTCGTCTTTCATATAGGTAGTAATAACTAGTACGTACTTTCCTTGCAGGTTGTTTCAATTGCATCGTCCGATGGTTTCTTGCTGCTCGTAATATCAATGCCTATTTTGTCATGTGGTGTAGTACGACATTACATTTATATATCCGCTAGCTTGTGTTTGTTGGAAATAGTGGTTGTCAATTTGTCAAGTGCCATTGTTGGTAAATCACTACATGCGTGAGCACTTCGGCAAGCTTAATTTGTGCAAGACGAAATGGATCAGCGATTCAGCGGATTAGGGCTCCGTTTGACATCAAAGTATTTTTGAAGTATAGGGAGAATACTTTGGTTTCTGAAAATACTGAAGTATTGAATACTTTAAAGTGTTTGGATCCACTGTATGAGGACTATTTAAATGGGCATACCGTAAATTTGCGCAAACAGATATGAAAACTAAAGATACCATTAAAGATTAAGATTTTTATGTGATTCTTATATAACAAAGTTATCTTAACGAAAGATTACCTTGCTAAACGTAATTGGAATGGGTGTAAGAAATGGATGTTCTGTGATTCGGAGGAGTCTATAGATCACCCCTTTTTTACATGCCCTTTTGCGCATTTTTTGTGGACAATTGTGCAATATTCTTTTAACATCAGTACCCGGCTAATAGTACGAATATGTTTGGAAATCGGCTAGATGGGGTAGAAAAGAAGTTTAAAGCACAAATCCGTGTGGCAACTTGTGCTCTATTATGGTCTATTTGAAGATGTCGGAATGATATCATTTTTAACAACACGCGTCATGCTAATTTTCTACAGGTAATACGTACGGCTACTCACTGGATCCACGAGTGGGCTCTACTGGTCCCAGAGGCGCAACGTGCGCATATCGACTCTGGATGCACCCGGCTGGAGGCGGTCGCTTTGAATATCTATTCTCGGGGTACCTGGTGGCTGTCTAGAAGAATTCAAGACGTTTAAAAAGATTAGACACTTTGAGAGGCTCTTTCAGTTTTTAAGACTGTTATTTCCTTTTTTATGTACTTATGGTTGAGATGTAAACTTTGATTCACTCTTGACGATGCAATAAAAGCCGTGTGCATCAATCGATGCAGAGGCTGGAGCCCTCCCCTTTTCTAATAAAAAAAATAAGAAATGAAGTTTTAAAACTGAAGTATTGTCTAAAACTGTAGTTTTTTAAAGTATTGGAGAAAGAGGGTCTGATCCTCTTTTTTCAAAACTGAGAAAGGAAAGAAAACTGAAGTATTGCTTTGAAGGCATTGGAATACTTTGGTTTTGAAATACTTCAGTTTAAAAAATACCGTGCTACCAAACTGATCCTAGTTCTTCAGTTGTAATTTGTTCAAATCTTTATAGTACGTATGCACTGAGAGAATATAGGCAGCACGCAGAATTAATTATTTTTTTGAAACGGGCACGGAGAATTAATTATGCGAACACTTGAATCCTATACAATTTCTCACATAAACCAATGGAGCCTATGAGGAGGACTACACGATGAGTCACATGGATTATGCCTCATGCATTAAGGACATGGGGGACTACTACACCGACAATGACCCCCATGACATGATGGATCATCACCAAGACTTCCGCTACAACTACTCCGAATCTGACTATACAAGCGTCAACGACATGGAGTGGTATCACGACGTCGACAAACCTTCATCACATGGTATCGACGACACAAGCTCCAACGACAATGATGTGCGAATCTCCGCATATGCCTCATCATATGGTACCGATTTCGACTACAACAACATGGTGGAGCTCCACTACTATGACTACAACTCCGATGACTTGGTGGAGAACGTCTACGACTACCACTCTTTATGCATGTGCGACGACATCGACTACACCTTCGACAACATGCAAGAGGAGAGGACTCCCATCACCACCATGTTCAAGAGCGGCACCACCAAGCGCCATGGCACAACCTACTATGATTCAAGCTCAAGATGGAACAACACGAAGACCACCATGAGTCCATCCTATGAAGCTTCATCACCTTCTCGAAGGCGTCATGACAAGGACATCGCCAAGAGCGCCAAGCATCGACCTTCTACATTAACAACACGACGGCGCCCAAGAAGTGCATCGACAAGGCCAAGCCAAGACAAAGCCCATCTAGCTCATCACGGTGCCACAAGAAAGATGCCGAAAGGAGAAATGACCAAGTGAACAAGGTAGATGCACACTTGGACAAGTTTGGCGACACTAATCGAGCGTTCCAAAATGTCATGAGCGCCATCGACAACCTTGCCAAGCGTCTACACTCTTCATCACGCTCAAGAAGGCACCGCAAGAATGATGCCAAGAAGCCTCATGACATGAACAACCTTGAAGCCGATATTGACACACTTGCCAAGCTTCAGAACATATCACTAAGCTCAAGTCGAAGCTCTAAGGAAAGATCACCAAGGCAACAAACACGCCGACGTCAACATGAGGAGAAGCATCCAAATGACTTTCGACGACACCCCTCCACTTAAGAGCGTCAACGTCGACATGAGAAGAAGATGGTGATGAGTACACACTCTATGGTGTCTACTTCAAGTGCCACCACAACATTGGCGCCCTTCTCAAGCACTTCTCTTCAAATGGTATCTACACCAAGTGCCACCACAACAATGGTCCCCATATGGAAAGATGAAGACCCATATGCGACAATTGCCAAGGGCAAGACCATGATCCACGAGAATATCCCAATCTCTTGTGCCCCCTATGCAATGTCCATGGTCACATGATGTGGGATTGCCAAGTTGGTGACCAAGATGGTGAGAAGATGGTCGAGCATGGGATTTTCCCTTGGACCAAGGCGGTGAGCGTGGATGATGCTATCACTTTGGTTGATGCACCAAGTGAAGATGTCGAGCATGGGATTTTTCCTTCGGCAAAGGAGTCGAGTGATGATGCCTACACTATGGCATTGACTTATGGAGGCGAGATGGTTGAGGAGGTTGAGCGTGGGAGTTTCCCTTCAACCTCGGAGGCGTTTGGATTTGAGAACATTGAGCCTACCCTCTTGTGTTTGAGTTATGAGATGGTACCAAACCCATGTGAGCATGAGAGCCACTTAGCCCACATGAGTGAGAGTGGCAGTGAATTGAGTGCCTCCACCATATGTGAGTTTGAGTGCTACCAGTTTGAGGGAATGAGTGATACACCACATGAGTTGAGAGAGGTAGTTGATAGGTCTTGTGAGGCCATTTTGATTTCTAACAAGTTACCCTTTTCCTCTAGTGTGTTTTCTCATTGTGTGCTAGGTTCCATGGATGATGAGACGCCACTACTTGACTTGACGGTGCCTCAAATGGAGAAGATGTACATGGAGGATGATGATGCTGCCACCCCATGTCTACTTCAAGATGAACAAGTCGGCTACATGGAAGCCCCTACTAGTTCAACACCTACTTCACATGAGCGGGACTATCAAGGTATGGGTGTTGATGTGACCATGATCCCACTAGTGGACATGATGAACGTTGATTGCTTGCATGATTTGGATGATTCTCTTGATGTCACATATGAGACTTTCATATTCACTTGTGATACCTTGCTTCAAAACAATGCTGACCATGTGGATTCTTCTACTTGTGATGATTTTACCATACCCATGTTTTGCGATCAATGTTTGCGCTATTCTCCCGTTGTTGCTTGTAATATGTTGAACAATTTCCCTTTCACATGTGTTGCTTGCAATAATGATGAGATACTTGCTTATGAGATTGCACCCATAGCTCTCTCACATCTTGGAGATTTTTCATTCTCTCTTATGGACCTTGTTCCATCCTTCACTTTGCATTGTGACTATCCACATATGTCATATTTTACAATTGATTTTCGTGTGGTTGGTGATGTGCAAATGAAGAGACACTTCATGATGGATGATGTGTTCATGTACCATGCACACAACTTTTTCATTTGGTTTTTGTGCATTGGGCCGCATGCTATAAGGTCAACTTCCATTGAACATGAGTTGACAAAACGAGCTCTTGAGAGCATACACTTGAGTTGTGGATCGAACCCAGCTCCAATACCTTTCCCATGTTTTGCATCAAACAAGTTGAACAATTTCTCTTGCTTTTGGTTTGTTTGCAAACTTGTTGGTGATGTTGATTTTAACTATGGCAAGACAAATTCCCCATCTTTTATGTGAATGATTTATGTGTTGCAACAAATATGATGAACAATTGTTCTTTTTGATGGCTTGTTTGCAACCATAATTACATTTTGAGCATGTCTTGTCATGAGTGTGTTGGTTTCTACACATTTGGTGTTGCAACAAATATTTCAAAAACATGCTCTTTCCTATGGTTTGTTTTCACCCATGTTGATACTTTGGACATTTTTCATCGTGTGTTTTTGCCAAATTCTCCGCTTATTGCATCAAGGATGTTGATAAAATTATCTTTCCAATGCCTTGTGTGCAATGTTGATCATATGGTTCAAAATGAGATACCTACCATAGCCTTCTCAAATTTTCATGGAGTTTTTGTGTTCCCACATTTTGAGGATGTTACGAGACGTTGTTGGCACATTGACCTTGCATATGTTTTGACTTTCACATATTTGTGTTGTGCTAATGGTGTAATGAAAAAGAATGGGCGTGTCATTGATGATATGCTCCTCTATCTTGCACACACACATGGTTTGCTTGGTCTTTGATGTGTAGGTCGTACCTTTGGATGAGCTTCCATGAGTTGTTTCAACCACGCATCCCTATGACAGAAGATCTTGCAAGAAGAGCACATCAGCATCTTGCTAAGGTGACTTCCTTCAACATAAGCGCTCATGCGATGACCTTCAAGAATTGGCTACTCTTTGAGTGTTATTTCGTCTTCCTTGTGAGTTTTGTAGGTTACTTTAAAGGCGAAGGGACATTGAAGAAGTGCCACATCATTTCCATCGACTACATGGTGAACCACACGACAAGGTCTACACATCTACCTCCTTGCCATGATGATGATGATGAGCAAGAGTCGAGGACGACTCTTTTTGAAGGGGGGAGATGATGTAGCCCAACCTTGGCCCATCACCATGTCAAGCATTCCAACACATCACAAGTCACCATGGATATCAAAGGTGAACTCATTCCTCTTCAACAACACATTTCCCACCCTTTTGGATGGTATACTACGTCATCCTCCGTCACTTGATGATACTAGGAGTGTCACGACGACTATGGATACACAAGAGGAGTACCAAGGTGCAATAGGAATGGAGGACGCCAAGATGGTGGCTTGGAAGAGGAGAAGGAAGAGAGCGAGCAAAGTCAGGGGCGGTACTACCGGCACCAATGACGGTACTACCGCCAGCACGGCAGGCAGCTATCCGGCGCACACCAGCGGTACTACCGCCGCCACTACCGCCGGAAACCCACTTCGGATGCCATGTGCGGCACCAACCATGGCACTGGCGCCGGTACTACCGCCGGCGCGGGAGCGACAACAGCTCAGGCCCGCACCAGTGGTACGGGTCCCAGCGGTACTACCGCTGCTGCGGGAACCAGACAGGGAATATTCCCTTGTAATCCCCACCTACCCTCCTACCCTTTGGTCAACACTATATATAGGACCCTCCTCCTTCAGATCTAGGGACAGTCTATGATGAGAGAGAGTTGAGCATAGTCTCCTTACCCACCCCTTGTGATGTTGCCTCCTCTTGTGGAGAAGATCCCTCTTGTGGATTCAAGACCACTACTTGTAGTTTGACTACTTGCCAATCTTTCATCTTAGGGTGACTCTATTGGATCGGTTTGGTTGACCGTTGGAGAAACAACCATTCAAGATCCCTCCTTGTATCTACTTGCCAATCTCTCCCTTTAGAATTCTATTGGACCGGCTTGGACCGACCGGTGAGGGAAACGTGTCTTTGTATCGTATTTGTGTTCTCATGTTCTTGCGTTCTTCGTGTTTCTCCTCGTGTTCTTGCGTGAGTTCGTCCACTCGTTCGTCAATCCGTGAAGATCAGGCAACCCTAGAGGCGTGGCCTTCACCAGTTTGCACGGGATGTCACTTCATATGGAAGAATAGAAATGCTTGGTGCTTCCAAAACACTCAGCGACAACACCCGGCAAGTAGGTTCGCTGACATATGATCTTGGAGGAGTTTCACTTCTTGAGAGCTAGTAGGAGGGACACAATCGGAGTTGTTACAAATAATGTGAGAGAGTAGGCTTTGTGTGTTCCGGAGTCCCTGGCCCCTACGTCTGTGTACGGGAGCCTGTCTTGTAAATACACTTCTACCTTATTTTAAGGTCGCGTACTCTCTAAAAAAAACTGTAACCGATGTTCTTTTTCCCCTTCGTATTGCTTTTCTGTTGTTGCTCTGTGTACTATGTATGTGGTTCTGAGTTGAATATACGTGGTGGAAAATGCAAAAAAAAAGAAGCAAAGAAAATACTATGAGCCAAACTGTAAGGGTGTGTTCGGTTGAGAATCTGAAGGTGGAACCATTCCATTCTACTGTCATGGAACCGTTCTATTTGTGTTTGGTTTGGACAAAAAAATTGTCACGGAACCGTTCCATTCATGTGTTCTGTTTTGGAATGGGTGAGGATGGAATGGAGTGAGAATGAAATTATTGCTAAACTCGATTAATTATTCCTAAACTAGATTAATTATTGCTAAACTTGATTAATTATTCTTAATCTTGATTAATTATTCCTAATCTTGATTAATTATTGCTAAACTTAATTAATTATTGCTAAACTTGATTAATTATTGCTAAACTTGATCCTAAACTGGATGATTAGCCGGCCGTTCCACCTCGTCCGGCCGATTCGGCCATCTACGGCGAATATTCCTTTTCGAGGAACCAGTCGATTCCATCCCATCCCGGAACCGAACGCGAGAATCGTCCCTAGGAACGGAACCGTTCCATTCCATTCCTTCCGGTTCTCAAACCGAACAGACTCTAAGATAACAAACACTGTAATGCCCAACAGCGAGCCAGCATATTGAAGCTTGGACTAAACACTGTGAGGAATTATCTGAAAACTCAGCGAGGTGTTTAGTACATGGGAGCAGCTTCTAGAGGCCTTCCTTATCTGCCTTATCTGTTGCAGCTTTATATTCATTGGTCATTTTTCTGTTGCCAAGACGTAAGGAGCTTACATTCCCCAGTGTTCCTCTAGAGACAAAGTCGTGTGTGCATAACAAGTTTGATTCACGAGTGAAAACTCAAGCCCCCAAACAATGCACAACTGTGAAATGGACAGAGCAGGCTTTACCCCCTAAGCTGAAATAGCAGATCATAAAATATCGACAGCACAATGGACTTGGATTTTTGGAGATATGAAACCTATGTAGTGGTGACTGCTATTTATAGACATGACTGTCAGCTGTGACTCTTTTGGATGGCCATGCATAGTAAAAGTGGTAAACAATGGATACTAGTAACCCGTTAAACCGGCATAACAGTTTACAAATTGTCACTGTCACTGAATTCAAACTCTTCCTTCAGTAATGAGATCAAGTGGATCAACAAAATTTGGTGCCTCTATGCCGTGATGTGAGCATTGCATATAATGGAGAGTCCTCAGTCATCTCTAGAATTGACTACCTGCATAAGATGATTTTCATAATTAAAAGAAAAACTATCATGCTTTGGATAATTACAGACATCTAAGCTGCACTCTAGAGATGCTAACTATTTTTGGATGTTCAAACTTCAAATTTATTCAGAAACCTAGCATCACAGAAGATTATTCATAAAGATAGGTATCACATGACCCTCCAGCTTCCATATATCAATTTGAAATTGGAAATTATAGACTTCTACACAAAGTACTGACCTTCACACATAGTAAAGCATAGCACTGAAACTATACATCTGTGGTTTACGGAATCAATAGAAAGCTATCTCTGACCCAGATCACAGCAATAAAACCTAGCGCACCAATTCAAAAATTCATGATGTCGCGAAACTCTGATCACACAATTTTGGGGAGACAAAGAAAGTGCAATACTTGTAAAAAATCTAGATATGAATATTTGACACCCAACTGAAGTTCGGTACATTCAGCATGAACCCCTCGTTAGGTGATATATCATGCTATTCTTTTTTAAGTTACTAGGGAATCAAATAAAACTGGAAAAGGTCTCGAAGGGCAGACCAATACACATGTCTAGTGTTATTTTCCTTTTCGTAGCACATGGCAGTTCATTGATGTAATAAAAAAAAACTCCCCAGCTTAGAACAATAAAAACTTTAAATCCTCATAACATGCAATACTATTAGGCAAGAAGAAAAACAAATAAAACATAAGAAAACCAACAAGAAATGCAAGATCCATGAAATGATAATGCAGAAAACAGAAAACAAGAAACCATCCACAACTGTGACAACAATATTATCTATATCGTTCCTGGGCACCATAATTTACAGTTTGCTCGTAACTTTACCTGATGTATACTATTTCATGGTCAAGGAATCCAAGATGTCATGTCACAGGATTGCTCTTCGCCTTTGGCTTCACAAAAACACCCCATAAATAGTTCTCTCCGTCTATCCCTGTTACCATGGTATAAAATTGTCACTCCACCAAAAGTCTGTCACTACCCAAGCATATTAATTTTGAAATACAAATTAGATAGTAAATATGACCATCAATTAAAAAGAACATAGAATGAATGGTTCTCTTTTTTGTAGGAATCCAATACAGAGTAAAAGCACTAACACTGAGAATCAGGTGGAAGCATTTCTGAGGAATAGATCAACAACATCATGTCATCTATATATGCCTTCATGACAAAACCACAGTAGGTGTCGAAGAGATGATGACGCTTCTTTTCACAACTTCAATAAAATACATAAAGGAATGAAGGAACATTGATTACATAAATGCATGATGTGAACAAGCCAAAATACGTAGTAGAACATAAGCCAATTTTATACTGAAACCAACATAAACGTACCAGTCTTCAGCAGAGAAAAACAGCAAGGCAACGTCCTCATAAACTGGACATATTTGGTCAAACGTCTTTGGCCAATAATTCATTCGAGGCAATATCTTCAGTTGTAGATTATTAGGGATGTTTCTGGCGATATTACAAACTCTGGGTGATACTCTAGATGGGTAGTATGCCTTAAATTCGCCAAGATTAGGATTTTCTCCATTGGAAAGAACAAAGCATCCCCTAAAAAGTGTAGGAGTGTCAGAGCATACCAAAGGTTTTGATTGATCACATCAGACATACAAAATTCAAACTGTGATACTAGAAAACAGCCAACATTAGACAACTGAAATCAATGTTGATCATAAGAAACCAGTAGGATTTACTTTTACTAAGCTGAATTACAAAAACCCAGCATCACGGATAACATATTAAGGTAAACTCCCCCGTTAATAATCAACTTGCATAGTCATAGAGTAAGAGAGTAAGGAGTTCAAAGGGACATGATTATTGTGATCATGCGGTCATGCCTAGAAGGACATGCTTACATAACTGAGGGTGTTATGTGAAATGATCTCTTCAAAACAGTATTAGGCTAGGAGTAGACATATTGCACTAACAACAATTTTGGTTTCCCCAGTACACAAGCATCCTGAATCTTGAAATGGAAATTCCTAAGAAAATGGATCTACATTGCGAAAAGGTTGGAGTGTTAGACTACACAAACTGTCCAACAGACAAGTAACTTTATATTTTTAGATCCAATAGACAATATCTGTTTTCTGTTAGATTTTGAATTATTTTCCTCATGAAACAAAACCATTCTTGCATCTTCTGCTAATATTGCTTTGCTAGGAAAGAACAATAAAATCCATTTCGACTATTGCTAGGAAGGTCTATTTGCTTGTCTGCTTAGTCCCAAAAACACAATACCAGGATGTGATCTATATTATCCTTTTTTTTTCTCCTTCTTCCATAAGGTGAATGCTTGTTACCATAAGGTTCTAGTGGATCCTGTTCTAAAGTTCATCTAGAACATTTTTCTTTTGGAACCAGGGAACTCCTGAAGTCCTGCACCATTTTAGCAATTGGGAAGAATAAGAATAAAGGATAGAATGAGTGATGTTCAGTATTGCTTGATAGCAGATGGGTTGCCTATCCTGGCAAAGAAAGTTTTTCCATCACCCTACGCACTTACCAAATACCAAGCATAACTCTTTTTTTTGTGAATGAAATGCCAAGCGTAGCTAAGCAAGTTAAAATACTCTAGCCTAGAATCCAAACACACCCATAATATCCCCTTCCGTGTTTCAAATGGTATAGTTGTACTTGACAATTTTTGTGTGTAGAAATCAGCTAATTTCTGGTTAAACTCAAGGTATGGATAAATCAACCCTACCATGTAAAATGCAGATCACTGCAGTCATGGAGTGGCTGCATTTATCATCAGGTAAAATGGAGCAAAAATAAATAAAAATGGAGCTGCCAGTTCTGTGTTTACCATACTAAACAATCAAAAACAGTTGGAAAACTGGAAGCAATAACACTTTGGGAATCATATTACAAGCAGATTTATGTTTAATATCCCTGGATTAATATGTTTTTCATATTCATATTATTAAACAACCATGGCCACTGGATTAATCATTACAAGTTGAAATGATCCATGCTCGTTGAGATGAACAAATTGCAAACTAAGAGAGCATTATTACTCACGTCCAACAGATCGCTTCTGGTAAAGGGCGTCTTGCATACTCTGCACTTGAGCTGATGATCACTGGCATGTCTATACTGCAGTGCAGACTCTTTGGTCCAGATTGGCATCCAGTATTAGCATCTGTTGGCACTGAAAATGGACCATAGGCTGTTAGCACTTTGAAGATGGATTATAATAACCATTCGATTAGTCCTCTTAAACCCTCAAGTTCTATCTTATGTAAGACCAATACATATATTTCATGTGAATCAAGAATAACAATGTACACGTAGATGTTTTGAGTGCTTGCCAATAATAATCATTCTACTTTCCAACAAAATATCTATTATCGAGAAGTGTAGTGTTAACTACTAAATGATCAAGAAGTATACCTGAAGCATTGAGTGCATTTTCTCTACTAGGCTGATAGTCTACACGGGAGTTGCCTTTTCGTTTATGAGCACTGTCTACCTTGTCTTCCTTAGGCCGACGCAGATGATCATTTTCTTTAGCTGCTCTTTTTGAATTTTGGGGAACTATAGGAATCGTTGCACCGGTTTTTTTCAAATATAATGTCTTACTGAATTGTAACTTATCGGCAGATGCAACAGCTATCTGTTCTAAACAGGAAAAGATCTGGCACTAGATGTGTGAACATACCTGACCGTACTTTCTGTCTCATGTTTATATCATCAACTTTTATCAGGATTTGATTTGCAACAACACATGGTCTCGAGGCAAATACTTGATTATCACTCCTACTGGGAGATATCATACTTCGAGAAGATGAAGGACCAAACTGTCTGCTTGGAAGTATGGACTTCATACTGGACGACGGTTTCACATTTGGAGGTGATGCAGGGCGAAACTGTCTACTTGGTGATATGCACTTCATATTTGGAGGAGATACAGGACGGACCTGACTGTGTGTACGTCGGGCGACAAATCTTGCCCTTTTACGAGCTGGGGTCTCTCTTTAGTCAACAGTGCAGCCTCTTCACAGGGAATGAATTTCACTTTAGAATTTTCATATATCTGCGGTGTTTTAACACCAATTTGATGGGCCATGCTCCTGCGATTGTTATCCAGCATTGGGGTTTTACTTCCACCTACAACATTATTCGAGAAGAACGTAGTTACATGATTTGAAGAATGAAATTGGTGAAAGAACTTGGTAATAGGATGAAATAATTGCTGATATTGTCAAACATTGTCTTTACCTTGAACAGGTTTTGTGTTCCCATTAGCCTTTTTTTGGCATTCAGAGCAGCACCATCGACCTCTCATTTCAAATGCCACACCTCCAAGCAATAACTTCAAAGGAAAATGGAAAAAAACTTTCAGAGAGCTAAATAACAGTTTTTCTGGTCAATGAGCTTCACTTCGTTGTTGTATGACTTGGCCACATGTTCCTCAGAGCGAAAGAAATGGAGATAATAAATTATGGATCATCTAGCAATGTTTTGAGCATAATTTAGTAGTCTCTGACTCTTTGCATCAGTTTTCTGTTAAAAAAAGCATCCAAGTTTCATACCAAGTATTGTTTAATTCTCTTATTCACTCCAAGCATTCATACATGCAAACTAAACAGGGTTAAGAAAAGGAATATACACATGCTTTGGAAGATTTGTGAGTACATTTCCTAGCGCTTAACTTATGAATATAGAGTAAAACTAAACAGGGCTAAAAGAGAAAAATATACCGATGTTGAGTGGCCTTGCACTGAATGCATCTTGCCATAAATTCTTGATTGTGTCTACTGCCACATATCTGACACACTGCTGGGCATGCCTCCTCCTGCAGTAAGTAAAACCGTCATGTAGGAAACCGTGTTGATAATCTTGCTAACAGTTTCTTTTGCACATAACTCAAGATACATAACCACAGATTGAAATAAATGTACCACGCAATAAGAAATAAATAGAAACACACCGACTTGTATATATCAAATAAAGCAAATAGTAGCACAATGTAGGTGTATGCAAGGTTTTCATCCTCCCAGAAGCACAGATTTATTGTGATCATTGTATAAAGCCTACTCTGTTTACAATGAATGGAGCTGAGGACATAAACAAAGCAATAAATAACAGGGGAGCATCCTTTCTTTCCTATTAAGTTACCAAGGAAACTGAACTCCAGATGAACCACTAACAAAAAAACTCCAGATGACAAATTCTATATATCGACACAAGTTATGGCTGGTAATGGATTATCGGAAACTAAAATGTTTGATTTATTCTCTTATCAAATAGTGGATGTGCTCAGTCCTTGGTCAAGCAAATCCATTCCAGATGCGTCCCAATTTCGCAAGAACCGCAACATCAATCGACATCCCGGCCTGAACAACTCAAGGGGGGCTGTACGTAGTTGAGCCTACAGATACAGGAAAATTTGGGGCATTTGTTCAACAAACCCTCGAATCTTTCTTTCTGTGGAAAAAGGCAGTCCTTTGGTACGAAATAACCAACACGGAGGCAACGAACAACGGCCCAAATGCCCTAACCAACACCCAAGAAACGCGAAATCTGTTCCCGGAACCGCCGATTTCGCTGCAAGAACGCAAGAAGACGCAGCCTACTACGGTCCAACAACGGGAGGTGGGCGCAGGTTCCGACCGAAATCGCTGGGTGATCACCAGTGACGGCAGCAGAAAAGCACACCCCAACCAGCCACGGTACAGACTACAGAGGAGGAGCGCAAGAAGAGATTCTTACCATCGCGCGCGCGGCCCCTCCGCGGCGGCGAGTCCGGGTTCGGAGGAGAGTGAGGCGGAGGCGGCAGCAATGGCGTCGAAGGGAAGGGAGGAGGGAGGCCGCAGCAATGGGTGGAGTGGAAAGGGGAGGGAGGCGGAGGGGTTGCGAGCGAGTATTGGGGTTTTTGGCTCCGCTCTCTGCTCCAAGCCTCCAACGACCACCGCGAGGGCAAGACCGGAAAAGAGGGGACGAAAGAGTGAAACAGTACTCTGGTTCCAATCTTTCTTTCTGCGTGATGAGGATGAAATTGCTGTCTAGGATCGTTTTTGGCAACACCGGATATGGTGCGATTGGAATTGTAGACCCAAAATACGGTTCAAAGTTCCAATTGTTAGCTGGTGATTCATGGGCGGGGTTCAAAGTTGGAAATGAATTAACTCTTACTATAATAATGATGATCTGTCCATGATTAGAATTTATTTTAGTACCATAATGGTTGCCTATCTTTCTCTTTTGTTGTTCTTCAGTAGATATAGATAAACTTGGGGCGATCGATCGATGGAGATATTTTTGCAGTACATGAGGTTAGGTTCGGTAGGTCGTGCAAACTTCATGAATGTTTGTTTCATGTCAAAGAAGTGAGAGGGGATGTGTGGGGCCAGGCTGAATGCACAGCCCTTTTCTTTACTTTCCTTGCACTAGCGTTTTGCCTCCATGTGCGGCTGCGGCTTCTCTTCCATTTTCGGCAAAATGTCATCTCTGCTTTACCTGCGTGCCTTGACCACTCGTACACGGCTATGGTTAACACCACGCCCGTGATCACTGTGCCGCCACCAGGTGGTAGATGATAGAGCGCAGAGCAAAGGCAGTCGGCCCGATCGAGTTGTGCGACGAGCGGCCGTGGCGCCGGCACGCGGATGGGATGGACGTGAGTGGAGGCCACAAGTAAGACAAGCTTAACACTTACAACACCCACAAGGCCACAAGTACCTGAGCTTGGGCGACTGATACACCTACTATGTCTCCGTGTTCCAACTCGGAAACATGTCAGTGGCAGCAAAATACATTGCACCAAGGAGCGCTTCCGCATAACTTTCCAACAGAAGGCTCTCTCTTTGAATGAAGTTTAAATATATATTTACTGGAATGTTTGTAATTAAGTTTAAAAATAATCAATGTTTAATCTTGAGGCCATTCTGAAATCAAGTAGGCTTTCTAGGATGTCTATTTGACTTTAAAAAGCCCCAAGATAAAAATAATAATAATTGGAATACTTGCGCACAGTCCTGCGTATAAACCGGTTGCGCACACTCCAAACTAGCGAGCTGAGGCTAAACATTCAGCCCGGTTGTGTGAATCAACTACTCGGCACGTTGTCTCCACCTGCATGTCAGCATCTTAAGCGGTACCACCCGTCAAAGTTACAGTCAAACGAAATTGACCCAATGGAAATGACCCCTTGGCCATGTGCGAGTCTCGAAAGAGCAAAGTGGGGCAAAAATGAGGAAAGCTAAGCGAGCGGGGCAAGAGTGAGGAAAACTAAGAGTAAGAGAAATAGGGCACGGAAATAAAATGACCCTAAGTAATTTTGAGTTTCAACTTGAAAATTTGCATATCTATAGACTCTACCTTTCCAACGTAATGCATTTTTTAATCTTTAAACTGTAAAAATGATTTTTTAGGATTTTCTCCGGTTTCCACCAGATACTTTATTTAGTCTGATACATTTTAGAGGAGAAGAAAAATTACATATTTAGGTGACATAGAGCATTTGTCCTCAAAATGGAAACATAAGGTCTAATACATACTCTCTGCGTTTTTAAATGCAAGACTTTAGCTAGTCATACGTCCAAAACCCGGAATCGGTCCGGAATGAGTTCGGAATTCCGACTTGCTAATCCATCCGGAATATTCCGAGTGGTTCGGAACTCTTGAAACACACGGACGAGAAACGCAATATCTTATGTATGACTTGCTCAAAAAAATTCAATTTTTCTAAACAGTTTAAATTTCGAGTTCAAATTTTAGGTGAATCTTGTTCGTTGGATGGAGATCGGAGGGCCACAAGATGGTAAAGTTACCCGAAGTCACTGGATCTTGGTCCCCGGGCGAGCTGCCAGCAAGACGAGCTACTGTGGGAGGAAATGTGGGAGCTGCATGAAGAATATTGATCGACTTCCGAGGAAGCCGTTTTGGCTCCCGGGAGCACATGCTCCCGGTATGTTAAAAAAAAGAACAAATTGAAAACTTTTCAAAAAAATCCGACAAAAATCATGCACGTACCTGACGATGTCACGCATGACCGTGTCAAATTTCGCACCGAAACAACATCATATGCGCCCTGTGAAAAAATGACAAAATTCTGACAGAAAATTCAAAATTTTGGATCTCATTTTCTGTCAGAATTTTGTCATTTTTGCACAGGGCGCATACGATGTCGTTTCGGTGTGAAATTTGACACGGTCGTGCGTGACATCGTCAGGTACGTGCATGAATTTTTTCGGATTTTTTTGAAAAGTTTTCAATTTATTCTATTTTTTTAAACATACTGGGAGCATGTGCTCCCGGGAGCCAAATTGAATTTCTGTCGACTTCCCATTTTCACACTCGTGGCTACCCAGAATTACTTCTTTCAGAATCCTCCAGCTACTTGAGTCAGTCAGGGGCTCACGGCCCTCACTAAAGGGAAATGAGTTCTCAAGCTCACAATGCTTGGCGACATATAAATCCGCAGCGTGGGAGAGAAAAGACAGCGGGTCTGCACAGAAAGTGTTGGAAGGAAATGTGGGAGCTGTACGAGAAAGAGGGTGCAACGGTGGATGTTCCGATGTCTTCTTCGGACAAAGTAGCAGGGCGATATGGGTCATGATTCCACGGATACCGCAAACAACTACGCAGAAATTTTGCATCAGTGATTGACGTTTTAACAGCATTAAGAGATTTCTGAACGAAAAAACAAGATTACACATCTATTCATTACTGTTTGTTAACTTGACAAAAATACGCCCTAATCTTTTACCCGTAACCACAACATTAGAAACACATTCATGCATCATGCCCGGAGAACAGTGTGAGCGTTCAGTGATAGCAGTACCACTTAGAGAACAAATTACATTGATGGGGCCAGCGTTCAGTTCTGCAGACTGCACTAATCACTGAAGGATGCAGAACATTTCAGTTCAGAGATCTGCATTTCTTCCTTACAGATCAAAAGGGCGTTCCAACTCCAGGTATGCTAACTACTAACAGGCCAAATATTTCAGGAAAGTTCGATGTGCCAGACAGGAGACACGAATAGGCAACATCAAACTTTCTATATGGTCCTTGCTTGAAGCAGCATCGAGCTAAATCCGAAGGTTAACTACTACGAACTATCCATCTTAACAAGGTCCTAGTATCCCATCATTTTGGATTCTCATGTACCGAAGGGTTTCAGATGAATCCAAGCCTCCATACCAGATTACAAAAACAACCAACTTCCTTCAAATTCACATAAGCAGCTACTCTACTTCTAAGCGGTCCTTGCTCGGAGCAGAATCAAGGTAGTTCCGGATCATCCTTTGATCCAAGATCATGTTTGGAATCTGCAGAAGAATAGCCGACAGATCAGCCCAGGATTCTCGTCAGATACACAGAAGAAGATGGTGTGTTCATGATTCAATACCTTTTCACCGAAGAAAATCTTTGTGTTATTGGCAATTGATTCAATGAACCTCATCTCGAGATACTCCGGTGTAAGTTTCAGTTTGTTAGCCTCTGCTTCCTTTGTAATTCTATAGACAGACCAGATCAAATGCAGCCAGTTAACAAGTAAGAAGCCATGCATGAGCAGGACAAAATGAAGAAACCATAATGCTTGCCATACCTGTAGTAATTTGCATCTGCCAGGGCTCTCTGCTGGGCAAGAAACATTTCATTATCAATCTGCTGCTGCCTTTTGGAACTGTCTTTCTCCGTCAGCATCTGTTGCATGAGGATCTTGCTCACTAGTGCATTCTTTTCTGCTTCAGACAGTGCAATCTTCTTCTGAGTTTCTGCCTCTTTCTCTGCCACCTTTTGCCTTTCGATGGCAATCAGCGCCTGCAGATTGAAGATACAACAATAAGTATACAAGACATTTTCCAAACCTCAATAGTTACTCAAACAAGGATATTTCATCATCATATCAAAACCTGGAGCAATATGCCAATGCAAGTAATCATTCCTGTAAGTACAGAACTACGCATATCTCAGAAAACATATACTAATGAGCTGCTCAGACGCAAAGGTGCTGCTATCAGAGATATGTTTGTATATAGTGATCTCATAAATCCTCAATGATGGAGAACGAGGGGTGATCGGTTGGCTAGAGGCAGGGGTGCGCACCCAGCCCACCCATGTTGGAAGCTCGACCCTCTGCACAGGTGCTCATGGTTCTTAATAAAAATGTTATTGGTGCTAGGGCATGCTGACCAAATCTAATAAAAAAGGCTCGATGTAAAGCATTATCTGCCAGGACTAACAAACACTGATGACAACCCCACTCTGAATATGTGCACGCAGGAAGCTGCATGCGAAATTGGCAGGACTTAATATATGAAATGAAAAATTTATAATTTTATTACTCCATAGTTATATGCAAAGTAAACAATCCATTATCAATCAGATTGATTAGAAACATCAATAAGAGCAATTAATAAAGTGCGCTAAGTTAGTAACCACAACTGCTTACTATTTAACGAGCCCTAATGCATGATATGTATGCTACACAAATAATAGCATGTCAAGCAGTCAGCATTGTATATAACAGTACAGGACTGTCTGTGCAGACTAAGTGTCTAAGATGATTTGGCCACATGTAGCGTGCACATATATACCTTTGTACGCTCCTCCTCCATAAGTTCAAAATTTCTCCTGATATTAACAGGTATGTTCGGCTTTGTAACACGAACACTGATAATTTCAACTCCAGGAACATAGCGTGTGCAGTCCCTTTGGATAGCATCTTTCATGGTCTCATCGATCTGAAATTTTGGCAGGATAGGTGAGCCAATGATATACAGATATAAGGTTCCTATATTGCACAGCTGAATTTAAGAAGGGAACATATCAGGTGAAAAGAGTAAATTTGCTGCTGAACTCGGAGATTTCTAAATATTCCCAATATATCTGACGAATTTCAAGGTCAAAATCAACAATCTTCGAGAACAAAGGAGACATATAACTTAGCAGAATGGTAAAACAACCACAGCAGTAATTGATTCTCTTCATTGTGTGTGCCTTGCAGGTGTGTTTCAGTTAGATCTCAAAAGGTTACAGAATTGTAGAATATGACATGCCCTACACCTCATTACAGAGTTTATCATAGGATTCAAAGGAATTTAAATAATTTGCCCTTTCATTGGTTAAGCTGCCATGTAGGAAAGAACCAAAAGTGGATTAAATGAAAAAGATGTGCCAACCTGATCAAACATGTCAATGTAAACTTGCTGCAAACTGTGAGCACTGCAGAACTGGTTTATCTCATGATGAATTTTGTCATAAATCCATGTCTTATCATAATGCACACCATAATTAAGTAGGGTGTCATAAACAAAGTCTTTATTTAGACGATTGACAACCTGCAAGCCCACCAGTGGATTAACCAGCTCAGAAACAAACAAATGAACTCTGTGGAACATAGCTATAATTTACAGTAGAAACGATACTATTATACCTCTATCTTGTCAAAGCTGATCATGACACCACCTTTTGTTCCACAAGGAATACCTTTGACCTGGTTTAGCACAGCAATCCGCATGAATATATTTATATGTCAAATTCAACTGATAAAAAAATATAGCGGTCTTTCAGTTCGTACTTTAAAAGTTCCAAATAAGCAGTTATCCAAACAAGCAGATGTGACCAGTAAATTAACAAGCATACAACTGGAGTGAAGACATAGCTTCATAATATTAAGGGAAAAGAGGGTCATTAACTTGCCTCGTCTGTTTGGAGTGTAACCTGTATTGGCTCAAATTGGGTAATAAAAGGTAGCTTCAGATGATAACCTAGCAACAAAGAAAAAATTAGTGAACAGGCACTCAAGCAAAAAACAGAAGAAGCATTTGGACAAAAAGGGTACCTGGAGGAGTGATTGTTTTCAAAAGAGCACCTCCTCTCCAGTATACCCCAACATGTCCTTCAGGAACTTGATGTAGAATGCTCGATGGAGCTGAGATTGAAACCTGCATATATTAACCAATACATGAGATATTTAATGGTAAATTCCAAATACCATGCTTCAAAGAGAAATAAAGTATTTACTACGCAGATATCCCTCTCCTTAGTTTACTTCAGCCAATACACAATATGGTAGTTGGGGCCAGTTAACTTACTAAATTTCCTACTTGAGCAATGCACGTCAGTTGATATATTATGAACCAATCATGTGCATAAGCATACTCAAAAAAACATTCTGAACTGGCAGGAGGCAAGATTTAAGTAAAGCTGGTAAAAGATCTACACAATATGGTAGTTGGGCCAGTTAATTTACTAAATTTCCTACTTGAGCAATGCACGTCAGTTGATATATTATGAACAAACCATGTGCATAAGCATACTAAAAAAAACATTCTGAACTGGCAGGAGGCTAGATTTAAGTAAAGCTGGTAAAAGATCATAAGGAAATTTGGACTATTTTAAGATCAGTCTTCTTAATGAAACTTTGTGCCTGCATGGGAATTGCAACATATGAGGAAGGACCAAAGGAGCATCAAGTTCAAGCTTTTGACCATTTATCTCAAAAACAGATAAAATTCATTTGATCATTCGAGAATGCTCAGCAAGAACAGCAATACAACTGCATTAGACCCTGATGAAAAGGGAGTGCCAACTCAGAGTGGCCTTTCTCTTTGCCTTGACTCCTCTCCTTGGAAGTCACATTAGCAATTTTGCAATTTTACAGTAAGGCACAGTAAGCAAGTTGCAGTGACATATCATCTTTAGATTCTTTTTCAATGAGGTCTGCACTGATGTTCATATATTACTTCTTCAAACTATGCATTCATAAATTGTATAGAATAATTTCTTGCTTTCTCTCTCATCATAACAAATTATTGTCTATTTCTATTCAAGTAGGCATACTTTTGACTTTATAGACTTCTCCTTACGCTTAATACGGCATAGTCTTACTGATCTAGTGCAAGTAGTCCTTAATTACAGTAAATTTTTATGGTTTCAAAAGGTAGACCAGAAGATCAAAGATAGACTTTTCCTTGCTGCATAATCTTACCAATTTGGGACTACTGGTCCTTTTAGCCAAGTAAATCAACTCTTTTAAGTTTTAAAGCAAACCCCCACTAATGTTCATTAATGATAGTCTATCTCTATAGGCAGAGCATCCACGTCATCACATAATTTTAGCGATCCGGTCGTGATTCTTCCGGCCATGGCAGACTTTGTTTCAGTTTTCTTTCAACAAAAAATTTAGCACATGTATGGGAACACGCATGTTATTTAGGATTATGGAAATTAATTAATATTACTCCACCTATAGATATGCGCTCATCCATGACCTATTTGATGTACACGATACTCCTATCATTTACAGTTTAAGCTGCAATAATCCAAATGTCATTATGTTTCCTCTGGTATGAATACTGTCATTTGATTCATGAAGCATCTGCGAAAACAAAAAATCCCCAATGCCGTGCACGGGCATGACAGTCAGGAATATAACTTGCTAATTTCATATCTTCCGTTACCCATTTGTGAGCGCATGTTTTGTGTATTTTATATAAAAAATTGTGGATGTCTCTCATCTAAGCTCAGAGTTATTCAACTTTTGCCAATTTAAACTTTGTTATTAAAAAGTTGTGATTCCAAAAATCAGTTAACATAAGTACATAACCATACGCTTCCTATTTGATTAGTATTTCAATGCTTCTACATAACCTGTGCAATACCTGCAGATGCTCACGTGACGTCCTTCTAATTAATCCACAACTCCTAAGACTTTCCCACTAACAAATACTTATATGGTTTTGAAAAGTCGACCAGAAGATTGAATACCTTTGTAATTAAGAGTTGATTTTCTGTAAGATAACACCGTATCTATCCATAAGGCCTTTTTTGCTTACCAGCACAGCTGATGCAAATACGTAAAACCATTCGACATCCTCTAATATACTTTTAGAGGGTGCCACATAACCACGCTGTTATATTCATTTACTCTTTTAAATGGTGGGCAAATAAACACATAAACCATTCATCGCTATGAATCCATAATGAAGCAAGGAAATCTAACGGTCCCTTGGCCATGTCTGTCTCGAGATCCATCATTGATGCTAAACATCCGCTCTAAAATTCCTCATAACTTCACATGATTACACGCATTCCTATCCAACAAAAGATCCATGATGCCTAACCCTCTTAGAAAAATCAAGGAAAGAATAATCATTAGACACTTTCTATACGAAAATACCATTGCACACTTAGAACCATTTTTTGAGGCAAGCAGAAACTACTTTACACGTATAACTTTTTGGGCGGTATAACCTTTTCACATGCAAGCTTACTCCTATGGATATATGCAACTCCGTTGCACAAGTTTTTTAATAACAGACAATATATTTACCTACTATTGAAGTTTTGACTTTTATCCAAGTGCTTTACCAGCATTATTACTAGCCTTGCACAATCCCATTATAACTTGTAATTTAAGTAAATAGTTATCAGTTACTAGGAATAGAATGTTATGTTGTTACAATCTTTCTCAGTCAAAATTGCTTAAATTTCACAACCATTGTCATTCACAGTGGCTCCGCATGAAATCCAAAAGAGTGTAGAGTTGAATAAATCAAACTTCAACTAGGAAAAGTACAAAATCGATATATATCCTAGTCAAACTATCAGGTGAAAATGAGAGTTTGCTGGAAATTCTAGTATTGACCGAACCAAGAGTTTAGTGAAGTCTGAACATTCTGAAAGAAAATAGCAGATGTTGGGGTGGTATTTTCTATGTAGATCAAAATCAATACATCTGCTACAGACAGAAAGAAAGACGATAGCTAGCCAAACAGTGAACCACTATTTCGGTGAAACGAGTATTTGTCCTTCATGTGTAGTGACAGCGGTTGAGTCAGATCTCAAAATTTAGCAGAGATGTAGAACATAACCTACGCTATGAATGCCTCATTGTTATTTCGAAAGTTTCAGAGACTTGTACGCGTGATTTTAGCAGAATTACACCAAGTAGTTTCAGTAGGTACACTGCCCTATGTTTGTGAAATCTGCAATCTCCTCCATAGTTGACTTGGTAGATTTTGGCACCTACCAAGTATCCCTCAAATAAATTTCGCATTGAGCAGAAGCAAAATGTCTAGAACAATATAGACTATCGGGCAAATTGTTTTAGAGTTGAAAACTACAATGGTTAAGCAGGTTTCCTCCATATTTAATTATTAGTAACTGATTTGGGAATATAACCCTAAAGGGCTATAATCTGCTTAGAAAGCATGTAATAAGCACAACCGGCCAATCCCGCACGGAAAGACTGGACGAATACATACCACAAGTACAAAACCCCAGTGTCCGATCCAAGGATGAGCCAATCGACAAAACCCCAGTGTCCGATCCAAGGATGAGATAACCGGTGGATCAGGCACGCGCGCACACACACAGAGAGGGAGACGGCGCGACCAAACATTAATCTACTCTAGCACCATAAATTTGAGGAAAGAGGAGAGGAACTGTTGGTTACCAGGAGGAAGCAGACGGCGACGAAGATGATGACGCCGAGAGCGAGGGGGTCGGAGCCGGGAGGGGGCTGCTGACGAAAGCGTGACTGCTGCTGGGAGAGCGATGGCGAGGGCGGAGGCGGGCGCTGGCGCGGCGTTGACTCGGCGGTTAGGTCCGACATCGGGGGAGGATGGTCCGTGATCTCAGATTAGGGTTTTGGACTGGGCGATGGGCAGAGCCGGGATGAGGAGGAAGAAGAAGTAACGAAGGTTCGTGCGATTGCGATGTGCGGGGTAAGGCGTGTGCCGTGTTCTGCGACTTGCGACGTTCCTTCGTAACAAAGGCTGGCAGCAGTGCTGCTTTCATTTAGGATCGGACCCAGAACAAAAAAAAACAGAACAAAAATGACCCAGAATATTCTTCGAGAACCGAAGTCAGGTCTACCACCAACCCCATCAGAGTTTAAACATCGGGTTTAACGCTGATATTTCTCATTTAACCAGAATATTTTTAGTGGGATGACGTTCCTGTTGATAGCGAGCTACCCCTATCAACTTCAATCTTAAAATCTAATCTGTCGGCTCAGTCTTTCGGAATTGATTTTACGGGTAGATTATGCATGCATGTGTTCCATAGGTGTGAGTGTATGAGTGTATATATGACCTCTGCGTCTATACGGTGTATCGCAACAACAAAAAATCTGGAATCCACACATAGAAGCACGCATTTCATTCACAGCGTATTAAGAACCAAAAAAGTGTAGCAATGAAAGTACTTACCAACATGAGTTCCACTACTATTATATTTATAGATAAACCGTAGTGGTGAAAACTGATCGATAAAGGTGAGTAATGAATTTTACGGACTCCAAAATACAAAAAGGGACATATATAACAATGGTTAATTTAAGTCTCTATCGCATGGAGTGATTGACAATTATACTTACTTGATTATTCTCCGCAACAAAGGTCTCTCACTTTCCAATTAGCGTCCACTGTTTTGAATAAATTGTAGGTTACGGGTAGGCTACACTAGCGCAAATCAAAATTTTCTACCGCATCAACCAAGGAACTATTGCAGTTATAAATCACGGGATTACCACTAGACGCGTTGTGTCGTGCCGAAGTCGGTGACACGAGTCGGGCAGGGTAGACGTACAATCCTCTCCGATCCAGTTGCTCCCACGAACAGCTCCTCTCGGCGGCTCGTCCAAGTGCTCGGATGCAGCACCTCTATCGGTATCCACACGTATGGCGTGGAGGCGCCGCTCGCCGGACTGCTAGGTCCACACGGGAGGCAGAGACGTGGGGAGACGTTGGCTGGGTGGATTGTGGTGCGGAAATGGGCAACCCTAAAACGTCCAGCCCCCTCTCTTATATAGACCTACCCATATTGGGCTGCCACAAAACAGCCCACTCTGGAGTCCATATCCAACCCAATTCGGATCAGATCCGAATTCTACTTCCACTGACTTGAGTGTGTGACCTTATAGGTTCACGCACGTTTAGACATGACACAAGTGCACCTACTCGACCAATACTTGGTAGCGGCTTTTAGCAAAATGTGCTAACTCCCAAACGCACATAAAGATCGTATCGGACGAACCATCACAATGTTTATGCCATTCCTTTTGCCTCACGATATTAGGTCAAGCTCCCCGCTGACCACTCTTTCTCGATCCTGTGATTCGGGATCCCATACTAGGTTAACCTTTAACCTTATTTAGCATGGCCATGCATTTCTGGATCTGATCACTCGAGGGGCACAGAGAAATATCTCTCTCAAGTAGAGAGCGGCAAATCCCATCTTGACTGACCATGCCTCGCAGCATGCTTTACGACAAACCCGTAAGCTACCTGTATAGCTACCCTTTCACGGTCTAGCGTTTGATAGCCCCAAAGTAGGTTGATTCACATCTAGAGTACATGCGACAATCTCAGGTGTACGGACAAAGCATACACATCGTGCAGAGAGAGAACTATGAACGTTGATGCATTGTCTCAAGTTGGGTCAGCCCAACTCTATGTTCATAACACAAGTCCACATTATTAGTTTGACATTTCCATGTCTATGACTTGTGAAACATAGTCATCAACTAATACATGTGCTAGTCTAATATTCAAGTGTGTCCACACAAGAACTCCGACTAGGGACAAACTTAGAATAACCATACAAGTAATGAGTTTCACAAACAAGTCACGTACTTGCCAATCAATACAAAGATATTATTCAAGGCACATATTATTATAAATCATGGATACATCGAAATATCATCATCTCAATGATTGCCTCTTGGGCATATTGAAAGGACAAGGATGTCGCCTAGAGGGGGGTGAATAGGCGATTAAAATTCTTTACGGTTTAGACTTGAATAAATACGGAATAAAACTAGCGGTTAATTTATCAAGCACAAAACCTAAACAAAGCTAGGTTTACCTACGTGCACCAACAATTTATGCTAATCAAGATAAGCAACTATGTGATAGCAAGATATATTACTTCAAGCTCGATGGCTATCACAAAGTAAATTGCACAAGTAAGAAGCTCGGGTATAGAAATACCGAGGCACTTGGAGACGATGATTTATCCCGAAGTTCACTTCCCAATGAAAGCTACGTCTCCTTTGGAGCGGTGCGGAGTCACAAAGTGATCCCCGAATAGCCGTCAAATGGCACACCGTAATCTCCTTCGTGCCTCTACCAATGTAGAGTACCACGAACCACTATGGGACACTCGAGGGTGGTCACCGAACCCATACAAGGATGAGGCACACTCCACAACTTAATTGGAGGCTCCCACCGAATTCCCGCGGCTCCCAAAGCCACAAGAATCACAAGGTTGAGGCACACTCCACAACTCAATTGGAGGCTCTCAACTAATCCCGGGAGCCACCAAAACTCCGAGATCAACAAGGACCGTCTAGGGTACCCCAAGTACCCTAGAGGACAAGCTCTAGGGCACCCCAAGTACCCAAGAGTAACAAGATTCTCAACCTCACTTTCCACGTTTCACCGTGGAGAAATCAAACCGATGCAACTAATGCAAGAAGGCAAAACCACTAGAAGTGATAAAATCATTCACTCCCAAATCCCACTAAAAGCAATTAATGCTTGTGGGGGGAGAAGAGATGAAGAACAAAGAAGAACATCAAATTCCTCCAAGATCTAGATCCAAAAGCTTCCCCTCACTTAGAGGAGAGATTGATTGGTAGAATAATAGATCTAGATCTCCTCTCTCTTTTCACTCTAATTGGAGGCAAGAATCATGGAGAAATAGAGAGATAGAAAGCTCAAAAAGGTAAACAATAGTGGGGAAAAACGAGCTCAAGAGTTGGGTACCTTTTGGCGAAGAAGGCCCCTTAAATAGCCTCCCACGAAATCTGTCCATTGGGGCTTTTTCTGCGAGGGTCGGCCATGCCGGGGCTTGGGGCCAGACATAGCTGGCCCGGGTCAGCCATGACCCCCGGACATGTCTAGGGTGCCCCTGCACAATGGCTGGCCCAAAATCGCCTATCCCATGTGAATACCAGTACCAAAATGGAACATGGCCGGCCCACCCCGGCCATGTCCGGGCCACCCAGAAAACGCGATAACTTTTGCTTCTGGACTCTGTTTTCGATGTTCTTGGGCTCGTTGGAATCGTCACAATGATCTTTACAAGATAATGAAGAGAAACATCATAGTCCACCAAGGGAGGATAAAACCAAATGATGAGAGGTTTGACCTCTCAATAAAAGAACAACCGGTAAAACATCCAACATCAAAACCCAACAAGTTTTTCATACGAAATCCATTTTGATGAACTTGAACTTGTTATGAGGATCACAACAAGCTCCAAAACCTCATATAGAGAAAATCCAAATAAGAACCAAGAAAGATGATGAAGGCAAGTATGCAAAGGTTTGAGCTATCTCCAACTGATACGCTAAAGCTCAATGAGAGCCCCTCTTGATGGTACGGTATCTATCCTATAACCCGGTCTCCCAACTAGCACCATGTGACCGGTAAAATAGAAACCCTATCAAGATCATACATTTGCCTTGCGCATTCCACTTGAGCTAGATGATGTCGACCTTGATCTCTTCAAGTGGATCACCTTTCTTGATTGTGCTTCGCTTGGTGAAGTCTCACATATTGATCCCCCATACTCCACTATGGGAGAGCCTCTCATATGCACATCTTCACTCGACCATAATCTCCAAATGGGTGGCAAGCTTCAAGCATAAGATTTCTTTGAGATGCTTCTCTTGAACTTGTGCATCTCAACCTTGATGACGATCATTACTTGACGTCATCTTCCATAGGCTATATTAAATCTTCATTTGATGCAAGCCCATAGAATGATACCTAACCCCACATAGAAGTACCACACACACATATCATGGGTTAGTTCACAAAGCTACATGGACAATTGCTTACCACACCAATGGATACATGATCCCACTTGGTACATCTTGTAGCTTTGCTTGTATCTTTTCTTCTCTCTTCATTATATGATGTCTTGAAGATAACCATGAATGATCACCTAATCCTTTTCTTCCAGACATACTTGCACTATGCTCAACTTTCACATGACCAATCATTGGATAACTCTGATACGTCTCAAATGTATCTATAATTTCTGATGTTCCATGTTGATATTATACCAATTGTTACATGTTTTATATACACTTCATAGCATTTTTATGCATTTTCTGGGACTAACCTATTAACAAGATGCCACAGTGCCAGTTCCTGTTTTCTGTTGTTTTTGTATTCTAGAAAAACTAGTCTGGAAATATTCTCGAAATTGGACGAAACCTGGACAGAACCTCCTATTTTTCCAACACGTACACGGAGTCCAAAGGAGAGACGGAGGGGAGCCACGAGCCAGCCACACCATGGGGCGGCGCGCCCCCCCAAACCGCGCCGTGGGGTGGTGTGGGCCCCACGGGCGTCTCCAGCCGCCGTCCTTTCACCTATTTATTCATCTTCACGGGAAAACCCTAGATACCCGAGCCATTATCCACAAAAAGTTCGAGAGACGCCGCCGCCGTCAACCCTAGCTCGGGAGGGTTCAGAAGCTCTTCCCGGCACCCTGACGGAGAGGGGAATCATCACCGGAGGGCTCTACATCACCATGCCGGCCTCCGGAGTGATGCGTGAGTAGTTCATCCTTGGACTAAGGGTCCATAGCAGTAGCTAGATGGTTGTCTCTCCACTTTATGCTATCATGTTTAGATCTTGTGAGCTGCCTATCATGATCAAGATCATCTTATTGTAATGCTACATGTTGTGTTTGCTGGGATCCGATGAATATTGAATACTATGTCAAGTTGATTATCAATCTATCTTATATGTTATTTATGATCTTGCATGCTTTCCGTTACTAGTAGATGCTTTGGCCAAGTAGATGATTGTAACTCCAAGAGTGAGTATTTATGCTAGATAGTGGGTTCATGCCTCCGGTAATCTGGGAGAGTGACAATAACTTCTAAGATTGTGGATGTGCTGTTGCCACTAGGGATAAAATAACCAATGCTTAGCTTAAGGGTGCGCCGTTAGGTCTAATGCATTTGTTTACATTACGCACATTACTTAATGCGATTATCCATTGCTTGCAACTTAATACCAACGGGGAACTCGGATGACAACCTGGAGGTGGATAATTAGTCATAGACGCTGTTGGATAACGGTCTATGTATTTTGTCGTAATGTCCACATGAATATCATAGTAATCATCATGTCATATATATGCATTGTCATGCGCTCAATATTTTGTCAATTGACCAGCTGTAATTTGTTCACCCAGCATGTTAGTTATCTTTTATGGAGAGACACCACTAGTGAACTGTGGACCCCGGTCCATTCTTTTACACTGATAATACAACCAACTGCAAACATTGTTCCTTTTCATTCTCTGCAATTTACTACTATTTTCCACACCATACGTTTAATCCTTTGTTTTCAGCAAGCCGGTGAGATTGACAACCTCACTGTTTCGTTGGGGCAAAGTAGTTTGATTGTGTTGTGTGCAGATTCCACGTTGGTGATCGAGTAACGGCGCCACCAACAACCTTCAGAAGTGATTTCTTGCTCCTACTGGTTCGATTAAACCTTGGTTTTATACTGAGGAAAACTGCTGCTACACTGCTTCATACCTTCCTCTTGGGGTTCCCAACGAACGTGCGATACACGTCATCAAGCACTTTTTCTGGCGCCGTTGCCGGGGAGCAAGAGGATTTCTGCAAGGGGAGTTTTACGCTTCCAATCTCTTTACCTTGTTATTGTCTTGCTTAGTTTATTTTTGTCTTGTCTAGTTTACTTTTGTCTAGTATTATTTTGCTTAGTTTACTTTTGTTTAGTTTATTTTATCCTAGTTTACTTTTGTCTAGTTTATTTTTGTTAGTTTTGTTTTTCTTATATACCCAAAAATGCATAAAAATTTAAAAACCGAAAATCTAAAAAAATTGTTGCCATGCCTATTTTCTGTGAAACTAGATCTTATTTGTCAGGATGGCTCAGTAAGGATAAACCAGATAAATTAAATGAACACCACTGGTCTGAAAAAGGGAAGCATCTATCACTACAAGTAATTAAACTGAATAATTTTGCTAAAGACTTGTGTTCTACATATGATGAATCTTGGTGTTTTAATGAATCTCGTTGCTATAGGAAGTGTAAACACCTCCCTTTCCAATGTGATTATAAT
This sequence comes from Poa pratensis, assembly GCA_947311845.1. NCBI lineage: Eukaryota > Viridiplantae > Streptophyta > Magnoliopsida > Poales > Poaceae > Poa > Poa pratensis. The sequence goes on from CAMZMU010000041.1 coordinate 90,418,494, forward strand.
GATAATGAAACTTTGGCTTCTTATGCTAGAGGATGTTATGACTTTGACAACCTTGAGCAAATTGAAGAATTTTTTGTATTTACGGGAGCTTATGAAATTACAGCTTTGCTTAGAAATCGAGATGAAGCACCTTATAGATCTGATACTTTTGCTATGCTTGGATATTGCCTTGAGTATTATAATGATAATCCTTATATTACTGAATTTCTTGAGAAAAGACATCCTCAAAAAGAAGAAACGGTTGCCTTGCAGGAACATGTGGAAGAAGAAATTGCTGAAATTGAAATCTCATTGGATGAAAAAGAGGAGGAGAGTGATGAACAAAAGGAGGAAGAATGGATTAGCTACCCATGCCTACCTTCTAATGAGAGTAACTCTTTAACTCTTAAATTATTTGATCACCCTCCATGCTTATCAAAGGAGGATGAATGTTATGTTCCTGCGGATTCTCTTGAAATATTCCATATGAATGAAACTTGTGAAAATGATTATGCTACTGTTATTTATGATAATCCATGCTATTTTGATAAATCTTATGATAATCCTTTATTTGTGCCTGATATCGAAATGCATGGTAATAAGGAGGTTTGTTTAGAAAAAGTTTATGATAAAACTCTAGATGATGGTCCTATATTGCTTGATAATATTAATTGTACTACTAATGAAAATGGGGTTGAAAAGGTCTTGACCTTAGCTATGAGTCCCATATCTTTTGAGAGTGATCAATCATTTTGTTATAAAATTGTTAAAAGTGGGTTTGAAATTTTTGATCCCACTATCATAGAGCTTGATAAAAATTATGTGTTTGTAGATCATGAAAAGCATGCTTTATGTGATAGTTATATTGTTGAGTTTGTTCATGATGCTACTAAAAATTATTATGAGAGAGGCAAATATGGTTTTATAAATTGTCATGTTACTAAAACACCTCTCATGCTGAAAGTTTTGAAGTTGCTCTTGTTTTATCTTCCTATGCTTGTCACTTTGTTCTTTATGAATTTATTTGTATACAAGATTCCTATGCATAGAAAGTGGGGTAGACTTAAATTTGTTTCGAATTTTCTTCTTGATGCTCCTTTTGCTTTATTTTCTATTTTTATGTGAGCATCATTAAAACTATCATGCCTAGCTAAAAGGCTTTAAAGAAAAGCGCTTATGGGAGACAACCTATTATTTTATTTTTGTAAATTTTCTTTTCTTTTTGAGTCAAGGAGTTGTTTACTTCTGTTGCAATTCCTTTGTATCTTTATTTTATCGCATTGTTGTGCCAAGTATTGCCTCTAATAGGAAGATGATGCTAGATTTGGATTTCTGCGCAGGAACAGATTTCTGCTGTTCACCGTTTTATTTCTGTAAAATCACAGAAAAATTATTTAAATCTGCAAATTTTTGTGTGTGATCCTCAGATATGTACGCATATTTCGTTAGTTTAGCGTTTTTCGATCTGAGCAACGTAAATGCCTCAAAAAATTCGTGTTTACAGACTATTCTGTTTAGACAGATTCTGTCTTTTATTTTTCGCATTCTCTCTTTTACTAGTGTTGAGTGGAATTCTTTTTTAGAGTGAAGAGCTTCACATAACATTAGTGGAGTAGTTAATGTTAAAAGTAACGGTCATGTTTGTGTCCTTATACAACACTAGTAAGCAAGCACGTACAACGCACGTCTATACAGTTGGTAAAAAACACTTCGTGTCAACTTGTATAATTTTTTTAAAACTTCGGTACCAATAATAGGAAATCATTAAAAAGTTTTTTTTTAAACTTTGGTACCGACGATGAACATTGAGCTAATCGAAAAGAATACATCGAATCAGTCTTTTAAGTGCATGGCCTTACAAAGTTTCAGTGCTAATATCATTGACACACATGATATATTACGAAAGAGTGAAACCTGAAAAACAACTTTATAATTATCTACCAGATTAACACTAAATGGTTAAGTGAAACAAATCTCAACACTGTACCAAAATAAACTGTATAGACATGAAAAAATAAACATTTGTGACAGAACTGCCACAATTACATGATCGGATTAGCTTACACAGCCCGGGCTCTAAAACTGAGGCCTATAATTGGCTTTGAGACAGAAAATTGCGTACATGTCATACTACTAACCCAGATGCACTAATAAGAGTGCCGGATTGTAGCACCAACATGGACATTATTAATGGTTTAAGCATAAGCCAGATTTTCAAGTCAGCTTTGCAAGGACCTGACCCCATACGTTACATCATTTATATATAAGAAAAATATAGTACCTTGGTGAGATTAGAGAAGAGAAGAAGTGCGTACATTCGTGGGAGGTGGATCGGAGCTCTCGATACTGATCAACTTCACGATGTATGAAGAATATCGATCACTAATATACTGTACGGGGAAATCACCCTCGGAGCGTGCGTGGTCGAATGTTGTGGCGGCGTCTCCCCGCCTCTCAGCAGCAAAGCAGTCCCTCAATGGTGTGGCCTGCGGCCGCTTTCGCTGGTAGTGGTTCCACCACCGAAGACGCCTGCTCCTCTGCGACGCAACGTGGAATCCAACTTCACCTGCGTCTTTCCGGGCCCCGGCAGCGGCAGACCACAGCTCCCCCGCGCGGCACAATTATATAAGCGATAGCTCCACCCAGTCACGCACCCCGGACGGCGTGGCTACAAGCGGCTAACTGCATCCCCTGCTTTGATCAGTAGCTCCTCTACTGCGGTGGTCCTCGTCGCCGGACGGCTTCTTTCCCGTTGGCGGCTCCTCCATGCACACTACCGGCAGGTATGACCCGGATAGGTCACGGGATTGGGTCGACGGTGCCCCGCGGCCGTGGCCACCGGCCACCGCTTCCTTGGCGTCCACTCAGAGCGGCGGCGGCTGAGCCTCGATGGAGGCTGACCAGAGCGACGTCCAACCCGTTGCGGCGTTCCTTCTGTCGGCGGGGGACGCGTCCTAAGCCTCAGGAGCGGCGGCCTGGCCCGTAGCAGGTGCCCGTCGCGCGCAACATGCACAGAAGAAGAAAGGGGATTGAACTCGTGCAACGCCAGCTTGACGTAGGCCGCCTGCGTCGTACCCGCCAACCGCGATCTGCTCCGCTATGCTCTGCTAGTCTGCTCTTCCGCCGCCGCTGCTGCTTCAGATCGGAGAAAGTTTCGGAACGTTTTGTTTTTAGTGGTGGCAAATCCCGTAATTATTAAGAAACGAAAAGATGTATTGAGTTGTCAAACATTAGACCAATTTGGACCGTTGGCCAAATATTGAAAGACTCAGATTTAATGTATCAACACAAGTTTGCTCTTTTAATAGTAGTATAGATATGAGTTTTTGATTGTGCACTAACCCTCTAATGAGAATTACTCTGAGTTTGGTGTGGCGGAAGTTTTCAAGGGTCAAGAAGAAGGATGATATAATGTGATCAAGAAGAGTGAAGAGCTTAAGCTTGGGGATGCTCCCATGGATCACCCCAGCATATTTCAAGAAGACTCAAGCGTCTAAGCTTGGGGATGGGCATCCCCTTCTTCATCAGCAACTTATCAGGTCATCTCTAGTGAAACTATATTTTAATTCTTTCACATCATATGTGCTTTACTTGGAGCGTCTGTGTGCTTTTATTTTCAGTATTTTATTTTTCTTTGGTCAACTTGATTGGACCCTAGCATTCTTGATTGGGAGAGAGACACGCTCCGCTTTTTCATATGAATACTCCTATTCTTCACTTATACTTGTTGAGTATTCTTATCTAGCTATTGCTATGCTTTTAGCTCCTGTTTTGCATGCATCTCTTATTCAGAGCTGTTAGTTCTTTTAAAAAAGTACTCTCTTGCTTCACTTATAATTGTTTGGAGAGTTTATGTTGAAATAAATTGATTGGTGTTTGGTTGGAACAGAAAATGTTGCATGTGGTAGATGGTATAATGGAAAAAGCTTACATATTCTTGTAGATCACTGTATTGGATAATTTGATACTTGTCAATTGTTTTGAGTTATCAAGTAGTTCATGTTTAAGCTTTTGTATCATGTAGTTAAAACCTATTAATGAAGAACTACCGTAAAGCTCGTTGAAATTTGGTTTGCATGATTGGTATCTCTAAGGTCTAGATATTTTCTAGTAAAAGGGTTTGGTTAACAAGGAAGACAGTGTAGAGTCTTATAATGCTTGCAATATGTTTTCATATAAGTCTTGCTGTGTCGGTTGATATCCTGTGTTTGCTTCAAATAACCTTGCTAGCCTAAACTCTGTACTGAGAGGGAATGCTTCTCGTGCATCCAAAACCTTGAGCCAAAATCCATGCCATCTGTGTCCACCATAACTACCTATATGTGGTATTTCCTTGCCATTCCAAGTAAATTTTTCATGTGCTACCTTTAAACTATTCAAAAATTATTACTCCTATTTTGTGTCAATGTTTACCAAGCTCATGAGGACGGGGTGGATGTCTTTATGTCAACTGTCAAACAGACTTTACCACCGGACTAGCGGCATATACATCCGCTTATCCATTAATTTTGCAAAAAGAGCTGGCAAATGGGGTGCCCAGTCCCAATTAATTACAACTTTAACCGCTTAATTCTCTTCACATTTTTGCCCTGATTTATCAGTCAAGCAATGACAAACAGTGAAATATCTGCATGTGTAAACAAAAGAGAAGAGGGATGATCTGCCTTGCTGGTAGAAATAACGTCCTTCATGGGAGCCGCTCTTAAAAGTCTGGTTGGCAGGGGTCATATTGTACTTTCCATTTTCTGATTCGTTGACAATTAACAAACACCTCCAAAACTTATTTTTACTCTCTTATGATTTCAAAAACTTAAAAAGCTCTAGCACATGATTTAATCCCTGCTTCCCTCTGCGAAGGGCCTTTCTTTTACTTTTATGTTGAGTCTTTTCCTACTTCTTTCTATCTCAGAAGCAAACACTAGTGTCAACTTTGGTGCAACAATTTTTATATGCTTGTATATTGCACTTATTATATTGCTTTGTGTTGACAAATATCCATGAGATATATATGTTGAAAGTTGAAAGCAATTGCTGAAGCTTAAATCTTCCTTTGTGTTGGTTAAATACCTTTTACTTAGAATCTATTGCTTTATGAGTTAACTCTTATGCAAAACTCTTTGATGCTTGTCTCGAAAGTACTATTCATGAAAAGTTTTTGCTTATATGATTCAGTTGTTTGCTCATTATCTACTTGCTAGCAAACTATAGACCATTGACCTGGATCACTTCATTCATAACATGTGCTTTACAATACTATTTGATCAAGATTATGATTGTAGCATGTCACCTCAGAAATTATTTTGTTTTTATCGTTTTACCTACTCGAGGACGAGTAGAACTAAGCTTGGGGATGCTTGATACGTCTCAAACGTATCTATAATTTCTGATGTTCCATGTTGATATTATACCAATTGTTACATGTTTTATATACACTTCATAGCATTTTTATGCATTTTCTGGGACTAACCTATTAACAAGATGCCACAGTGCCAGTTCCTGTTTTCTGCTGTTTTTGTATTCCAGAAAAGCTAGTCTGGAAATATTCTCGGAATTGGACGAAACTTGGACAGAACCTCCTATTTTTCCAACACGTACACGGAGTCCAAAGGAGAGACGGAGGGGAGCCACGAGCCAGCCACACCATGGGGCGGCGCGCCCCCCCCCCGCGCCGTGGGGTGGTGTGGGCCCCGGCGTCTCCAGCCGCCGCCCTTTCGCCTATTTATTCATCTTCACGGAAAACCCTAATACCCGAGCCATTATCCACGAAAAGTTCCAGAGACGCCGCCGCCGTCAACCCTAGCTCGGGAGGGTTCAGAAGCTCTTCCCGGCACCCTGCCGGAGAGGGGAATCATCACCGGAGGGCTCTACATCACCATGCCTGCCTCCGGAGTGATGCGTGAGTAGTTCATCCTTGGACTACGGGTCCATAGCAGTAGCTAGATGGTTGTCTCTCCACTTTATGCTATCATGTTTAGATCTTGTGAGCTGCCTATCATGATCAAGATCATCTTATTGTAATGCTACATGTTGTGTTTGCTGGGATCCGATGAATATTGAATACTATGTCAAGTTGATTATCAATCTATCTTATATGTTATTTATGATCTTGCATGCTTTCCGTTACTAGTAGATGCTTTGGCCAAGTAGATGCTTGTAACTCCAAGAGTGAGTATTTATGCTAGATAGTGGGTTCATGCCTCCGGTAATCTGGGAGAGTGACAATAACTTCTAAGATTGTGGATGTGCTGTTGCCACTAGGGATAAAATAACCGATGCTTAGCTTAAGGGTGCGCCGTTAGGTCTAATGCATTTGTTTACATTACGCACATTACTTAATGCGATTATCCGTTGCTTGCAACTTAATACCAACGGGGAACTCGGATGACAACCTGGAGGTGGATTATTAGTCATAGACGCTGTTGGATAACGGTCTATGTATTTTGTCGTAATGCCCACATGAATATCATAGTAATCATCATGTCATATATATGCATTGTCATGCGCTCAATATTTTGTCAATTGCCCAGCTGTAATTTGTTCACCCAGCATGTTAGTTATCTTTTATGGAGAGACACCACTAGTGAACTGTGGACCCCGGTCCATTCTTTTACACTGATAATACAACCAACTGCAAACATTGTTCCTTTTCATTCTCTGCAATTTACTACTGTTTTCCACACCATACGTTTAATCCTTTGTTTTCAGCAAGCCGGTGAGATTGACAACCTCACTGTTTCGTTGGGGCAAAGTAGTTTGATTGTGTTGTGTGCAGATTCCACGTTGGTGATCGAGTAACGGCGCCACCAACAACCTTCAGAAGTGATTTCTTGCTCCTACTGGTTCGATTAAACCTTGGTTTCATACTGAGGGAAACTGCTGCTACACTGCTTCATACCTTCCTCTTGGGGTCTCCCAACGAACGTGCGATCCACGTCATCAAACTCCTCGAATAATAACTTGCAATATATCAATGCAACTCAATGATCTTGATGCCAAATACTTCATTATATCATTATATTCATGGCATCAACCTTGAATCCAACATATGGAGTTCAAGCATTGCCTACGGACAAACACTACAAATGTAACTCAATGAAACCATTAGTCCATAGGGATTGTCATTAATTACCAAAACCACACATGGGGGCTATGGGGACCCCGGACTAGCCGTCCGAAATACCCGATTATGCTTAACACAATGATCCCGTGATCAGTCTGTCGTTGCACATAATCCGAACTGAATACCGAAGTTTACATCTATTACAATACCGAATTAAAGTCTTACATAAATGGTCATTTAAACCAAGTCTTACATAGGTGCCTTCATGGGCCAAACCAAAATATTCAGCGGAAGCTACGGCGTAGTAGACATCATATCCTAACAACGACCCGATAGGCAGCTGACTTATGGAGATCCCTAGTTTGCGTAGAAGTCGCCATACTCCTCCTCGGTGTAGTGCTTCTCGAAGTCTGGCTAAGACAATAGCCAGGGACGAAACCAATATGAGTACATTTGATTGTACTCGCAAACTACCCCAACATGAGTATGCACTAGTTTTATTTTAATTTCAGACTTTTATTTATTTAAAACATCTCTATATCTTTATTGAAAAAGGTAAGAAGAATTTTATAACTATCTTTAAATAAAATCACCATTTTTATCTGTTTCTCCAAAACTCCTCCTTTTTCCGACCATAGCCCGTCATGGTCCACTTGCCTCCAACAACCTCATACCGATCCGTTGGTATAGGTGTATGCAACATTCTCCACTTCATTTTCTTTTTAAAACCCAAATCTTTTCAAAAACTTGCACATGGTCAAAATAGGGCCTCCCAACTGTCCATATCCGAGGACTCGGCTATTCGAATAGTTTTACACTCTGCAGAGGTAGCACGCTTTTCCCACACCCATCCGGTAACTCATCGTGTCAGCCACGTCCCGCCATACAAGGTGTATGCGAAGTTGAGTCACCGACCGTAGCATGTCCTTTGCTCATGCTAGTATAGGACCCTGCCCTTATGACACTTTCCATCCACACTTAACCCAGCCCGTCGGAATCTAAGTGTGAGGACTCATAGTTTTCCCCGGCGACCCCATGGTGAAGTCTTCAATCCTCCTCCTTATCTTTCCATAGAGTTTAAGCGAGGACCCAGGTCAGGGGTAGGTCACCAAACCATCCCCACATGCATAACGGAGTCATCTCCGTCGATGAGGCATCCCATACTAATATGAGCAAATTATATGACTACGCACTTGCCCATATGTGGGTAAATGTGGTCGCACAGGTTATCGGCTGGTCGACGTAAGTACAAGGACACAATGTGCTTTTTATCAAAAACCATTATTCTCCACATCTCCACTTCAACACCGACATCTCGGCATTCCATATCCACACAAGTATTTTCAAAAGAGTTTTGAGTAAACAATATTTTTCCCATCCTATAGTTTGAAAAAGAATTTCCATCTAATATCTCCATATAGGGTGTCAAAATAATATACTTGTATTTTGGAAAAAGGGTTTTCAAAATCATAGCTTTAGTGGCAAACACCACATAAGTCACTTATGCTCTTTATAAGTAAAACATGTGAACCAAAATAGATGTATATAGATGCAAGCTCAGAGAAGTAGCTTGCCTTGTTCGACAAAGTGACCTTGGTCTTGATCTTCGGGTTCAACAAATTCTCCTTCCTCGATAAATTTGACAACGTTCTCGTCTAATTAATAAACAAACAAATACAAACAATCACTATACTACTCAATCAAACATCACACATTACAATCTTAAATGCTATAAATAGCCACTACACACATCAAGCAACACAATTTGGTTTCAATTTAATTGAATTAACCATTATTTATTTATGTCTTGAATATGGCAGAAACAAGTTGAACAAGTTTAATTGCATGACTCAAGTTCTGTTGGTCACAAAAATACAAACTAAAATTCTACAGAGAGCTACTGATGTGTACAACACAACACAATTTGATTTGGATTAATTGGAGTTACCAAACTCCCTACGCAATTGTTTTTATCCAGAAACTTAATAATCAAGTTTTAGCTACAAATTAAGTTCTGTTGATTCTAAATTTAAATACTTTTAGGGGTAACTAACCATGACTAAATGTGAGCCAACAAAATTGGTCCTAACTCATTTGGGTTAAACATTAAACATCTATAATTGTTTTAGTGCAGAAGGGTTTTCTAACTTCAACTTTATACTAAACAATTATCGTTGCACAATTAATTCTACCAAAATTAGAGAAGCTAATAGATCACAGTACCAAGCTAGAAAAATTGGTTTGGAATTATTTGGGTTAATAGAGTATCAGAAACAAACAAGTTTAGGTTTTAAACCTTCTGTGGCATTTTTAATAATACTTATTTATTATTTATCTAAATGAAATGAAACCACTTGGGTTGGTTAAACAATTTCATAAGCTTTCCAGAACATTTGGATTTGATTTATTTGGATTTATAAATCTTGAGATATTGAATTTCTAAGTTATGCCCAGTACTGAAATTCCAGAGAAAACTAAATTAGAAAATCTCTCTGTTCTGGATAATGTTGAGGATCCTGACGGGTGGGGTCCACACGTCAGTGACTCAGCAGAAATATCTTGCGCGCGCAGAAATGTTTAAAACGCTGACAGCGGGGCCCACTGGTCAGCGGCACAACTACGCGAAGTGGTACGCTACCGTGGATCACAGATCTAACGGCTGAGAAGCGAGCACATCGGCGACGACCTAAAATGGACGGCGCCGTGGCTCCGGCGATGGTGAGGTCGGCGACTCGCTCACCTAGGGCTCGAGAGGACGTGTAGATGGTGCAGGGGGATCGCGGAGGCTTGAGGAAGATCGCTGGAGGAGTTGCGCTTCCTGGGATGGCTCCAGTCGACGGCGTCGAGCAGCTCCGCTTCCGTTGCCACGGCACCAACTCCGGCGAGCTCCTGGCGGCGATTCTGTGCACGATTCAGAGGGGAAAAAGGTGTGTGTGAGTGCGGTGAACTCGAGCAACAACGTAGAGGGGTCAGAGGGAAAGAAGGAGCAGCAGCACGGCGTGGCCGTGGTCGTCTCCTACCTTGGGCACGGCCGAGCTCGGAGATGACACGGGCAGCAGCAACTCGCTGCAGCACCGGCTCCGCCCTCCTGGCGGTGCACGAGTGAAGGTGGAGCAAGGGAGAGGGAGTGGTGCGGGGTGGAGAGGAAGTGCGGCTGGGTGCTCTATTTAAGCGCGGAGCTCGGTCCATGGTGGTCGACGTTCACGCGCGGTCCAAGGGGTGGGAGAGATCGCCGTTGGTTGTCTGGGGGGCCGCAGGTGAGCTGGGGAGCGTCAGAGCGCGGCCACGCGGCGAGGGGTGCAGTGGAGCGGCGAGGTCGACAGCGGTGTCCCCGGGTCGGCCATGGCGAGCGGCGAGCATGGGCGTGTGCAAAGGGGCAAGTGTGGGAGCTGTGGTGCCGATGTTGGCGTGTCTTCTGGAGCAGAAGAGCAAGGGAGAGAAGGGGGGCACGGTGCTGGGTCTCCACGGCATCGCCACCTCCTTCCTCCACAGTGGCGACAATGGCGACGTGCGCGCGCGGCGCCTATCCCCTGGCGACAACCACGGTGGCTGCTCCCTGCTCGATTTCTTCGGCTCCCGTGAGCGCAGTGAGATGAGGGAGGTGAGAGGGAGCTAATAGGTGTGGAAAATCGATGGATTAACCTCGAATTCGATCGGATTGGAGAGGGATTTGGGGAAGAACATGGCACTGCCACCAGGTGTTCGACCATGTCCTCACCCAAATAAAAAATTATATTTTTGCAAATTGTTTTCATAATTTGCTTCTTACATATTTATAAAGATTTGTGGTGCTGTGATGGAATTTATTGTGCAAGTGCATAATAACACATTTTGTGATTTAAGAAGATAAAGAAAGATGTTGGAATTTAAATTTGGGATTTTTGGAAATTATTAATTGGAGAAGGGAAAGTTGTAGAATAAAATGTGAGTGATTATATTATCACCCTACTAAATTTTGGTTTGAAGAAAACATGAATTTCTCACTTGGAGAAATGGTGTGACACTTGTCACATGCTTTTCTAGTTTTAACTTTTGTTTTATTTCTTTTCTTTTCTTCAAGTTTTTAATTAGAGCAAACAACGTCACAAGCAACAATATACAATCAACACACATAAAATAACAAAAGTTTTTGTTGGCCCACATTTTTGGACTAATAATACTTATTATAATTTTGGGATGTTACAGGGGCGCCATGCCCTTTCAATTTCCCCCATTTTGGTAATTGATGACAATCTCTTTTACGAGGATTTATATAATGTATATTAAGCAACCATGCAAGTAAACAAGCAAGGATGCATGAGCATGAGAGGAAAGATGCTTCAGAAAAAAATCAAAGGCATAAAGCCAAATTCCCTTGAACCCTCTAAAACTTCTCCCCCATTGGCATCCATTTCCAAAATGGGCGAAAAATCTCAGACGGTCAATATAGTGAGAGCTCCCCCATGATGTGTGCATCTCTCAAAATATGAGTGAAATCAAATACACATATCCAATGTGGAATAGTTGGAAGGAGATCAAACTATATAGAGGATCGGAAGTTTGCAAGAGAAAGATATGGAAAAACTTTTACAATTTTCCAAGTAAAAGGCAAACAACCAAATGATCCAATCAAACCAAATAAACAAAAGATTTTATGGTATGACTAAAAGAGTGCTTTAAAGAAAATATAGGAGCTCCCCAATATTTGTACACAATTTAGAATTTTGTGTTTGAATACAAGGTGTACAGAAATGGAATCCTCACTCCCCGGTATCCTTTAAAACACAAATTTTAAATGGATTTACAAGACTGAAAGATGCAAGTAAAAATCAAAGCTTGCGACTTATCCCATGGTGAAGATAATAGGCTCGACAAGTCGAGCATGAGGTCAAGGATATTTACCAAGATGAGTGCACCAAGATGTGATAAAATAATAAAGGCACTCAAGAGGCATATTTCTATGGGGATCATCAAAGAGTCAAAACAGAATTACGAAGTGACCCCAAGAAAATAGGATATCAAGTAAAGATGTCCCTACTCTCATGTATATAAGTTTCTAAGTGGATGTCAATCATGATGATATATATCCATAAGGAAACATGTACACACAAAATTAGTTACTGAAGAAAAGAACAAGATATCCAAAAAGGAAGTCATATAATATACACATATGATATTTGTTTAGGATCATAGCCCATAGCTCAATATTATCATATTGTATAATAATGAACTTCAAGTTCAACTACAAACAAGGCATCACAAATATCACTAAGGGAAAAGGAGATAGTTGGGATGCATTGAGTAAAGCAACAAGTATCATAAGAACCAAATCGACTTTGCAAATTTATCAATATTGCACATGAGAGTACTTTAAGAGAAGGATATACAATAGAATTGTTAGATTGCCATATTTGGGATAGGTGAATCATGATATGATTTTATATGATCCCCTTAATAAGCAATCACCACTAAATACTCTTAGTAGCAATAGAGAATGTTTCTTTAAAAGATTGCAAGTAACACAACAATAACAAAAATGTCATGCCATGATACACCCTACACAAGGTTGGATGCTAGTAAAGTATGCATGATGGTGGATACTTGTTACCGAGATGACATTGGGTTGATTTAGTAGAGAAGATTTCATTAACCATCCTCGCTTGGCTCCAATAGGTATACAGTGAAAACACCTTCATGTGAAAGAGACAAGCATCCAATGCCTCTCCCGGTACCTAAAACACATTTAAGTACACAATGGTTCCCAAACTAATTGGATCCCAAAGTAGTTAGTCCAACTACAATATATAGGAGGAACTCCGCATAATATGTGCATATTGATATGAAATTGAATTTCATGCACATCTTAGCAGAATTAGGATTTTGTGGAGTTTTCCATATATATTGGTACAAAGAGGGAAAGCATGCAATAAAATAAACATATAATAGATATGCATGCCTAGGACCTTCAATAACCAAATGGAGATACAATTTGGACAAATATCAAGAAATCAAAGAAGGTCCAAATTATATCAAAGATCCAAATCAAAATTGATTTAGAGAAGCCAATTAAAACTAAGCAACCCAACACATGATGGATAAGATGCCAATTGGACAAAGATACCAAAAAGGAAATAAGATACCAATTAATCAATAAATAAGATAACAACTAGATACCAAAAAGAGAGATATATCAACAAATGATATAACACACTTCAAAAGAGAGATGCCAATTGAAGCAAACTCTAAAAAAGGAAATAGCAAGGTTCAAACAAATAAACCACACCCTCAACACTTTTCATGATGGCACAAAGTACCAAGCCGAAAAGGTTTGTCTTCCATAGAGACATGTCATCGGGATCAAAATCCAAAGAAAGGGATCAAACATCAAATATGAGATAAATAGTGTTCAAAAGGATATAGGATAGCTCGTCCAATAATAGTGCGTTGTTTGTGCTCTTGCATTTAAATACAAATGCACACAAATGGAATCATCGCTTTCTAAAGATCTATTCAAACACTAGCCATATATCACGGAAAAATAAATAAGATCCAATGTCAATGTAAAGATAAGATTTACTCAATATAGGATAGCTCCCTCAAGAATAGTGCATTGTTTAGAAGTAGCCTTTGAAGGCAAAGTGCACAGGAATGAGATCAATGCCTCTCCTATACCAATTAATTCACTAGTCAAGTTTGAGTAACGCAAATTGATCCACAAGATGTTTAACACAAAACAAGTTGTTGGCAAGAAACAAAGGCAATGAATTCAAAAACCAAAATGAAGACAATCTACACATTCCACCACAATTATGAATGTCACTTGTCAAGGAATTCGGTGGTATATTGGAGTGATATTTAAGATCATCTTCACAATAAATAAGCATGTGGCAAAATATAAGGTTTAAGCGTGATGCTTAGATAGATAATGTTCTTGATAGTTTCAAATATTCACACGATCATGCAAAGCAACTACAAAGAGTAGTTTGAAGCACTAGGTTTCCCAAATGAATATATGTGAGCATATTTGAGGAAAAACCGTACCAAGAACATCGTACACAAACAAGATCCAAAACAAGAGTAAATAAAGTCATTCGAGTAAATTGGAACTTGTTTGAGCAACATGCCACATAGAAACAAGATAATTAACAATATCAATTCAAGGTGGCAATACCTCAAATGTTCACATGTTCTAGGCTAGTAATATGCACATAGCTTATTACTCCCCCATAATGTGATAATCCATTTCTTCTCAATAAGAGGCAAACAGAAACCAACTGGAGATGATTAATGGACATTATAGAATTTGAATTTCTCATGAGCATGACATACCACATAGAAAATAGAGAAGAATGATATATCAACTCTAAGTGGTATTCCTCATGTATATACATTTTTAGGATTGTGAAGTGCCAAAGCATAGCACTCCCCCAAAATGGGATAGTCCATTAACTTCTCAACGAAAGCCAACTAAGATATAAGCAAGGCGTTGTAAAGGCTCAACATAACTCACACGTACATGGTGTGCAAACCAACATACACATACTTGATTACTCAAGATAAGTAAGTAGAGATCACAACACATACAAACACTAGCAAGGTACAAAACCAAAAACACATGCAAGGGTGCAAGCAACTTTCAATGTATATAAGATTTAAATATGAGTTACCGCAAGGAGGAACATTGGATATGATGTAGAACAATATAATCCAAATGACTTGGGTTGAGATAATATAATACTACCTCCGGTTCACAATAAGTGTCGTGGGGATTGTACTACCATAGTGCAAGATTCCTATACACCTCCCGACATTTATTGTGGATCGGAGGGAGTAGATGAAGATCCCTTAATTCTTCATGATATAGCCAAGTCTCCGATGGCCTCCAATCAACACCTATTGATCAAGTTTTAGCTTGTTGGTCCCCAACCAAGTTGGATCCTAAGAGGTTAGTCACAATAGGCATGGCAACCCAAATGGTTCTTTTCTTGGCACCACTTTGAGTACCAATATATTTGGCAAACACATTACCAACCTTATCCTTTCGAAGAGAATAAACTTCATTAATTATGATAGGTTTGGATAAGGTACCATTAGTGCATGAAGAAACAAAGTGACCCTTCTCACGACATAAGTAGCAATATTGGCTTCCTCCTTTCTTCTTAGTAGAAGTCACAACTTGAGGAGGAATAGCTTGATTCTTGTTGGGAGGAGGCCGTTCTTCAACTTGGGGAACTTGAGTTTGAACTTGAGGCCTCTTCCCTTGTTGCTTCTCACTAAGAGACTTCTTCTTTAAAGGGTAAGATCTAACATGGTGCCCTTCAACTTTGCACTTGAAGCAAACAATCTTGGCCGAATTCTTGACTTGTCCATGGCCTTCTTTTTCTTGTTATACTTGGACTTGTCCTTGTTATTGGAGTTGAATCCAAGTCCACTTTTGTCATTTGGACGTCTTTGAACAATCAACACATTGTCAAGTGCGGACTTCCCAACATGACGCTTTTTAAAGTCATTCTTCAAAGAAGTGACTTGGGGCTTGAGCTCTTTTAATTTCTCTACATGGTTAGTATCAACACAAACACTAGAGAAAGTAGAGGCCTCCTTATTAGAGCAACAAGGCATGGAAAGTAGTTCATCACAAGATGTAGCAAGATTTTGAGTGGATGAATTACTATGACTAGCACATGGCAATAAAGCATTTTGAGTAGAGGTTGTGCCATTGTCCACATGAGGCTCACAAGAGGTTACCTTTGTAATAATAGCCTCACGAGCTAACTTTAGCTTATCATAGGAGACTAGAAGGTCCTCATGAGAGCTCTAGAGCTTCTCATGGCTTTCTTCCAATTTCCCATATTTGCTAGATAGCAACTCAAGTTGAGCCCTTAGCTCAACATTCTCCTTCACTATTGGTGCTTCACAAGAAATGGAGTTAGTAGCACGAGCATTATCATTAGTAGCAATAGGAGAGGATAACTTCGTAAGCTCTTTTGAATATGAAGCTTGGAGTTGCACATGAGACTCGGTGAGTTTGATGAGCTCACTCTTAATGACCCTAGAGCCATTTTCGAGGTGCGCAAAATCCCCAAGGAGTCTAGCATGAGCATCCACAAGCTCACTATTCTTTATTTTGAATTCATTAGCCACCTCAACAGCTCTATCATGGGATTCCTTTATCCTAGAGAGTTCTAGAGTAAAAGTCTCCTCAAGAGACTCTTTAGTGGTTTGTTCTTCTTCAAGAGCTTCCTTGAGATCGGCGATCTCATCCGCGTACTTATATTCACGGCTAAAGGATTCATCAATGCATGCTTCCAAATCCACAATGGTAAGCTTGCGCTCAACAAAAGTAGCACGGGCATCTTTATTCTTAGCAATAGCATGAA
The DNA here is from genome assembly GCA_947311845.1 of Poa pratensis. NCBI lineage: Eukaryota > Viridiplantae > Streptophyta > Magnoliopsida > Poales > Poaceae > Poa > Poa pratensis. The sequence goes on from CAMZMU010000041.1 coordinate 90,434,889, forward strand.
GAACCATTTGACCCTTCTCAATAAGGGAAGCATCATTATCATCTTCATCATTATCATCATCATTATCATTTTGAGATATATTGGGAGTCAAGGTAGAAGTTGCCGTTGATCCCCTTGCCATAAGGCAAAAGTGCGAAGTGGTTGATGATGATGGAACAAAACTTGAAGCACCATTCAAGTCAATGTCTTGTTCCATGGAGTGTTTGGTTTCCTCTACATTGTTAGCCAAACAAATACTAGAGGAAATAGAAGTATTTTTATCAAGGGAACAAGACATAGAGAGCATATCATCACGATGATTAGTCAAGCAATTTGCACATGATATGCAAGGACTATCAACACAAGCATGTGAATCATTTTTGGTGCTAGATATGTTTAAGTCCAAAGATAAATCATTGCAATAAGATAGAGGTGAAGGATCATCAATTATAAGCTCGCTATCATCATTGCAATGTTTATCACTACTTACCATTGCATTACTTTGTGGCTTGCCACATGTAGGTGGAGTAGACGAAGTTGAGAACTCGTCACAGCCGGAAGTGGAGGGAGAACAGTCATCTCCACAATTCTTGGACACATCATATTTGTCTTGAAGCTTGGTCCAAAGCTCATGAGCATTTCGAAAAGGAGAGACCGACATAATAACTACATCGCTCAAAGTATTGAAAATCACATTAGAAGCTTGAGCATCTAGATAGGAATTATTCTTATCCAATAAAGATAATCTTTTGGGATTCTTTGGAGGAAAATAACCCCTATATAGAATTCGCTCTATGTATGGGTCCATGACCCCAAAAATATCAAGCATGCGAATTTTCTAAACATCATAATTTGTGCCATCTAATATAAAAGAAGCACTGTGCACTAGTTCACTAGACGACATTGATACGTCTCAAACGTATCTATAATTTCTGATGTTCCATGTTGATATTATACCAATTGTTACATGTCTTACATACACTTCATAACATTTTTATGCATTTTCTGGGACTAACCTATTAACAAGATGCCACAGTGCCAGTTCCTGTTTTCTGCTATTTTAGTATTTTAGAAAAGTTGTTCTGGAAATATTCTCGGAATTGGACGAAACCTGGACAGGACCTCCTATTTTTCCAACACGTACACAAAGTCTGAAGGAGAGACGGAGGCGACCGAGGACGGCGCCACACCCTAGGGCGTCCTGGCCCCCCTCCAACCGCGCCGTGGTGGGGTGTGGGCCCCCGGGTCGCTCCAGCCGCCGCTTTTTCGCCTATTTATTCATCTTCACGGGAAAACCCTAGACACCCGAGCCTCCATCCACGAAAAGTTCCGTAGCCACCGCCGTCGTCAACCCTAACTCGGGAGGGTTCTGAAGCTCTTACCGGTACCCTGTCGGAGAGGGGAATCATCACCGGAGGGCTCTACATCACCATGCCTGCCTCCGGAGTGATGCGTGAGTAGTTCATCTTTGGACTACGGGTCCATAGCAGTAGCTAGATGGTTGTCTCTCCACTTTATGCTATCATGTTTAGATCTTGTGAGCTGCCTATCATGATTAAGATCATCTTATTGCAATGCTACATGTTGTGTTTGCTGGGATCCGATGAATATTGAATACTATGTCAAGTTGATTATCAATCTATCTTATATGTTATTTATGATCTTGCATGATTTCCGTTACTAGTAGATGTTTTGGCCAAGTAGATGCTTGTAACTCCAAGAGTTAGTATTTATGCAAGATAGTGGGTTCATGCCTCCGGTAATCTGGGAGAGTGACAGCAACTTCTAAGATTGTGGATGTGTTGTTGCCACTAGGGATAAAATAACCGATGCTTAGCTTAAGGGTGCGCCGTTAGGTCTAATGCATTTGTTTACATTACGCACATTACTTAATGCGATTATCCATTGCTTGCAACTTAATACCAACGGGGAACTCGGTATGACAACCTGGAGGTGGATTATTAGTCATAGACTCTGTTGGATAACGGTCTATGTATTTTGTCGTAATGCCCACATGAATATCATAGTAATCATCATGTCATATATATGCATTGTCATGCACTCAATATTTTGTCAATTGCCCAGCTGTAATTTGTTCACCCAGCATGTTAGTTATCTTTTATGGAGAGACACCACTAGTGAACTGTGGACCCGGTCCATTCTTTTACACTGATAATACAACCAACTGCAATCATTGTTCCTTTTCATTATCTGCAATTAAACACTATTTTCCACACCATACGTTTAATCCTTTGTTTTCAGCAAGCCAGGAAGATTGACACCCTTCCTGTTTCGTTGGGGCAAAGTAGTTTGATTGTGTTGTGTGCAGGTTCCACGTCAACAGCCGAACTCCCTTCCACACGCAAGTACTTTTCTGGCACCGTTGACAACCTTCAGAAGTGCTTCTTGCTCCTACTGGATCTGATAACCTTGATATCTTACTGAGGGAAACTTGCTGCTGCACTGCTTCATAACTTCCTCTTGGGGTCTCCCAACGAACGTGTGTCCCATGTCATCAAGCATTTTTCTGGCGCCGTTGCCGGGGAGCAAGAGGATTTCTGCAAGGGGAGTTTCACGCTTCCAATCTCTTTACTTTGTTATTGTCTTGCTTAGTTTATTTTTATCTTGTCTTGTTTGCTTTATTTATAAAAACACAAAAAATTAGTTGCTTAATTCAAATTGTTATTTTTCAGTCTTGTTATCATGTCTAGCTCTGCTCCTTTTTCCGTAGTGCCACCTGTGGGAGAAATTCTTACTTTTAGACAGAAAAGTGGGGAATCCTTTAGGAATGCCTGGGAGAGAATTTTGGAATTGCACAAGAAGGTGCAACCTAAGATGGATTTGAGAGTTCTTATAAAAAAATTTCTACTATGGTTTATTTTCTGTTTATCAGCATGCTCTAGATACATGGTAGGCAGTGGCGGAGCTAGCAATCTGGCAAGCTCTGGCTTCTACCACACCTAAATTCCGTTATTTTGCATAGTATGTATGTGTAATTATGAATTGATTAGTTAATTTTACATAGTACATGTTCATTCTGCCACACCTAAAATTTGACTCTACCTCCGCTACTGATGGTAGGGGAAACCTTTTCTGAGTTTGATACAATGAAAGCTCATAATATTTCGAGTGGTTTGTCAATTTTCCCAATGGTGGACAAAACTGGGATATTCACTAAGCCAGATAAAATAGAAAAGTCAATTGATGATTTAACTCTGAGCCGTAATCTTAAAGAATAACCTTTAGTTGAGCTAAAAAATGATTGGGAACCATTCATTGAGATTAATATTGGTAATGAAAAGTTTCGCGCCTACTGTGACCTTGGTTCAACAATGTCCATCATGCCTAAAATGGTTTATGATCTATTAAAATTTGATAATATGGTTGATTACCCTGTTTTTCATTTTCATGCTGATGGAACAATCACAGAAGCATAGGGATTATTAATGATATTATGGTCACTGTTCAAAATAAGACCATCCCTGTGAATTTCATGATTCTTGCAAAATCTCCCAACCATATTGTTTTAGGGAGATCCTTTTTAAAGAGTAATGGGGTTTTATCAATGCAAAGTATGGGTTTATGAAATTTAATACTCATATCAATCGAGGTTCTTCTTCCCGATCAAAAAAGATGACCCCACCGAAAGGTTGGGAGATTTTAATGTCTTTGGAAACACTTGATTCTTACTTTCTGCGCCTAGCTGAAAGGCGTTAAAGAAAAGCGCTTATGGGAGACAACCCATTATTTTATTTCTGCAATTTTTTTTTCTTTTTGAGTCAAGGAGTTGTTTACTTCTGTAACAATTCCTTTGTATCTTTATTTTATCGCATTGTTGTGCCAAGTGGAGCCTCTAATAGGAAGATGATGCTAGATTTGGATTTCTGCGCAGGAACAGATTTCTGCTGTTCACCGTTTTACTTCTGTAAAATCACAGAAAAATTATTTAAATCTGCAAATTTTTGTGCGTGATCCTCAGATATGTACGCATCTTTCGTTAGTTTTGAGTTTTTCGATCTGAGCAACGTAAGTGCCTCGAAAAAATTCGTCTTTACAGACTGTTCTGTTTAGACAGATTCTGTCTTTTATTTTTCGCATTCTCTCTTTTACTAGTGTTGAGTGGAATTCTTTTTTAGGGTGAAGAGCTTCACATAACATCAGTGGCAGTAGTTAATGTTAAAAGTAACGGTCATGTTTGTGTCCTTATAGAACATGTGAGTTTTTGATTGTGCACTAACCCTCTAATGAGAATTACTCTGAGTTTGGTGTGGCGGAAGTTTTCAAGGGTCAAGAGAGAAGGATGATATAATGTGATCAAGAAGAGTGAAGAGCTTAAGCTTGGGGATGCTCCCATGGATCACCCCAGCATATTTCAAGAAGACTCAAGCGTCTAAGCTTGGGGATGCCCAAGGCATCCCCTTCTTCATCAGCAACTTATCAGGTCATCTCTAGTGAAACTATATTTTAATTCTTTCACATCATATGTGCTTTACTTGGAGCGTCTGTGTGCTTTTATTTTCAGTATTTTATTTTTCTTATGGTCAACTTGATTGGACCCTAGCATTCTTGATTGGGAGAGAGACACGCTCCGCTTTTTCATATGAATACTCCTATTCTTCACTTATACTTGTTGAGTATTCTTATCTAGCTATTGCTATGCTTTTAGCTCCTGTTTTGCATGCATCTCTTATTCAGAGCTGTTAGTTCTTTTAAAGAAAGTACTCTCTTGCTTCACTTATAATTGTTTGGAGAGTTTATGTTGAAATAAATTGATTGGTGTTTGGTTGGAACAGAAAATGTTGCATGTGGTAGATGGTATAATGGAAAAAGCTTACATATTCTTGTAGATCACTGTATTGGATAATTTGATACTTGTCAATTGTTTTGAGTTATCAAGTAGTTCATGTTTAAGCTTTTGTATCATGTAGTTAAAACCTATTAATGAAGAACTACCGTAAAGCTCGTTGAAATTTGGTTTGCATGATTGGTATCTCTAAGGTCTAGATATTTTCTAGTAAAAGGGTTTGGTTAACAAGGAAGACAGTGTAGAGTCTTATAATGCTTGCAATATGTTTTCATATAAGTCTTGCTGTGTCGGTTGATATCCTGTGTTTGCTTCAAATAACCTTGCTAGCCTAAACTCTGTACTGAGAGGGAATGCTTCTCGTGCATCCAAAACCTTGAGCCAAAATCCATGCCATTGTGTCCACCATAACTACCTATATGTGGTATTTCCTTGCCATTCCAAGTAAATTTTTCATGTGCTACCTTTAAACTATTCAAAAATTATTACTCCTATTTTGTGTCAATGTTTACCAAGCTCATGAGGACGGGGTGGATGTCTTTATGTCAACTGTCAAACAGACTTTACCACCGGACTAGCGGCATATACATCCGCTTATCCATTAATTTTGCAAAAAGAGCTGGCAAATGGGGTGCCCAGTCCCAATTAATTACAACTTTAACCGCTTAATTCTCTTCACATTTTTGCCCTGATTTATCAGTCAAGCAATGACAAACAGTGAAATATCTGCATGTGTAAACAAAAGAGAAGAGGGATGATCTGCCTTGCTGGTAGAAATAACGTCCTTCATGGGAGCCGCTCTTAAAAGTCTGGTTGGCAGGGGTCATATTGTACTTTCCATTTTCTGATTCGTTGACAATTAACAAACACCTCCAAAACTTATTTTTACTCTCTTATGATTTCAAAAACTTAAAAAGCTCTAGCACATGATTTAATCCCTGCTTCCCTCTGCGAAGGGCCTTTCTTTTACTTTTATGTTGAGTCAGTTTTCCTACTTCTTTCTATCTCAGAAGCAAACACTAGTGTCAACTTTGGTGCAACAATTTTTATATGCTTGTATATTGCACTTATTATATTGCTTTGTGTTGACAAATATCCATGAGATATATATGTTGAAAGTTGAAAGCAATTGCTGAAGCTTAAATCTTCCTTTGTGTTGGTTAAATACCTTTTACTTAGAATCTATTGCTTTATGAGTTAACTCTTATGCAAAACTCTTTGATGCTTGTCTCGAAAGTACTATTCATGAAAAGTTTTTGCTTATATGATTCAGTTGTTTGCTCATTATCTACTTGCTAGCAAACTATAGACCATTGACCTGGATCACTTCATTCATAACATGTGCTTTACAATACTATTTGATCAAGATTATGATTGTAGCATGTCACCTCAGAAATTATTTTGTTTTTATCGTTTTACCTACTCGAGGACGAGTAGAACTAAGCTTGGGGATGCTTGATACGTCTCAAACGTATCTATAATTTCTGATGTTCCATGTTGATATTATACCAATTGTTACATGTTTTATATACACTTCATAGCATTTTTATGCATTTTCTGGGACTAACCTATTAACAAGATGCCACAGTGCCAGTTCCTGTTTTCTGCTGTTTTTGTATTCCAGAAAAGCTGTCTGGAAATATTCTCGGAATTGGACGAAACTTGGACAGACCTCCTATTTTTCCAACACGTACACGAGTCCGAAGGAGAGACGGAGGGACCGAGGAGGGCGCCACACCAGGGCGGCGCGGCCCCCCTCCCCGCGCCGTGGTGGGGTGTGGGCCCCGGGTCTCCAGCCGCCGCCCTTTCGCCTATTTATTCATCTTCACGGAAAACCCTAGACACCCGAGCCTTATCCACGAAAAGTTCCGAGCCGCCGCCGTCGTCAACCCTAGCTCGGGAGGGTTCAGAAGCTCTTCCCGGCACCCTGCCGGAGAGGGGAATCATCACCGGAGGGCTCTACATCACCATGCCTGCCTCCGGAGTGATGCGTGAGTAGTTCATCTTTGGACTACGGGTCCATAGCAGTAGCTAGATGGTTGTCTCTCCACTTTATGCTATCATGTTTAGATCTTGTGAGCTGCCTATCATGATCAAGATCATCTTATTGTAATGCTACATGTTGTGTTTGCTGGGATCCGATGAATATTGAATACTATGTCAAGTTGATTATCAATCTATCTTATATGTTATTTATGATCTTGCATGCTTTCCGTTACTAGTAGATGCTTTGGCCAAGTAGATGCTTGTAACTCCAAGAGTGAGTATTTATGCTAGATAGTGGGTTCATGCCTCCGGTAATCTGGGAGAGTGACAACAACTTCTAAGATTGTGGATGTGCTGTTGCCACTAGGGATAAAATAACCGATGCTTAGCTTAAGGGTGCGCCGTTAGGTCTAATGCATTTGTTTACATTACGCACATTACTTAATGCGATTATCCGTTGCTTGCAACTTAATACCAACGGGGAACTCGGTATGACAACCTGGAGGTGGATTATTAGTCATAGACGCTGTTGGATAACGGTCTATGTATTTTGTCGTAATGCCCACATGAATATCATAGTAATCATCATGTCATATATATGCATTGTCATGCGCTCAATATTTTGTCAATTGCCCAGCTGTAATTTGTTCACCCAGCATGTTAGTTATCTTTTATGGAGAGACACCACTAGTGAACTGTGGACCCCGGTCCATTCTTTTACACTGATAATACAACCAACTGCAATCATTGTTCCTTTTCATTCTCTGCAATTAAACACTATTTTCCACACCATACGTTTAATCCTTTGTTTTCAGCAAGCCAGGAAGATTGACACCCTTCCTGTTTCGTTGGGGCAAAGTAGTTTGATTGTGTTGTGTGCAGGTTCCACGTCAACAGCCGAACTCCCTTCCACACGCAAGTACTTTTCTGGCACCGTTGACAACCTTCAGAAGTGCTTCTTGCTCCTACTGGATCTGATAACCTTGGTATCTTACTGAGGGAAACTTGCTGCTGCACTGCTTCATACCTTCCTCTTGGGGTCTCTCAACGAACGTGTGTCCCACGTCATCAACATCTTTACTCTCGAGGCGGTGAAGCCAAAAACGAGAGAACCCGCTCTGATACCAATTGAAAGGACAAGGATGTCACCTAGAGGGGGGGGGGTGAATAGGTGATTAAAATTCTTTATGGTTTAGGATTGAATAAATGCGGAATAAAACTAGGGGTTAATTTATCAAGCACAAAACCTAAACAAAGCTAGGTTTACCTATGTGCACCAACAACTTATGCTAATCAAGATAAGCAACTATGTGATAGCAAGATATATTACTCCAAGCTCGATGGCTATCACAAAGTAAATTGCATATGTAAGAAGCTCGGGTATAGAAATACCGAGGCACTTGGAGACGATGATTTATCCTGAAGTTCACTTCCCAATGGAAGCTACGTCTCCGTTGGAGCGGTGCGGAGTCACAAAGTGATCCCCGAATAGCCGTCAAATAGCACACCGTAATCTCCTTCGTGCCTCTACCAATGTAGAGTACCACGAACCACTATGGGACACTCGAGGGTGGTCACCGAACCCATACAAGAATGAGGCACACTCCACAACTTGATAGGAGGCTCCCACCGAATTCCCGCGGCTCCCAAAACCACAAGAATCACAAGGTTTAGGCACACTCCACAACTCAATTGGAGGCTCTCAACTAATCCCGGGAGCCACCAAAACTCCGAGATCAACAAGGACCGTCTAGGGCACCCCAAGTACCATAGAGGACAAGCTCTAGGGCCCCTAAGTACTCAAGAGTAACAAGCTTCTCAACTTCACTTTCCACGTATCACCGTGGAGAACTCAAACCGATGCAACTAATGCAAGAAGGCAAAACTGTGGGGACCCCGGACTAGCTGTCCGAAATACCCGATTATGCTTAACACAACGATCCCGTGATCAGTCTGTCGTTGCACATAATCCGAATTGGATACCAAAGTTTACATCCATTATAGTACCGAATAAAAGTCTTACATAAATGGTCATTTAGGCCAAGTTCTTACATAGGTGCCTTCATGGGCCAAACCAAGTATATCAGCGGAAGCTACGGCGTAGTAGACATCATATTCTAACGATGACAACCCGACAGGCAGCTGACTTGTGGAGATCCTTAGTTCGCATAGAAGTCACCATACTCCTGCTCGGCGTAGTGCTCCTCCTCGTAGTCTGGCTAGGACAATAGCCAGGGACGAAACCAATATGAGTACATTTGAATGTACTCGCAAACTACCCCAACATGAGTATGCACTAGTTTTATTTTTAACTTTTCAAACTTTGATTTTCTTATGACATCTCTATATCTTTATTAAAAAAAAGTAAGAAGAGTTTTATAACTGTTTTTAAAAGAAGTCACCATCTCTTTTATTTCTCCAAAAACTTCTCCTTTTCCTGACCAGGGCTCACCATGGTCCATTTATTCCCACAACTTATACCACTCCATTTGGTATAGTTGTTTAACACCATCACCATTCTCAGTTCTTTAAACTTAAAAGCTTTTTCTAAAAAACTTGCACATGATCTTAGGACAGCTTCCCAATTGTCCATAACCGAGGACTCGGCTATTCGAATAGTTTTGACCCTCTGCAGAGGTAGCACGCTTTTATCCCACATCCATCCGGTAACTCATCGTGTCAGCCACGTCCCGCCATACAAGGTGTATGCGAAGTTGAGCCACCGACCCTAGCCTCTCCTTTGCTCATGCTAGTATAGGATCCTACCCATATGATAATTCCCACCAACACTCAGTCCGGTCCCCGTCGGCAACCCTAAGTGTGAGGACTCATATGTTTTTCCCGGCGACCACATTTATGAAGTCTTCAATCCTCCTCCTTATCTTTCCATAGAGTTTGAGCGTGGACCCAGGTCAGGGGAGTTCACAAACCATCCCCTCATGCATAACGGAGTCATCTCCGTTGATGAGGTATCCCATACTAATAAGAGCAAATTATATGACTAAGCCCCGTTCCCATACGGGGGTAAATGTGGTCGCACAGATTAAGATTGGTTGTCATAGTACTAGGACACTGTGCATTTTTCATAAACATCAACATCTTTCGTTTCTCCACTTCAATACCGACATCTCGGTATTCCATAACCACACAAGTATTTTCAAAGGAGTTTTGAATAAACAACATTGTTTTCCATCCTAATGTTTCATATAACTACTACATAGGGTGGCAAAATAATTTCCATACACTTTTTGAAAAGGTTTTGTAAACCATTGGTTTTAAGAGTAAATCATTTGATAAAAGTAGATGCATATATGTTTAGGTGCAAGCTCAGAGAGTAGCTTGCCTTGCTCGGCAAAGTGGCCTTGATCTTGATCTTCAGGTTCAACAAATTCCCCGTCCTCGATAAATCCAGCAACGTTCTCGTCTAATCGATAAACAAACAAATACAAGAAATCACTAAACTATTCAAACAACATCACAACATCACAGTATCACAATCCAAAATGCTCTAAATAGCCACTGGAACATCAAACAATACAAATTGATTTCAAAACATTTGAAATAGACATTCTTTGTTTAAGTCCAAATTATGGCAGAAACTTGTTAAACAAGTTTAATTCCACAACTTGAGTTCTGTTGGTCACAAAAATACAAACTAAATTTCTATATAAAGCTACTGATGTGTAGAAGACAACTCAACTTGAATTGGATCATTTGGAGTTACCAAACTCCCTACACATTGGTTTGAATCCAGTAGCTTAATAATCAAGTTTTGGCAATCAAATAAGTTCTGTTGTTTCAAAAATTAAATCCTTTTAGGGGTAAGTAAGCATGGCTATAAGTGAGCTAACAAAATTGGTCCTAACCCATTTGGGTCAACCAATAAACATATTTGTTTGTTTAAGTCTAGAAGGGTTTATCTTAAAGTCAACAATTAAAATTGCTTAATTAATTCTACCAAACTTAGGGAAGCTAAGACAAGACAGTACTAAGCTAGAAAAATTGGTTTGGAAGTATTTGGACTAACAGAGTATCAGAAACAAACAAGTTTAGATTTTCAACCTTCTGTGGAACTTTCAATAATACTTTTTAATTATTTAATTAAATGACATGAGACCAATTTGGTTAGTTAAACAATTTCATAAGCTTTCCAGAACAGTTGAGTTTGATTTATTTGGATTCCTAAATCTCAAGTTATTGATTTTTAAAGTTGATACCAGTACTGATAATTCCAGAGAAACTAATTAGGAAAATCTAACTGTTCTGGATAATGCTGAGATTGCTGACATGGGGGTCCCACTGGTCAGCGGCACAGCGTACGCAGGGAAATTAATAAAACCCTGATGAGCGGGGCCCGCTCGTCAGTCTCTCTGTCTTTCTTTTCTAACCGAAACGGTAAGTTACCGTTGGATGGAGATCCAACGGTCCGCGATGAATCCATCGGCGACGACCATTTCTGGGCGGCGCCGTGGCTCCGGCGACGGCGAGGTTGGGCAAAACCTCACCTAGAGGGCTCGGGAAGGCTCGTGGACGGTGCAGGGCGACGGCGGAGGCTCGGGGAAGTTCGCGGTGCTACTGGAGCTTGCTGGGGCGGCGTGAATCGTCGACGGCGAGCCGCTGAACTTCCACGGCCACGGCAGCGGTCTCCGGCGATGTCCTGGCGGCGTCTTTGGGCACAAAACAGTGGGGAAAAAGGCTCGGGTGAGTTCGGGGAGTACGGGGATCAAGGTGGCATGGTCAGTGGAGGAAGGGGAGCAGTAGCACGGCACGGCCGTGTCGGCGTCCACCTTCGGATGCGGCGGAGCGTCGAGGAAGCTCACGGGTAGCTGGAGCTTCGAGGGCATGGCTCCGCCCTCCTGGCGGTGCACTGAGGAGTGGAGAGAGTGAGAGAGGTCGGGGTGGAGTGAAGGGAGTGCACGGTGCGGGTGGGGTATTTATCGGCCGAGGTCGGTCCATGGTGGGTCGGGTGTAGGAGAGCTCCAGAGGGGCGGAGAGGCCGGCGAACGGTGTCTGGGGGGTCCGGGATGGAGCTAGGGCTCGCGGCGTAGAGGATCGCGTGTCGAGGTGCCGCGGGCTGGGCCAATTTGTCCGGTCGCCGTCCAACTCCTCCGCGGCTAGCAACGGGGGACAACGGCGTTAAGGCGAGGGGAGAGACTCTCCTCTGCCCGCAGAGAGTGCAGAGGCACGGAGGCGAGGGTGCACGCGAGCAAGGGGGCCCTGGGGGGCCTGGGAGCGGCGACGACAGCCATGGCGACGGCGACACGCACACACACAGTGAGTTAGGGGAAGGTAGACGACGACGGTTTTGCAAAATCCCCCTGGCTCCTGTGCTCTGCTTCTTCTCCTTCTTCTTTCTTTTAATTACCTTTTAGTCCTTCTGTTTAATTGCAGCAGCACTTCTTGATTTAATTTGAGGCATTAATCAATTTATAAAAATTTGGCAAAATTTGTGGGGCCTTCCCATAATGTACATAAGCTCCACAAAAATTGGCATAAAATAATAAAATGTTTTGAAACATTTTCTTTTATAGTGTTTTAATTAAAGCATTTTTAATTTATTTTTACTTTGTTTACTTTTGAATTTTTAAAACTAGTTTGAAAATATTATTTGAGAGAGACAAGTAGTAAGGATGAAATGGGAGGGTTTGCAATACCACTCCACTAAATTTTGTTGGAAACAAAATGGATCCTCACTTGGAGAATTTTATGTGACACTTGTCACTTTATTTTCTTGCTTTTTTATTTATTTTAATTCTCTTCTTTTCTTCTTGTTTTTAAATAGAGCAAACAACACACAAACAAGAGGAATTAGCAACACAAGCAAGAACATGAGATCAACACACATAATTTAACAAAAGTTTTTGTTGGCTCCCATTTTTGGAATTAATAATACTTGTTAATAATTTTGGGATGTTACAAAAACCACTATAAGTGATCAAATCCTTCACTCCCAAATCCCACCAAAAGCAACTAATGCTTGTGGGGGGAGAAGAGAGGAAGAACAAAGAAGAACACCAAATTCCTCCAAGATCTAGATCCAAAAGCTTCCCCTCACTTAGAGGAGAGATTGATTGGTAGAATAATAGATCTAGATCTCCTCTCTCTTTTCACTCTAATTGGACGCAAGAATCATTGAGGAATAGAGAGATAGCAAGCTCAAAAAGGTCAATAATGGTGGGGGAAAACGAGCTCAAGAGTTGGGTACCTTTTGGGGAAGAAGGCCCCTTAAATAGCCCCCAACGAAATCTGCCCGTTGGGGCTTTTTCTGCGAGGGCCGACCATGCCGGGGCTTGGGGCCGGACATGGCTGGCCCGGGGTCGGCCATGACCCCCGGACATGTTTGGGGTGCCCCGGCCACAATGGCTGCCCCAAAATCGCCTATCCCATGCGAATACCGGTACAAAAATGGAACATGTCCGGCCCACCCCGGCCATGTCCGGGGGCATGTCCGGGCCACCCAGAAAACTAGCAAAACTGAAAACGCGATAACTTTTGCTTCCAGACTCCATTTTCGATGTTCTTGGGCTCATTGGAATCGTCACAACGAGATTTACAAGATAATGAAGAGAAACATCATAGTCCACCAAGGGACGATAAAACCAAATGATGAGAGGTTTGACCTCTCAATAAAAGAACAACCGGTAAAACATCCAACATCAAAACCCAACAAGTTTTTCATACGAAATCCATTTTGATGAACTTGAACTTGTTATGAGGATCACAACAAGCTCCAAAACCTCATATAGAGAAAATCCAAATAAGAACCAAGAAAGATGATGAAGGCAAGTATGCAAAGGTTGAGCTCTCTCCAACTGATACGCTAAAGCTCAATGAGAGCCCCTCTTGATAGTACGGTATCTATCCTATAACCCGGTCTCCCAATTAGCACCATGTGACCGGTAAAATAGAAACCCTATCAAGATCATACCTTTGCCTTGCGCATTCCACTTGAGCTAGATGATGTCGACCTTGATCGCTTCAAGTGGATCACCTTTCTTGATTGCGCTTCGCTTGGTGAAGTCACACATATTGATCCCCCATACTCCACTATGGGAGAACCTCTCATATGCACATCTTCACTTGACCATAATCTCCAAATGGGTGGCAAGCTTCAAGCATAAGATTTCTTTGAGATGCTTCTCTTGAACTTGCGCATCTCAACCTTGATGACGATCATTACTTGACGTCATCTTCCATAGGCTATATTAGATCTTCATTTGATGCAAGACCATAGAATGATACCTAACCCCACATAGAAGTACCACACACACATATCATGGGTTAGTTCACAAAGCTACATGGACAATTGCTTACCACACCAATAGATATATGATCCCACTTGGTACATCTTGTAGCTTTGCTTGTATCTTTTCTTCTCTCTTCATTATATGATGTCTTGAAGATAACCATGAATGATCACCTAATCTTTTTCTTCAAGACATACTTGCACTATGCTCAACTCTCACATGACCAGATAACTCCTCGAATAATAACTTGCAATATATCAATGCAACTCGATGATATTGACGCCAAATACTTCATTATATCATTATATTCATGGCATCAACCTTGAATCGAACATATGGAGTTCAACCATAGGGATTGTCATTAATTACCAAAACCACACATGGGGGCGCCATGCCCTTTCACATATCTCCTACATAAATGATATAAGTCAAGATCATATGCATCAATTCGATACAGAGGCTGGGGTAATCTCCCTTTCAAAAAAAATTGCCCTCCACTACCGACCTACCACAGTAAAAAACACTAACCCAAAATTTAAGGAACATCAATAAACCACTAAAATATTGAATCCCATTACACAAGATATATATATATATAGTGTATGCATGGCATAAACATGAGTCAAGTACAAAAATTAGGAATACCTTTGCTAATTTTTCTACAAGGTTGGATAATTACCCGTATCAAAAAGAGTCGGAGGAAGTGGAGGAAACACCAAGAGAAATAAAAGCACGAGTCAAAAGCGGCGGGAAAATCGATCAGCCTCCCCAAGCAAGGAAAAAGGAGATGAGTACACATGTTTGTTTTTTGGAGTTCAACTTCTTAGCACCAGCTCTAAGTCTCCATTTGGAGAGGATATGCACTCATGAACCCTATTCCACAAGCATCCCGCTTGTGGCTAAGCCTTATTCTTTGTTAACCAAACTTCAACCCGCTTGGCTCCAAAACAACCTCTTCCGCCGAGGGCGCCCAAGCACCCTATATTATCAAGATCAACAATAGACAACGAGGGTGGATGAAGTTCGTTTGGTGAAATTATAGATCTGTATCTTGTAACATCCCAAGTTTGTAATAAAGTGTTAAGTTGTGTAATCATATCATGTCATGCATTAATCTTTGCATTAATAAGTTTTGAATTTAAACAAAAGAAGAAATAATTAAAAAGACTTTGAACTTGCTCTATTTTTAATTGTGGTTCAAAAGTTCCAAAAATTCAAAACAAAAATATGTGGGGCTTCTCTACAATATTAGAAGGCTCCAGGAATTTTGGGGTATTTTATTGAGTATGTTAAATGCCCTAAAAAAATGCAGGAAGTTTCTGTATAAAAGAATTCATGCAAATATTTAAAAGTCCAGGGGTTTTTTCGCAAAATGTTTTATTTCTTCTTCCTCATGCCAGAAGGCGAGCTGCTTGCTGCCGTGTCGAAGTTCGTCGATTGCCACCTCCTCCCTGCTTGCTAGCACGCGAGGATAAGACCAGGAAGACGTGTGCATCGAGCTCTCTCTCTCTCCATCCTCTTTCCCCTCTCTCCCGTGCTCTCTGCTCTCCTCACGGCGAAACCCTAGTCGCATGGTCGTCGCCGCCGTGCCGTCGTTTCCGTCCTCCCCGAGCTATACCGAGGCCTCCACGAGCTCCGCCATCCTCCGCTCTTCCTCCCCGTCGAGTCACGCTTGCCGGGATGACCTGAATCGGGAGAATCGACGGCTTCTTCCCCAGCTCCGGCCGACGTGGTTCCGGTGCCACTGACGTGCGGGTCCCGCTCATCAAGTTTCTATTATTTTTGTAAATATTTTGAAAAATGTTAAATCGCTGACAGGTGGGCCCAGAGCAAATTGATAAATTGCAGAAAATAATAGAATCTTGTAAATTCAATATCTTTTGATCTGTTTATTAGAAAAATATGAATAATATATCAAAATGTTCAGAAAAATAAATGCTAATCATTTATGTCAAAATACAAACATATTTGAACACTTCAATTTGGTAAATATTTGGGAATAACTTAAATGCATTTTCTCTAATTATGGAGTCAAATTAAATAAATGCTCATAATTGCAATTTGAATTCAAATAGCATTTCAAACATGATTTAGAGCTCCATGTCAATGCATTAAATTGATCATGCATACATATTGTGCATTGCATAAATGCCATGTATTGATTGTTGTTCTTTTCCGGTTTTTGTTATTCTCGGTAGATCGTGGTTCGGAAGTTGACCCCTCTTTATTCGAAGAACAAGATCTGACCCCCGACGAACAAGGAAAGCATAACCTCTTATCTGCCCATATATGATTTCGAAGTATTTCCTTCTTGTATTTGCCTACGATTCCAATGTAATTTGGTCATCAGGTACAGTTCTCCTATCTATTGCATTGCCTAAATATCCTGATCCACTGTTCCTAGCAGCCCTAGGGTTCGCTTGTGTGCAACGCCAAAGCCTCATATCTGCTATGCTTGGTCGTATCAATTGTTATCTTTGCTTCACCCGGTTGGTGAATTAGAGTTGCGAATGACTTTAATATGTCGAAATACCGTGGAAAGGAGGTGAGCATGTAAAATGACTAAAAGGCAACGGATGAGAGGCCACATGGGTTTGTGGTGGGCTGTCTCGTTCACGCTGCCCTAGGACCCGAGTTCTCTTCTACGAACCAAGACTGAGCGTACAACCATGCGCGGGCCTAGCACCCTGCTCGACTAACTAACTTGATTGGTTGTACCCATGGGACACGTAGTTTGGTTTTCCATTCGCGTGTGGGTCAAAAACGTTTGAGAAAGGATAGGGCCTGGCAAGGATCCAGTGATGGACGAACACGAATCTTGATTCCTGTGAAAGAGTAACGGGGACCGGCACGAGGTGGCCATCTCGCGTAATGGCGGCAGCTCCCTGTTATGGATGACCCATGGGATATAATCAACTAAGGTAAAGGTCGTGGCCAACCACCCTCTGCCGGCACTCCTTGGTGAGTGCTTATGATCTGGCGTTAAGAGTCGGTTGGTACGTGTGGTAAACATTGTACATCCCTGCAGGGTTAAATCTTTTCGAAAAGCCGTGTCCACGGTTACGGACAACTTGGCGACGTATTCTGAGATCATAAAGAACCTGAACGCGATCGTAAAATCTGTTGACAAGGAATGAAGGGTGCTTCCTCGTGGTTGCCGAGGGGGTGACCCTAGTTTATAGATGATGTTGATGAGCTGGTGGTTACAACATGATTACAATAGTTGGAAAGGCTCTCTTTTCCCCTTTTAAAAAGTCTGCTGTTGATACGAGATTCTTCCTCCCTCTATTTGGAACTAAAGATGGCTTTATGCAAATCAACCTTCATATATACTCTCAGAACAGGCAGATATATAATAGGTTAATTAAGTCTTGTTGAGTACCTTTGGTGCTCATGTTTGCTTAATTTGGTTCAGGTGAAGACCCTCACTCCGACGGTGGTTTCTACGTTGACGTCGACGAGTAGCTTGGGGTTCCCAGGTAGCAGCCTGGAACGTGTAGGTTGGGTTTGGCTACGTTGCTTACTTTGGCCTCTTAGGCCTTTTGCAGTCTTGTTGTATAGCAACACATTTGCTTTCGTTGTTTGTTGTAATGTTGGGTCATGTGACCTCTGTTTGTAATATTACCAAGTACTGTAATCCAGGTTATGTAATATTACTTTGTTTCGTAGAGTCTGTGATGTGCCAGTTGTTCTGCAGTCTTGATCTCTCTATTATACTTTGATAGTTGTGCCTGTGTTATGGCATCAATCGAGGTGTTGTGTTGCCGATGATCCATTCCGAGCAACGCCTGCCAGAGGTTCTGGCCTGGGAGTGGTGTGCCCAGTAACCTTCGGTTGTATCACATGACCAGTGACACACAACATCTTTGTATAGTACCGGGGTCGGGGCGCTACAAGTTTTGGTATCAGAGCAGGACTGCCTGTAGGAAACCCTTGCTATTGGTCGATGTTGAGTCTAGTGTTTGTGAAAACTATTTTGAACCTAAAAATGAGTTATGAAAATCTCATTAGGATTCTTTTTACTCCTTATCTGGTATCGCTCTGAACTCTGAGTTACCTTACCTTATTTGATTGCGAAGGTTTTACTTGCTCGTCTGTTATCTTCAAATCTAGGATCAAACTCGTTGGGTGTTTTTTTCATAGTACTTCGTGTCAGGTTGCTAAAGCTCTCAGAGTTTCAAAGTTTACTCCGATCTAAATCATCGATCTCATCATATCTCTGATGTTCCGTATCAACTAGTGTGATCTTTTGATAATCACATGTCTTGTTTATCTACATGATGTCATCTATCATGTTTCCTTGATTCATCATGTTATCATTTCATTCTATCTTCTCTCGTGAATGTGTTGTTCATGATTTCTGTTCATTTTTACTCAGGATGGCTGCTGGTACTCGAGGTTCTGCTGGCCGTGGTGGTCGTAACCCTCCTGAGGAAGAACTGCCGCCACCTCCCACAATGGCGCAGGTTCTTCAGAACATCGAGACCAACCGCCTGAGAAATGAACATCTCCTCGAGCAGTTGGTGCAAAACACTGCGCGTCGTGCCAACAACTGTGCCACCCTTGGGGACTTTCTGAAAGCACAACCTCCCGTCTTCCAGGAGGCTAAGGAGCCTCTTGATGCTGATGATTGGCTGCGTGCCATCGAGCGCAAGTTCGGCGCACTCCATGTTCCAGATGCAGAGCGTGTGAACTTTGCTACTTACATGCTGGAGGGTGCAGCTGGTGCTTGGTGGGAAGGCTACCTGGCGTTGTTTGCGCCGGAACATGTGGTCACTTGGGAAGAGTTCCGTACTGCTTTCCGAGCTGCTTATATTCCCAAGCGGTTATGGACCGCAAAAGGAAGGAATTCCTTGAGCTGACACAAGGACGGATGGACGTTGAAGCTTATGGCCAGGAGTTCACTCGTCTTGCTCGTTACGCTCCCAGGGACGTGACCAATGATGCTGATAAGCAGGATCTGTTCCGCAAGGGACTTAATCCTCAACTCCGTATGAGATGATTCCTTTCAAGTTCCAAACTTTCCAGGAACTGCATAATCAGTCCCTCACCATGGAGCAAGGTATAAAGGATTTGGAGTCTGCTTGAAGCAGGGCTCTGGTGATTCTCGTGCATCATCTTCTGGCTTCAAGAAGCGCTGTGTTCATACCATACAGCGTGTTCCTAAAGCTCAAAATGCCCAAGTATTCAGGCTATGTTCCTCGTCCGCCAGTTCCACCTGCTACATCAACCTATGGTGGTGGACAAGGTTATCGTCCTCAAATTGGTGCTCATCTGGCCTCACGTGCTTCAAGTGTGGTCAGCCAGGTCATTTCTCGAGGGAGTGCCCTCAAAGGACTGATGTCGTGGAGTTCCTCCGCCCAAGAAATTTGTGAAGCCATCTGTTGCTGGACGTGGGCGTCTGAATCATGTTACTATTGATGAAGCTGAGAATGATCCAAGCGTCCTTCTCGGTACGCTCCGAGTCAACTCAATTCCAGTTACTGTACTGTTTGATTCTGGAGCATCGCATACATTCATGTCACAGAAGTTTGCTCATATGCATGGGATACCTTTGTGAGTTGCCTACTCCTCTGCTGATATAGTCTCCAGGTTCTAGTTGGCGAACTACAATGGTTACGCCTGAACTCTTAGTCGATGTAGGGTCTTTGTTCCCTACCACTTTCATTGCTCTACAGTCAACTGACATCGACGTTATTTTGGGCATGAATTGGCTCGTGAAATATGAAGCTATTCTTGATTGCGCAGCTAAGTCTGTCACTTTGACACATCCATCTGGTGATATTGTCAAGTATTGGTCACCATTAGCATGGCCTCCATCAGCACGTTCTCAGTTCTCGCCAGAAACTGAGTTGAATGCTATGGAAGTTCAAACTCCTCCAGAAATTCATGAATTATTGGTAGTTTGTGACTTTCCAGATGTCTTTCCAGAGAACTACCTGGTATGCCACCTGATCGAAGTGTGGAATTTGTCATCGATCTGGTTCCTGGAACTGCTCCTATTTCCAAAAGACCTTATCGAATGCCCAAAGAGGAGTTGGTTGAATTGAAACGACAAATCGAAGGGTTGGAACTTAAAGAGTTCATCCAGCCTAGCACATCTCCGTGGGGATGCCCTACTATCTTTGTTAAGAAGCGGGATACCAATGTTCCACGACTGGTTGTCGATTATCGGCCGCTGAATGCAGTGACCATCAAAAACAAGTATCCTCTTCCACGGATCAATGATCTGTTGATCAGTTAGCTGGTGCAACAGTGTTCTCCAAGATGGACCTGCGATCAGGATACCATCAGATAAAGATCAGAAAGGAGGACATTCCCAAAACGGCTTTTGTTACTCGTTATGGTCTTTATGAGTATAAAGTGATGTCCTTTGGCCTTACAAATGCTCCAGCTACGTTCATGCGTCTCATGAACTCAGTGTTTATGGAGTATCTTGACAAGTTCGTCGTGGTTTATATCGACGATATTCTGATCTATTCTAAAACCGAAGAAGAACATGCCGAACATCTACGTTTGGTATTGACAAAACTTCGTGAGCATCGTCTTTATGCCAAGTTTTCTAAATGTGAGTTCTGGTTGAAAGAGCTCATATTTTTGGACACGTTGTGTCTGCTGAAGGTGTTGCAGTTATTCCAGACAAGGTTCAATCTATTCTGAAGTGGGAAGCACCTAAATCAGTCAAGGAGTTAGGAGTTTCCTCGGAATGGCGGGTTACTACCGTCGGTTCATTGAAGTTTCTCCAAGATCGCTAAACCAATGACTGATCTCTGAAGAAAGATAAAATTTGAGTGGTCAGAAAAGGCTGAGGAAAGTTTCCAAACCTTGAAAACCAAACTGACTACCGCTCCAGTGCTTGTTCTTCCAGACACTACCAAGGACTTTGTAATCTTTTGCGATGCTTCGCATCAAGGTCTTGGTTGTGTGCTAATGCAAGAAGGTCATGTGGTGGCTTATGCTTCTCGACAGCTGAAACCGCATGAGCTTAACTATCCAACCCATGATCTCGAACTAGCAGCTGTCATCTATGCTTTGAAACAATGGCGTCCTTACCTTCTCGGTAGCCGTTGTGAATTGTACTCGGATCATCAAAGTCTGAAATATCTCTTCACCCAACCAGATTTAAATCTTCGACAGAGACGATGGTTGGAAATAATCAAAGACTATGATTTGGGTCTCAATTATCAACCCGGCAAGGCCAACGTCGTTGCTGACGCGTTAAGTCGGAAATCCTATTGCAACAACTTAATGGTACAGCAATGTCAACCCTCTCTTTATGAAGAGTTATCCAAGCTTAATCTTGAGATTGTTCCATCTGGGTATCTGGCTAATCTGGAAGTGAAACCTTCCCTTGAAGACCAAATCAGAATTGCCCAAAAGCGAGATGATGGTATTGCCAAGATCAAGAAGAACATTGCTAGCGGAGTTGCTAAATGTTTTCTATTGATGATCAAGGCACTGTTCATTTCGGCAGTCGTCTGGTCGTGCCGAAGAAACAAAGTCTAAAAAGGCTAATCCTTCAAGAGGCTCATGAAACACCTCTTTCTATTCATCCTGGTAGCACGAAAATGTATCGGGATCTCCGGCAAAGATTCTGGTGGACCCGGATGAAGCGAGACATCGCTCAGTTCGTTGCTGAATGCGACACTTGTCATCGTGTTAAAGCTGAACATCAAAGACCAGCTGGTGCTCTTCAACCTTGTCCATTCCAGTATGGAAGTGGGATGAAGTTGGCATGGAATCGTTACGTCTTTCCTAAGACTCAAAAGGAAACACTGCGATATGGGTAATCGTTGATCGTCTTTCCAAGGTTGCTCATTTTCTTCCCATCCGAGAAGATATTACTGCTACCCAATTAGCCGATCTATATGTCTCTCGGATAGTTGTTCTTCATGGTGTTCCTTGGAAGATCATTTCCGACCGTGGGAGTTTATTCACCTCCAGGTTCTGGACCAGTTTCCATCAAGCTATGGGAACTCGTCTTTCTTTCAGCACAGCTTATCATCCTCAAACCGATGGTCAGACTGAGCGAGTGAATCAAATTCTTGAAGACATGCTGAGGGCTTGTGTTATATCTTTCAGCAAGAATTGGGAGAAGTGTCTTCCCTTCACTGAATTCTCCTACAACAATAGCTTCCAGTCTAGCTTGGGTATGGCACCCTTCGAAGCCCTGTATGGCAAGAAATGTCGTACTCCTTTGAACTGGTCAGAAACTGGCGAGAGATCACTCTTTGGACCAGATGTAATCAAAGAAGCAGAAGATCAAGTTAGATTCATTCATGAACGTCTGAAAACTGCTCAGTCTCGTCAAAAGAGTTACTATGATCGCCATCATTAGGATGTTCATTATGAAGTTGGTGACAAAGCCTATATTCGAGTCACACCTCTGAAAGGTGTTCATCGATTCGGTATCAAAGGCAAATTGGCTCCTCGTTATGTTGGACCTTTTCCTATCCTTGCTAAACGAGGTGAAGTTTCCTATAAGCTGGAGTTGCCTTCCAAGTTTCCGGATGTCCATGATGTCTTCCATGTGTCTCAACTCAAACGTTGCTTCAAGGATCCGATGCGGGTTGTTGATCATGAAGCCCTTGATCTTCAGGAAGATCTCACTTATCGAGAATATCCTGTTCATATTCTTGATGAAGCTGAATGTAAAACTCGACGTCAAACCATCAAGTTTCTCAAAGTTCAGTGGTCTCATCATTCCGAAGCTGAAGCAACCTGGGAACGAGAAGATCGTTTACGATCTGAGTACCCCGACTTCTTTTCTAAAACCTAGGAATCTCGGGACGAGATTCTTGTAAGTGGGGTAGACTTGTAACATCCCAAGTTTGTAATAAAGTGTTAAGTTGTGTAATCATATCATGTCATGCATTAATCTTTGCATTAATAAGTTTTGAATTTAAACAAAAGAAGAAATAATTAAAAAGACTTAGAACTTGCTCTATTTTTAATTGTGGTTCAAAAGTTCCAAAAATTCAAAAAAAAAAATATGTGGGGCTTCTCTACAATATTAGAAGGCTCCAGGAATTTTGGGGTATTTTATTGACTATTTTAAATGCCCTAAAAAATGCAGGATGTTTCTGTTTAAATGAATTCATGCAAATATTTAAAAGTCCAGGGGGTTTTTCGTAAAATGTTTTATTTCTTCTTCTTCTTCCTCGTGCCAGAAGGCGAGCTGCTTGCTGCCGTGTTGAAGTTCGTCGATTGCCACCTCCTCCCTGCTTGCTAGCACGCGAGGATAAGACCAGGAAGACGTGTGCATCGAGCTCTCTCTCCCCATCCTCTTTCCCCTCTCTCCCGTGCTCTCTGCTCTCCTCACGGCGAAACCCTAGCCGCACGGTCGTCGCCGCCGTGCCTTCGTTTCCGTCTACCCCGAGCTATACCGAGGCCTCCACGAGCTTCGCCATCCTCCGCTCTTCCTCCCCGTCGAGTCACGCTTTGTCGGGATGGCCTAAATCGGGAGAATCGACCGCTTCTTCCCCAGCTCCGGCCGCCGTGGTTCATGCTCGATTCCGCCGCCGTACGCGCTCTTCCGGCCTCTCCGTCCTCCCAAGCGTGCTCAGGGTGAGCTCTTGATCCTCCCCATGCCCTCCGTTCGATTTATTGTGCCCTGTAGCGTCGACGCGCTGAAGCTCGTCGCCGGCCGACGCTCCGCCGTGCTCCAGCCGACGCTCCGGCGACCATTTGGTCACGGCGCCGCCACCCACAGGTAGCCCGCGGAGCGGTGCGTCTAACGCGCCCACTCGCGCGTCCTAGCTCGCCTTCCTCCGGCGAGCCCTGCCGTGGCAGAGCCGCCATATTTTCTTTTTGTAAATATTTCGAAAAATGTTAAATCCCTGACAGGTGGGCCCAGAGCAAATTGATAAATTGCAGAAAATAATAGAATCTTGTAAATTCAATATCTTTTGATCTGTTTATTAGAAAAATATGAATAATATATCAAAATGTTTAGAAAAATAAATGCTAATCATTTATGTCAAAATACAAACATATTTGAACACTTCAATTTGGTAAATATTTGGGAATAACTTAAATGCATTTTCTCTAATTATGGAGTCAAATTAAATAAATGCTCATAATTGCAATTTGAATTCAAATAACATTTCAAACATGATTTAGAGCTCCATGTCAATGCATTAAATTGATCATGCATACATATTGTGCATTGCATAAATGCCATGTATTGATTGTTGTTCTTTTCCGGTTTTTGTTATTCTCGGTAGATCGTGGTTCGGAAGTTGACCCCTCTTTATTCGAAGAACAAGATCTGACCCCGACGAACAAGGCAAGCATAACCTCTTATTTGCCCATATATGATTTCGAAATATTTCCTTCTTGTATTTGCATACGATTCCAATGTAATTTGGTCATCAGGTAGAGTTCTCCTATCTATTGCATTGCCTAAATATCCTGATCCAATGTTCCTAGCAGCCCTAGGGTTCGCTTGTGTGCAACGCCAAAGCCTCATATCTGCTATGCTTAGTCGTATCAATTGTTATCTTTGCTTCACCCGGTTGGTGAATCAGAGTTGCGAATGACTTTAATATGTCAAAATACCGTGGAAAGGAGGTGAGCATGTAAAATGACTAAAAGGCAACGGATGAGAGGCCACATGGGTTTGTGGTGGGTTGTCTCGTTCACGCCGCCCTAGGACCCGAGTTCTCTTCTACGAACCAAGACTGAGCATACAACCACGCACGGGCCTAGCACCCTGCTCGACTAACTAACTTGGTTGGTTGTACCCATGGGACACGTAGTTTGGTTTTCCATTCGCCTGTGGGTCAAAAAAGTTTGAGAAAGGATAGGGCCTGGCAGGGATCCAGTGATGGACGAACACGGATCTTGATTCCTGTGACAGAGTAACGGGGACCGTCACGAGGTGGCCATCTCGCATAATGGCGGCAGCTCCCTGTTATGGATGACCCATGGGATATAATCAACTAAGGTAAAGGTCGTGGCCAACCACCCTCTGCCGGCACTCCTTGGTGAGTGCTTATGATCTGGCGTTAAGAGTCGGTTGGTACGTGTGGTAAACATTGTACACCCCTGCAGGGTTAAGTCTTTTCGAAAAGCCGTGTCCACGGTTACGGACAACTTGACGACGTATTCTGAGATCACAAAGAACCTGAGCGTGATCGTAAAATCTGTTGACAAGGAATGAATGGTGCTTCCTCGTGGTTGCCGAGGGGGTGACCCTAGTTTATAGATGATGTTGATGAGCTGGTGGTTACAACATGATTACAATAGTTGGAAAGTCTCTCTTTTCCCCTTTTAAAAAGTCTGCTGTTGATACGAGATTCTTCCTCCCTCTATTTGGAACTAAAGATGGCTTTATACAAATCAACCTTCATATATACTCTCAGAACAGGTAGATATATAATAGGTTAATTAAGTCTTGTTGAGTACCTTTGGTGCTCATGTTTGCTTAATTTGGTTCAGGTGAAGACCCTCACTCCGACGGTGGTTTCTATGTTGACGTCGACGAGTAGCTTGGGGTTCCCAGGTAGCAGCCTGGAACGTGTATGTTGGGTTTGGCTACGTTGCTTACTTATGGCCTCTTAGGCCTTTTGCAGTCTTGTTGTATAGCAACACATTTGCTTTCGTTGTTTGTTGTAATGTTGGGTCATGTGACCTCTGTTTGTAATATTACCAAGTACTGTAATCCAGATTATGTAATATTACTTTGTTTCGTAGAGTCTGTAATGTGCCAGTTGTTCTGCAGTCTTGATCTCTCTATTATACTTTGATAGTTGTGCCTGTGTTATGGCATCAATCGAGGTGTTGTGTTGCCGATGATCCATTCCGAGCAATGCCTGCCAGAGGTTCTGGCCTGGGAGTGGTGTGCCCAGTAACCTTCGGTTGTATCACATGACCAGTGACACACAGCATCTTTGTATAGTAACGGGGTCGGGGCGCTGCATATCTCCTCTGTCAAGACCTAAAGTATCAAGGAGATTGGAACACTATGATGGGTAATCTAGAGATTTAATCTTTGCTACATTGGAGGAGAGAGGATAAAATTTGTACCCTCAAGTTGGGGAAGAAGGGGACTATTTATACGGTACCCCCAAATCGATCCGTTACAAAAAAAAATCTACATGTCTTCCGGGCCAACTTTAGAGCCTATGTAGAGAGGTGGCATCGGGTGGCTGAAGGTTGTGTGTACGGTAAATTTAAAATTTACGGCCAGCATACTACGCAACTACCAAAATCTACTATGAAGATACACGCGAATACAAAGATCGAATGATCTAGCTCAAGTACGTTATCAACACCGTTGAAGCGGAAGAAGTGTCGATGACGTGGTCGATGAAGCCTATGGAAGATTCTCTCAACCAAGCCTGGCAGAGAGAATGTTGCCGACTCCTCCTTAGCTCAACTGTAACATCCCAGATTTTTGGAATGTTTTAAAAATCACTAAAAATTGAAACTTTTGTTCGAATAAAATAAATTACTCGAAGTTGAAGTGGAATCCAATATATTGCTTTCGATTACTTAATCAACCCTATTTATAAATTGTTTTGGGTTATTTAAACATACTCTATTTTCAAAAATTAGTTTTTAACTCTTTCATATGATTTTGAAATGATTCTTGGTAACTCTTTTTCAAAATATGTATTTGTGGTAAATTTCCTAGATTTCCTTTAAAACCACAAATGATTTTATTAAAACCCATTTTTCAAAATTATCAAACAATTATACAATATTTTTGAAATATGATTTGGAAATGTATTTTAAATAATTCTTTACCTTCTATTTTAAGATTTAAGGATTTTGAAGTAAAACATTTATTTTGATACTTCAAATGATTATTTGTATTTAAAATGATTTACCAAACCCTTTTAAATAAAATGTTTTGTACCAAAATTAATTTATTAAGTTTATCATGTTGAATGATATTACTCATCTTAAATTATTAGATTAAATTCTAAGTTCAAAAAGAATTTATAAGATCCTATTTTATAAAATGACATAAAGGATCAAATAAACCTTTATGCGTTATTTTGAATCTTTTCAAATTTGAAAAGTTTTGGAAATGGTTGTTTATATGTTTAAAGGAAAGGTTTTGAATTGACAAAATTTCTAGAAATTTGTTTGAAATGAGTTGGATTTGTAAAACAAAAGATATAAAAGAAATAAGAAAAAAAACAGAAAAGAAAAAGGAAAAGGACAAAAAAAACAAAAATAAAACGATACTGTGCCGAGCCCAGCAAGCAGCCGTCCTATCTACCGCCCGCGCGTCACCAGCCCAGCCCATCCACGCGCTCCCTCTCTCACCGACAGGTGGGGACCACCTGTCGGGGTCGTCTTCAACCGTCGCCCGCGCCCCACGCGCACGAACCCGCCGTCGCCACTCCCCCCACGCGCCCCACTCGCCCGAACCTCGCAACGGCACTCCCCCAGCGTCCTTAAAACCCCTCGACCCCGCTCCTCCTTTTCCCCATGCACGCGCGCCCAGATACGCCGCCAGGCTGCCCCATTTCGAGCCGCCGTTCCACCTCGGGCCGTCGCCGTCCACCGGCGATTACGGTGAGCAGCGGCCACCCCTCCCTCTCTCGTCTGCACTCATGGACTCCCTTCACCCATGCGCACGTTTTGAACCAGGTCCCAGCCCCCAACTCGCCTCCTGGCGTCGAGCCCATCCACGACCCGAAGCCGCCGTCCGCCCCCTCCTCCGGCGAGGAATAGCCGACACGCCCGAGCATCCCCGCCGTCCTCTACCTTGCAGCCGACCTCGCCTCGTCGCCCTCCACCGCCAGGTACCAATGCCGCTGCCCTTCCCCCTCCTTTTCCTCGGGCCCGTGCTCGCTGGCCATGTCGCCGCCGCGGCCGGAGTTGCTCCGGCACACCGGCGCCGCCCGCCTTTGGTCAATAGGACCTGGACCGTCAGATCTTGATCAGACGGTTCCAATTAGATCACTTAACTGAACCGGTACGGGCCAATCACAGCACGCCACGTCACCCAGCCATTTTCTGGAATTATTCCGAATTGAATTAAAATGGTCATTTTGCAGAAAAGCCCCTGTAACTTAGAACCTTCACAACTTTTTATTGGTTTGGCCAAATTTAACAAACTTTATATTTTTGAAAAGCTCTGAACTTGTAGAATCTTTTAGACTCATTAGTTCTCTATTTTGGAAAAGTTTAAAACATTCAAATTTCAAATGAGAGATTTGAGTATATTTGCATAACTTCATTTCTATAAGTCCAAAGTTTGCAAATAAAATATTTTTGGAAACCTTAGGTTCTGTAGAATAACTTGGTAACTTTTAAAAATATTTTTGAATACTTGATAAACAATTTAAAAACCAAAGACTCAATTGGAGTATTTTGGATATAGTTTAAATCCTATAAATAATTTTAATATGGTTTCTCTTTGAAAAGTGACCCAAATATTTGCCTCTGACCAGAAAGACCAAAAACCATATTTTAAAATTAATTAACAAGTCAAATTATTAAAGTTGTGTTTATGATCTTACTAAAATGTTTTATGCAAATTTCTTTATTATAAGAATGTGTTAAACCTTTTTTCAAAATTCCTTGTGTGACCATGTTGATCAAGACCAACCTTTTAGAACCCTTGGAACACCACAGCAAGTTATATATGACATCTATGATGTTCATACATAATTTCTCGACCATTCTTGACCACAATGGAAAACCCTAAACCTAATCACATTAATTCTTTTTGCATATTGAGTTATGTGATAATCCTTGACCACGTTTTGTGAATACGTAGATGCGTATGTTTGCTTTAGTATGTGATGATGTTGTTGAATTGTTGTTTATGATTGTGTTATCTCTATGTTTAGATTTTACGGAGTGCTTTATATGTTGTGAAGAGTGTAACTTCAACTCTTCAGTTGGCCAAGGCAACTGACACCATAAAAGTCCTACTACTTTTACTACTATGCACTTAGTGTTTTCAGTAGTATGCATGATAGGCTTGTTACTGAATATTATACTATGCTATGCTCCTAATAGTGTGTAGCCATCCCCCACCCAGAACTTTGTAGTATGGAACTTAGTATAGTCATGCTATGAAAAATGTTTTGATTAGTTGAATAGTGATAAAAACTAATAACTAATCAATGAACTACCTGGGTGCTGGTTGGAGAACCATGGTGGGTGACTACTCAGGGGGTCCATGTCTATGGTTCATGTCTATGGTAATTTGCTCTTGGTGGAAGTGCACACTTGTGGAAAGTCACCCAGGCTAAAAGAGATTATAGACTCTCCTTGTTCAGTAGCTTCTAGTGCAGCCACATGTCATATGGGCTCTGTCTTGATGGAGTAAGTTGAGCGGACTCATCCCGGCTTGACAGGTGGTGGTAGAGGTTTATAGGTGAAGCGCGTCAGGCCGGTATGGGATGGGAAAGTTCTTCCGAAATATCTCGTCTCAGTCTTCTCTTTTCCATTTCATAATTGGTTGCAATGGAGGAGGGAATGATTGGGTCTTGTGGTGAAAGTGCACACCCTCTCGAGAGTAAAAACTGAGTATACTTAGCCGTGTCCCCGGTTATGGACAATTTTGAGCAACTAGACCGGGAAGCTGTTGAAGATCTCCTCATCCCAATTTCTAAATTAAAACTTGAGGGTGAACAAGGGATGGGGGCTCACTGTTTTCTATCAGTGGTGCTTGCCATGAGTAGTTGTCAAAGGTGTTCACTGTTTTCTATCAGTGGTACTCTTTGTCTAAGATGAAAATTGTTTTACAAATGATAGGATAAAACCGGCTTTATGCAAATCAGCCTCAAAACTCCACTTAGCCAAATATTCATGTAGAATTTAGGTTGCCATTTATATCCACATAAGTGTCATCTTGCCATCACAATTCAATTGTGCTGACCCATATAGTTGGGCTGTAACTCACCGTTGCAGGTCCGTCAGACGATGAGTAAGGTTGCGACAGGGTTTCGAGTCTACAACCAACATGCTTGCCTGTGGCACATGAAGATGATGGGCTCACTGTATCATTTGCTTTCCGCTGTGTGTTTACTTTGGTTTGAGCTAGCCTTCGGCTATGCACCTTGTATCGAATCTTTTAAATTCTGGATCATCGTGTAATATACTTTGATACAATGTTATGGTATTGCATCTCAAACTGTGTGTGCTAGCAAGTCGATCCAGGGATTAGCACGTTACACGGGGAATCCCAACCTTTGTTAAAAGGTGGGGGTTCTACATCAACCTTCTGGATCCGCACAGAGCAAGGGTCATACGTTGGTAGTCCAACGTCTCACCCCTCCGAGAGTTCTCACACGTACGCCGAAACTGATTCAACAGAGCTTCATTGTCCAGCGCTAAGCAACTACTGGTGTATACGAATGTGGAGATCTCAACACATGAGAAGGAGAGATTGAGAGAGATTAGATCTAAGTCTAATCGGAGAGAACACCTCCAAACTTAAAAAGACGCCTCAACCCTTTTAGACAAAGATCTAAACTTGTGTGTCTCCGAAAGGAGGGGTGGGGGGTTTATATAGGAGGCCAAGGGGTAGGGAGGCTTGGAGGAGGGGCAAGCCCTCCCCACCGTCGTCGCACCCAAGGGGTGGGCCCCACCCTGGTCTGAACCGACCTAGGGTTGGGGTCCCACCCCCAAACCATAGCCGCCGGCCAGACCCCCTATGTGGGTCGTGGGGCCCACTCGCGTGGGAGGGGGTCCTCCCCCCTTTGCCCTAGCGCCGGCCCACCACCACCTCATGGTGGTGTGGTGGCCTCCATTGTGTACCTTTTGCCTTTAAATATTTTTCCTTTATTTATTTTGTCTAATTAGTTCCTATTTGAATATTTCCTTTTTACAGAAAATTTCTGGAATTAATAACTTATCGTGTAAATTATTTATATGATCCAGAACACCCGCATACAAAATTTTCCGGATAAATATTCCCTCTTATATAAACACTCGAAATAAATCCGATAGTAATAGAAACTCTTCCCATTACCCGAGACATCCAATGTCCGCATATCTAATCTGTCTAATATATATTGGATATATCCATCACGCATGCATAAACACTATTCCGATGATACTCTCTCGTTGTTCCAGATCAACCGTTATACACAACTAACCAGTCCTAGTTTAAGCGTGTTACCCTAGATGTTCGATAACAAGTGGACATGATACATAGAAACTTCTCCTGATCAATAATCAGCATCGGGACCATGGACATCCATATTGACTCCCACTGTTATACGAAGAATACTCTGTTGAACCTGATGGCTATTTATATATCATTCTCATTACTCACGATACTGAACCTTGCCCAAGATATAGATCCATTGATATTTCCCATGAGTCAATCCTTGACTCATTATATCTTTGTCTATCTCGTTAACTGGCAAGTTTCGTTTTACTCGTTCCCGTATTACGATATCCCACAGGATGAAAGTTCATCATGCATTGTCTGCAGAAGATATTGGATATCTCTCATACCGAGTGGGCCCAGGAAGTATCTCTCTTTTAATAGACCCATCTTGTAACATTAAGATATATGCACACCTTCGGAATTACCCAGTGATTGCCGTTTTGATTGCCCAATTAAGCTCACGATGATTAACAATACCAAAGCAACATTTTGTGTATGCACAACCCTAATAACCTCATGGTCTAAGTACATGTCATATAATAACCTTTCTGTGATATGTTACTTAGGACAAAAGACACTTTAATGGAATCTCTTAGCATACCAACTATTTGCGTTTATCCAGCCATATTGTTCTACCAATAATATGCCACTCATTGATGCTGACATAAACAATGTCCATGACGAGAAAAGCACAGTCATCTTGCATTCAATAAATTAATCTATCGATAAGACCAGGGTATATGTTAACTGTTCATGTCTACTACACGTGCGTGTGAGCTTTCCTCTGAATCTCATATTCAGGAGGCACAACAGTTACAACATAGAAACATGAAACATAATTAATGAATCAGATGTACAAAATCATTGCCTTTTGGGCATACATCCATCCCACTGTGGCAACCCATGCCTACCATCTATAAAGGCTATATGTACGTCTTGGAGGGGGGGGGGGGGGGGGGGACACGTGGGTCCACTGGAAGTTTTGGGCCTACAAAATTAAGACTTCAACAAAAAAATGTGGGGTGAGATTTCTCACCCCATGGGAATGTTCGTGTGCAAATGAATGTTTATGTACCGAATTTGATTCCATCTATACCTTCTCTAGCAGATCCCTTTGGACAGTACAGATTTCCTAACAACTCTAATTACCAAAAATCGCCGAGACACCCGTCTCTTTTCTCTTTTCACGTTTTCAACCATCTTATGCTTTCTCCGTATGTGCCTAGGCACTGTCAAATGGGTCAAGCGCATGGTTAATCCGCTCATTATGTTTTCATTAACATCAAAATCAATTAGGGAGGGAATTGCTCTTTCAGCCGGCACGAGCCTTAGGTGGAGCTGGAGAGTGCAACTAGAGTAGGAATCGTGTAGATGCATTCGTTGGAGAGTCACGTGGCAGGATGAATTAGCGCGGACTTGCATTGTGACGCTAAAACACGGGCTAACTTTCACCGTTGGATATCATGGTTTAAGAGTCATGATCTTTGGATCAGCCCCTCTGTATTTTTAAATTAGTGGTGATGATTTATGTGTAATCCAGACGGCTCGCCAAAGAGTTAGTACAAGATTTTCATGACTACATGCATGTAAGTCATGAGACAGAGGACGGACAAACATCACCACGTCGTGCGCATACACCGAAATCCTCTGCATAGCAGTAATTCCTGGAGAGGGACTAAGAAGATGTTATCGACCGCCTGAAAATCAGCGTTGTTAGCATCTGCAAGAGTTGTTGTAAGATGTTGAGGCGGGCATGATGGAGAAGGAAGACATTGTCATACTCTGATAAGTCACTATGCTGCGCCAAATCAATGGTGCTGTCTGCACCGGGGACCTGAACAGTAGCCTCCAAGAGCAAACATATAGAAAGAGAGCTGTGCACAAGAGAGAAGGCAAACATAAAAGCTGGAGCTTGACGGTGACAGGGAGCCTACTTCGAAAAGAGCCGATATGTGTGCCTATGGTGCGATGTGCCACACTACCAAAAGCATCACACTGTCTAAGGCATTTCCTTGCCCACGATCATATTGCCAACCGCCAATGTCGATTTTTTTCAGGTTACATTGAGAACTCGTATTCCCATGGAGCTGCTTCTCCAAAATCTTTTTGTTTTTTAGGGAGTATGTGCACAAATATTTGTAATAACGAGATGTTCATACAATAGAAAGTTGTATCAAAAATCTGAAGCTTCCTGCTAATGTTTCTTTTAGAGCTTCCAGTGTACTGCCGGCTCTATGAGTAAAGAAGTTAGGTACTCTTTTTCGGCATATATTATTGAGTGATGTTTGCCTCTTCCACGTGGTCATATCACATGAAGGCATGCAACAAGTTGCTGAGGAGAAGTGCAAGAGTCCGTGTTGAGAGTATAATGACACACAAGCAATCACCGCCGAAAATATATAAAGTTGATGGTGGCATAAGATTTTGCACCAACCAACCTTTACTGAATTAAATTAAGCCACCAGCTACACTATTGCTCCACAGATTCACAAGCAAAATGATTAGAATTAAGAGAAGCCAGCAGTACAACCAGCGATTATACAAAATGGACAAGAAGACAAGAGTCCTTGGAGGCGAAAGGGACAGTCATCCTACCAAATCATACACCACCGGTCCAGCCTGTAGGAGGCCATAAATAAAATCGGTACCAAAATAATACCCTCCAGCCCATCAACCACCCATGACACTAAGCAACAATAACAACAATCATGGATGGATGCATGCTCCAGATGGTTGGATTCCCTTCGAATTGTCAGCTTGTTTTTAGCAGACCAGTAAACTAGTGAAGCTGACTGTACTGCTGTTTCTTCCATGAGACTGAGAAGGGACTTCAGGGCAGTGCCAAGAAGGAGATGAGGAGGATGACAATGGAGGCAGCCAGTGTAATCGATGGAAGCAAGCCTGCCGCCGCGGCGGTGCCGTCCATGCTGCCTGTCCCCGTCGGGCTTAGGCTGCTTCCCAGCCCGGTGCCGTTGAACCCAGTCCCAGGGCTGAAGGTGCCCGTACTCGTCCCCGTGCCTGTACTTGTCCCGGTGCCCGCCATCGTCCCGGTGCCCGCCGTCGTCCCAGCAGCACTGCGTCAAAGAGACGAAAACATTACACACTAATAACATGGCTCATCCTTCTGTCAGTTAAGCTCTCTCGTTTTACTTTCAGACATGACGCACATGCTAGAAGAAAACCTGTCGACCCTTTTAGTTTCGATGCAACGATCAACCTTATAAAATGCTTTGTGCTTCCCTTTTCTCAGGGAGTTATGACAAAACGGCAAGATACTGAAGTCAAACAATTGTTTTTTTCTTTTTCTTAAAAAGGTAGTACTGAGGATGGAAGCTGGCTATGAAAAGCTTGTGGTTCCATCTGAAAAGAAAGCATGCCTGCCTTCCATTTCAAATCGGTTGGGAAAGTTGAAATTCAGCAGCTTGAAGACAAAGAAAGAGTTACATCACTTCGGATGATGCAACGAACCTATCTGTGAAACGCTTCGAATCGAAAAAACATTATTTGGAGCATGTACTTTCTAGCTAATATTATTAGAGAACACTTGTTCGGGTAGGTTATCGCATCAACTTGATCTAGGTATCCCGCACCCAAAAAATAAAACTTGATACAGGTGGAATTAATATTACAATTTTTTCTCTTTTTTAACTAGTGTCCGTGGACCGTGATTGGCATTTTTATTGTTGTTGCAACGATTGCAACCATGATTAATATTCAAAGTTGTATTTGACTACTTTTTGAGAATCACTTTGACTATATTCCGTCGTAGCACATTGGCACAACGCAATGAATGACACCGCAAGTCACACTCAAATGAGGAACTGGTGGAAGGAAACGCGATGAAGCTTCCAGCATCTGATGCTACTACACAACTTAATGCAAGAACAAACAAAGATGCTGATAAAGTGTATGTACCTGGCACTCGAAGGAAACGTACACCCTGAAAAACCTGCACGAGAACAGAGAACACGTACGTTAGGTGAGAAAGAGCCTTGGCACCGAGAGAAGTGAAACCACAGAATGCCAGGCTGAGATGAGACGATACGGCATTGCACACACTGAACGTACTGGGGTCGGCGGAGGAGAGAGTGGCGGCGCCGGTGAAGTCACAGGTGGCGCCGGAGGCCCTGAACTTCTGGAAGTAGCTGTTGGCCGCCCAGGAGCAGTGCGCGGCGACGTCGTTGGGGTTGTAGCACGCCCCCGTCTGCTGGATCTCCGTGCAGTCCGCTCCCTGCCCGCACGAGAAGTCGATCGCCTTCTGCAGCGCCGCCGTCGACTGGTCCGACCGGCACACGCAAAAATCTAACAGGGATGAACAGAACAAGGATTAACTATTCAGTAAGTATCAGAGGAAGAAAATAAGAGAAAAAAGGGCCGGTCAAGATGAGCTGCAGCCATGGTGAGCTAACCTGAAGCAACAAGAGCAGATGACGAGAGGAGCACCGCCGCGACCAGCACCAATGCCGCCTCCATCAGCCCAAGACGCAGAGCAAACAACCGATGCTGGGTGGAAGTGGAACCACTGGAGAGCTCAGGATCTGATCAGTAAGAACTCTCCGAGCTCTGGGTAGCCAGGGTAGTCACCGTCCGTCTGGTCAGAAGAAACCTGGATGGCCGGCGAGAGCAGGCAGCTCCGGCTATATTTTCTACTTAAAGAGCAGGCAGTAGCTGTACTTTGCTCTGTGTAAGCATGTACTCCGTAGTTGTGTATCGCTCGATCGAGCCGCTGGTATCTCTGGTTGGTGGGCTACAGGACAAGGCACCAACGATTGTGTGCTTGAGCCCAAAGTAGTTTTGGTGCGCCCGTCGGTTCGATCCGTCGCAATGTTCCTCTTTTTTTCTTTACTGCTTCTTCAAGTAACATGAAGAAATAGGCTTTCGCCCCGCTATATTAATATAGCAACCACCCGATACAAGTTTTGAGACCACCGCTGGGGCAAAACAGCACACTCATACCCAAGAGAAAAGAAAGAGAACAAGAAAAGAAAACAAAGCCGACATTGGCGGATCAACGAAAACAAAAGCGACTCGCAACCGCTGCGCTCTCTCTAGCAAAGTCCCACCACTATCCTAGCACTCTGAATCGCCGTGTACCAAACAACACCTCCAAGAAGGAAAACAACGACGACGCTGCTGATGTCCGGACTGGTCCTAGGGTTTCCCCCGGTACACTACAGATAGTGGAGAAGAGGTACACCCGACGCCCTTCAGGAAGGAACAACGACACTCACAAGCATCACCGCGTCGGTGTCAAGATGACAATGATTTCTCCCGACCTCGAAAAAAACCACATCCCTGGACAATCCGATGTGCTCCACCCATCTTGCCACCCACCAACAAGCGGCACCACAGAATTGAGATCACCATCGTCGTATCACCATGACAAGCACTGCACGGCCGGTCGAACTGAGAAGAACCTGCCATAGACATAGCGGCAGTACCACATCCACGTGGGAGGGACCAAGCTCCACCGCCATAGACGGTAACCGACCGGACGCAGCACGCAAGAACACACCAGGTCATTGGAGCCGGAGGGCGGCCACAGCACAGCCATCTGAAGGACTACCTCCACCGCCATGGGCAGGTGCTGACCGGACGCGGTAGCAGAGACACACCAGGCTGGGCAGGCCCGGCCGGTCCACGCTGCTGCACGTAGGCCGTCGCTACGGCTACCCTCGAGTTCGGCATCAAAGGCCGGGTCGGACCCAGATGGGTCCGTGAAGCTCCCGCCGCCACGCTGCAGAAGGCGCGGCGTAGTCGCCACCACTCCGTCACAGGCATCGTACCTCAGTCAAACCGGGTAGTCGGGTCGGGCTTGGACCCATACAGACCAGATCGGGCCCGAAAGGGCCCAGATCTGGGC
Organism: Poa pratensis; assembly: GCA_947311845.1. Lineage (NCBI taxonomy): Eukaryota > Viridiplantae > Streptophyta > Magnoliopsida > Poales > Poaceae > Poa > Poa pratensis. The sequence goes on from CAMZMU010000041.1 coordinate 90,471,860, forward strand.
CTGTAGGGCCCTGGCCGAAACCCTAGCTACCCGCACCACCAACGGCGGCGCTGCCCCTGCGTGCTCACCACCGGCAGTAGAGACGAGCTCCACCGTGAACCCGAGCCGCCGCCGCCTGAGAGCACCGCCCGGCGGCCCGCCGCCCCGCGCGAGGAGGCCACCGGAGGGGAAGAAGCATGGCGCCGCCGCCGCCGACGCCGCCCGGGCCAAGCCCGGCGACGCACGCCGCCGACAGCCGCGGAGAAAGCAAGGAAAGGCCGCGCTCGGGAGGCGGCGGCGGCGCGGCCGGGCGCCCGCGCGGGGGGCGACCCGGTCGCGAGAGGAGGAGGGCGGAGAGGGGGGGCGCGGCGCGGGCGCGGCGGCGGCTAGGGTTACGGAGAGGGTTACGGGGAGGAAGAGGGTTGCGAGCCCCAAGAAGTGACAATGAAGCAAGAGATATGAAAATGATGACAAGCACTCAGCTTCCTTCAAGTAACATGAGACGGATCATCGACGCTGGCGTGGATCTGGTCCTTCTGATGACAGGGTTTCCAGTTTTCTAATGCTGTTTGTTTGCTCTCCTCGCCTCTCAACAACGGTCGAATCGGATGCTCCTGAACTGAGCAAGGCCAAAAGTTCGTGGCTACAAGCTTTTCAACGCTACAAATTTTTTTTTTTTGCTCTGCTTTGAATAGTAATGCCAAAACTTGTAGAGTTTCCTCTTTGATCCTCCCTGAACTGTAATAATCTTGAACTTGCTCTGGTGGTGCTCATCTTGAGCATTATGCATTAATAGAAAATCAAAAATTATACCGTAGGGAACTTTCCCTACGGTAATGTGCCTAAAAAAAAAAACTTGTAGAGTTCCCTTTTCCGGAGGTCTTTAAAAAAAACTGTGTCCAATGGCGAACACAAAGAAGAAAATAACATCATTGCATTCTCTTGTCTTTTCTTTGTGTACTTTTTTTAGGGGAAACAGGGAAAATCAAACAAACCCCACCCAACCTCGCTTCCCCACCCACGGTCTAGGAATAATACTCACCGTTTTCCCATAAATGACGAATTCCTAGCCACTTTGGCTAAACTATAGTCTTATATGTTCAATGCAATGTTTACTTAAAGATGGTGTCTAGATAATGAGACACTGCTGGTTTCAATAGAGGCACTAGAGTTCCTCCTCGCCCGATCGCATCTTACGCGCCCGACCGCACCGGGGTGCTCCTCGCCCGCATCCCCTCGCCTCTCTCCCTACCTCTCTCCTCCTCTCGCCGTCGTGACTGGGCAAAGCCTTGGCTTCGTGGCGGCGGCGGGATCTCTAGGGCTTCGATATTGGGAGGGAGGTGGCACCTACTTCGTCTTTTCTAGTGGATGTGCGGCGGATCGGCAGCGACCTCACGCGGTGGTGGGGGTTGCTGGTGGTGGCGGCTGGACCACGACGCGAGGACACTGGGGCAGCGGCCACGTGGCGGCGATCTCCTCCTTCCGGTGTGGTGCTGGTTCGTGGTCGGTGGTGGCGGATCTTGGCATCCCACACCGTGCACCGGCGGTGGCGAGATGGCGTTATAGTTAGTTGCATGCTTGGGAGGCATGATTGCCTGTGAAAACTGAGCAGACTATGGCGGCACCTCATGGCGTCATTACCTTGCATCTTGTCTCTGCGCTCGGGATGCTCCAGGAAAAAAACGTAGATCTGGATCTCCCATATCGGACGATTGCAGAATTATAGGTGTCGTTCTCCCTCCCGAGGGCATTTTTTTGAAGCATACGATGATTTGAGGGACCAGGAGGTGGAGTGGCGTTTCATCTACCGCATCGACATCAGCGGGTCTCGGCGGCGTGGCGCAGCGAGGTTTCAGCGATGGATGCATGATGATATACGCGAGCAAGACGGTAGTGTTGTTTGACGTCGTGACGACGTCGATTGCAGGCCTGGCAAGGTCACTACCTTGATTCCTCCTGGAAATGGTTTGGCGAAAGATGGTGGCGGCGCTTTTGAGCGTGCCCATATGGTGCACGCTGAGAGTCTATTTGACCGGTTTGTGTCCTCGACTTATCGTTGGACGGCTTGTGTGAGGACCCCGGATTAAGTACCCGAGATACTCGTTATGTTTCCTGCAACAATCCCGTGATCAGTCTGTTGCTGCACATAACTCGAATTGGTATCACAGAACACCCCAAAAATACCGAATAAATATACTTACGTGATTGAAGTCATAAGCTTCAACAGGTACTTGCAGCGGAATCACCAAACAACGTGGAGCCCAAGTCATTCGCCTTAACCCTACAGGCAGCTGACTGGGAAGCGCCCTAGTTCGCAAAGACGTCAGTGAACTCCTCTTCTTCGAACTGCTTCTTCTTCCAAAATCTGGCTAAGACAATAGCCAGGGACGAAACCAATATGAGTACATTTGATTGTACTCGCAAACTACCCCAACTTGAGCAGGCACTAGTTTTGATAATCTTTAAAATCTTTAGTTTTAGAAAAGAAAACATTTCTATATCTTTATTGAAAAAGAGAAGAATAGATCTTTAATCTTGTTGAAGGCAAAATATTTTGAAAAGTAGTTTCTCAGTATCTTGGTTGGAAACAAACCCTTTGGAAAAATAGTTTTCTCTCCATGTTTGTTGAAAAGGGTAAGAAGTCTTTTTAAACCTTTTTCTCGAAAATATACCTTTGGTTAAAAGATAGGAAATTTCTTTAAAAACCTTTTTCCTCGAAAACCACCCTTTTGTCCAATTCTACCAAATCTCCTCCCTTTCCGAACATAGCCCCCTTCAGGGCCATTCATTTTCCAGCAACCTCATACCATCCCCTCGGTATAGTTGCATAAAACAAACTCCACTTCATTTTATTTTCAACACTCAAAACTTTGTAAAACTTGCACATAAGACCCAGCAGTTCGTTCCAACTGTCCATATCCGAGGACTCGGCTATTCGAATAGTTTTACCCTCTGCAGAGGTAGTACGCTTTTCCCACACCCATCCGGTCACTCATCGTGTCAGCCACGTCCCGCCATACCGGAGGTATGCGAAGTTGAGTTCCCGGCCATAGCCTGTCCTTTGCTCATGCTAGTATAGGATCCTACCGCTACGAAACCGGTTCCATCGACACTTAAATCTCAGAAACTAAGTGTGAGGACTTCGTAGTTCTGCCCGGCGGACCCAAGGGAGCCCTTCAATCCTCTTTTTCCGACACGTTCATACCGGCTTCCGGTAGACTTCATTTAAGAGGACCCAGGTCAGGGGCAGGTCCTCAGACCATCCCCTCATGGAACGAGGTCATCCTCGTTGTTGAGGCATCCAGTACTAACACGAGCAAATTATATGACTACGCCCTTTCCCATATGTGGGTAAATGTGGTCGCACAGATTATTGGTTGTTCGGTAAGTACCAGGACACAATGTGCATTTTTTCAGAAACATCACCATTCACCACTTCTCAATTTCATCACCGACATCTCGGCATACCATAATTCATCCAAGGATTTTCAAAGGAGTTTTGAATAAACAATGTTTTTCCCATCCTATAGTTTTATTTAAACAAACTGATATTTCTACATAGAGTGGCAAAATAGTTTTTCATAAACTTTTGAAAAGGTTTTCACAATCATTTCCAATTCTCATAGCAAAATTCTTTTAACCAAAACTTGGGTGGTTCGTCATCCCACCAAAAGATTTTCGTAGAAGGCTTCTGAGTAAAACAAATTCATTTAGAAATCACTGTATACCACTAACACCTCTATATCGGGTGTCTCAACAATATACTTGTATTTTGGAAAAGGTTTTTCAAAATCATGGCTTTTGGGCAACACCACATAAATCGTTTATGCTACTTATAAGTAACACAGGTAAATCAAAATAGATGTATATAGATGCAAGCTCAGTGAAGTAGCTTGCCTGGTTTCAGCATAATGTCCCTGGACTTCTCCTTGTTGATCAATATAATAAAAATCCCATCCTTCCTCGGTCATTTCTCTCCAAATACCCCTCCGGTAGCGTTATTATCTAGCGTCGCAAACAGAGAAATAAACAACAATCAATACACCAAACAAAACCACAAGTGGTACACAAACAAATAACAACCACCAGCATCAAACTAATCATTCAAGCAACAAACTAGGATCTAAGCTTACAAGGGTCTTTTACTAATCAGTGGTCTAACACTTATACACAAGCTAGGGCCAAATAATAGGTAGCAAGGGATGACATGCTACAATATCAGTAGCTATGAAATGCTACTGATGTTCAAATATCATTTCTAAAATTATGCACACAAATGATTTTACCTACAAACAATTCCTAAAAGTTAGGAAATTCTAGGGAATATCCATACTAGTGATATTATTCCCTAATAAACACAAGCAACACTAAACTCTTCCTAACATGTTATCAACCAGTAGCAACATGACATGCTACTGATGATCTAGCAATACTAACTAAAACAAACGTCACACTAAGGATTTTCTACTAAAACAAGTCCTATTACCTAGGAGAATCTAGGAAAATACTACCCTAGTAATATTAACACTAGATAACTAAATGCAATACTAAACTTTTTCCAAAATGCTATAATAAAGAGCTAACACACTCCTAGTAGATAGTATCACACTTATACATGCTAGAAAACACAAAAGAGATACTAGCACACCCTATATAGTTAAATAAACTATAAACATTAATTTAACAGAAAAGCATAACACCTAGTTAAATACACCAAAAATAATCTAGAGCTCTAAAAATCACACCAAGCTAGGATTAGGTACTCCTAATCATACAGAAGATTACACAAGTGGATTCACACCAAAAATCATCACCAAACAATTTACAAAAATCCTAAAAGAGCTCTCTGGTCACATACCAAATTGCAAGCCATTTTACAATGGAAGTTCATTTGCATAAGAGGCCAATTGCTACTGCTAGGTATCACTTAGGGCTTCTCAAAACAGTTGAGTTTGTAAATTTAGCTATCTTATAAAAATAGTTATTAGAGTTTTGGCTAAAAGCAGTGGTTCTGTTTCACATTTTAATTCTCCAAAAATATTTATCCAAAAGTGGATCTACCACTTGGATCTGGGTAGGAACATGCTAGGGTACCTCCATGATTTTGGTTTGCACAAATAAGCAATTTGACTATTTTATTCAGAATTAAACTAAGAGGACAGAACAGACCTACACAGAAAAGAATAAACAGAAAAAAAGGAAAACCACTAAATCAGTTCTCAGCCTATTCTGCAACTCCTAAAATCATGAACAAATTGGCACAGATTATCCTAGTCATACAAAAGACAACACAATTGGATTCAACTCATTTGGCAATTTAAATCAAGCTCTAAAAATCATTTAGTCCAGAAAAGTTTCTGTGGCCAACTTTGAACTGCTCTTAGCCTGATAAATATTTTTGAGTGAGACCAACTCCATTAGCTAGGAAATTTTATAAGCTTTTCATGGAATTTTAGTTCATAACTGTTGGACTTCTAAAACGAAATCTACACGAGTTTTAGTGAGGGTCCAGTGAAGAGATTTGAAACAATGCAATTTAAAGAGAGCAGTGCATGCAGCCTGCATGCAACCACTGATCAAGAGATCAACGGCCCAGGTGCCTCTTCAACCTCACGACGCGGGAACGCACAGGAAACAGAAATGGAGGCCTCAGCGGCTGGATTTCTCACCGTGGGAGCTGCTAGGGGCGATGGGGATGGTGCAGGAGAGGTGCAGGGAGTTGGGGAAGGTCGAGGGCGTCCTGGGGTGGTGGACAAATGGCCGGAGAAGTCCTGTACGGCGACGGCAAGCTGCGCAGCAACCACGGCATTGGCACCTCAACGGCGAGCTCCTAGAAGCGTCCCTGTGCAAGAAAAGATGCGGGTGTGAGTGTGCGGGGGCGGGCATGAACTGCAGAGGGTTAGGGAGAGATAGGAGAGGGAGAGGGTGGCAGCACGGCCATCTTCAACCTCCGGCTGCGGTCGGAGTGGGCACGCCCGACCATGGTAGCGAGGCTGCAGAGGTGTGCCGACCCTTTTGGCGGTGCACGAGAGCGTGAGGAGAGGAGAGTGAGTGAGAGGCAGATGGAGATAGCAGTGGTGGTGTGGGGGTGAGTGAGGGCTCGGGTGGCTTTTTATAGCCGGAGATGGGCGCACGGGCGCGAGGGGTGGCGTGGAGGTGAGCCAAGCGTGCTCGTGTGGGGGACGGCCGTGGCGTGCTCGACGCGCATGGTGCGGTGCGAGGCCAGCGCAGAGGAGTGGGGAGCACGGTGCTGCTGGGTGCACGGGCAGGGCTTGTGGAGCACGGGAGTGCGATTAGCGGTGCCGGTCGGTGTCGTGGGGGTCACAGAGGGCAGGGCGTGCTCTAGGGCGAGGAACGGGAGCGAGGCGTGCCGTGGTGGTCGAGTGGTCGCTGCTGACCATGAGCGAGGCGTGCCGTGGTGGAGCGAGCAAGGCAGACAGGCGTGCGGCGTTCGGTGCTGGTCTGGTCGCGTCCAGAAGCAGCAGAGAGGTGGGGGAGAGGTAAGGGGCACAGTGGGGAGCGTACTGGCTGAGGCGACACGGTCTCCTTCCATGCCCAGATGAGCACGGGAGAGAAGTGGAGGCAGAGGTGCGGCGTTGTGCAGTGTGGAGTGCGGGAGGAGGCACGGCTGCATGGAGCTAGGCAGCGTGTGGGAGGGATCACGGTGGCGAGGAGCACGGTGGCGTGCGGGTGCGTGCACGGCAGTGTGCAGGAGGGAGCACGGCGGCGTGCCGTGTTGCTAGGGGTTACAGGAAGAAGGGGATGGTTTTGCAAAAAAAACCCTGCCGTTTCCTGCTTTCTAATTCCTTTATTTCTCTTTTAATTCCAGTAGCTACTTAGGGATTTTATTGGGGCACAAAAACATTTTCAAAAATTCTGAAATTATTTGAGTGGGCTCCTCTTAGCATTTAGAGGCTCCACAAAAAGGTGGGAGGTTAAAATAAAATGTTTTGAACATCACTTGTTCATAGAGTTTTAAATATGTCATTTTTGGACAAACCCAAATTTGACAATTTGGGACGGTTGTCGAAAAGAATATGGCTTCCGGTTGATCGATTTATTTCTTTGTAATGCTTTGTGACTTTTTATAATAATATAATTCTGAGAATCGTTTTGATGCAGAGCCTGGAGGTTTCAACCTACAAAAAAAAATGATAACTAGACACTAGTAATAATTGAGCAATCGAAGGCGTAATATACAGTCTGTGGGGCGGTTTCGCAAATAACATTGTCTCCCAACTGCCTTCGAAACAAGGCAACTCAGTAACATAAAAAAACATGCCTAAAATATATCAGTGCAATAAAAACTAGACCAAAAGCACTATTGTGTGGACAATAGGGCACAAATCACAGAGAGCGTAATAGGGAAGTAAGTAGGAGTGGTGGAGAAGTGGTGACAACTTCGGTGTGGTGGTGACGGTCACGCATGGGCGGATCCCAGACGCTGGCGCCTCCTTCGGTGTCCTCCTTCCCAGTCTTTATTCAAAGTTATAATCAGGGATATGGATTGTGGTGGCCTTGTGGAGAGGTGGAGGATGATTCATGGATTTATGAATAATTGTGATGGTGGTCGGTACTTAGCGTTGGTGTTAAATATATAACCGGCCTTATCGTGCCTCCTATGTGGACCCTCCTTTACTCTTTTTTTGATTCAAGAGCTCTAGGTGAGTCTCAACCTCCCCCGATACCTTTATTATCATCCAAAAATATATAGAAATAAATGGGTACAAAATTGGTGAAGATTTGTGAAAGCTACACCAAATCTTGGTGCCAAGATTGTTCAGCACGAGCACACGTCATACGAACTCCGATTAAGCAGTTTTTTTACTCGTTGGATTCGTATCAACGATCCTGGCAACCTACTAGATTTGATCTTCAATTTATGCTCACTTTAAAATAATATTATTGTTAATCTCTTCATAAGCCTTGCATTTGGTGCCGATAACTTCTATCGGTTGATTCCAACTTGGATCATTTCACCGTGCTAAGTCCATGGAAGGTCCAAATCAGCTACACATACCAAAACCAAGGAAAATTAATAAAATATAATAAACTATAAAATATGCAATGATCATAATAAAATATTGTGTTCGTGTGTTATTGTCCTCTTCCGTAAATTCGTGAAGATCGGACCCCAACCTGTATCATATGGTATCGGAGTTTTAGGTTTTAACACAATTTAACTTTTGTATTCTGATCCCCTCCTCACCCCCTCCATTGCTAGAACTTTTTGAAAAAATCTTTCCTGATTCTCCTGCATGGCCCAAATTTGGATATAGAATGATTCAAAGATTGTTTTGTGATTTTATTGGATTTGATCCATGGATCGGATGCATTAGGTGTTAATATACCTCTACTGCGTTAGCGTGGCCAAATTCCATCATTAACCATTTCGATTCTAGGTTCCAAGTGTTGTTCTTCTGCTAGATAACTACTTTGTGTAAACTTCGTTCCTATCAAGACTAGCTCGTCCATATTTTTTGATCAATGCTTATTTCTTACCTAGAGTGAACTTGTTGTATTCTCACTTGCGTCAGTCTTGTAATCAGTCTTTGAACAAGGAAAAGAGAGATAAATTGAATCAAAAAGGGAAGAAAAGGAAAAAAACATTTTATGCTTGGTATCTGGAGTGTAAGTTTGTGGCCTTGTATAAAACACCCGGAGGGAGTATCCTATGAGAAATAACTTTATGATTTTGTGTCTTCTTAAAGTTTGGCAACTCTATTTGTGGCTTAAATAGTTTGCTATTCATTATGAATATAAAATTTAAAATATCTTAAATGCCAAGAAAATTTGGTTGAACTTTTAGTATTTCCCTTTATATTATCAAGTACACCATCCGTTCTAAAACATAAGGCGTTCTTGATTTTCGCTGGTCAGCGAATTACAATTTGGACTATGATTATACTTATAATATGTTCAAAAAAATAGTATAAAGATATATGAAATGTAAGATTGTTGCTAGATGAATTCAACGATATCATTTATATATTCATAATCCATGTAGTTTAGTATATATTAGATGTCAAAGTTGTGCATCAAATAAACAAAAAGAATAGCGTGTCTTATATTTTGTGACAGAGGGAGTACAAAAAGGGTAAAGATAACATTGTGGCAGATGCTCTTCCCAACAAATTGACCTTTTTGACTCGATTTGTAGTCCAAGTGTTGAGACTTGAGAGTGTGAAATATTTATATGTTTTGGATCCATTCTTTGGTGTTCCTTTCTCAAAATGTATGGAAGGGAAAAATTGTTGGGAGAATTATTATCTTCATGATGGATCCCACAAGCTCTATACTTTTATTACTCCAACTCGTCGGCATATACAGCCCAGCCCAGCCCACTTGTGACAGCCGATCGAGCCTACGACTTGGCCTCTCCGACATCGACCATCTCCGGTGGCCGGTATCCTCCCCCATTCTCAGACGCCGATCCTGCTCCTCCTCTCTCTCAGGCACCTCCCATCTCCGACAACCTTGCCACCCACCTCGCTCGCAATCAGATCGACAGCCGCCCTTCATCCTCGCTGTTCCTCTCGGGTCTCTGGAGATCTACGCCGGCGACCGTCCTCTTTGCCGGCGGCCCGCCTTGGCCGACGGTTCTTCCTAGACACGGTGAGTTCCTTGACCTCCCCGTCCTCTAGATCCCCTTCCTCTTTGCACACCATCGCCCCGATTTTGGGCAACCGCTGAGCCTGTAGCTAGCCAAAACTGAAGTAAAATTCCCTTTGAACGATAGATTGTATATTGGAGAAATTGGTATGTTCTAGAGTTTAATCTCCTTGCGAACGGTAGGCGTTTCATTACCACGTTGATATTGCGCGCCATCATTTTAAAGGTCCATTTTCTATGTTTTTTCAGCTTATATTATATATCAATTCAGTTTAGCGTAAATTGATACATCTAGAATTATCGTGTCCATGTCCGTGTAACATAGATACTGCCATACTGGTGACAAGTATATTTAACATCGGCTTACAGTATGTTCCAGTAGCTTGCTCGGGGAGGTTCCACTTGTTTGACTAACATGGGCTTACAATATGTTCCAGTAGCTTGCACGGGGTGTAGCTATCTTTGTTAGTTCTCAATATGACAATATGTTCGACTCTTTAGCTGGGTTCCAGACATATTTACTGAAGCCGACACTTGCGTCCTTATCCTGCCTGCATAATGTTTCCTTATAGTTTCATAGACAATAATTCCACTCACGAAGGATTGGAGTGGTTGATGCTAAATGAACACGTTGGACGATTAACAGGGACATGATGCATCAACAATAAAGAGTCTTGGTGTCTTAGGCGGTTTGTGCTTTTGAGTAAACCTGCTCTTATGCCAGACTACAGACCAAAACTTTAAAAGGAACATATTTAAAAAATTATTCGTTGCCAAAAAATGGTAAGCCTTTAATGTACTTTCCTGAACCCTATAGATTTGGTGCTCCTTGATGATTATTGATCAACAATACTAGTAGGACCAGGTTCTGCTGTGAAGCTGAACATGTACACTTAAAGGCACCATAGTATATGCTTAATGTGGTGCCGTGTCCAAATCAGATTGATCATAGCAACTACTCATGGTAATAGGTTGGACCATTTGGTTGTTACTTTACGAGAAGGAAATATATTTTTCATTCTTACCAATATAGTTTGAATCACACTCTTAATAAGCCTACTCAATCAAATTGATCACCCGGAACCTGGAAACTATTTATAGATTATGTTGTAGCAATTGCCGTTTGTCCATGTTTTTCTTATCATAGTATATTCTTCTCTGTTTACCATCCTTATGCGCTCCAAATTACAGTGAAATAAAAAGATAGGATTGATGCTGATACTTTTATTTTGACTTATCATAAATTAATCTGTCTTTGTTTGACCATCCCTTATTAATAGGCACTTTTGGTTCAGCATTTGGTTTGTATCTGAACCCTGTCTATATCCTAGAGGGTAGAGGGCATTCCATTTCCTTCATTGAAGTGATTAAGAATGGAAAATGGATTTCCTGGTGAAGTTCTCAAGGCCGTTTTCCCTCTAATGGATGGTAAAGACTTGGTCTTTTGCATGCTTGTATGCCGCCAATGGCATGAAATTGCAAAGGACGACTACTTCTGGAAATGTATCTGCTCGCGGAAATGGCCTTCCATCTGCAAGGAGCCTCCTTCTGACACAAACTTCCAGAAGCTTTATTTAACTTATTCCAAGCCACGGAAGACAATGCAGCTTCCTGTACCAAAGCTCACTTTTGAGGATCTGGTGTTTTACATTGATATGTGGCATGAGAGATCAGTGATCTTTTCTCAAGCAGTTTCAGGTTGCATTCTTCGAGCAGGTCTACAAAACACACCTGACGGCATTCCGGGTATACTCGTAGCACATCTGAATACCACAGACTGCACTCTGATGATGGAAGTCAAACCCAAGCTGACAGTCCCTATGGGGCCAGTCATCACTGTGTCTGTTCTTGCCCACCGCAAGGACACCAACAAGATGACTTGCATAATTAATACGTCGACTTTTGATTACATCGATGGCAATGCAGCACGCGCATTGGCATATGAATATCTCATGTTTTCACCCAGATACCCTTTCATATCAGATATCCGTGCATGGATGTCCTTGCTTTTCCTGTACAAAGGAACACACTCTATAGAGGTATTTGGTATTGAACTGGATTTTTGTGACGCGGCAAGGTCGGAGCCTGAGATCTTGTGGCTCTTAGACATGCTTGATTGGAAATAGAAGTCAAGTCTTTAGTTGTGGTTTGAGCCTTTGAGGCATGTAAAGAATGTTCATGATTTGTTCATTTCCTGTTTGTATTACCGAACTATATGCTTCAAAATTCTGGAATAAAATGGTGATGTACTGATGTGCGGCCATCTGTTTTGATACCCTCGTCTCATGCACAGATGACTGATTTAGCGTTTGAATCTCAAAAACTAACTTTGCTGGATCTGTGGTGGCACTTGTGATTTGTGAAGTTGCTAGCAGATAGGTGAAACGGTATCATGTAAGAGTTGTCAAAACGACGAATCAGTTCTAAAAACACAGGCACCCAATGGCTGTCTATCCTATACACTACATGACTTGGGTGAAATGAAAACACATTATTTACGTTGGTTTGAGATTCTCCTGTTGTAACATAGTGCACTAGACTTTGCATGTGTGTTCTCTCGTTCAGATAAGTAAGCACATACCCTGCGGCAGCTCTGTTTTTTTTTTCCGTTCTAGATAAGTAAGCATATGCCGTAGAAGAAGCACCTCTGCTATCTTCCGCAGAGATCCACTTCTCCGAGTCTTTTTGGGCTCTCCTTTCTCCATGTGCAGTTAGATGGTTGGTCACTCACCCAGTCACCCAAGACACACGGGACATAGCTCAGTTCGAAGGCATTCTACACAATTTGTTTGCAATGATTTTTTTTAACAAGGAGGGGAGGCTCCAATTCTTCATTCAGCTCATGTGCATACTTGAACTACAAATTCTTGCCAACCGACATTTTAGAAAGCTAGAATTACAGGACGAGAAGTAGAGCTATGACCTAAGCTAACACAACTAAAGGCAGGTTGATTCAGGTTACGCCTGAGCACCTGTTGAGCACAATTGTGGGTGACCCCGTTGAGATTCCTGGGAATATGATATACTTCTGGATTGAGCTGGGAGGAGTGGAGGAGGTACTCTGCAATGTTGTGCTTGATCTGTCCTGTCCTGAAGCGTCTGATGGCTTCAGTTTTTGCCAACATCAAATTATCTGTGAGAAAAGTTGGATTATGAATCTGGAGAAGATCTCACCTGCTTGACAGCAAGGAGTTCTTGGGCTTCGGCCTGCAGAGGAGAGGATGCAGTCGATGTCGAGTCCTGAATCATGACATCTAAGTTGTTCCCTGCTGAATTGAACTGGGGGAAGGTGCCGAGTCCGTTGCAGTTTGTCCTGTCCTTGGGGGATTCTGGAGCTTTTACAAGAGACGTCGGTGATCTTTGGTCCAGAAATCAGCAAGTCTGGCCTGATGGTGCAACCTTGGGCTGGGAGTACATTGGAGATTTGGAGGTCATCGGCAGGTGTTCCTGAATACTCCTAGAAGAGATTAGAGATGGACAGATGGGCCGATTCATGTAGGTCCTGTCCTTGTGAGATTTGCCTATGCAGCATGGTGAACCTGCAAAGTGAAGCCTGCAAAGTGGTCCCCTCCCACTAGTCTTCGATAAGCAAGAGGATCTTCACACTTTAAAGAAAGTCACAATGCATGCGTTCCGGTTTTCGGCCGGTTTCCCGCTAAGAGCATCTCTAACAGCTGACCTATAATCAGCCGTGCCCTATAAAACCTACCATATAGGTCACGGAACGGCAAAAAACGGCCTCCAACGGTTGCCCTATTATACTCCGTGATGTAATTTTTTTTACATCAGAGCTCATTTTGATCCAAATATAGATCAAAACTGGGGCTGCCCTATATCCCGCCAACCGAGCGCGCGCAGCCCAAGTGCCACGCGGAAAGTTCATTTCGCCCTCCCGCCGAACCACCCCCGACCCGTCCCGCCGCCGCCGGCCAGAAATCGGCCGCCGTAGTGCCCGCCCCTGCCGCGCCGACCACCGCCGTCGCGCCTCTTCCCCGCCCCTGCCTCTTCCCCTCCGTCTCTGGCCAAAGAATGGCCCGCCGGCGAGTTGAATCGACCACCGCTGCCGCCGCTGCCGAGCTCGATTCGGGTTGTTTCCGGCCGATTCTGCCGCACCACCGAGTCGCCGTCGCGCCACCGGGGAGGATCTATCTACTACGCGTGACGAGGACCAGCACGGCGACCAGGCCGCACCACCTCCGGCAGAGACGCACGGAAAGTGTTTGAGGTAAGTGATAGCCATATTTTTTTTAAGTTTTTGATTTGATTTCTTATTGTAAAGAGTTCAACACAAATAAATTGTATTTGTAGATGGTTTTAATCGAGTATTCCTCCGATGAGGAGTATGATTTGGAGGAGGAGGAAGACATTGCTTTGATTTTGATGTTGCACAACAAGACCAAGCGGCAAAAGCGTGGAGGTTCGGTCTTTGGCCGTGAGGAGATCAAGAGGGAACGTTTGGAAGCCGATGCAAAGCTCATGCACAGCTACTTCATTCCCACTCCTGTTTATCCAGAGTGTATGTTCCGCCGTCGCTTCTGGATGTCTATCCGTTTGTTCAAGGAAATTGCGAAACGCCTGAAGGCTCATGATCGATTTTTTGAGCAACGAAGAAGTGCATGCGGGACTCTTGGACACAGCACCTTCCAAAAGGTCACGACCGCATTGCGAAAACTTGCATATGGCATCCCAGCTGATTTGGTGGATGACCATTTGGCCATGAGTGAGAGCCAAAGTATCAAATGTGTCAAGCGTTTTGCTGTTGCAATAGTGGAAGTATTTGGCCCGGAGTTTTTGAGAAGCCCGGAGCATTGGAAGTGGAAGAACTGTCCTGCTGCATGGCATGGACAGTTTAGGGGGCAAAAAAAGGATTCCACCATTATTTTAGAGGCTGTGGCGGATCATGAGACTTGGATATGGCATGCATTTTTTGGGATTCCCGGTTCTTGCAATGATATCAACGTTCTTCAACGCTCTCCTCTTTTTGCCAAGCTAGCCAACGGGGAGTCACCACCGGTTGAGTTCCAAGCAAACAACCGGACATATAACATGGGGTACTACCTAGCGGATGGTATCTACCCCAAGTGGGCTACATTTGTGAAGTCCATAGTTGCCCCTCAAGGCAAGAAGGAAGTTGATTTCCACACTGCTCAAGCGGCTGCAAGAAAAGATGTGGAGAGGCCATTTGGGATTTTGCAAGCCCAATTTGCTATTGTCCGGGGACTTGCGAGGTTTTGGGATGAAGAAATGCTTTGGTACATCATGAATGCATGTGTGATCATGCATAACATGATAATACAAGATGAGCGTGGCCAAAATGTGGTGTATGGAACCTTTGAGTTGATGGGGCGGCCGGTGAGGCCAAGGCGAGGTGGAGACCGAGTTGCACGCTTTTTGAGGCCTATCACGACATTCGTGACTCCGACGTGCACGAGGATCTTCAAAAGGATCTCATGGAGGAGTGGTGGTCATGGTATGGACAACAAAAGGCACAACCGTGCACTTGATTCATGTTTGTTCCATGTCATGAAACAATTCTATTTATGAATTGATTTGTTTGAAAGATGATGAACCATTTGATGAACAATTCGTATTGTGTTGTAATAATTGATTTCTATTGAACATTTATTTGTTTGAATACATTTTAGATCATCTTTTATACTATTTGTTTGACATATGTATGCAAATGTGCAAAAACATATATAAAAAAGGGGCTGTTGCGCGGCAGCCGTGCCCCAAAATAGGGCAGCCGCTGGAGCGCGTCGTGCCCTATTATAGGTCAGCTGGAAAAACGACGGTCGTTTTCGTGACCTAAAACGCAAAAACTGGTGATGTATAATGATGAGGAAAAGGACCTCTAGGGTGGCCCGATCTTCACGGATTGACGCGGTATGTGGACGAACGCACGCAAGAACGCAAGGAACACGAAGAACACGAGGAAGAACGCAACGGAATACTCGAACACAAACAAGATACAAGAACCGTTTCCCTTACTGGTCGGTCCAACCGGCCCAATAGAATCCCAAAGGGAGAGATTGGCAAGATACACAAGAAGGGGATCTTGGATGGTTGTTTCTCCAACGGCCAACCGAGCCGTTCCAATAAAGTCACCCGAAGATGAAAGATTGGCAAGTAGTCTAGCTACAAGTAGAGGTCTTGAATCCACGAAGGGATCTTCTCCACAAGGGGAGGAACCATCCCCACAAGGGGAGGAAGGAGACCTTTGAGAAGAAGGAGTCTAGCTCTACTCTAATCTCAAAACCAAGTCTATCTAGATCTGGAGGGGGTAGTGCCTATATATAGGTTTGACCCATAGGGGTAGGTGGGAGAGGGATACAAGGGAATATTCCCTGCTTCTGCACGCAGGCAGCGGTAGTACCGTTGGGGCAGCGGTAGTACCGTTCCAGGTCAGGTGGCGGTAGTACCGCTGCTCCAGCGGTAGTACCGGTGGACTCTCACGAATAATATTGAAGTTCTCCAGCAGTAGTACGAGGCAGGTACCGGCAGGTACCGCTGGCGATCCAGAGAGCATTTGGTGCGGCACGGTAGTGGTGGCGGTAGCGCTAGCGGTAGTACCGCTCGGCTGGCGGTAGTACCGCTGCAGATGCTGCGGCTTCTCTTCCTTCTTCTCTTCCAAGCGACCGTCTTGGCGTCCTCCATTCCTCTTGCACCTTGGTCACCCTCTCGTGTATCTGTAGTCATCGTGGCGAACCTAGTATCAACAAGGTACGGGGGATGACGTAGTATACCATTCAAAAGGGTGGGAATTGAGTTATCCAAGAGGAATGAGTTCACCTTTGATGTCAATGGTGACTTGTGGTATGTTGGAGTGCTTAGGGCAGGTTGCACTACATCATCTCCCGTCCCTTTAAAAAGAGTCATCCTCGACTCTTGCTCTTCATCACCATGCAAAGGAGGTAGATGTGTTGTCGAAGAATTGTGATTCACCATGCCTACACACAATAAAGACCAAGCAAACCATGTGTGTGTGCAAGAAAGAGGAGCATATCAACAATGACATGTCCATTCTTTGTCATAGCACCGTTAGCACAACACAAGAATATGAAAATATAGTGCAAGTGCAAGGTCAAAGAGCAAGCAATCCAATGGAACATCTTCAACATGTGGGAACACAAAAACTCCATGAAAATATGAGGATGCCATCTAGGAATCTCACTTTGAACCATATGGTCATTATTGCACACAAGGCATTGAAAGTGACAATTTGTCATCAACCTTGATGCAACAAGAGGAGAATTTGGCAAAAACACACAATGTAGAATGTCCAAAATATCATCATGGTGGCAAACAAAGCACATGAAAGAGCAAGTTTTCAACATATTTGTTGCAACACCAAATTGGTAAAAACCAATAAACTCATGACAAGACATGCTCAAAATGTCATTATGGTTGCACACAAGCCATTTAAAAGAACAAGTGTTCATCATATTTGTTGCAACACATAAATCATTCACATAAAAGATGGGGAAATTTGTCTTGCCATACGGGAAAGCATTATCACAAACATGTTTGCAAACAAACCAAAACCAAGAGAAATTGATCAACTTGTTTGATGCAAAACATGGGAAGGGTATTAGAGCCGGGTTCGATCCACGACTCAAGTGTATGCTCTCAAGAGCTCTTTTTGTCAACTCATGCTCAAGAGAGGTTGACATTATCATGCGGTTACCGGCACACACAAGACAACATATGAAGAAGTTATGTGCACGGTATATGAACACATCATCCATCATGAAGTGTCTCTTCATTTGCACATCACCAACCACACAAAAATCAATTGGAAAATATGACATATGTGGATAGTCACTATGCAAAGTGAAGTATGGAACAAGGTCCATAAGAGAAAACAAAACATCTCCAAAATATGAGAAAGCTATGGGGGCAATCTCATTATCAAGCATTTCAACATTAGTGCAAGCAACACTTGTGAAAGAGAAATTGTTCAACATGTTGCAAGCCATAATGGGAGAAAAATAGAAACATTCATAACAAGGTATGCTCATGGCAACATCATCACAAATAGGGAATTCCACATGATCAACATTGGTTTCAAACAAAGTATCCCAAGGGGATAAAAACGAATCATATGTGACCTCACAAGAATCATCCATAGCATGCAAGCAATCATAGTTCATCATGTCCACTAGCGGGATCATGGTCACATCAACACCCATACCTTTGTAGTCCCACTCATGTGAAGTAGGTGTTGAAGTAGTAGGGGCTTTCATGTAGCCGGCTTGTTCATCTTGAAGTAGACATGGGTGGCATCATCATCATCCTCCATGTACATCTTCTCCATTTGAGGCACCGTCAAGTCGAGGAGTGGCGTATCATCATCCATGGAACCTAGCACACAATGAGATAACACACTAGAGGAAGGTGGTAAGTTGTTAGAAATCGAAATGGCCTCACAAGGCCTATCAACTACCTCTCTCAACTCAAGTGGTGTATCGCTCATTCCCTCAAAGTGAAAGCACTCAATCTCACATATGGTGGAGGCACTCAACTCACTCTCACTCAAGTGGGCTAAGTGGCTCTCATTCTCACATGGGATTGGTACCATCTCATAACTCAAGCTCATAGGGATAGGCTCGGTTTCCTCATCTCCAAACGCCTCCAAGGTTGAAGGGACACTCCCAAGCTCAACCTCCTCAACCATCACGCCTCCAAAGGTTAATGCCATAGTGTAAGCATCATCACTCGACTCCTTTGCGGAAGGGAAAATCCCATGCTCCGCATCATCATCACTTGACCCATGGTCATAGATGATAGCATCATCAATGCTCGCCTCCTTGGTCGAAGGGAAAATCCCATGCTCGACCATCTTGTCATCTCCTTGGTCACCGTCTTGTTCACCAACTTGGCATTCCCACATCATGTGACCTCTTCCATTGCATATTGGGCACAAGAGATTGGGACATTCTCGTGGATCATGGTCTTGGCCTTGGCAATTGTCGCATAAGAGGTCTTCATCTTGCCATATGGGGGCCAATGAGGTGGTGGCACTTGGAGTGGTAGCACTAGGGGACACCATAGGACGTGCCTTTGTTGTCGTATTCTTTTCATGTCGACGTTGACGCTCTTGAGTGGTGGAGTGTCGCTGAAAGTCATTCGGATGCTTCTCCTCATGTTGGCGTCGGCGTTCTTGTTGCCTTGGTGACCTTGACTTGGAGCTCCCACTCGAGCTTGGTGATATGTTCCGAAGCTTGGCGAGTGAAGAGATGTCGTCTTGGAGCTTGGACATGTTGTGGTCTACCTTGGCATCTTTCTTGTGGCGCCTTCTTGAGCGTGATGAAGAATGTAGCCGCTTGGCAAGGTTGTCGATGGCGTCCATGAGGTTCTTGAACGTTCGATTAGTGTCGCCAAACTTGTCCAAGGGTGCATCAACCTTGTTCAGTTGGTCATCCCTCATGTTGGCATCTTTCATGTGTCGCCATGATGAGCTAGATGGGCCTTGGCTTGGCTTGGCCTTGTCAATGCACTTCTTGGGGTGCCGTCTTGGGGTTGATGTCGAATGCCGATGCTTGGCGCTCTTGGCGATGTCCTTCTCGTGGCGCCTTCTTGAAATTGAAGGAGAATGTCGAAGCTTGTCGCTATTGGCAACGGCCTTATCATGGCTCCTTCTTGAAGTTGATGGCGAATGGCGAAGCTTGGCACTCTTGGAAGTAGATGGAGCTCCATAGGGTGAACTCATGGTGGTCTTCTTGTCGGAGCACCGTCTTGAGCTTGAACCATAGAAGTAGGTTGTGCCATGACGCTTGGTGGTGTCGCTCTTGAACATGGTGGTGATGGGGGTCCTCTCCTCTTGCATGTTGTCGAAGTCGCCGCACATGCTACAAGAGTAGTAGTCGTAGACGTTCTCCACCATGTCATCGGAGTGGTAGTCGTAGTCGTGGCGCTCCACCATGTCATTGTTGCCGAAGTTGATACCATGTGATGAGGCATGTGAAGACACTTGTGCCTCATTGTCGTTGGAGCTTGTGTAGTCGGAGCCGTGGTAGATTCTTGTGTACTTGGAGTCGATACAATTTGATGAAGGTTGCTTGACGACATTGTACCGCTCCTTGTCATGTACGCTCGAATAGTCAGAGTCGTAGTCGGAGTAGTTGTAGCGGAAGTCTTGGTGATGATCCATCATGTCATGGGGGTCGTTGTCGGTGTAGTAGTCGTAGTAGTCCCCCATGTCCTCAATGCTTGGGTGTCGGGGGGCTGCCCCCGGGTAGGGCAAAGATGATGTGTTATGAACAGTTAAGGTCTAACCGGATCAAGGTTAGCCGGGTCACTTGGGCCGGATCTCAAGGGGATTCGGTCAGTCCTACTTCAAGCCAGAGTAAAAGGAAGGACCAAAGGGGATCCGGTGAGGTTTAACCGGATCCAAGGGAGAAGAGCCGGCTAAGTTATCCGGATCCGTCAGGAAGGACCCGGGTAGGGCAACTCGGATGTTGCACAGGGGCCAAGTAGTGTCAGTAAAAGTCACGGGCACTGTAATGTTACTGACCGGGGCTCAGAAGACAGCAAGGTACAGCCACAGGTTTTCCGGGTCACAAGCCCCTAGGCGCTGACTCGGCCAATTCGGGAAAGGGGCAGTGCCTAGGCTACTGTGGTCTACACTGCCTTAAGCTCAAAGAGGAAAGATAAGCCTGTGGTGGACAGAGGGTGAGCTGGGCTGAGTGACAGTGGCCAGTGTTTGTCCTGTTCTCCTTGTCCTTGCCATTGTCCTCTGCGGCCAGGGGCAAAAGGGTAATTCGGTTACTGTATATATGCAACACCACCTTCTCCTGTGAGGAGGATCGACCATTGTAAGCATCATTTCCCCCCCAAGCTTCATCTTCTACCTGGAGCTCTCTCCATTGTTCATTATACAGCTCAGGGAGCACTCTGTACTTGTAAACACTTGAGATATAAGAGAGTAGGCTAGAGCTGCAGTAGGGGTGTTACCTCCACAAGAGGGCCCCGAAGCAGGGTACATCGTGGTGTTCTTTGCTGTTCTTGGTTTGCTCTGTTCTTGTTGGTTCTTGCGACTTCTTGCTTCTTCTTCATGCGTGCTACGAGCGCGCAAACCCTCCCCGGTTCCCCCAACGCCCAAGCGAGCCCACACTTAAGCCATCCCCATGGCATCTGCCGTGACACCACCACGACAGTTGGCGCCCACCGTGGGGCAAGCAGTGGCGTTGGCTGGGGTTTCCATCCGGACGGGCTCCGTCACTGGTGCCGGCGAGCGGGTCCTCTCTGGGCTCGTGTGCAAGCTCGGCGAGTTCAACTTCATCAGCAACAACGCGGGGTGCTTCTCCAACAAGCCCTTCCCCGCGAATGGCTTCCTCATGACGCTGGGCAGCTTCGTCACCTACGTCGCCACCGAGCCAGTTCGCGAGTACCCGGCGCAGGTGCTCGTGGCTGCGGATCCTCCCTCTTTCCGCGCAGCTCGCGGAGGGCGTAGCGCTCGCCCCGGGAGCAGCGTGGAGGTCATGGTGGCTGGAGCAAACGCTGCTGCAGGCAAAGGAGGTGCCAGCACGAGCGTGCCAGAGGAGCTGGCCACGCCAGTCGATCCAGCTGACAAGCCGACCCGGACAGCTAAGTTCCCTAAGGAGAAACCCGATCCGGTCGGTCCCCTTGGCATGTCAAGCAGGGTGCTTCCTTAGAGGGTGTCTTGGAAAAGCTAGCTCGGCCAGTGGCTCCTGGAGCAAATGTAGATCTTACTGTAGCTCAGCTAGAGGCAGAACGCCTGAGGTTGCAAAAAGAGGCTCGATTAGTGATTGAGTCTAGGCAAGAGTTTGATAGAGACCTGAGAGAATACAATGCTGCCAATGGTATCACAGATGGCTTTACTCCTGTAGTGCACCGCTCGCGCAAGAAAGCCGAGTTGCGTAACAGAGGCAAGGATCTCAACGACGAGTTGGCTAGAGCTGCAGGTTCGAGCTCAAGTAAAGCCACTAGTCATAGATCCGGAACAGGCAAGCCAGTGTATAGCTCCCCGGCTAAGAATCTTAGGGCTGCAGCAGCAGCACGAGCCGAATTAAGTAACCTGACCGGGGATGCTTGGCGCAAGCAAGCGGAGAGAGTGAATGAGCTTGTAGATGTGTGCAACAGGCAGAATGAAGCCTACCGGAAAGCTAATCCGGATGCTGGTGGTTCCCGTGTAGTGGTGTCGGTTAAGGCTGCTAGCCAGAAGTCTAAGGGCCAGGCGTCATCTCCGCATGTTGTAGTTGACCGATCCCCAAGTGTGAACTCGGGTAAGAGCAAGCAGCTGCAAACCTATGATGCCGTATATGCGGGCAAGCAGCTAGCAGCTCAAGGAAGAGGCGGACAAAGCAGAAACAGTGGTGGTCAAGGCAATCCGGGTGCTGGAAGGGGAAATTCGGCTGGCCGAGGTCAACCACCACGCCATCCCGGACAGCAAGTGATGGCACAGGTGCAGCAGCAAAGTGGTGGCCAGGTGGGCTACCGCTATGACGATGGCAATTCGGCTATGGCGCGAGCCGGATACCAGACGTATGACAATGCACTGGCGTCGAGACTGGGGCCTCGGATGTTGGATCCGGATGATCAGCGTCTCAAGTTGGACAGAATCTACCAGTCCGAGAAGCTGGAAGAGCAAGGCCCACCGGGTCCACCATGTTTTGGACCTCGGATAATGAATGAGCCAAGTGTGCCGTTGTTCCAGCTCGGCCGCAACACGAAGCCGTATAATGGCAGCACCAAGCCACAGGATTGGCTGACGGACTATGTATCATCAGTGCACATTGCGGGAGGCAATCGCCGATGGGCGGTCCGGTATCTCCCGCATATGTTAGAAGGTCCAGCCCGGATCTGGTTGAATAACTTGCCGCCGGGTAGTATCAATTGTTGGATGGATTTGGAACAGGCGTTTAACAGCAACTTCTCCAGCACCTACAAGAGGCCAAACCGACCTCAGCTCCTGGCTGCGTGCAAGCAGGAAGAGAGGGAGACAGACCGAGAGTATTTGACTCGGTGGAGCAACATGCGCAATTCTTGCGAAGGTGTAGTAGAGGAGCAGGCCATTTCATGGTTTGCGCAGGGATGCAGGCATGGTACCCCACTTTGGCAGAAACTCCAAAGAGATATGCCAAAAACCCTGGCAGATATGATCCGGATAGCAGACACGTATGCACTGGGTGATCCAACACAGCCCGCATTGGATGCAGTGGGAGCAAACAGGAGGCAACCGGTTAATAACCGAGTTGGACCATTAAGGCCCAGTGACCGACATGAATTCGGTTACAAGAGGAGAGATCCGGATTACAGATACGGTTCTGATCAAGTTGCTGCGGTAAACATGGACCAACCCGGAGCGGGAGATAGCCAGAGGCAAAAAACTGATGGTCCGGCTTGGAGGCCGAATCACGGTGCTTGGCCGAAGAAAGTGTGGGAGGGGCCAAGTCCACCTCTGACTTTTGAGTCCAGATTGATGGGCCTTGCTGTTATCACACCACTGATCCGCGCAAACCGGCTAATCATTCGACCCGGAACTGTAGTTGGCATCACCGCATTCAGGCGGAAGGTCAAAGAGGACCACCTCAGAGAGGTGCTCCTAGACCGAATTTCAGGCCAAACATGCCGCTAACCGGAGCCAATGCAACCCCGGTGAACGCTGGAGCTCCGAGGCCAGCAGCAACGAAGCCGGTTAACCTGGTGAACATGGGAGGCAATGACAATGATGTTGGCCCAAGTAGGCAAGGTGGATACCCTGGGAATGATTACAAGGAAGCACATCAGAGTTATGTGGTTTTCGTGACCGAGCCAACTGACAAGAAAAGTCAGTTGAGAAGAGCAAAGGAGGTGAATGCAGTGATGCCAGCAGTTCCAAAGTACTTGAACTGGTCTGAGCAGGAAATCACGTGGAGCAGGGCGGATAATCCCCGAATCATGCCAAGTCCAGGAACCTATGCGCTAGTCGTGGATCCGACTCTGGTTGGGCCCAAGCTGAATGTGAAGTTTAGCCGAGTCTTGGTTGACAATGGCAGTGCCATAAACATCATGTATCGGGATACAATGGTCAAGTTGGGTATTTCGCCGAATCAGTTGCAACAGAGCAGTTGTACTTTCCATGGCATAGTACCCGGGGTGTCTTGTTCCCCCATGGGTAAGATCTGGGTGGATGTGTTGTTTGGTACCAGGGACAATCACAGACTTGAGAGTCTCGAGTTCGAGGTGGTGGATTTGGAAAGCCCATACCATGCTCTGCTTGGCAGGCCAGCATTAGCCAAGTTCATGATATCTACTCATGTGGCCTACCTCAAGATGAAAATGCCTGGACCGAATGGTGTTATCACCGTTGCGGGAGACTACAAGAAGGCCATACAGTGTGCTACAGTTGGTTCCAACTTAGCCGAATCACTGGTGATACAAGCTGAAAAGAGCAAGATGCACGAGGTGGTGGCAATGGCGAAGTCGGCTCAGTTAGGCGTGCTGGCCATGACCAACCCGGATGGCGGCGCAACCTTTGAAGTGCCCAAGGAGACAAAGAAGATCCCCATTGACCCGGAGAACCCGGAGCGCATGGCCATCATTGGAGCCGGTTTGGGCGAGAAATAGGAAAGCGCGCTTTGCCACTTCCTCCGTGAGAATCGGGATATCTTTGCATGGTCGGCTAAGGACCTGCCTGGTGTTCCGAGGGAGTTGGCAGAGCACTCTTTGTTTGTCAGGCCAGAAGTAAAGCCGGTTAAGCAACCGACTCGGCGTCTCTCGGAGGATAGAAGAAAAGTGGTGCTCGATGAACTGGCTAAGCTACTTGCAGCCGGGTTTATCATGGAGGTGTTGCATCCAGACTGGATATCCAATCCGGTTCTGGTGGAGAAGAAGAAAGACGAACCGGCTGTGGTCAAGGTGTGGCGTATGTGCATCGACTTCACCAATCTGAACAAGGCGTGCCCGAAGGATCCATTTCCTTTACCTCGGATTGATCAAGTGATCGATTCACTGCTGGGTGTGAGTTGTTGTCTTTTATTGATGCGTACTCTGGTTTTCACCAGATACCACTGAACCCTAAAGATCAAATAAAGACTGCTTTTATTACCCCGTATGGGGCGTATTGCTATCGTGTCATGTTTTGGTTTGAGAAATGCCGGTGCAACTTATCAGAGATGTATGCAAAATGCTTACACTCTCAAATGGGCAAAAATGTGCAGGTGTATGTCGATGACATTGTCATCAAAACTAAAGAGAAACGTACTCTCCTCGAGGATCTCGAGGAAACATTCGTGAACTTGAGAAAATATCGGTTAAAATTGAATCCGGATAAGTGCACCTTTGGTGTCCCGGCTGGAAAGTTGCTTGGCTTCCTTGTATCAAGCCGAGGCATTGAAGTTAACCCGGCTAAGATCCGAGCCATAGAAAACATGAAATTGCCTAAGTGTCTAAAAGATGTGCAAAAATTCACCGGGTGCTTAGCCTCATTGAGCCGGTTTGTGAGTCGGTTAGGAGAGAAAGCCTTGCCCTTATATCAATTGATGAAAAAGAGCACCGGATTCACATGGACCCCACAGGCAGATTCAGCTTTCAATGAGTTGAAAAAGATGTTGTCCACTGCTCCAGTTTTGGCATCACCTTTGCCAAGTGAACCGATGTTGCTTTACATTGCGGCCACTAACCGGGTCGTAAGTGTGGTTATTGTGGTAGAAAGAGAAGAAGAGGGCAAATCCGTGCAGAGGCCGGTGTACTATTTGAGTGAGGTGATCTCAACTTCGAAGCAAAATTATCCTCACTACCAAAAGATGACATATGGTGTGTACCTGGCGGTCAAGAAGTTGAAACATTACTTCCAAGAGCACCCGATTACAGTGGTGTGTGAAGCTCCAATTGCGGAGATCATTGGGTGCAAAGATGCAACTGGCCGAGTTGCCAAATGGGCGATAGAAGTGTCTCCTTACACACCGCATTATGAGAGAAGAGATGCTATCAAGTCTCAGGCTTTGCCGGATTTCCTTTGTGACTGGGCTGAGATGCAATATGAGCCACCTAAACCGGATTACAATTACTGGAGGTTGCACTTTGACGGTTCCAAATGCAAAATCGGGCTAGGTGCTGGGGTGGTGCTCACATCACCAAAACAGGATCAATTGCGATATGTATTGCAGATTCATTTCTCAGCGTCAAACAATGTAGCCGAGTATGAGGCACTGATCCATGGGCTTAATGTGGCTCGGGACATCGGCGTTCGCCGGATTGAATGTTTCGGTGATTCGGATTTGGTCGTGCAGCAATCTTCTGGAAATTGGGATGCTCTTGATGCCAATATGGCACTGTATCGGTTTCATGTTCAGAAAATTTCGGGATTTTTTGAAGGCTGTGAGTACAAGCATATACCTCGACTGGAAAACCAAGCTGCAGATGTTCTGTCAAAACTCGGGTCGTCTAGGGAGGCAATCCCACCCGGAATATCCTTGAATCATCTAAGGGTCCCTTCAATCAAACCTTCGCCTGATTCCGAGTCGATTTTATTCCCAAGCAAGAATCCGAAGCTATTCCTATGAATGTTGATGTTGAGTATATCGAGGAAGACCCGGGGACTGCATGCCCGGACTCGGGGACTGCTCACACAGATTCGGAAAATGCTAACCGAGTCTTGGGAAAGAGGAGCAGATGAAGATGATGCTAACCGGATTGTGGGGAATGGACAGAAGCTGATAGAAGAAATAATGGCGGCCAAACCTGTGGAAGAAAATGAGCACTTGTTCCCTTTGCATCCAGTACCAGAGTGGGCTGAAGAGATCATGAAATTCATCGAGGAAGGAAGCTTGCCAAGCGATGAAACCAAGGCTAGGCGTGTCCAGAGGAGATCCAAGGCTTATACCATCATCAACAAGGAGTTATACAAAAGAAGTGTAACCGAGGTGTTGCAGCGCTGCGTGGAGCCAGCAGAGGGCAAGGAGATGCTCCTGGAGATACACCAAGGTGAATGTGGACATCATTGCAGTACAAGAGCCCTGGTGGCTAAAGTGTTCCGGCATGGATTTTATTGGCCCACTGCTCATGCAGATGCGGAGGACATAGTCCGCAGATGTGAAGGATGCCAGAGATTTGCTAAGCAAACACACTTACCCGCATCGGCACTGAAGACAATTCCTATTACTTGGCCATTTGCTGTGTGGTGTTTGGATATGGTGGGAGATTTCAAGCCGGCTAGGGGCAACATGACACATATGCTGGTGATGGTGGATAAGTTCACCAAGTGGATAGAGGTGAAACCAATCCGGAAAGTGGATGGCCGTTCGGCTGTAACCTTCTTGAAAGAAATCATTTTGAGATACGGATACCCTCATAGCATCATCTCGGATAACGGCACGAACTTTGCTGTCGGAGAGTTTGCCCGATTCTGCATGGATAAGGGGATCCGGTTAGACATAGCCTCAGTGGCACATCCAGAGTCCAATGGACAAGTGGAAAGATCAAATGCTCTAGTGTTAGCCGGCATCAAGGCTCGTCTCATTGAACCATTGTTGAAAACTCCGGGGTGCTGGATAGATGAAATTCCATCAGTTCTATGGGGTCTAAGGACTACACCGAATCGGTCAACAGGCTATACGCCATTCTTTCTGGTTTATGGGGCAGAAGCTGTCCTACCCACTGACATAGAATATGATGCACCAAGGGTGGCAATGTACACTGAAACCGAGGCAAAAGAGGCCCGGGAAGATGCAGTGGATCTGCTAGAGGAAGCAAGAGAGTTGGCCCTGTCTCGGACAGCAATATACCAGCAAAATCTCAGGCGTTATCATAGCCGAAAAATCAGTCCTCGAGTGTTTCATGAGGGTGATCTAGTGCTGAGGCTGGTGCAGCGCAGCAAAGGCCGACACAAATTGTCACCTCCATGGGAGGGACCATTCATTGTGAGCAGGGCTATGCACAATGACTCGTACTATCTTATAGATGCACAGGAACAAGAAAGGATGGCCTGGACAGACCCGGACAGGAAACCAAGCGACCTTGGAATGTAGCTCTGCTTCGACCCTTTTACTCTTAAAGGGCGCAATGTATGTATTTCAATTTATCATGAATGAAATCGCAGTAATCCGAGTCTGGACTCGGGGACTGCTTCGTCCTTATGCATGTGTTGTTTATTACTGTTTTGTTTTTTGCCGTTCGTGTGCCGAATCGCTTTGAACCTTGTTCTAAGTTTCAAGTAATGTATGTTGTGTTGTTGATCTCGTGACTCGACTGACAAACACCAAAATGGTAGTCAAGAGCAGAGATGAGGAAATGGGAAACATCTCGGGGACTCGGTCCAAAACCGATTCGGCACATGTCGTTTACTAACCCCTGTTATTTATTTTTTCGTTTATGTTGAATGATTCTAAACCACAACTCGCATGTTTCAAGTATTGTATGCTATGATTCCTATCTTGTGACTCGACTGTCAAAACACCCAAAGAGGTAGACAAGAGCAAAGATTTGGCAAAAGTAGTAAACAAGAAAACAGACTCGGGGACTCGGTTTAAGATGATCCAACATAAACCTTGTCCGGATCGCGTTAAGCATGATAAGCATAGTCTCGAAAGAACTTAAAATAGTCTATTACATCTGCTCCCGGCATACCGGGGATTTAATGTTTTTGTTAAGTACTTCAGGGTGCAGCGGACTCGGTCGCGGCAGACTCGGTCATAGGAGTTTCGGTTGCGGGAACTTCTGTGGTAGGAGCCTCGGTTAGCGGAGCTTCGGGGGCACGGGCTTCAGCTACGGGCTTCGGTTGAAGTGGACGCGGTTACGGGAGGTTCTGTTGCTGGAGCAGACTCAGAAGATGGTGGCACTTCGGAAGTAATCTTGACTGGAGAGCTTGAAGGATGGGCGGATTCGGAAATATCCGGATCAGGTGAAGCCTGTTTAGTAATCACAGTCAAGTTAGTGGCTGGAATCACAGGAGACTCGGTTGGAGTTTGTTCGGTGAGCTTGGCCGAGTCGGAGGCTGGTACCTTGCTGGATTCTTCTTCTTCATCAGACTCGCCCTCAGAGTCGGCATAATCTTCTGCGGAGGCATCGTCCGATTCCTCTTCTTCAGTCTCTTCCCCATCGGAATAGACCGGAGCGTCCAGATCAAGGTGCTTGGTGCGTGCAAATTCGGCCATGAAGTTGGCGGCTTCTTCACGGATCTTGATCCGGGTAGGGTCTGTAGCCCACGGAGAACCCTCGCGAAATGAGCGTACTTTGGCAAGATCAATTAGCTCATACCAGGACATGATGAATAGCAAAGCTGCGTCAGCACCAGCGCGGGCGGACGAAGACCTCCACTGCTGTAACCGGGTCATTGCTTGATCCAGGTCTCTGATCAGCTCCTCCGCAGGCACAACTTGCCGCGCTTCAGGAAACAAGATTCGGTGAGCCTTGAGACTTGCATTAAGCAGACCAATATGGGAATCCTTCAGAGGAGCAATCCGAGCCTTAAGTGCTGTAATATGATCTTCGATGTCCCATGTCTCGGATAGGGGAGCCTCGGTTAATTTAGCTCTCTCAGCTCGGGCGTTTCGCACAGCCTTGGCGGCTTGAAGCCGGATGCTGGTAAACTCTCCTACAAACAAATAAGCTAATACTGAGTTCAGCAAGAAGGAACACAAGCATATGTGTCGGTTAAGAGCAGAAAGAAAAAAGGGGATTCGGTGAACTTACGATCCATGTCATCATTGAGGCTAGCAAGTTGAGCCAGCCATTTCGTACTGGCCGCTTTGTGAGCAGCCAGTTCTTCTTTAGCCGCTTTCAATTCGGCTTCAGATTCGGCAACGGTCGTTTGAATTTGCTTATCTAATTCGGCTCGCTTCTGTAGCCCGGCGTGCAAAGTGTCGCGCTCCTTTTGGAGCGTGTCTCTCTCCGTCCGCAGTGCATTCCGCTCTGCTTTCACCTTGTTCTTCACTTTTTCGACCCGGTCAAGCTCCCGCTGGACTCGCGCTACCTCTGATTTCTCCTCCGCCAGAACACGCTTTTGCTCTTCCTCTTTGCTATTCATCTTGAGGACCAAGGCATCAAATGATTTTTGGAGCTTGTGGTACTGGTTGGCGAGCTGCTTAAAGAGATCGCTGCGAGTGCCCGTGCTTTCCTGAAAGAAGTAGGAAGCGTCAAAAGAGACTCGGGGACTGATACCCGAGACAAGGTGGAGCCAAAACGAATCTCGGGGACTGGCCGAGACTGACCGAATCGGTTAAAAAGAAACCCGGGGACTGGGGTCCCACAGTTTTTTCAGTTAAGAAAAAGGTCATGATCGAATTTTTTAAAGATTCAAGCCGAATGACTTTCTTACTCCAAAGAGTATCAGTCGTTCGACCCGAATCTCGGGGACTGGGTAGATACTATTTGATCATGACGAACTAAAAGCAAGATTCGGCAAACTTACCTCGAAGACTTGGTGCGATGCAGTAAACGCAACCTTCACAGAATGAAGAGATTGCATCATTCGGCTAGGACCAGCAGGGTGTGGCGTTGCAGCGGAGAAACCTGGTGCAAGGTCCACGGCGTTCCAGGCTTCAATAAAGTCATTGGCAGTGCTGAGCTTAGGCTTGGCTTGGCCGGATTGAATGGCAGAGGAGGCAGCGGTGGTTTGCTTGACAGCAACCACTTGCTTATCCGAAGTGGAGGAAGTTGTGCCAGCGACACCTTGAGTCGGCTTGGGTGGAGGTGATGCACCCGGGGTCTGTCTCTGATGTTGCGGTTTCTGTGGTTTCTCGAAGTTTGTTGTTGTTGTTGCTGCTTCTTCTGCTGTTCTTGGTTCAGCAGGTTTGTGCTGCGGGAGTAGGGCGAGGATCCGGCTTAGGCATGGATGTAGCCGATGCTTGGCCTTTTCCTTCTCCAGCTCCTTGAGAGGGCGTGGCCAACTCGAATCTCGGATTGGAGCCGAGGTTTCCTCACTCTCCAAGTCAATAACCGGCTCTGAAATGGGAGTCGGCTGAGGAATATTGGCAGTTGTGACACGCGTTGGCGAGGTGGCAGTTCGGTCAGGAGACTGGGTTTCCATGGCCGTACCCAGTGGAGGAATGGGAGAAGAGATGGATGAATGAGTCTGCGCGGTGATGAGGACATCACTGCATAAAGCAAAGCAAACAGTTAACTCGGATAGACATGACTCGGTTAACAGAGGAAGAAAGCAAATGAAGTTAAGTCAGTATTACCCCTTGGTGGTAGGCATCGGCTTGACACGATTCGACTTGGAGCCGGACTTCTTGATTCTCTTGGCTTTAGGGGAATCAGATCCGGGCGCGTCAGTGCGTTTCCGAGATGACCCTTCAGCATCTTGTTTGGCTGGAACACAAGGAGGTGGTTTCCATGAAATCGGAATAGCGTCGATGGGTTCTAAGAGGCAGCAATCTTCATCTTCTTCGTCGGAAATGTGGTGAATGTTTGATTGCTTACCCTTGCGGACTGGCTTGGCACGGGGAATTGGCAAATAGTCATCCGTATCCGGATCCTCTTCGCCCTCGCGCGGCGGGCTAAGATCCGGTGTCCATGCCTTGGTGGAGAGATCTCCGTCTTCAGTAAGTTGACGATCAAACAGCTACAAAAAAGATAATGCGAATCCGGATCAGGCCGGGGTTATTCAGATGAAGTAAGATTGGATTCGGAGAGTGGTGAGCTAACCTGTGGAGGAAGGTTTTCCCGGTAGAATGGCTTTACACCCCACGCCATTTATCCGACATCTCATTGGCAGCAATGGCGTTTACACGTCTGAAGACGGAAGCTTTGTCAAGCTCGTGCTTGCTGATCCGGGTAGGATCTAGTGCGCCACGCATGTGGCATATCTTGTGATCACGCCTTTGAAGAGGGCTGACCGGCGAGAGATGAAGGTCCGGAGGAGGTCGTCAGAGGTCATACCCTTCTTCAAAAAATCCTCCAGAGTGGTATGCACTGTCTGAAGTTCAGCAATTGTTTCAGC
Organism: Poa pratensis; assembly: GCA_947311845.1. Classification (NCBI taxonomy): domain Eukaryota; kingdom Viridiplantae; phylum Streptophyta; class Magnoliopsida; order Poales; family Poaceae; genus Poa; species Poa pratensis. Next base: position 90,503,337 of record CAMZMU010000041.1, read on the forward strand.
CGGATTGTAACCGAAGTTCAGTTCGGCTGTGGGCGGCTCCATACTGAATTCGGGCAGGTTAAGAGCGTCGTGGCCCTCAGCGCTCTTTACGTAAAACCAGGTCCTTTGCCATTTCTTCACCGTGTCTAGGCCGGTGACTCGGGGGAAGATGGACCATTGCCTCGGGGTGATGCTAACCGAACCGCAAGCAGTCAGCTGTTTCGGCTTGGTACCTGGAATGGTGTGCTTGCGAAGGTGGAAGTACTTTGCCCATATATCTACATTCGGCCAGAGACCGAGATAGCCTTCGCAGAAGGAAGTGAAAGCTGATAAAGAGACGAAGGCGTTCGCCGGGAGGTGGTGAAGTTGTAGTCCGAAAAAGTCCAGAAAGGCCCGGAAGAAGTCACTGGCAGGCAATCCGAGCCCGCGCTCGAAATGCGCTATGAATACCACGCGCTCACCGGGTTCGGGGGCCGGTGCGAGTTCTTTTCCGGGTCTGCGGCATATAACTTGCGGCGTTATACGCCGGGTGGCTCGTAGCCATTCCAAATCATTCCGGGTAACATCAGATCCCTCCCATCTGCCGGGAGGAAGTTTGGCCATAACTGACTCAGTTCTGCAGTAAAAAGGCAGATAACCGGATTAGGAGATTCGGAATCCATGACACCAAAGAAGAGTCGGATAACATTGAAACCGAATCAGATCTAAGGTAACTCGGCTAATCTTATCCCGGGTAGGGTTAACCGGGTCCAGTGGGGAAGGTGATGCGGTTGGAAATCGCAAACATCTTTCCGCGGGTTTCTAGGGTTTGGAAGATCTACAGCGGTGGTAAAAAAGAAAGAAAATCACGGGTAAAAACATGGTTGAACTGCTCCTACGATGACAAGTCTATCTAGGCTAGTCTGATGTAAAACTTGGAGAGAAAGTATACGGAGTATGCTACGGCATGAACATGGCTTAGATACGCATCGATCTAGCAAGAACAGGCGTGTGTATTTCAAGAGTATGAACTCGTCACGGTGGCTATGGCGAGAGGAGGAAGAACTTACAGTGCTGGTTCCTCGAAGGAGGAGTTCGACGGAGAAATGGCGGAGATGGGCGCGAGGCGCGGCTCCGGCGGTCTTGCTCTGGTGCGCTGTGCGTCCCCGGCGCGGCGAGTTTGGAGGTCGAGATCGCGGCGGCGACGGCGGAGCGGACGAGTAAGGGAATAAGGCGAAGAAGAAGAGGAGGTTCCTTCGCCCACATTTATAGCCTCCAGCGGTAACTGCCCCCACTGCTGCGCGGTTTTCGGAGTATCGTGCAATAACTGCACCCTGGAATTCTGTGGCCTTCAGTATGGCCGTGTATTCCAAGCACACACGAGGCAATAGAATTCTAAGCGGCGGGGAGGATCCTATGTGCTGGTCAACGGAGGAAACGAGGAGACGTGGTCTTCTGGTCAAACACACTCGAATACCCGGTGGATCCGGATAACGAGCTGACAACCCGGGTTATACGGCTTTGCACAGGCTTTTCCTGCCAAATGTCCCGGAAAATTCGGTGACAGCTAGAAGTGATCCGGTTAGTGATGTTGGTTTTGAATCTGGAACGGCCCTTCAGCCGAGGCTGTAGGACCGTACCAGCTTCGGGGACTACTGTCGGGGGGCTGCCCCCGGGTAGGGCAAAGATGATGTGTTATGAACAGTTAAGGTCTAACCGGATCAAGGTTAGCCGGGTCACTTGGGCCGGATCTCAAGGGGATTCGGTCAGTCCTACTTCAAGCCGGTAAAAGGAAGGACCAAAGGGGATCCGGTGAGGTTTAACCGGATCCAAGGGAGAAGAACCGGCTAAGTTATCCGGATCCGTCAGGAAGGACCCGGGTAGGGCAACTCGGATGTTGCACAGGGGCCAAGTAGTGTCAGTAAAAGTCACGGGCACTGTAATGTTACTGACCGGGGCTCAGAAGACAGCAAGGTACAGCCACAGGTTTTCCGGGTCACAAGCCCCTAGGCGCTGACTCGGCCAATTCGGGAAAGGGGCAGTGCCTAGGCTACTGTGGTCTACACTGCCTTAAGCTCAAAGAGGAAAGATAAGCCTGTGGTGGACAGAGGGTGAGCTGGGCTGAGTGACAGTGGCCAGTGTTTGTCCTGTTCTCCTTGTCCTTGCCATTGTCCTCTGCGGCCAGGGGCAAAAGGGTAATTCGGTTACTGTATATATGCGACACCACCTTCTCCTGTGAGGAGGATCGACCATTGTAAGCATCATTTCCCCCCCAAGCTTCATCTTCTACCTGGAGCTCTCTCCATTGTTCATTATACAGCTCAGGGAGCACTCTGTACTTGTAAACACTTGAGATATAAGAGAGTAGGCTAGAGCTGCAGTAGGGGTGTTACCTCCACAAGAGGGCCCCGAAGCAGGGTACATCGTGGTGTTCTTTGCTGTTCTTGGTTTGCTCTGTTCTTGTTGGTTCTTGCGACTTCTTGCTTCTTCTTCATGCGTGCTACGTGAGCGCGCAAACCCTCCCCGGTTCCCCCAACGCCCAAGCGAGCCCACACTTAAGCCATCCCCATGGCATCTGCCGTGACACCACCACGACATTGGGGCATCATAGTACATGTGACTCATCATGTAGTCCTCCTCATAGGTTCCATAGTTGCATTCGCTCTCCCTAGACATGTCAACTCACAAGACAAGTGTATATATGTGGAGTGGAAAGGAACTAGAACACAACCTCTCACCTTGTAGATAGTATTGCTTGTGTTCAAGTATCCAAAGCGAACTCCAAAACACACACGGCTTAAAAGTTGGTAGGTAGGTATGGTAGGTGTAAAGCAAATTGAACCAACCGGAAACCAAGATATTGTCAAAGCAAGTAGAGAACCACGATGATCACAAAGCAAATACAAGTCAATCTCAAAGATAGGAATGTAGTGCAAGGAAACACACGCGCGGAAAGATAAATGGGACTCGTGCAACCAAGAAGTGAGCTGGAGAACCATATGATCCTAGCGAAGACTATAAGCTCGTGTTGCACAAGTACAACGAGAGCTACTAGCTCGATTGCAATTTATTGGTGGGCTACAAGATTTGCACAACAATGCACCACCTACTAGATGTTCATCGAGCTTGCGCTTTCCTACAAGATATGGCAAGTGGTGTTTCTTTCTTTTCTTTTCTCTTTTGACTTGGCACTTTTTTTTTTGAGTCTTTTCTCTTTTGACTCTTTTCTATTTTGCACACCCACTTCTTTTGATACCAACAACAAGATATATGATATGTGAACTAGCGCACAACTTTTGCTCGGAAACTACACGGTGCAAATGTGCAAAGCCCAAGCAATCATCAAGAGCTAGCCTCAATAGGACATGATAATCGCAAAGATATAGTGTGGCTATCAAAGGAATGGCAAGGGGTAAAGATTGACAATGTTATACCTTTCGTCGATATTCTTCACCCTTTGTTGTAGAAGCTTCGTGCTTGCCCACGGATTTTGGTGGTGGTGGATGATGGATCTTCCGCAATGGTGACGAAGGCCTTGATCGTAGCTTCGAAACGAGCCAAAGAACACCAAAAACGGAGTCCGAATGCAAAAGATATGGCCAAAACCGTGGCGCTGAATTGTTGTTTTCGTGTCTGTTCCAGGTCCTGGCGGTAGTACCGCTGAGGTGGCGGTAGTACTGTTGTAGCGGTAGTACCGCTAGGCCAGAGGTAGTATCGCTAGCTCCAGAAACTACATCCGAAACGGAAATTTCGCGATTTTGGGCGGAAAAACGGAGCTCAAATCAGCAAATCGGAGGGCCAAATGATGGAATTAGGCTATGGGAACGCAAAGAAAGGTAGATCAACTAGTATAGCAATAGATCTATGGATCAAAACCTGCAAAAACGCACTCAAATCTCATATCGATCCAAAAGCAATTTGGGGCTATTTTTGGTGGAAATTTTCGAATTTCTCAAAATCAAAGAAAAATTTGGGGGATTTGTGGGGGAAACAATGTCAAATCCGTGGCAACCATGCTCTGATACCATATGATGAGGAACATGACCTCTAGGGTGGCCCGATCTTCACGGATTGACGCGGTATGTGGACGAACGCACGCAAGAACGCGAGGAACACGAAGAACACGAGGAAGAACGCAGCGGAATACTCGAACACAAACAAGATACAAGAACCGTTTCCCTTACCGGTCGGTCCAACCGGCCCAATAGAATCCCAAAGGGAGAGATTGGCAAGATACACAAGAAGGGGATCTTGGATGGTTGTTTCTCCAACAGCCAACCGAGCCGTTCCAATAAAGTCACCCGAAGATGAAAGATTGGCAAGTAGTCTAGCTACAAGTAGAGGTCTTGAATCCACGAAGGGATCTTCTCCACAAGGGGAGGAACCATCCCCACAAGGGGAGGAAGGAGACCTTTGAGAAGAAGGAGTCTAGCTCTACTCTAATCTCAAAACCAAGTCTATCTAGATCTAGAGGGGGTAGGTGCCTATATATAGGTTTGACCCAAAGGGGTAGGTGGGAGAGGGATACAAGGGAATATTCCCTGCTTCTGCACGCAGGCAGCGGTAGTACCGTTGGGGCAGCGGTAGTACCGTTCCAGGTCAGGTGGCGGTAGTACCGCTGCTCCAGCGGTAGTACCGGTGGACTCTCACGAATAATATTGAAGTTCTCCAGCGGTAGTACGAGGCAGGTACCGGCAGGTACCGCTGGCGATCCAGAGAGCATTTGGTGCGGCACGGTAGTGGTGGCGGTAGCGCTAGCGGTAGTACCGCTCCTGGGACTCAGCGGTAGTACCGCTCGGCTGGCGGTAGTACCGCTGCAGATGCTGCGGCTTCTCTTCCTTCTTCTCTTCCAAGCGACCGTCTTGGCGTCCTCCATTCCTCTTGCACCTTGGTCAGCCTCTCGTGTATCTGTAGTCATCGTGGCGAACCTAGTATCAACAAGGTACGGAGGATAACGTAGTATACCATTCAAAAGGGTGGGAATTGAGTTATCCAAGAGGAATGAGCTCACCTTTGATGTCAATGGTGACTTGTGGTATGTTGGAGTGCTTAGGGCAGGTTGCACTACATCATATAATACAAAAACGGTGCCCTATTTTACATCAGCCGTTAGAGATGCTCTAATAAACCGGCCAACTCTCACTTCTTCTTTATTAATCAGCACCTCCCATAGACCATAGTAACCCTCACTTCAACGTCATTGTGCTGCATGCTTTATATTCCCTCATAAGGTTTAGCTATGTAGCCGCTTGAATCTATAGATCTACATATCACTCGGGATAAGGAGGGTAGTCCATTTTGATACAATTAACATATCTTGAATCCAGCAATATCTTTTGTAGAAACCTATATTGTACAAAGTGCAAATTGCCCTTTTTGCCAAACCGAAGTTGTATTTTATAGACTTGATTTAGTTGCACTTTTTCAGAAAGTGCAAGCCGTATATATTTTTTTAAAGCGCAAGTTGCACCTTTTTTAGATCGATGTAGGCATACAAAAATCATGTCTGAATCCAATTCATTTACTCATGTTTCATGTACACAACAAGGTAAGTAAGAAAAAAGATAACACGTTGTTTATGTGTTTGCTTCAGTTCTCCGTTGATTGTTTATGTGTTTGCTTCAGTTCGTTGATGGGAATTGTGTTGCGCTGAAATTATTTTACAATGGGATGCAAACATAACCGCAAACTCAAAAAATTAGAAAATAATACTACCTCTGTGCAAAAATATAAGAGAGCTGTTTTAGCCCACCAAAACGTTTTATATTTGGGAACAAAGGTAGTAAATTAAGAAAAACAGGTTTATTATTTTTGGATAATCATAAACCACTTTTTTTTTAGACCATCACAATCCACTCAAATAAGCAAAGCGTAATTAAGGTAGGTTATTATTCTGGAGCCCAACACCCCAGACTGCTACGATGCACGTCAAACACACAGAAGCCGATCTCTCAGCCTACCATGACGTGTCTGTCGAAGATCCAACTGAAGCTGGCCGGCTTGAGCTCGCTACGGGCCGCCCTGTGGTGGGCCAGCTCCTCCATCCTCCTGATCTTGGGTGGCAGCCGGCACACGTACTCCTGCGCGCGGCGGCCCTCGCCAGACAGCCCGGCGAGCTCCGCCACCCGCCACCTGCGCACGAAGTGCTCCACCAAATCGCCATAGTCCCTGGCCGTGTACACGCCGGCACGCTGCGCCACGGCGGAGAAGCGCGCGAACAGGCTGCCATCGCGGCCGTCCGACATGAGCAGCCCCGGCATGGTCACCTTGCCGCGCATGACGTACGCCAGCGCGCGCACCATGCCGTCCGGGTCCACCTCGAAGAGCTTTGCGGACACCCTGGTGTAGCCCGCCTCGTGCCGCTTCTCGTCGGCGGCGATGACGCCGCATATCTTGGCAAGGGCCTTGTCGCCGTGCTGCCCGGCGAGCCTCGCCGTGTGCACGTGGGAGATGAAGGTCGCGCGCTCCTGGAACGCGCCGTAGATCACGCTGTGGTAGGGGCTCTTGGGCACCAGCATTTCCTTGACGCCAAAATAACAGAATTTATTATTTATAGATGAATAATGAACGTACTTGTAGTCTTGATACTGAAGTACGTATGAGCAAGTGTATTCATTTCTATTTGTACGTTCTGTACTACGTACCATGCCGTTTCGGAGGAGGTGGTGGACGGTGATCTCGACCTGGCGCATGTCGACGCGGCCGGAAAGGTAGAGGTAGCGGTTGAGGAGGTCACCGTGGCGGTTCTCCTCTGCGGTCCAGCCGCGCATCCACCGCGCCCAGGGGAGGCTGCTGGCGCCGGTGTTGTCCGCGATGCCCTCGGTGCGGTTTCCCATGCTCTGGTACGAGGGAAGTGCCTCCTCCGTCACCATGTTGCCGACCAGGCACACCAGGACCTCGTCGGGCACGCCCGCGGCGCCCGCCCTCAGCTTTGCCACGCCCTCCGTGAAGGCGCACAGAGTCTCGTCCTCGGACCTGCCGGGCGCCGCGGCGGAGCACGGCAGGAAGTCGTGCGGCTGCCACGAGGCCTCCACCGGGAGGAGCAGCGGGAGCATGTTCTCCGCCACCCAACCGTTGAGCGACCGGACGACCTCCACCTGCTCCCGCGACGGAGACTCCATGTCGATGCTTCTCGACGGAGCCTCCACCGGCGCAGCTGCGACCGCGGTGCATCTCCTGGTCAAACTGGCCGCACTAAAATTAGTAAGCAAGCAACTCAAATTCGAACTGAAATAAGCAAGCAACACTTGCATGGCCCAGCTGCATGCATACCTAGGATTCGCAGGGCAGAGGATCCTGCCGAGCCTCGTAGCTCTGCCCGAGCCGCGCTTGTTGGAGAAGAAGAGCTTGCCGGACACGAGTGCTGCTAGCCCCATTGTTGCCATTGATCCACAGTACGCTACTCGTGTCCTCGCTGAATTGTTTCGCGCACGTATGTATAGGAAGATAAAGATATGGCCGAACATCATAAGTAATAATGGTACCCGGCCTATATAGGAGTAGATGGGAAAAGCATACGGAACAGGCAAACCCCATGAATGCACCCCAGCGTCAAGATATCAATATCGCACATGCCTGATCACTACTCCCGGAATAGCATCGGCCGCAGTCTTCCATTTCAAGTACGGAGTATGCGTCAGTCTCCATGTGCACGTTTAACTCCATGAAGTACAAATGAGAGCAACAACTGTGCGATCTACGATTCGGCAAATCTCCGAGTCGAGCGTTCGCTCACTAGTAGTCTTAATTAACGACGCGTTTAGATGACTGTCTGCCCTCTCGGGCCAAGCTAGTGCGCTGCTTTAGATCGGGAAAGCGCTCAAATCGTGGGCGAAGCATCCATAGGAGTGAAATGCATGTACAGTTTTGGCTATGTCTAAAACAATCCTCCAACTCAGAAAATGTATCAATGCGGTCCCTAATCTCGCTCTATATGTCCACTACGGTCCTCAATACGGCTACGGCTGATCACCGTATTTTGCTGACGTGGCACAAGATGTCCGCCTTCTCCATCGTACATGTACATGTAACTTACTATCCAGTACTCCTCTTTGGAGTATGTCTATCGAAGTAGTCAGGTGCCACAACATATCCAACAACAATATATAGCTCGGTACAAGTGCAAATTAAAGCCCTGTAATTTTGTTGTTGCAAAAACAGTTGATTGAACCGAACATAGGGAAAATACATGTATTATAATAATATGAGGATAATTAGAGAATTACTAAGATCAGAGCCGATGTTCAAATTTCTTTTGAAATACACACATGGGAAGTCAATCTGTATAAAACTGTAGGAAAATTTCATAAGGTTGGAATTGTACGTACAAAATCATTTTTACTCCAAAATGAACTTATTGTTTTTAGTAGATGTTCGATTTGAGTATCATTAAGTAGTCATATGAGTGCTTATTTCTGGTCATTTCACATGATCAACTATCTAATAGATTTAGTGTTCCTCTACATGATATTTATTTTTTTTACAGGTAAGACGTGTCTCGTTAATAAAATATATGTCAAGTTACAAGTCATGAAAACACCGACATGACATAACTGAAAATATAGCAGAACCCTATCTTTTGCAAAAAAAAAAAAAAAAGCAAAGAAAGAAAATTACAACCCAGGCCGAAGAACTCGTTGGGCAAGATACCAACGCCTTTCACTCGTCTCCAGCACCACATAGCGAGGGGGATTTGGAACATTTTTATTCATCACTATCTTCGCTTCCGCTACAGCCAAGAGATAGTCGAAAAAACTAAACTACAGAGCCCCTAACCCTAAATCTATACAGGTCTGCACACGCGAATTCCGGCAACCCCCCTGACCATCGACGGCCAGGAAGTCATCAGCGGAGGGTAGCCGCTGGAGCTGGCGTCGGAACACAGGTGCCCTAGAACAAGATCGTTTTTTTTTTCCTGGCGGGGCGCGGAGGTGCGCGGAGGAAAACTCTTCATGCCGCTTACTTTGAGAGATGTTTAATGCATGCATTTTACGTACTCAGATGCTTCTGCACACGACACGTATGAAATGTTTAGGCACGAGCCACCTTTGTTAGATGCTAACGGTAGAAAATAGTGTGCTGCCATGCATTGAATTCACGACCACGTGGAAGCTGAACCCAACTGTGTTAAATGCAACAATTTGTCTGAACCGACCCAATATATGAGTAGTTAAGTGCCACGTCAATGAAATACAGCGGCCAAACTTAGCAAGGACCGCACGTGGATGTATAGAGCAAGGTTAGGGACCGTATCGTATTGGTGCCTTTTTCCGAGTTCAAGGACGGTTACAAATCTAACAGTACCAAAATAAATAAAAAGGCGAATTACATATCATGATGAGAAATTATAAAAACGTCTAAGGTGGCGGAGGACCGATCCGCAAATTATGCTGCCATCCATGTTGGGCTAAAAAGTCCCTCGCTGCATCCTCCAGTTTTGTACACACTTCCGTAAAGAGATCACGATGCTCCACACGTTGCAACGGTAACCACGAACGGAGCGTAGCTGTACTCTTGTAGATAACCTGCATGAGAGACGAATTTTTATCATTAAAAATCTTGTCATTTCTACACAGCCAAAGCGGCCATATAATGGTTAGCGCTCCCACCCTAATAAGTCGTTTAAACCTATATTTGCAATGCTTCGCGGTGGGTATAAGATAGAACCTATTTGGATAATTGACCATATAGAACTCGCAAATTTACACTCGAAGAATAAGTGCTTAATAGTCTCGTCCTTATGACAAAAGACACACTTTTTACTTCTATGCCAATTGCGTTTCGCAAGGTTATTTTTGGTGAGAATTACACCTCGACGAAGATACCACGCAAAGACCTTGTTTTTTAGTGAAATCTTCATCTTTCAATTTTTTTTGTTATTATCTACTGGCACATCTGGATGGATTAGCGCTTTGTACATAGAGTCCATCGAGAATTTACCATTCTTGTGTAAATTCCATCGAAACTCATCGGTCCCCTACGTCGGATTGACTAAAGCTAGATGTTGTAGCAACTCGTTCCAAGATGCTAGCCGGGGACCAACAAGATCTCGTCGGAACGTCACATCTGGTGGGAAACTTTCCAAACACCTGAGCGAGCGTATTGCTTTTGTGACGTCCAAGGACAATATTATATAGCACTGGATATTGTTCTCGGAGGTAGTAGTACCTAGCCACCTATCCTCCCAAAACTGTATCTCCGATCCATCCTTGATGGAAAAAGAACCGTATGGGAAGAAGAAGAATTTCTTCGTTGCCATAAGGCCAGCCCAGAAGTGTGAATCACCTGGTTTTCAAGAAACCTGTGATACGGCACTTGAGCCAATATACTTTCTCCTTAGAAGAGTTTGCCATACCCCATCTTCTGTCAAAAGCTTGAACATCCATTTACCAAGGAGGGCTCTATTCCTGACATCTAGGTCATGAATCTCTAGCCCTCCTTGATCTTTAGGGCGACAGACTACATTCCATTTAGCCAGTCGATATTTCTTTTTCTCACTACCATCTTGCCAAAAGAATGTTGATAGAAAATAATCCAATCGATGCAAGACCCCTTTTGGTAATTGGAAGAAGGAAATCATATATAGTACCATATTACTTAGAACTGATTTTATGAGAACCAATCTACCACCCAAGGACAGTAATTTTCCTTTCCAACTACTCAACCTTTTTTGGAGTCTTTCCTCAACATATTTCCATTGAGCAATCGTTAGCCTCCTGAAATGAATCGGAATACCAAGATAGCTGATTGGAAACTGACCTTGCCCACAGCTGAATAACTCAGCATATAGGGCAATGTCGTCTTGGGCCTCGCCGAAGCAAAACAATTTACTTTTATGAAAGTTAATCTTTAGACCCGAAAGCTGCTCGAACGCTGATAAAATTAATTTCAGGTTTAGTGCCTTTTCCATGTCATGTTCCATAAAAGAATCACATCATCAACATATTGAAGAATAGATAACCCTCCATCCACAAGATGCGGGACTAAGCCTTCAATTTGGCCGTCCACTTTTGCACGCTCTATGATTATGGCTAACATATCAGCAACTATATTAAATAGTATTGGTGATAATGGATCGCCTTGCCGTAATCCATTTTTCGTTTGGAAGTATCTGTGAACGTCATCATTGACTTTGATGGCTACACTTGCTCCAGAAACAAAATTATGTATCATAGCGCGCCACTCATCAGAAAAACCTTTCATTCTGAGTGTTTGCTGGAGGAAAGACCACTTGACTTTATCACAAGCCTTTTCGAAGTCTATTTTTAGTATTACCCCATTCAGCTTTTTCCGATGCAACTCATGAACTGTTTCATGTAAAACCACAACTCCATCAAGGATATTACGACCTTGCATAAAAGCCGTCTGAGTCGGACACACAACATGATCAGCCACCGAATTAAGCCTAATCGTAGCGGCTTCTGTGAAAATTTTGAAGCTAACATAAAGAAGACATATAGGTCTATATTGTTGGATCCTTTCTGCTTCATTAATCTTTGGCAACAAAATTATCTCACCAAAATTTAGGCGAAATAGTTCGAGTTGTCCAGCATGCAGAGCATTGAATAACTCGAGCAAGTCCGTTTTGATTATCTCCTAGAAGGTCTGATAAAACTCAGTTGGGAAACCATCCGGACCAGGGGCTTTGTTGTGTTCCATTTGGAAGACCGCCTTTTTTACTTCCTCCTCAGAGTAAGGTGCAGTAAGGTGGGCGTTCTCCTCATCGAAAACTTACGGAATGTCATGTGTTCAGGTTACATCCATCGAGAAGTTACCCTCCTCTAGCTCACCGAACAGGTTTTTATAATACTTCGTGATATATGATTTGAGTTGATCATGACCTTCAATCGTACCCTCACATTGAGTAAGAGAATGAATCAGTTTCTTCCGATGTCTGCCATTAGCCAGACTATGAAAGTATCTCGAATTCGAATCTCCCTCCAAAATTAATTGGGCTTTTGATCGTTGATACCATTTGAGCTCCTCTTCTCGAAGAAGACCATCGATCTCCCCATTGGATTGGTTTTTTAATTCAATCTCCTACGTGGACAGCGGTCTCACCTCAGCAAAAGCCTCTAATTGATCAAATAATAGATGACAAACAAAGCTTTTCCTTTTTTTTAATTGGCCTACCATATGCCTAGCCCAACCACCAAGGTGTTTGCGCATTGCACGCATTTTATTGTTCCACCTTTGGATCGAGCTCTGGCCAGCCACAGGCCTTTCCCACACCTTCTTAACCATATCATGGAATCCCTCCCGATGTAAGCATCCCAATTCAAACTTGAACTGTTGTTTACATTGCAGTCTTGGAGTCCCAGTGGTTATATGTATGGGAGCATGATCTGACAGTGGCTCGATACGCTCGAGAGCCCGTACTGAGACCATTGGAAATTTAGCTTCCCAATCTGAGTCCATCAGTACATAGTCCAGCTTCTCATATGTCGACTCTGGGAGGCTATTAGCCCAAGTGTATTGCCTCCCAATCATTGAAACCTCTCTTAAATCAAGGCTGTCAATAACAGCGTTGAATAGTAAAGGCCAATGGTTGTCAAATCTACCTCTGCTCTTCTCATGCGGGAACCTTAGAAAATTAAAATCCCGTCCTATAATAATAGGATACGGATTATCTTTTGCTAGGTTTACCAACTCATGGAGGAAAGCATGCTTATGCTCATCCTGGGCAGCTCCATTCACGGCGACTAGACTCCATGTGAAATTGTCAACTTTGTTGTGAATATGGAACTTTATATGAAAGTCTCCATTCGAACTAGTCAACACATCCATGGTATCTTTTCTCACGCCAAGTAATAAGCCCCTAGATCTACCACGTGGCGGACGAGAAATCCATTTAAAATCTACACCACCAGATAGACGGTTAAGTAGACTCACAGAGAAATCACGTTTGCCTGTTTCCGAAATGCCCACAAAATCCAACTTATGATCCCGAATAGAATCAGAAATACGTACATGTTTAGCCAAGTCTCGAAGACCTCTGCTATTCAAGAACATGCCATTCATTGGGAAACAATTGGAGATGTTGACAATTTCGCCTTTTTATGTGGCATTTTAATTTTTTTAAGGTAGTCGGCTTTAGATTTTTGGCGAGACGCTTTCAGGTCATATAATGAGCTGAGCATCGCCTCATCCAAGCCACCCTGCAATACATCACCAACTAGATGTGAGAGGAGCTGAATATCAATTGTGTCATGCATCTCCTCCTCATCCGTATGGGGAGTAAACGACTTACACGAGACTTTTGGGATCACTGTTAACCGGTCGTACTCCAAATGTCTCAGTGTTTTAGTCAATATAGCAGTTTTTGTGTCATTAGTACCCAAAGAAATTCCTACTTTATTCAATTTAACTGAAATGCTTGAATGGAAACCTGCTCCATCCATAGCTCCGCGTCACTGCTCTCAGCTGCATGTACCGATGATCATGAATGGAAACCTGTCTAAGACTTACATTCAGGATGCGATAGGTCCGGTTCGGTTCGGACCTGGTATTGGACCACCGAACCTACGAAGCAAATAGCAGGTTCAGGTTCGTCCCGCACCTCCCGCTCCAGGTTCACGGGTAATCCTTGGTTCGGCCCTGAGGGAAACAAAGAGCGGAGAGAGAAAAGAGGTGCGGCCTGCAGCACTTGATCGACGGCGAGGACAGCCAGGCCGACGGCCGGAGCAGGCACCGCAGACCAGAGCCTAACAGTCGAATGCTGTAGCGAGGCACCAAGAGGCGCGTGATCACAGTACGGCAGTGTTGTAGCCCGACAGCAAGTCGTCTACAATCAGCTTCGTCGGGCTGTAAGTGCGGAGCCATGGTGGCTGGAGTGGAGCTGTGGCGGCGGTCAGGAGCGTGTCCGCACGGTGTCCACGGGGAACGGCGAGGCCCCGAACTGGGCGTGGCGGCGGGCGGCCTAGGAGGACCCAGTGCTTCTTGGTGACGGCGCAAGGAGCTCTCGATCTGGGGCGGGCTGACCAAGACGGATCCCGTGCTGGGTGGAATATTAAATTTATTATGGAATTCATTAGCATGCTTCCCTCTTTCAAAATAGTTAATAAGATCAATATTAAGTTTAATATCATGGTTGCAACAAAGATTTGGAACTAAAGGTAATTGCAAACCACATAAGTATTTCTCAACATAAGCAATTTTCTCCTCTATGGTGTAATTAGGAGAATTTAAGAACAAAGTAGGACTCTCATGAGTAAGAGTACCATCACAAACAGCAAGTATATCATTTTTATCCTCACATAATTTAGTAACAACTAAACATGGAGGTTTATCAATAAGCATAGGACCATCATCTAAAGCATTATCATATAGCATATCTAAACCATACTCCTCATCATTTTTTAAATTATTATCAATAGTGTTCTCATTAGGCATACGTTGATAGTCCTCCTCATCATCAGAATCATAAAAGCAAAGTTTATCATCAACAAAATCTTGAGTGTTACTATCATTTGTTGAAGCTGAAGTTGGGAGATCCAACTCTTCATTCTCTAGTTGTTCATCATTTCATCATCCTCTTGGGGTTGCACGGGCATCCCCAAGCTTAAGCTTTTGTCTTCTTCTTCCTGCAAAATATTAGACCTTTCTTGGGCAGCTCTCTTCCTTGTGTCAACAACATAGATATTTTCATCAAATTCAAGTATGCAGAGATCAAGGATATTGGCAATAAAAACTCTAAATTGAGAAGCTATAGGGCAGGTTTCATGTTCATTAATGAAGGTGTATAATTCATAGGCTGCCATAAAAATAACAAATTGCTCTACTTCTTCCATCCCTAAGTGAGCATAATTCCAAGTATGATAAGTTGCAATAACATTTTCTCTATTGGAAGGGCATTGGAATTCAAAGTGTCTAAAGTATTTAGAGCAACAAGTTTCTTCCTTATGATAATTAAGCAGCACATTAGCAATTTTATTTAGAAGCTCTATGTATTCTCCTAATCTTTTCCCTTCATTTGATTTTCTAAATTCAGCAGCCATCATTGCGTTTTCATAACAGTTTTCCATTTTCTAATTTTTTGGGTTTTTGATATATAAAACTGAAAGTAAAACTAATGAGAAACTCACAACCAAACAAGTTTAAAGGAACCTCCCCAAGCTTAGATGATTGCAAGATATAAAATCGAGTGCACACAAGAATAGAAACTTAAGCACTACACTCCTCGGCAACGGCGCCAGAAAAGTACTTGATAACCCCCAAGAGCAGGGGATCACTGTAGCATCCTTGAGGTCAAGGGTAAAATTGAGAGAGAGGACTCTCTCACCATAGCATCCTTAAATACTTCTCTTGAAGAATAGCATGAGTATAGAGTTTCTCTTGAGGAGAGACTTGAGTCTCTTGATGAGACTAATGTTGAAATAATTGCTAAAATCATTAAGGAAAGAGATCATTACATTGCTAAATATAAAGTGATTAAAAAGGAGAAAGCCGAATTTGTGGTTGCCAATGCTAGACTTATTGGAGATATTGAGAAGCTTAATGAGGCTCACAAGGCCTTGAAAAGTACTCACTCTCTTCTAGTCAAGTCTCATGAGCAACTACAAACTCAACTTTCTAAACTTGACACACCTAGCACCTCTACCCCCTCTTGTGATCATGTAAATGTTATTGAGGAAAATGCTAGGTTGAAGGTTGTGCTTGCCAAGGCCACTAGTGCCAAGTCCTCAATTCCCAAAGGTAAAGAAAAGGTTGTTGCTCATGTGGTTGAGCAAAAGCAACACAAATGGAAGGAGAGTCTTGGTTATGTAGCCAAGGCAAAGAAGAAGAGCAACAACAAGGCCAAGCCCGCACAAACCAAGACTCCCATTGCGAGTGGGAATGCCACTAGGGGCAAGACCACTCGTAGTGACTTTGCGAGAAATGCTAACCCTCACTACATTTTATATGTTGATTATTATGGTGATGTTTATGCAAAATATGTTGGTCCTTATGATGGATATGTTGCTCGTGCTATTTGGGTTCCTAAGACACTTGTTGCTAACCAAAGAAGACCCATTACAAGATGGGTACCTAAAATCAAGCAATGATTTCTTGTAGAACTATGCTTCGATGGGTCGAAATGGGTGGTTGATAGTGGATGCACTAGTCATATGACCGCAAGCAAGGAGATTGTCACATCCCAAATTTTGGAACTAAGAAAAACTTAGTTTTACAAGACCCAAAATTCAGAGCCAACAAAAACTTTTTGAAAAACTTCACTAAGGATTGTGTTTTCCTTCCTATTGCTCTGTTTGACCTTGTGTGACTTGTGGTTTAAGCTGTTTGACTAGTAACTATTAACCTAAGAACCTAACCTAAGTAAAAATATGCTAAACTTTGTTGATCAGGCCATGACAAGAAAAATAATTCCATATATGTTTTGCCACTCTTCTTTTAGTCAAATGCAATTTCAATAATAATTTGGTTTTCGCAACAACCAAAATACCCATTATTGAGAAAGTAAAAGTGTTTCCTCAGAATTATGTGTTCCAAAAAAATATGGGGATCTATATGCCATCTACTACCTATTCTTCAACTTTGATATTTTGCAATTCCTATTTCATAAACTCCTATGTCCCCTCCATTTGGAAAAGAACACTAGTGGGAAATATATTATCCCACATATTTTTCTTTATCAAACCTTTTGAAAACTATTAAGTATGAGTTGAGATATTTTCTAAACATCATCTTATCATAATTAGGAGTGGTCACTT
This sequence comes from Poa pratensis, assembly GCA_947311845.1. Lineage (NCBI taxonomy): Eukaryota > Viridiplantae > Streptophyta > Magnoliopsida > Poales > Poaceae > Poa > Poa pratensis. The sequence continues at coordinate 90,520,004 of CAMZMU010000041.1, forward strand.
TTCCCCAAGATAGCATTGTGGAAATGGTGGTATGATTCATTCTTGTGGTTTGATTCGTGTGGTCTTGGTTGTGATGTTGATCTTGTTGTGTTTGTTGCTTGTGTGGATAATTCCTCAGTTGTGCTTAACACTAAAATAAACACACTTGACAACAAATTTGGAATGTGACTTGAATAAAAACAAAACCTCTAAAGATATTCAAAGACTTGAATTAAAAGCCCAACTTAAAATAAGTGATCTTATTTAATTTTCCTCTCTACTTTTTCTCTATTTTATCATAACAATTATTTCTATTAAAAAAAATTCTAGGAATGAAATGAAATAAGAATCATCTCACTTCCATATCACTCCCTCCTCAAAGAAATATAGATTCCAATTAAAAATAATTCAAATATGAAATTCTATTTTCCTTTCTTTATTTCCTAAGGCATTTACAAAACTCTATTATAATTCACCCCAAAATTCCAGGGAAAATACCCTAGTCTTCTTACACACTTACAATGCCAACCATGAAATTAAATCACCAAAATTCAAAATTATTTTTGGTTTGCACATTCTGTAGAACATCTTAAGGGCATGGAACCATAGTTCTTAAAACAGCAGAAAATTCATCAAAAACTCGACCCAATCTTCACAAAATCCAGTGTTATTCCTCTCCTATCACCCCTGCCGAGCTGAAACACTCGAGTGCTAGTCTTTTGGACGCTTCCTTCTGGTTTTTTCCCGGCACCATCCCTCTCTCCTCTCCATCCCGTACTCCTTATGAGCACGAAAGAAGGAGGCCGTACCCCCAGCCCGTGAGCGCGCCACCGTGCTCCCATGCTTCCCTCTTCCTTCTGGTCAAAGCCACCCGCGAGGATGCATCCCCTTCTGCCCGAAACTCGCTCGTCCAGTCCGCGTTCGCCATGGCGATGGACACCGATCCCCGCCACCTCGACACCCTAGCATGTGCGCCTCGCCCTGGCCACTCCCCAGCCTCTCCATGACCCCATGGACACCACGACGTCACCCCTGCTGGCCCACGACGACGACGGCCGCCATCGAACACCTGCGGGACACGCAGAGGTCACTGCTCGGCCATGAGTCTTCTCGTCCAGGCCTCGCCCCATTTCCTCACCCTAGTGCACACCCTGCCCCTCTATGACCCCCACGACACTGCCCGACGCAGCCCATCCCCCCCTCATGTGCCCTCCTTGCTCGCGTCCGTGCACAGAGTGCACCATGGACTGACACCCTTGTGGATAAAAGGCCACGGTCCTTCTCCCGTGCCCTCTCCTTGTCATTTCCACTCCCCCACCATCCCTAAGCCACCCCGAGCGAGATCAAGAGCTCGCTAGCTCCCTATAATTAAGCGAAGAACACGAAGTTCTCCGGCACGAACCTGCGAGCTTGCGGAGAAGATTGCCGGCGACTCCGTCCCTCTTTCTCCGCCATTCTTGCACCTTCGAGTTCCCCTTCTTCTTCTCCCCCTCATGCACCTTGTCACTTTTCCCAGGAAACACCGGAGCCTCCGTGGCCATCCCGTACCCGTCGCGGACATCCTCGAGTTCGCCATCATTCTGGGCCGCTCCATCAAGAACTGCAGCCACCCACGGCCTCCCCAAGCTCTATGCGTCCCCCACCTACCCTAGGAGGTCCCGTACGTGACCCTAGGTGAGCTACGCAAGCACAACACCATTTCTTGACCTCCTGCCTTGTTTGGTGCGTCCTGAGAAAGAAGACGCACAGCAGCCGTCGATTTTCAGATCAACGGTTGTAGTTTTGACCATCCAGATCTAATCCTGACCCTCCAGAATCGATCCAACGGTAGCATGCCTCTTCACTCAGGCGCGTGGGCCGCTGGGCTGAATTCGCGCCGCACGGCCGGATCTGGGCCAGATCTGGCCCGTTTAACTATTTTTCCTGTTAATTCTTTTTGTGTTTTATAAATCCTGTTAGATTTGTTCTAGGTTTTAATTCACCATTTAATCCTCGAGCATGAAAATTGAGTGATTCAAATTTTGTTGGGTTCCTATGTGTTTTCTTAAACAGGTAGAACTTGCTGTGTGCAAAAATACACTTTTGAATGTAATCTATATTTAATCTTGTAAAAAGTTACTTTTTCACTAAATCATTAATATCTAAAGATTTATATATCCAAATATTGCAAACTAAAATTCTGTGGATAGCCTGTGATGATACCTTTCTAGGTGTGTTAGTCTTGCATGCAAATTAAGCTTAAAACAAAAGTTCTATTCATTTTTGTAAACACACCAGAGAGAACTTTGGTTATTTTTGTAGATTTTTGTGTGAGGAATTTTGTAGCAAATCCAATTGTGATAGTTTCTAATACTAAAAGAGGAGCCAAATCCAACTTTGTATGATTGCTTGATTAACAGAACATTTTAGAAGTAACATTTGGTAAGAGTACTGTTTCTGCCACTAATAAAAGGAGTTAATTTAAATCCTTATTATAAAATGTTGTTTATTGCTGAGTGTTTTGGTAATGTTATATACTTGTTACTGTTGTTTGACTTGTTAGTATAGTATATTAGTACTGTTAGTGGTATTTGTTAGATATGTTTGTGTGATTAAAATGTTTGCCTTGATTGTTAAACTTGGTTGTCTCTAAGTTGAGTACTAGCTTGAGTATCTTGTTAATGTCTCTACCTTAGCTGGGTAAAATATTTTGAATTACAGAGAATAATTGGCGACTTAACTTTTGTCTGAAGTATTTCCTATCTAAATAAAGGTGCTAGTTGTTCATCTTGCCTAGGATAATTTTGTGATCTATATTCCTAGCATATGTATAGTGTTAGACTACTGATAAAGTATAATGCCCTCGTAAGTGTAGATCTTAGTTTGTTGCTCAAATTATTAGTTTGATGCTTGTGGTTTGTTACTTGTTTGTGTATCACTTGTGGTTTTGTTTGGTGTATTGAGTGTTGTTTCTTTTGCGACGCTAGAAAACAACGCTATCAGAGTGACCCTTGGAGAGGATTTCTGCAGAAGGATGGTATTCATTTTTATTGACGTATGAGGCGAAGTACAGGAACATTATGCTGGAATCAGGCAAGCTACTTCTCTGAGCTTGCATCTATATACATCTAATTTGGTTCACATGTTTTACTTATAAATAGTATAAGTGATTTATGTGGTGTTTGCCACTAAAGCTATGATTTTGAAAAACCCATTTTTCCAAAATACAAGTATATTATTTTTACACCCTATATGGTGGTGTTAGAGGAAATTCTTTTTCAAACTATAGGATGGGAAAATATTGTTTACTCAAAAACTCCTTTGAAAATACTTGTGTGGATATGGAATGCCGAGATGTCGGTGTTGAAGTGAAGAACTGGAGAAGGGTGATGTTTATGAAAAATGCACATTGTGTCCTAGTACTATGACAACCAGCCGATACCCTGTGCGACCACATTTACCCACATATGGGAAAAGGCGTAGTCATATAATTTGCTCATATTACTATGGGATACCTCATCGACGGAGATGACTCCGTTATGCATGAGGGGGTGGTTTGGTGACCTACCCCTGACCTGGGTCCTCGCTCAAACTCTATGAGAAAGATAAGGGGAGGATTGAAGACGCCACCTTTGGGTCGCCGGGCAAAACTATGAGTCCTCACACTTAGATTCCGAAGGGCTGGGTTAAGTGTGGATGGAAAGTGTCATATGGGCAGGGTCCTATACTGTGGCGCCCCGACCCGACTGCTATACAGTGATGCCGTGTGTCACCGGTTAAGCGATACAACCGGAGGTTACGGGTTTACCAATCCCCGGCCAAAACCTTTGGCAGGCGTTGCTGGGTACACCTCACTCCAGACAACGCAACACCCCGATTGATGCCTTAACACAGGCACAACTATCAAAGCATAATAGTAAGATCAAGACTTGTGGAACAACTGGCACATCACAGACTCTACGACACAAATCATATAGTTCAATTCTTATACAGAGGAAGATAGCAAATGACAACCAGAGGTCACAGACCCAACATTACAACAAGCGGAAGCAAATTAGGTTGTTCTAAACAACAAGATCCAACATATGGCCTAAGAGGCCTACAGATAAACATCACAATGCCAGCTGCTCCAGGATGTCCCAAGCTGCCACCTGGGAACCCCAGACTACTCGTCGATGTCCACAAAGAACCCACCTTCGAGGTCGGTGATGTCCTCCTCTGAAACAAAAGCAAAGACGTTGAGTTCGACGAACTCGCAAGATTAAGAGCTAATATATGCTCGATGAGGCTTTCAAAGTTTTATGGCTCCTTTGCATAAAGCTGATTTTATTTAATAAAACATGACTCTATGGCAACGACTAATCAGAATATTTTCAAAGAGGGGTAAGAGGTAACTCTTTTCTTTGAGATCACCTTTCTCAAATCATCACCAACATCACTGTTGTACCTGTTTAGCAAAGGCACCTCCCGAATCACCCTCGAGGAAGTCAACCTTACATTCGTGGAATTGGTACCTCTAGTACCCAGGTTTTAATCATTCCGTTTAAGTTATTCTATGATCATCGTCCATTCCCAAGTCGTCCTTAACCGTGGACACGGCTTTTCGAAAAGATTTAACCCTGCAGGGGTGTACAAATGTTTGCCACGCGTACCGCCCGGCCCATTACCTGCGCATTAGCTCTCTTCCTTGGAAAGCCGGCTGGGTGGGAACGGTGTCGACTTCTCCCTCGTTAAGGACTTTCCAGGATCATCAGTGGCAGTAGGGCTGCCAGGATCACAACACCCCGCCCCACGGCCACTTATTTTCCTAACAACACCATCCTCATCTCGGTTCAACACCATCATGCACGCGCAAATGGAAAGCCAAACTAGAGGACCCTGGCTAGCCCCGCTCGAGTTATTTAGTCTATGAGGGTTCCTGCAATTGCATAGGCCTCACGCATGGTTGCACGCTCAGTATTGGTTCAGGAGGTACAGAACTCGCACCTAGGCAACAAGAACGAGACAAACCACCACATTCCATGTGGCCTCTCATCCACACCTTCTTAGCATTTTATTATCCACCTCCACAATTCTCCACCATCAACATCACTGTCACAAGTTAACACCTGTTTCCAGCATTCACCATCCCTAGTACAACTAGGCATTTCACTAGGCATGGCTAAGCACTTGCATAGCATAGTAAGTATTTCATGGCCAACAATACAAACCTATGGTAATAGGAAGGTAAAACAGGTATTGGCAACAGGATTCTAATGCAACTAGTAGGATACTCTAATCCAGGCAAAAGACATTTAGAACCGCATGCAATATTATAGTGGAGAAATAATTGCGGAAAATAGGATAAGATATGCTCAGAGGGGGGATTACGCTTGTCTTGATGATACGGCTGGTAGTACGGATCGTCACGAGACGGGGGTGGCACTTCACCTCCTTGATCTACCGATGCACAAACAACACCGAAAGAACAATCAACACATGGCAATTGTGCAATGCATACAAGGATGATGATGATATGACATTTTAAATGCACCCTAGAAGCTTTAAACATAACCAACAAGTTAAATGGGGTCCCCGTTATATTTATTGCATAATTTGGAAGGAACCACATATTAGAACTTAATGATTATCATTACTACTAGAGCACATTATTGTAATTGTGATCGATGATGCATGACGATGAAGATTTTGGATCACTCATGTTGTTCTGAGCATTTTGATATAACGAACACATTTTTCTGAGGTCCCGGTGAAAAGTTATTAATTTAGAATTTCCTCCTTTTTAAATTATTCTTTTAATTAATTAAATTTTAACGATGAAATAAATTGAGTACCCGACCCGAGGGAGGGGATGGTTATGCCGGAATCATCGGAGTTCGATAACTCTAAACGCGAGAGGGGAGGCGGGGACATGTGCTACCGAGTGGGAAAAAGGAAAAAGAAAAATTGCAAACTTTCTGTCCAGGCCGGAATTTCCGGTCCAAAAGTGCTAATGGGCCGGAGTTTCCGGTCCAGCAATTTTCAGCCCAAAAACGGCACTCTCTGGACCCAGTCCGGAGTAACACCGGAGTTGGGCCGGAGTTTCTGGTCCAACTGCCGAAACTGAACGAAAAAAAAGAAGAGAACGCACGAGGCGACGGCGACGTGCGCGCTCAACGGCGTTGGCGACGGCGAGCTAGCGCGAGGGGAGGGGAAGGGGAAGAGGGTGCTCCTGCACCAGACGCTCACCACGGATGCGTTGGGGTGGGCGGCGACGGCGGTGGTGCAACGGAGAGGACGAATCCGTCCGCGTCGAAGCTCGGACGGCTGCGCGGAGGAACGGGGACGGCGGCGTTGATTCCCTGCCTCCCGGATCGATTGCTTCGGCGTGGGGAAACAGCACGGCGTGGCGGACTCGTCGGTGGTCCTCACTCAGGATGGGGAGCTCCAAATCGTCGGCGGGCTCACGGCCATGGTGGCGGCGATGCCTAAGAGGAGAGAGAGGGAGCTAGGGCACGGGAGGGGAAAATCTCGAGGGGAGAGAGTGGGGCTCGGGTGCGGCGTGCTCCTCGCAGGGGTGAGGCAGAGGAGGGGGCCCGGCGTGGTCGTCGCGCGGCGGGGGCGTCGAGCTGGTGCGGCCGAGCTGCTCTGCTCGGTCGCTACAGCGAAGAAGACGACGGTTTTGCGATTCGGCCCCTGGCAGAAAATCTTCCATCACGGGCAGGTCCTCCGATATTTACAAACGGGTCCTTTTCTGTTTTAAAATTAGAACCAGCAGCTGTATTTGAATTAAAGCAGGCATTTGAACACTTCCAAAAATTCTGAGAAAATTTGGGGAGGCTCCTCATATTATGTAGAAGTACCCCAAATTTTGGTGTGGCAAAATAAAATCGTTTGGACCACTTTTGTTAATAGGGTTGACTTAGGGCATTTTTGCTAAATTCAAAGATGTTGCTCCTTTAACAATTTGAAGCAAAAGCAAAATATTTGTTTGGAGCTCTTGGAACTTCCTTGACAAATATAAGATGTCAAGAAAATTTTGTTTTGCAACCTTGAGTGCCATCATCGTGTGGGAGTTTTGTTCGAGCACTTTGGGCGTTTTGTTTTAGCAACTCAATATCATTTCGATTTCAATGTTGTATTACACAGAAGAGACTCGTTTATGCATGGATGCCATGATGCATTGAACACAAAAGTGAAAATTTGGTACTCAAATTTTGGGGTTGTTACAATTCTACCCTCCTTACAGGAATCTCGTCCCGAGATTCTAAGATTGCGAGAAGAAGTCGGGATACTCCTCACGAAGACTAGACTCTCGTTCCCAAGTTGCTTCTTCCTCGGAATGATGTGACCATTGAACTTTGAGGAACTTGGTAGTCTTGTTCGGGTCTTTCTTTCAGCTTCATCCAAGACACGGATAGGATGCTCACGATAAGTGAGGTCTTCTTGTAGATCTAGCTCTTCATGATTGACCCCATGGATAGGATCCTTGAAGCACCGGCGGAGTTGGGAGACATGAAACACATCATGTACATTTGGGAATTTGACCGGTAACTCCAACTTATAGAAAGATCTCCTCGCTTTTCAGATGGTGAAAGGACCAACATAGCGAGGTGCCAATTTCCCTTTGATTCCGAAGCGGCGAACGCCACGAAGGGGAGAGACACGGAGATAAGCTTTATCACCAATTTCATAGTGAATCTCCTGATGCTTATCATAGTAGCTCTTCTGCCTAGACTGAGCAATCTTCAGATTCTCTCTTATGATTCGAACCTTCTCCTCAGCTTCATTGATCACATCAGGACCAAAGAGTGCCCTCTCTCCGGTCTCGGACCAATTTAGAGGAGTGCGGCATTTTCTTCCATATAAGCCTCGAATGGAGCCATGCCCAGACTAGCTTGATAGCTATTGTTGTAGGAGAACTCCGCGAAAGGGAGATACTTTTCCCAACCTTGGCCAAAAGAGATGACACATGCCCGAAGCATGTCTTCCAAACTTGATTCACTCTTTCAGTCTGACCATCAGTTGGGGTGGTAAGCGGTACTGAAGTTGAGACGGGACCCCATAGCAGTTTGGAAACTGTGCCAGAACTTGGAGACGAAGATACTTCCACGGTCCGATATGATCCTCAAAGGGACCCCATGCAATGGAACAATACGAGCCAAATATAACTCAGCAAGTTGACTTGCACGTATATCTCACGGACTGGTAGGAAGTGGCAACCTTGGAAGACGATCAATGATTACCCAATTGCATTGTTGCCCTTTTGAGATCTGGGAAACCCGGTGATGAAGTCCATACCAATTTCATCCCATTTCCACTCGGGGACTGCAATAGGGCGAAGAGTACCGGGAGGTCTTTGATGTTCAGCTTTTACCCGTCGACAGGTGTCGCATTCAGCAACATACTTGGCAATTTCCCGTTTCATACGAGTCCACCAGAATAGTGGTCGAAGGTCTTGGTACATCTTGGTACTACCGGGATGAATAGAGAGAGGAGATCATGAGCTTCTTGGAGGATCACTCCCTCAATTTTGTTTCTTTGGCACTACCAAGCGGTCACCAAAATAAACAACTCCAGATTCATTGACAGAAAAGCACTTGCCTTGCCACTAGCAATATTGTCCTTGATTTTGAGAATACCCTTGTCACGAGTTTGAGCATCCTTAATCTGGTCTACAAGAGTAGATTTGATCTCCAGATTTGCTAGATAGCCGGAGGGAACCATTTCCAAGTTCAAACGGGAGAATTCTTCATGAAGGGAAGGTTGGGCTTGTTCAATCATCAGATTGTTGCAATAGGACTTCCGACTTAGCGCGTCAGCCACGACGTTTGCTTTGCCGGGTTGATAGTTCAGACTCACATTGTAGTCCGTGATTAACTCCAACCAACGCCTTTGCCTGAGATTTAAATCCGGCTGGGTGAAGAGGTACTTCAGACTCTTGTGATCCGAGAAGATCTCACAACGGTTACCAAACAGGTATGGTCTCCATTGCTTCAAAGCATAGACCACGCGGCAAGTCTAGATCATGAGTTGGGTATTGAGCTCATGCGGCTTAAGTTGGCGAGAAGCATAGCCACACATGGCCATCTTGCATTACACAACCCAAACCTTGTAGAGAGGCGTCACAGAAGACGACGAAATCCTTGCTGTGTCCGGCAGGACAAGCACAGGAGCGGAGGTGAGCTTGGCTTTCAGTGTTTGGAACTCTCTTCAGCTTCGGCCGACCATACGAACTTTCTATCCTTCTTGAGAAGGTCAGTCAATGCCTTGGCTATTTTGGAGAAAGCTTCGATGAATCGGCGGTAGTAACCCGCCAATCCGAGAAAGCTACGAATGTCCTTGACTGACATTGGAGTTTTCCAGTCTAGAATAGCTTGAATTTTGTCGGGGATGACTTCCACACCATTGGCAGATATTACATGTCCAAGGAAGACAAGTTTATCCAACCAAAACTCACACTTGGAGAACTTGGCATAGAGACGGTGTTCACGAAGCCGTGTCAGAACCAACCGAAGGTGTTCATCATGCTCTTCGTCGGTTTTAGAATAGATGAGGATGTCATCGATGTAAATGACGACAAACTTATCAAGATAATCCATGAAAATGGAATTCATGAGCCTCATGAAAGTAGCTGGAGCATTTGTGAGACCAAAGGACATGACGGTATACTCATATGAGCCATAGCGAGTAACAAATGCCGTCTTTGGGATATCCTCCTTTCTGATCTTTATTTGATGGTACCCTGACCTCAGATCCATCTTGGAGAATACTCTTGCACCAGCTAACTGATCCAACAGATCATTGATACGAGGGATAGGATACTTGTTCTTGATTGTCACCGCATTCAACGGTCGATAGTCAGAGACAAGACGAGGCACGGTAGAATCCCTCTTCTTGACAAAGAGTACCGGACAACCCCAAGGTGAACTGCTAGGCTGAATAAATCCTTCGCAACAGCTCATCAATTTGCTCCTTCAACAGAGCCAACTCTTCCACCGGCATACGGTAGGGCTTCTTGGAAATTGGAGCAGTACCGGGAAGCAAGTCTATGACAAACTCCACACTTCGATCAGGTGGCATGCCAGGCAATTCTTCTGGGAACACATCCGGGAAGTCACACACCACGTGTATGTCCTGGATTTCAGGAGGGGACAAGCCTTCCATGAAACATAGGGCGATCTCCGGGGAGAGGGGATTGTCTGATGATGGAGGTCCTGAATATGTAGCCCAAAACTGCACATCGTAACCGGAAGGGTGGGTCACGGTGATGGACTTAGCAGCACAGTCGAGATTAGCATGGTATCTTGCTAACCAGTCCATGCCCAGTATGGCATCAAGGCCCTTCGACCTCAAGGCTATCAACGGGAAAGGGAAGGACAGGGATGCTATGATAATCTGGACCTCAGGAGTAACGCCATCGGTTTGCCATTTGGAGCCAGGGGTAGAGATCATCAAGGGACTGCTCATCTTCTCAAACGGTATTTGGTGATCTTTTGCAAACGCAATAGAGATGAATGAATGCGATGCTCCAGAATCAAACAAAACGGTAGCAAGATGGTTGTTGATTCGAAGCTCACCCATAAGGACGCCAGGATCCTCTTCAGCTTCTTCAGCAGAGACGTGGTTCAGGCGACCACGCACCAAAGGTCCAGCCTTGCCAGTTGGAGTGGCAGGGGCTCGTGCAGGAGTTATAGCGAGAGGTGCCTTCTGGGGGCACTCCCTGGAGTAGTGACCAGCCTGGCCACAGGTGTAGCAAGTGAGTCCAGGTGGAGCAGGTAGCATAGGACGGTACCCACTTCCGCCTATCCCAAGTGTCGAAGTAGTGGGACGCGGAGGAGGTGGCCTATATCCTGTGCCCTCGGCATGAAGGGAGCACGAGGTACGGCGCTGTAGGGGACAAACACCCTGCGCTTCTTGCTCTCAGAACCCGAGGAACTCTGGTGATCCCCATGTGCGGGCCTCTTGGAAGCTTCAAGTTCTTTCTTCCTTGCTCAAGGTGAAAGCCTGGTTGAACAGCTCCTGATAGGTCTGGAACCTGAAGGGCAAAGCTCATAGCGAGCTGCGGATTCAGACCCTTGCGGAACAGCTCTTGCTTGTCAGCATCATTGGTCACGTCCCTTGGGGCGTAACGAGAAAGATGGTTGAACTCACGACCATAAGTGCGGAGGTCCATCCGTCCCTGTTGCAATCCAGGAACTCCCTCCTCTTCAAGTCCATGATAGGCTGGGAATGTACTCCGCTCGGAAGGCAGTGCGGAATTCAGCCCAGGTGAAGACATGGTTGGCTGGAAACAAAGCCACATGGCTTTCCCACCAACAGCCAGCAGCACCAACCAAGAGGTAGGTGGCAAAGTTGACTTGCTCGCCAATGGGACATGCAGCGCGGAGAACTTGCGCTCCAAAGCACGAAGCCAATCATCAGCTTCCAGTGGCTCCTTAGCATCAGCAAAGGTGGGTGGCTGCGAGCGCAGGAACTCAGTGAGAGTGTTGCACTCGTTCCTCCGTGCATTCTGCTGCACCAACTGCTCAAGCAAGCGCTCATTGCGCCCACGGTTCTCCTCAATGGCCATCAAGACTTGAGCCATGTGGGTGGTGGCGGCAGATCATCCTCATCATCATTGTGGTTACCGCGACCACCACGGCCTCCACGACCTCCTCGAGCCATTCTGGAGATTTGACAATGACACGGTTAGTATCTTTCTCCGAATGGTCGAACAATAGCATTAGCGTCTTCACAAGTACACAGACTAGGGACGATAATACTTTGCGAGAAGGAAAACAACAAGATAGAACTTGGGTCAAAGATCAGCATCATGTGCTACTAGTGAGAGTTAAGAAATCACAACTTAACACACTCTAGTTGGCACAATCCGGGACCTTATGTTCAAGTCCGTGGGTTAAAACCCAAAGAAAGGATCAAAGATTAACTCGGTAGAAACATCTGAGTTGATTTGGGATTGCAACGCAGCGGGAGCAACGTGACACATAACACTAAAGGTCGAACCCACCCCGTTTCTCCTAATTTTGAAGTAACAGGTGAGAAGTAAAACCTTTAAACTCAAATCGAGGTAAGATTGCTCCGAGATTAGAGGGTAACCAGATAAGGAGTAAAAAGAATCCTAAGATGGTTTTCACAACTCATTTTTAGGTTAAAATATTTTCACAAACACTAGACTCAACATCGACCAGTAGAAGGGTTTCCTACAGGCAGTACTGCTCTGATACCAACTTGTGGCGCCCCGACCCGACTGCTATACAGTGATGCTGTGTGTCACCGGTTAAGCGATACAACCGGAGGTTACGGGTTTACCAATCCCCGGCCAAAACCTTTGGCAGGCGTTGCTGGGTACACCTCACTCCAGACAACGCAACACCCCGATTGATGCCTTAACACAGGCACAACTATCAAAGCATAATAGTAAGATCAAGACTTGTGGAACAACTGGCACATCACAGACTCTACGACACAAATCATATAGTTCAACTCTTATACAGAGAAAGATAGCAAATGACAACCAGAGGTCACAGACCCAACATTACAACAAGCGGAAGCAAATTAGGTTGTTCTAAACAACAAGATCCAACATATGGCCTAAGAGGCCTACAGATAAACATCACAACGCCAGCTGTTCCAGGATGTCCCAAGCTGCCACCTGGGAACCCCAGACTACTCGTCGACGTCCACAAAGAACCCACCTTCGAGGTCGGTGAAGTCCTCCTCTGAAACAAAAGCAAAGACGTTGAGTTCGACGAACTCGCAAGATTAAGAGCTAATATATGCTCGATGAGGCTTTCAAAGGTTTTATGGCTCTTTGCATAAAGCTGATTTTATTTATAAAACATAACTCATGGCATCGACTATCAGAATATTTTCAAAGAGGGGTAAGAAGTAACTCTTTTCTTTGAGATCACCTTTCTCAAACATCACCAACATCACTTGTACCTGTTCATCAAAGGCACCTCCCCGAATCACCCTCGAGGAAGTCAACCTTACATTCGTGGAATTGGTACCTCTAGTACCCAGTTTTAATCATTCCGTTTAAGTTATTCTATGATCATCGTCCATTCCCAAGTCGTCCTTAACCGTGGACACGGCTTTTCGAAAAGATTTAACCCTGCAGGGGTGTACAAATGTTTGCCACGCGTACCGCCGGCCCATTACCTGCGCATTAGCTCTCTTCCTTGGAAAGCCGGCTGGGTGGGAACGGTGTCGACTTCTCCCTCGTTAAGGACTTTCCAGGATCATCAGTGGCAGTAGGGCTGCCAGGATCACAACACCCCGCCCCACGGCCACTTATTTTCCTAACACCACCATCCTCATCTCAGTTCAACACCATCACGCACGCGCAAATGGAAAGCCAAACTAGAGGACCCTGGCTAGCCCCGCTCGAGTTATTTAGTCTATGAGGGTTCCTGCAATTGCATAGGCCTCACGCATGGTTGCACGCTCAGTCTTGGTTCAGGAGGTACAGAACTCGCACCTAGGCGGCAAGAACGAGACAAACCACCACATTCCATGTGGCCTCTCATCCCACCTTCTTAGCATTTTATTATCCATCTCCACAATTCTCCACCATCAACATCACTGTCACAAGTTAACACCTGTTTCCAGCATTCACCATCCCTAGTACAACTAGGCATTTCACTAAGCATGGCTAAGCACTTGCATAGCATAGTAAGTATTCCATGGCCAACAATACAAACCTATGGTAATAGGAAGGTAAAACAGGTATTGGCAACAGGATTCTAATGCAACTAGTAGGATACTCTAATCCAGGCAAAAGACATTTAGAACCGCATGCAATATTATAGTGGAGAAAATAATTGCGGAAAATAGGATAAGATATGCTCAGAGGGGGGATTACGCTTGCCTTGATGTACGGCTGGTAGTACGGATCGTCACAGACGGGGGTGGCACTTCACCTCCTTGATCTACCGATGCACAAACAACACCGGAAGAACAATCAACACATGGCAATTGTGCAATGCATACAAGGATGATGATGATATGACATTTTAAATGCACCCTAGAAGCTTTAAACATAACCAACAAGTTAAATGGGGTCCCCGTTATATTTATTGCATAATTTGGAAGGAACCACATATTAGAACTTAATGATTATCATTACTACTAGAGCACATTATTGTAATTGTGATCGATGATGCATGACGATGAAGATTTCGGATCACTCATGTTGTTCTGAGCATTTTGATATAACGAACACATTTTTCTGAGGTCCCGGTGAAAAGTTATTAATTTAGAATTTCCTCCTTTTTAAATTATTCTTTTAATTAATTAAATTTTAACGATGAAATAAATTGAGTACCCGACCCGAGGGAGGGGATGGTTATGCCGGAATCATCGGAGTTCGATAACTCTAAACGCGAGAGGGGGAGCGGGGACATGTGCTACCAAGTGGGAAAAAGGAAAAAGAAAAATTGCAAACTTTCTGTCCAGGCCGGAATTTCCGGTCCAAAAGTGCTAATGGGCCGGAGTTTCCGGTCCAGCAATTTTCAGCCCAAAAACGGCACTCTCTGGACCCAGTTCGGAGTAACACCGGAGTTGGGCCGGAGTTTCCGGTCCAACTGCCGAAACTGAACGAAAAAAAAAGAAGAGAACGCACGAGGCGACGGCGACGTGCGCGCTCAACGGCGTTGGCGACGGCGAACTAGCGCGAGGGGAGGGGAAGGGGAAGAGGGTGCTCCTGCACCAGACGCTCACCACGGATGCGTTGGGGTGGGCGGCGACGGCGGTGGTGCAACGGAGAGGACGAATCCGTCCGCGTCGAAGCTCGGACGGCTGCGCGGAGGAACGGGGACGGCGGCATTGATTCCCTGCCTCCCGGGTCGATTGCTTCGGCGTGGGGAAACAGCACGGCGTGGCGGACTCGTCGGTGGTCCTCACTCAGGATGGGGAGCTCCAAATCGTTGGCGGGCTCACGGCCATGGTGGCGGCGATGCCTGAGAGGAGAGAGAGGGAGCTAGGGCACGGGAGGGGAAAATCTCGAGGGGAGAGAGTGGGGCTCGGGTGCGGCGTGCTCCTCGCAGGGGTGAGGCAGAGGAGGGGGCCCGGCGTGGTCGTCGCGTGGCGGGGGCGTCGAGCTGGTGCGGCCGAGCTGCTCTGCTCGGTCGCTACAGCGAAGAAGACGACGATTTTGCGATTCGGCCCCTGGCAGAAAATCTTCCATCACGGGCAGGTCCTCCGATATTTACAAACGGGTCCTTTTCTGTTTTAAAATTAGAACCAGCAGCTGTATTTGAATTAAAGCAGGCATTTGAACACTTCCAAAAATTCTGAGAAAATTTGGGGAGGCTCCTCATATTAGTAGAAGTACCCCAAATTTTGGTGTGGCAAAATAAAATCGTTTGGACCACTTTTGTTAATAGGGTTGACTTAGGGCATTTTTGCTAAATTCAAAGATGTTGCTCCTTTAACAATTTGAAGCAAAGGCAAAGTATTTGTTTGGAGCTCTTGGAACTTCCTTGACAAATATAAGATGTCAAGAAAATTTTGTTTTGCAACCTTGAGTGCCATCATCGTGTGGGAGTTTTATTCGAGCACTTTGGGCGTTTTGTTTTAGCAACTCAATATCATTTCGATATCAATGTTGTATTACACAGAAGAGACTCGTTTATGCATGGATGCCATGATGCATTGAACACAAAAGTGAAAATTTGGTACTCAAATTTTGGGGCTGTTACATATACTAGCATGAGCAAAGGACAGGCTACGGTCGGTGACTCAACTTCGCATACACCTTGTATGGCGGGACGTGTCTGACACGATGAGTTACCGGATGGATGTGGGAAAAGTGTGCTACCTCTGCAGAGTGTAAAACTATTCGAATAACCGAGTCCTCGGTAATGGACAGTTGGGAGGATGTCCTATGACCATGTGCAAGTTTTGCAAAGATTTAAGATTTGAAAAGAAAATGGAGATGTTTCATTTAGGCAACTATACCGAAGGGCTGGTATGAGGTTGCTGGAAAAGAGGAAGACCATGAAGGGCCATGGTCGAGAAGGCAAAGTTTTGTGTTTTAAAATGGAGTGGAAAATGTTTTATGCAACTATACCGAAGGGCTGGTATGATGTTGTGGGAAATGATTGACCATGAAGGGCTATGGTCGAAAAAGGAGGAGTTTTGGAGAAATAAACATGATGGTGTTTTTCTGGGAAAAAGTTCTAAAATTCTTCTTACCTTTTTCAACAAGGATATATTTTCGGGAAAAGTTTTAAAGGTGACTTCTTACAAAGACAGATTTATGGGAAAAAGTTCTAAAAGCCTTCTTTCCTTTTTCAACAAAGGTATAGAGATGTTTTTTCTAAAAATACAAGGCTTATGAAAAGTTATAAAATTCTTCTTTATGGAGGTTTCAAACAAAAGTCTATCCTTCTCTTGTTCAATAAGGATATAGAGTTTTCAAAGCAAACAAAGTTTTATTTAAACAATAAAAAGAGTAGTGCATGATCATTCCGGGGGTAGTTTGCGAGTACAATCAAATGTACTCATATTGGTTTCGTCCCTGGCTATTGTCTTAGCAAGATTTTGAAGCTGAGCAGTTCGGAGAAGAAGATGTCAATGACGTCAATGCGAACTAGGGCGCTTCCCAGTCAGCTGCCTGTAGGGTTATGGCAAATGACTTGGGCTCCACGTTGTTTGATGATTTCCACTGCAAGTACATGTTGAAGCTTACGGCTTCAATCAATTAAGTATATTCATTCGGTATTTATGGATGTTCTTTTGATACCAGTTCGATTGTGCTCAGCGACACACTGATCATGGGATCGCTGATGTTGTAGGCACAAGGGTATTTCGGACAGCTAGTCCGGGGTCCCCACAGAGATCATGACGAAGTTGGGACCAAGTACAAATCACTCAACCATCACTTATGGTGATAAATCAAGAGCTGAGGAAAAGGGCATCGACAAGGTGGTAGTTGCAAAGGATATCACCCATGTAAATGTCATGCTTGTCGAGTCCCTCGGTGACAATTTAATGTCGGTTCGTGCATTTAATAAGGTGAACTTTGATGTCCATTTTACTATTGATATGGTGGTACTCTTGAGGAGCAAGACTCTAAATGTCATGTTCGTTGGGTATGTTGAAAATGAGTTGTTTGTGGTGGACTTTTCGGGGTCAACCAACACTCAAGCAATGTGCCTATTCAGAAATGCCGACGTGGGGTGGTTGTAGTTGAGATTCTTTTTAAAAGCTAAGACAATTAGGAAGGTAACGTACGGATTCCAATGTCAGGCACACCACTCACTCAGTTCGATCGATCATTCGACCACCTACCTACGCGCTATTGTGTGTGTGTGAGGATGCAGCCACGTTTCTACCTGGGATGCCTGCGGAGTGATAGGATCCCTTTTTTGACGTCCCCATGTCCCCCCCCCCCCCTGTGGTGTGGCGGCATGGGGGTGTCAAAAGGAAAGGGATGGAGTTTTTCTCGCTTTTGGCATAGCAGGCCTCCCTTTCTTTGGGAGGCCCGCGCGACGGGCTATTAGCTCAGTGGTAGAGCGCGCCCTGATAATTGCGTCGTTGTGCCTGGGCTGTGAGGGCTCTCAGCCACATGGATAGTTCAATGTGCTCATCAGCGCCTGACCCGAAGATGTGGATCATCCAAGGCACATTAGCATGGCGTACTCCTCCTGTTTGAATCGGAGTTTGAAACCAAACAAACTTCTCCTCAGGAGGATAGATGGGGCGATTGGCATCGCCGCTTGTCCCATGTCAACATGAGAACTAAAAGATAATGTTTCTTTTTCTAGAGATCGTCTTTGTAGGGCTTGTGTTGAAGGAAAGATGCATGATTCTCCCCACCCAAGCAAGACCATCATTTCATCAAATAGGATATTGGAACTTCTTCATGTTGATCTCTTTGGTGCCATCCCTCAACCAAGTCTTGGTGGGAAGAAGTATTGTTTGGTGATTGTTGATGACTATTCAAGATTTACTTGGGTTTATTTCTTCAAGTCGAAGGATGAGACTCAACAAGCCGTCATGGACTTCTCCAATGAAGTTCAACGTCAACACAATGTTCCCATATTGGCCATTAGGAGTGACAATGACTCCGAGTACAAGAACTACACCTTAAATGTGTTTCTTAGTAAAGAGGGAATTCGTCATCAATATTACGCTGCATATACCCCTCAACAAAATGGTGTAGCCGAGAGGAAGAACCGGACTCTCATGGATATGGCAAGGTCCATGTTGGCGGAGTTTAAATCTCCACTCTTCTTGTGGGCCGAGGCCATCTCCACGGCGTGTCATTCATCAAACCGGCTATTCTTTCGCAAAGGAAAGAAGCTAACACCTTATGAGATGCTCACCGACAACAAGAAAAATGTCGCCTACTACCGAGTCTTTGGTTGTAAGTGTTTCTATAAGATCAAAGGTGTTCGCTTATCTAAATTCGAGTCCAAAGCTTTAGAGGGTATTTTTGTTGGTTACGGTGCCAAATCCCACACTTATAGAATCTACGACAAATCCTCCGGGAGAGTTGTAGAATCTTGTAGTGTGGAGTTCGATGAGAATAATGGCTCCCAAGTGGCGCAATTTCATGTTTGTGATGTAGATAATGAGGAACCTCAAGATGCTATAAGAAGAATGGGCATTGGTTTCTATCGCCCCATTGAGATCCATCATGAGCCTCCTCAAGCAAGTCCAAGCTCCACTCAAGTGGCAACCTCATCATCACAAGTTGAACCGGCGCCTACCATGGAAGCAAATGATGCACCGACCCAAGAACAAGTTCAAGACCCTCCTCAAGTTGACCAAGTTGCTATGCAAGAACCAAGCTCTCCTTTTATTGATGCTAGCCAAGGTCAAGACCAAGATCAACCCTCTCCTTCTCATGAAGATGTGCACAATGATGATCAAGGTCAACATTTTGGTCAAGACGGGGACTCAAATGATCAAGATGATCAGGTGATACCTCCAAGATCCAATAGAGATATCGAAGCCCGTCGTAAAGCAAGAGTTGCAAGAGATTTGGAAATAAAGAGTCATAAGCTAGAAGCAATTATTGGTGACCTAAATAGCAAGGTTACCATAAGGGGTCAATTGGCAAGCTTTAGTGAGCATCAAGCTCATATCTCAATGGTGGAACCAAATTAAGTATTTGAAGCTCTTGAAGATCCGAATTGGTTGAATGCCATGCATGAAGAGCTCAATAACTTCAAGTGCAACAAGGTGTGGAAGTTAGTTGAGAAACCAAAGGAGTGTCGCAATGTTATAGGCACTAAGTGGATATTCAAGAACAAGCAAGATGAGCATGGAATGGTTGTAAGGAACAAGACAAGATTGGTTGGACAAGGGTACTCTCAAGTTGAAGGCAGTGATTTTGGAGAGACTTATGCACTCGTGGCTCGCCTTGAATCCATCTGTATCCTTCTTGCATATGCTTCACATCATAACTTTAAACTAGATTTAGGGGTGCGCCATGGCGCACGACCCCCCAAGCCATTTTTTCACGACACGACATACACGATGCTACTAATCAACGGGTAAAAATAATTACATCCATATGTAAGGTCGAGGACCAAATTAGACAAATAATAAACCGAAAAACAGATTCATTAAATTACTAAATGACATGCAAGCACAGAACAAACTCGTGATGACCCTAAAACCATACATAAGGGACACCCCGATCTCGCATACGCGGAATACAATCAGTCGGCTTCGGAGAGAACAAAATTATCGTTACGCACACAAAAGTTTTGTGAATCTAGGATATGTGGCGTGACGCTAGACGCCAGAAGCTATTCGGTAAACAGCGTAGGCGTCAAGGTCAGCAGACCAGCACACCTGCTCCTCCAACCACCACACCCGTACATTTAATAATCTTTGCTTTTTTCTTATACCATTTGTAAAGCCAGACAACACAAACACTAGCCAAATGGAAATGGCGTCTTAAAAGTACTCCGAGACAGAACAACCAAATCTAAATACAACACAAGTCAGCCATGTCTACCCCTATACTATCATCCTTCTGCATACATGTAAACCGGCATAGTACGGCTGCATACGCAGTAGATACGCCATCCACCGAGTAACAAAACTCGCCCCAATCCGAAAAGCGTTGAAGCAATTCTATGCAGTACGTTCATCGTCCGAACAATCATCGACCAAGGGCGAGACGCAGCAAGAATAGGAAGGGGAACGGAAAAGAATCATGGAACAAATAACAGAAGCCGGCTCAAGGTCTCGGGCTACATGTGTACAACAAAAGAACACAACAGCTTTTAAACCCGTTTCCCTGACAGAGCAACCATAGCCAGACAATGTTATTGAGAATCATTTAATGTAGTGGGTGTTCACTATTTGGTTACTCGCTCCACGTCCCTGTCCTGCCAACTCGATGGTCGACGGCTCCACCATGAGTTCTCACTCTATATGGCCACGCCGTCCATTCATTTGTCCAAGTACCTTCTCAGCGTTGAAAAACAGGCACAAGAAAGATAGTACGTACTCAGTCGATCCATACATAAATGCACTGGTATTACTCACCAGCTGACGTCCTATCCACACGAAAAAATGATTATACATCTACGGTACGGTAATAAAACTAAAAAAACCTTATCGAAAAAAAACAATCGTCTCTTCGGAGATTTAGGCCATACAATACATCAACGTTTACCCGACTAATAGGATATTACAGTAACTCAAACAGGATCATCGTCTTGATCAGTCGGACGCATTGCCATCATAATACTGAGAGTACACGCAATCGCCCTCCCCGTACGGATGAACCATCTGTAGCTCAGAAAACATAATATCTCTGCAAAACTGTGACAAAAATACATCAAGAGCTAAAGGTTGTTCCTCCTGGTCTAGGGAACCAATCCCATGTCGAGCGACAAATTTCAGCTTCTTGTCCCAGCCGAGAATATCGTTAATGTATGTTCTAACCTCAGACAAATCGGCATAGTAGATACTGCCTGCATGGACGGACTAAAATACACGGGTGTCGATAGAGACACACCGATTCCAACCGACGAATATAGTGTGGCTACCGAGGCATCTCACCGGCTCAAGAACTCGATTATTCATGTCGACCCGATACACGACAGGTTCACCATGAACGAGATATGCCCTAAAGGCAATTAATAAAGATATTTTATTTGTCATATCTCAATTGTTCGTAATAAGTTTGTACCATGCTATAACTGTATTAAGCGGAAACATTAATGCATGTGTGGTATGTAAACAACCAGGTCCCTAGTAGCCTCTAAACTAGTACATTGGGCAACCGATGATCAAGGTTTCATGATCATAGACATTTATGTCAATTGACAATCGAGTCATGTCATTAGGTGAATGATGTGATGGACACACACCCAAGATATATAGAAACGTAGTGTTCATACCTTTGACCATGAGATCATATCTAATCGCTACTTCTGGAAGGTACTTTGATTGCATCAAACGTCATGTCTTATTTAGCGTGACAATAAAATTGTCCCTTTCGGGTATCCAAAGGAAGTGGGAGAGGCGAGTGATTAAGAGCGGGATTTGCCAATCCACATAGCAGGATAGATACTCTAGGCCCACTCAGTGAGATTACATCAATGATCTTGCAAGCATGTGACTAGGTCACGAGGATGTAATATCACAGATGAGTAAAGATAGAATTATCAAGTGACGAGATCGAGCTCGGTAATCGTGTAAAAGTGCATGTGCCCTCTGATGTCTACGCATGATTCTATTCCTGTAGATAGTGTTGGGCCTCCAAGAGCAGAGGTTTGTAGAACAGCAGCAAGTTTCCCTTAAGTGAATCACCCAAGGTTTATCGAACTCAGGGAGGTAGAGGTCAAAGATATCCTCTCAAGCAACCCTGCAATTAAGATACAAGAAGTCTCTTGTGTCCCCAACACACCCAATACACTTGTCAGATGTATAGGTGCACTAGTTCGGCGAAGAGATAGTGAAATACAAGTGATAGGGATGATTATAAGTAGTAACTGCAATCTGAAATAAAGATGGCAGCAAGCAAACATGTAGCAGAACTTGATGTAAACGGTGTTTCAATGCTTAGAAACAAGGCCTAGGGATCATACTTTCACTAGTGGACACTCTCAACAATGATCTCATAACTGAATAAGTAAAAGCTACTCTTAAACACTCTCTTGTTGGATAACAAACACCATTGATTGTGTAGGGCTACAAAAGCACACCTCAAGCCGGAGTAAACAAGCGCCACAACGTCATAAAGGAATCACACACGGTGCACACACTGTCACCTTTACACCGTGGAGAGTACCGGAGTTCATATTAAAGTAACCTATAGAGTGCATAATAGATAAAGAGTAACATCTACATATTCAACTAGATTAGCACAACTGAACACAAGTAAATACTACTCGGGATTATTCTCCTTCTTGATGAAGCAAGAGTACTATGCGTAGGGCTGCAAGAGCACACCTCAAAGTCTGAGTAAACAAACACCACAATTCCCAAGAATAAGCCATGATAAATGTCTAAATTATTCATAGAGTCACACAAGTACCCACACTGTCACCTTGATACCGTGTTGTCACAATGACTCCAGAAACTAGACAAAATCACTTGAGTAGCATAAACATTATTAATGTATTCAGCGATACTAGCAATACACATGATCACATAAAGATCACACCATGGAGAGAGAGAGATGAACCACATAGCTACCGGTAGAGCCCTCAGCCTCGGGGAGAACTACTCCCTCCTCATCATGGGAGTCAGCAGCGGCGATGAAGATGGCGGTGGAGTTGATGGAGATGCTCCGGGGGCAATTCCCCGTCCCGGCAGCGTGCCGGAACAGAGACTTCTGTCCCCCGAAACTTGTCGTCGATGGCGGCGGCGCTGCGGAACTCTTCTGGAAATATGACTTGGTATTTTAGGGTTTTCGCTCGGAGGGAATAAATAGGCGAAGGGGCGACGTCGGTGGAGCCCGAGGGGCCCAACCATAGGTGGCGCGGCAGGAGGGGGGCCCGCGCCGCCAGGTGGTTTGGCCACCTCTGGCTCCTCTTCGTCTCTCTTCGGACTCGTGACGTGTTGGAAAAATAGGGACGTGGCCTTTTGTTTCGTGCAATTCCGAGAATATTCGCAGAAGTACTTTTCTGGAACCAAAAACAGCAGAAAACAGGGAACTGGCACTGTGGCATCTTGTTAATAGGTTAGTCCCAGAAAATGCATAAAAATGATATAAAGTGTATATAAAACATGTAGCAATTGGTACAATATAAGCATGGAACATCAGAAATTATGGATACGTTGGAGACGTATCAAGCATCCCCAAGCTTAGTTCTACTCGTCCTCGAGTAGGTAAAACGATAACAACAAATAATTTCTGAGGAGACATGCTTTCACACAATCTTGATCATAATATTGTAAGACATGTAAGCTGTGATCAAATCATTCAAGGCAAATGTATATAGTTGATATCAAAAGACAAAGCAAGAGTCAAACAAGCTAAAAGTTTTCATGAACTATTGCTTCAAAGACATGAAACCGTACAAGGTTCATTAAAGATGATTTAAGTATCCAGCATAGGAGTTCTATCCTTCAACCAAGCATCAAGTAAATTTTCATAACATAGAAGGATTCAGCCAAGTAAACATAAACATGAACGTCATGAATCAACTGTTTCGAAGTCTACTCAACCGGTGAGCGCAAGCATTTGGTATTGGCACCATGATGTTATGGCAAAGAGAACATTAATGGGGGTTTGGAAGGCCAAAGGAAGAAAGTCTCACAAAGCTATAAGTGATCATTAGACAAGAGGAAGTCTTATAATCGAAGCTATGTAAGGAGTAGTGATTGCCATGCAACGGATGCACATAGAGCTATATGTGTATGAAAGCTCTCCAATGGAACTAGTGGGGGTGCATCCAACTTGGTTGCTCATGAAGACCTAGAGCACTTTTGAGGAAGCTCATCATTGGAATATACAACCCAAGTTCTATAGTGTAAATTCCCCACATAGTTATACTAGTAAACATGAAAACTCTCTCACATGGAGTATAGGTGCTAAACATGAGCACAAATGATGACTATGAATATGCAGGTGCTAACATGAGCACAAGTGTGAACAAAGGATAGTAATGTTGCCCCCTTTTTCTTTATTCTTTTTTTTTTTTTTTTTTTTTATATTTTTTTCTTTTTCTGTTTCTCTTTTCGATGGCCTCCATGGCTCTTTTCTAGCAGGGGCAACACTCTAATATGATTACAAACTTTTTGGTACAAATAACTCATAATGAACAAAACATGATGTATAAAACTGTATGCCTCTGCCAGTGTAGCAGGATGTGCAATGATCTAGCGTAACATGGGTAAACCACACATCAGCTGTATAGAATCATGCAAAGCAATATATAAATGATAAATGACAACAAGTCATGTAATGTAAATGGAAGTTGCATGGCAATATATCTCGGAACAACTATGGAAATGCTGTGGTAGGTAGGTATGGTGGCTGTTTTGAGGAAGATGTATGGGTTTATGTGTAGGAGAACAAGAGAAGTCCTCCCACGGGGTTTGGATGTACTGGCGAAGTATGCACAACTCTCAATGTGAGCAGAAGGCAATGCACAGCACCGAAGAGGCTAGCAAAATATGGATGGTGGAAGTGCCAAAAACCGTAGCTTAACATTAGTCAAAAAGAACTCACAAGTTTATTGCAAACAACTAGCAGGTTCAACATTAAGAGCATGATTAAAATTCACTCCAAGAAGGGCCGTTCACGGCGGTACAAGTACCCCGTTAGATCCCTCGACCTTCAGCACAACTTAGTTACTACGATGAACTTTCAGACATGGAAAGCTATCAAGTCCAACTACACCTTCAACAATTTTAGTATAGTTTGTAGTACGGTACAAGCTTAAAGACAACAATCCACTAATGATTTTAACTTAATTAACCAGCAAGCTTTACCATCTAAATATCTCAAAACATTTGCAAAGAATCAAGTTATCAAAGTTTCAATGATCTACAAGATTATGCAAGTTTTCATACCACTACCACATGCAGCATTTTCTTTCTTCCAAGCAAACACCAAGCAACTTACTTAAACATAAACTCTCCAAATGATAATATAATGCAGCAAGAGAGTATTTATAAACACGTGCTAACAGCTCAAAGAGATGCATGAAAAACAGGAGCTAAAAGCACTGCAGTAGCTAGTTAAGAATACTCAACAAATATAAGTGAAGAACATGAGTATTCACATGAAAAAGCGGAGCGTGTCTCTCTCCACACAAGGATTGCTAGGATCCGAATTTATTCAAACAAAAACAAAAGCACACAGACGCTCCAAGTAAAGCGCATAAGATGTGAAAGAATTAAAATATAGTTTCACTAGAGATGACCTGATAAGTTGTTGATGAAGAAGGGGATGCCTTGGGCATCCCCAAGCTTAGACGCTTGAGTCTTATTGAATATGTGGGATGAACCACGGGGGCATCCCCAAGTTTAGGCTTTTCACTCTTCTTGATCACATAATATCACCCTTCTCGCTTGATCCTTGAAAACTTCCTTCACACCAAACTCAAGACAGTTCTCATTAGAGGGTTAGTGCATAATCAAAAATTCTCATATTCTGTAATGATACAATCAATCCCAAAGCTTCTAGACATTAGATACAGCCACCAATGCTTTGTGGAGTAAAGAAATCTACACAAACATAGTAAAAGAGCGAATGCAAAACAAAAGGCAGAATCTGTCAAAAACAGAACAGTCTGGAATGACGAATTTTTTCGAGGCACTTAATTTGCTCATATGGAAAAGGTCCAGTTTAGTGAAAGTTGCGTACATATCTGAGGAAGATGCGTTTTTGTTACAGAATTTTTCTAATTTTTTGCAAGGAGATGAGCTCAAATCGTGACAGCTAAAAATCTGTCTCTGCGCAGAAATCCAAATCTAGCATCAACTTTCAATAAAAGGCTTTACTTGGCACAACAATGCAATAAAATAAAGATACAAAGGAGTTGCTACAGAAGTAACAAGCACCTTGACTCAAAACAAAAGAAAAGCAAAAATAACAGAAAATAAAAACAATGGGTTGTCTCCCATAAGCGCCTTTCTTTAAAGCCTTTTAGCTAGGCATAGTGATTTTTATGATGCCCACATAAAGATGAGAGTTGAAACATAAAAGAGAGCATCAAGAAGCATATATAAAAACATGTTTAAATCTAACACTCTTCCTATGCATAGGAGTCTTGTAAGAAAATAAATCAATAAAGCATAAAGTGACTAGCATAGGAAGGCTTAGAAACAAGGCCTAGAAAATCAATACACTTGTCAGATGTATAGGTGCACTAGTTCGGCGAAGAGATAGTGAAATACAAGTGATAGGGATGATTATAAGTAGTAACTGCAATCTGAAATAAAGATGGCAGCAAGCAAACATGTAGCAGAACTTGATGTAAACGGTGTTTCAATGCTTAGAAACAAGGCCTAGGGATCATACTTTCACTAGTGGACACTCTCAACAATGATCTCATAACTGAATAAGTAAAAGCTACTCTTAAACACTCTCTTGTTGGATAACAAACACCATTCATTGTGTAGGGCTACAAAAGCGCACCTCAAGCCGGAGTAACAATCGCCACAACGTCATAAAGGAATCACACACGGTGCACACACTGTCACCTTTACACCGTGGAGAGTACCGGAGTTCATATTAAAGTAACCTATAGAGTGCATAATAGATAAAGAGTAACACCTACATATTCAACTAGATTAGCACAATTGAACACAAGTAAATACTACTCGGGATTATTCTCCTTCTTGATGAAGCAAGAGTACTATGCGTAGGGCTGCAAGAGCACACCTCAAAGTCTGAGTAAACAAACACCACAATTCCCAAGAATAAGCCATGATAAATGTCTAAATTATTCATAGAGTCACACAAGTACCCACACTGTCATCTTGATACCGTGTTGTCACAATGACTCCAGAAACTAGACAAAATCACTTGAGTAGCATAAACATTATTAATGTATTCAACGATACTAGCAATACACATACATCTGGCTGCCTCCTGGCTCCTCCTGGCTCCTCTTCGTCTCTCCTGGCTCCTCTTCGTCACTTGAGGAGGTTTGGCTGCCTCCTGGCTCCTCTTCGTCTCTCCTTCGGACTTCGTGAACGTGTTGGAAAAATAGGGACGTGTCCTTTTGTTTCGTGCAATTTCGAGAATATTCGCAGAAGTACTTTTCTGGAACCAAAAACAGCAGAAAACAGGGAACTAGCACTGTGGCATCTTGTTAATAGGTTAGTCCCGGAAAATGCATAAAAATGATATAAAGTGTATATAAAACATGTAGCAATTGGTATAATATAGGAATGGAACATCAGAAATTATGGATACGTTGGAGACGTATCACCCTCATGTGTGGTTTTGGTAATTAATGACAATCTCTATGGACTAATGTTTACATTGAGATATCTTTATAGATCATGTCCATGGGAAAAGATTGGAGTTCATATGTTGGACTCTAGAGGAGTATATGATGACCAAGGTTCTATCCAAGGATTTATATGAAGAATGGTCATCTAGAGATGAGCTTATTGCAAGCATGGCTTGGAAAAGAAGATTGAGTGAATATTCATGCTTAGCTCCAAGCCATCTTATATATCAAGAGAAGAAGATAAAGTGCAAGTGGATACATGAAGACGGAGCTAAGCGAAGCTCTCCCATAATGGTGTATGGGGGAGTATTTGGAGAAGTCTTCATCAAGCATGTGCTAGAAAGCGCAATCAAGAAAGGTGGTCCACTTGAAGAGATAAAGATCATTATCATCTAGCTCAAGTGGAATGCGCAAGACAAAGGTATGATCTTGATAGGGTTTCTATTTTACCAGTCTGATGGTGTTAGTGGGAGACCGGGTTATAGGATAGACGGCGTACTATCAAGAGGGGCTCTCAAGTGAGTAACTTGATCACATCTTTGTAGAGAGCTCAAACCTTTGCTTATTTGGCATATCATCTTTCTTGGTTCTTATTTGGCTTTTATACATGTGAGGATTTAGAGCTTGTGTTCATCTCCATACCAAACTCTAGTTCATCAAAAACGGATTTCATGAACATCTTGTTGCGGTTTTGATGTTGGAGGTTTTACCGGTGCGTCTTTTCTAAGAGAGGTCAAACTCTCTCCTTATGGTCTCGTCCTCACATGATGGACTATGATGGTTCTATGCATGATCTTGTAAAGCTCTTCATTGCGATTCTGACAAACTCAAGATCATCAAAATCGGAGTCCGGATGGAAAATTTGTTGTATTTTCGTGTTGGAAATATTATCGGTTTATCCGTGAGGAACGTTCCACACCTTCCCATGTGTGTCAACTTAACTCTATTTATGGTTCTTAATATTTCCACCTTTTGTAGGAAAGCTCTTGTCGTTACCTTTCCAACAAAATTGGTTTCACCTAATTTGGAGTTCGAACGAAAAAGTTATTGCGGTTTTCTTCTAAGTCTCTGGCTGGCCAGCCTAGGCCGGGCCAAAACCGGCCCAAGGCCGGCCGTCTCTGCCTCCCAGCCAGCCTCCTGTGGCCCAAGGCCGGGCCAAGGCGGTCGTCTCTGCCTCCCTGCCGGCCTCCTGTGACGCAAGGTCGGGTCAAGGCCAACCACTCTGCCTCAGCCAGCCTTCGAAAGATTCCTGGCCGGCCTTGCCGGGCCAAGGCCGGGCTCTCGATTTCTGGCAGAAAATTGCCCCAACGGTTGGATTTAGTGGGGACCTATTTAAGAGGTCTTCTTCCCCAATGGTTCCCAAGCTTTGGCACTCTCTCTGATCCTCCATTGTTGACCTTCAAAGCTTTGAGTTCTCTCAATTCCTCTCATGATTCTTGCATATCTTTGAGATATTTGAGAGAGGAGATATAGATCTACAATTACATCAATCCATTCCTCCTCTAAGTGAGGGGAACCTAGTAGATCTTGATCTTGGAGTTCCATTTGTTGAGTTCTTCTTTGTTCTTCCTCTCTTCTCCCCCACAAGCATCAGTTGCTTTTGGTGGGATTTGAGAGTGAAGGACTTGAGCACTTCTTGTGTTCTTGCCATTGCTTTTGTGCATCGGTTTGTGCTCTCCACGAGGATTCGTGGAAGTAAAAATTCGTGAGCTTGTTACTCTTGGGTCTTTGGACCCTAGACGGCTTTTGTGGCGGTTGAGGCCTTTTGTGGCCACTTGGGAACTCTCAATCCTTTTGTGGGTTGTGCCCCAAGATTGTTGTAAGGGACTCGATTTCCGCCCAAAAGGGAAATCAATAGTGGAAGGTGAACCGAGCTTTTGGGCAAGGTTCATTGGAGAATAGGGTGAGGCCATTTGTGGCGTCTTGAGTTTGAAACTCACACCCCTCCAACGAGACGTACTCCCCTAAAAAGGAGGAACTCGGGAATACATCGTCGTCTCCGCGTGCCTCGGTTATTTCTATACCCGAGCTCTTTACTTATGCACTTTACATTGTGATAGCCTTCGTGCTTGAAGTATCCCTTATTGCTATCACCTTGTTGCTTGTCTTGCTTAGCATAAGCTGTTGGTGCACATAGGTGACCTATTTTATTTAGGTTGTTGGCTTGTTAATTTAAACATCTAGTTTTATTCCACAATTATCAAGCCTAAACTAGAAAAGTTTTGAATTGCCTATTCACCCCCTCTAGGTGATATCCTTTTCCTTTCATCGTGATACCGGAGAACGAGTCTCGAACAATCTAAGTATCGTCAGGCAAAAGGTTGAAACTGGACGTCTAAGGTTCATACGATAAAAAAGACATTCGTGGACACACAGGGACTGTCACGGTTATCAGCCACCGTTGATAGTCATTGATCGAAGAACATTTCTCGATCATATCTGGCATGATCCTGAATCATAGGGTGGCACACTTAAGGGTAGGCGACGGTTTATATAAGATTGTATATCGAAGAGAAAATAGAGAAGGGTTCCGGAATGGTTCCGGGACATATCCGACGAAGTTCGGGGGCCGACAAAATGGTTTTCGGAGCCGGAATAAATTAGATAATATACGTTTAATATTAATTAGTGCAATTAATAGTTAAATACATTTTTATTTAATGATTTTCGGAATTATAAAGGCAGCCCACCTTAAATGGGCCTTCCCATGGGAGAGAAGGCCCATAGGGGGGGAACTTCCCCCCATGGTGCGGTTTGGGGAGGGGCTGCCCTAGGTGGGCCAAAAGGAGCCCACCTAGGGACACAACACCCTTGGTGCGGCTGGACATGTGGGGTTTAGTCCCTCATGGCCTAGCCACCAAGGGTGACACCCCTCCCATCCCCTTTATATAGTGGTGTCCCATGCCTTGGAAATTCACCCCAATCCTCTCTCTTCTCTCATCCATTTAAGACGTGGCTCCGCAAATGGGGCTACACACGGTTGAGAGAGTTCTCTCCACCATACGCACACCGCCGTGCTGCTGGGTCCAAGTCTTCTGCTTCCGCTGCTTCGCTGGATCTGGAGCTCGGAGGTCGTCGTCAACTCCGTACGTGTGTAGAGCTACGAGGTGCTACACGTGTGGCACTGTAAGTACGTCTTCTTCCTCTACATGACCTTGAGGTCGGAGCCGCTGTCGTCTTCGCTGCCCGTCTTTAACACGCGTCGTCATCGAAACAGATCTTTTGATCGTCGACGCTTACGGTCTACAAGGGTATGTATACCCTTCCCTCCGTTACTTTATATCTACATAGTAATAGATCCTGGCTATTTCGGTTATCATTGTTAGGAAAATTTTGTTTTCTGCGGACGATCCCCTTCAGTGATATCAGAGCCGATCTATGCGTAGATATAGTAGTACGGTTAGAAATCATGTTGAATGAGGGCACCGATCTTATAATTGTTTCCCTCTCGCGTGCACTTGCTTATGCCATCGGCATTGAGTTGATGAAGCGGCCCGGACCGACCTTACACGTACGCTTACGTGAGACTGGTTCTGCAATTGACATATGGCTTGTACCATATATGCGGCTGGCAGGTGTCTGTCTCTCTCTCAATAGACGGCTTGGCATTTTAAATGGAGGACCCGAAAGGGATATAAAATTGACAATTATTTGATCGGTGTTGTGGTTCCAGGTTCGTAGGTATGAAAGCAGTTCTATTTACGAAAGCCCCTAAGCCACGTAAAATATGCAAAAGATAAAGTAGAAAGCGTCAAACTTTATTTTGCAAGGGCAATGTGATATGGTCACGGTAAGTTTTATGAATTGTTTATAAACTGTCGACGCAAACGAGACCATTGGCGCAAGGACCATATCATGTCGCATTACATTTGATGTTATGTTATTATGTGCATCTTATATTGTGTGTATATATATGTTATATATTAGTTACACGACGGTAGTAATATAAGATGATCCCTCCAAAATACCATATAGTGTTCTCCCTTTGGCGTGCACCACCGAAAGTTCTCTGATACGAGGCAGGCCGTGACGATCGGGTGTCAGACGTATCTGCGTTCGCATACCATGGGTGTAAGCCACGTTGCACAAGCAATATGCTAAAGGTTATTTTGGCGAGCCTAGCATGTACAGACATGGTCTCGGAACATAGTGACCGAAAGGTTAAGCATGAGTCACATAGTGTTGTGATTGACATATCGATGTCTACCTTTGAAGCTATGCTATCGGTCGTGACGATCGGGGATAGTGTATCGGATGAGGATCGTGTAATCACTAAAAGGATGCGAGGGATGCTCGTTTTGAGTGGGAGTTCTAGCAGTTTTATTTTATTAAAACTTGAACCCATATTTATTATGAACAAA
The DNA here is from genome assembly GCA_947311845.1 of Poa pratensis. Lineage (NCBI taxonomy): Eukaryota > Viridiplantae > Streptophyta > Magnoliopsida > Poales > Poaceae > Poa > Poa pratensis. The sequence continues at coordinate 90,551,697 of CAMZMU010000041.1, forward strand.
GTCTTTATGTTTTGCAAAACCTTTGTAGAAAAACCTGTTCGATAGACCTTTTAAACTTAGGTGCTTTCCTGTGATTGAGAAACTTAAAAGGTTGGGTCCAAACTTCACATTTTTATACCATAGCTTGAGGATACTCCTTGTTTCAAACCTTTTAGCTTTATATGATACGAAACCCGCTAGGAGATAAAACCGGAGATTCCGCTAACAAAAGGATAATTTGGATTATCAAGTTCTGTGCGGATAATTCCATCATAGTCCAGTGTATGCTATGATCTCTCCATAGAGAATGAACTGTGGGTGCGTGTTGACAGATCGCGAACATTTGAAATGGTCGCTGAGATTGATGATCTGTATCCACCATAAATCAGGTTTTCTTCTCAACCAAGATGGAAGAGAACACTCGCATTAAAGGAGCACGTTGCAGTGATACTTGATGATATTGGTCATACTTGATGACAATGAGACGCCTCGCTCAGCTCGATCACTGGATGACAGAAAACGTTGCCAGATGCAAATGTTTTGTCATAGACTATGTCATGCAAGAGGAATCGTTCACCTTCATCAATTCTTGATTATGTTGAAGAATCAAGAAATGAAACAGATTGCCGGGGAGTCATCAATGATGATGGTGTATATATGATATACGAGTTATGAATATTTTACCTAAACAAGTACTTGCAGTAGTGACTAAGTTTTGATACTAGTCATTTTTATGAAAACAAGATTTTCTGCTTGAGTAGCTTGGAAGATGAGGATACAATGTGTGTTGATGATGGCAGGCAAAATGTTGTTATGGCCATAGACACTCTCTCTGCATCTACCGTTTTGGATTAATTTGGATTTGAACAAATTCTTTTAATCGCTTGTTAGCATGATCGTTATAAGTGTGTCTTGCCTTGAGCGAGACAATTATTCATATATGTTAGTGACAAAATTGTTGTCCTACATTTATGAGTGATATATTTAATGATCATACACCGATTATGAATGGAGTGTTCTTATATGAATCCAGATGGTAGTAGCTCCCACATTTATAGCATTAATGCCAAAGGATATAAACTTAATAATGCCACCACATTATTGTGGCACTAACATTTTAATTAATGTCAATGTTATATGCATTAAGAAGCTCCATTCAGATGGACCTCCAAGTCCTTAGATTTTGATTTTTGACACTTGCAAAATTACTAAGACAACGTTTTTGGAAACGGGCATTTAACTTATTGATAATCATACATAATGATGTGTGTGGATCAATGAAGTACGTTACCGTGTAGTGGAAATCATTATTTTGTAAACTTCACCAATGATTTGAGTAGATATGGGTATATCCACTTAAAGAAATGCTTGTCTGAAAAGTTTGATACAGATCAAACAAGTTCGGAGTGAAGTAGGAAAATAAACTTAACAAGAAAAACAATTCCTACGATAAGATCAAGGAAACAAGTTTTGAGTTATAAGTTTGGCATATCATTAGAAGACTTGTGAGAAGAGTTCCACAAATTACCCCATGGAACACCACAATGTTATGGTGTGCTAGGACGTCGTAATCACACTCTATTGGATAGTGTGTGGTAAATAAAATCTCTTATCAAATTATTGTGATCATTGAAGTCATACGGTGGAAACAAAACATTCACGTTAGATAATAGAGAAACCATCTAAATCCGTGGAGGCAATACCATATGAGTATGGCATGGCTTTTAGCCTAGATTGTCGTTTGGTATTTTAGTGTTTCGATACGATCAAACCTATAATGGATAAATCTTTGTAGTGTACCTAAAGAATTAGTTGGGTACGTGTCTCACGACAAAAAGGGTAAAATTGTTGCCGGAATATACCTTACTCAAGAAATAGTTTTTGTCCGAAGATATAAGTGGGAAAGAAAGTAGAGCAAGACGAAGTTAATGAACTTCCTCTCCAGACATCAGAGTGACGCAACGGAAACTGTTCCGATACCGGAAATTGTTCTGATATCGTCCTCCACAGATGAAAGAAAGCTAATGATAATGATCATGACGCTATAAGCTCGTACTAAGATCGTAGGCATACGAGAATGGTTTCCGCACTATGTGCTATGACTATCTTGTTATGAAACATCATGTTAATGGAACATGAAAATACCTACGAACTACAAAGAAGTGATGGTGGACCTAAGTCCGAGAAATGGCTATGAGCCATATATAATCCGAGATAAAATCCATGTATGATTACCAAGTAAAGACTTGGGTAAATCTCCTTGATGGGCTTCACGCCGTTGAAAGTAAATGGAATTTTATGACAAGATAGACGCTGACGGAAAGGCAACCGTCTATAAGGATCGATTTGTCACAAAACAGTTTTGACAAATTCAAAAGTTGACCACAACGAGATTTTGTCTCAAGTGGCGATGCCTAAGTCTGTTTAGGATTGTTCTAGCAATTATTTTCAATTAAGAAATTGATGGATGGATAAAGAAACCGTGTTCCCTAATGGCAACATTAAGGAAGAGTTATAATTGGTATAACAAGTAGGTTTTGTTGATCCTAAGGATGCTGGACATGTATGCAAACTTTAGCTGACCATTCATGGGCTGAAGCAAGCATATCGGAGCTGGAATCTTCACTTTGATAATGTGATCAAATGATTTTGGAGTCGTCCAAAATGGTTGAAGAAACCGCATTTACAAAGAAGTGAGTGAGAGCTAAGTAGTTTTCTTGATCTTATATGTGAATGGTATATTTGAGTGGGGCTAAAAGAAATTCCCTGGTCTTATATACGGATGGCGTATTTAAGTGGGAGCTAGGTGTCATTCCAAACTTTGTATGTAATGACATATTGGGAATGATACAGATCCTCTAGTAAAGTATAAATGATTATTTAAGTGATTAAATTTTCTATGAATGAAGTTAAGAGTATTAAGCGTCAGGTCTATAATTTGTATAGATCAAAAGGGGCTTAATAACATTAGGTCGGAATATTTCCCTAGGTTAAGATTCTGAAGTGTTTTAGAATAGAACAAGCGAAGAAAAGGCTTCTTACTTGTATGACTAGGTAAAATATTAAGAATATCTTGGCATTTCAACGGTAGTTACTGAAAAAACAGATGTCCGACATCCTCTATGCCTCAGCCATAGATTCTATCATACTGAAAGCTTGGCTTGGTGTGACCCAAGTTCTTGGTTGAAGAACGGGTTATAGAGTGATCCTTGGATGGATCAATGAACAAACGTTAAGTATGTACTTCAGTGTCTAAAGAGAACTGAAGATATGTTTTTTGTATGGGTGAGAGTGAAAAGATAACTTGCCATAAAAGGTTACGATGCAAGTTATGACACTACCCATACGACTAGAAATCTCATACAGGAGAAGTCCTTTGTTTTAAAGAAAGACAGGGTTAGTTTGCGAAGTCACATATGAATGCACTGTCGCATAATCTACATAGGTATAGGAATATATGTCTACTTTAGAAGTAGCAAGTGTGATTGGACTGAGTGGTTTTCCTGAACATGTGTGGTTTCCTTTAATAGATCTCTTAGACTTTTAAGACCCATGCTACGCGAAGTTTTGAGTCTCACTCCATCGACAAACATGTATTTCACCGTTATCATAAGATACGGGATGATGTCAAACTATGTGACATAGAAGTGTTGCAAAGCACATACAGATCTCAATGTGGGAGATTTGTTGACTGAATTCCTCTTCCACGAGACATGCATGCACCATATTGCTATAGGTGTTAAGTTTTTACCAAGTTGTAAACTAGATTAAATCTTATATTTACTAATTGGGGGCACCATACGAGACTTCATGTTAATCCTAGAGGTTAATGAATTTTGTCCATCGGATCTACCCATAATCAGTTTAAAGCCGCCGGATTAAAGTTAATTGTCCAAGGCGTAGACGTGACTCTTCTCGCACCTATCCTTCTCAGCTTGAGTTCGATCCCAAAACCATACGCCAGATCGATCCCTAATTATTTTGTTCCTGGGGCTACTAATCGGCTACAATATTAATGGAGAGAAGGCGCACGCGTCTTTCGGCGGCGGCAGCGGCCAAACTTGCTGCCATCTTCAATATATCAGTCCAGGTACGCATCATGCAAGCTCTATTTTTTCAAATCAGATCCGTGAGGTGGACATGTTTATCGCCTCACATCACCAGCTGCATCCACCATGGTATAACCTCACACGTTTCAGTTGCATGCATGGGAGGATCGGTATTCCTTAACGTTTTGGGATATTTCCACTTCCAATCGATCAGATGAATATTCACGGTTCTCCTTAGCTGCTAAATTCCCGTGGCCCACAAAGTAGCAGCTATCAAGGAAGGTGTATCAAATTGGCAGGTTGCCTGACACCAGTTGGTATCCCGGCCGGCGACGACAACGACAACAAGTGAGTTCAGCAGTTTTTCTTTTCTGTAGATGTACGATGAAATAGGTATGCATGCACCGCGAAGGTGAATCATAAATTTGTGACAATCAAAATTAAGAGGAGTGATTTTAATGGTGGCATGTACTACTTCACAGCGGCCACAGATTAGTTTGTTGCGTTATTCAACTATTATTATTAGATCTGTCACTCTAACACGAGCACAAGTCATGTCTTCTTAATTATTTTACTTTTTGTAAACAGAGATCAAGAAGTCAAAGTTAGAATATGGGGTGCGAACTCAGAACTAATTGATGCCAAGTCAACAGGCGGTGTCATTATAATCACATCTGCAACAGGAAATAAGGCAGTATGTCTTCTTTCAAAATAAAATCACTCAGTTTACAATCTCACTGCTTGGTATTACATCGAAATTATTTATTATTTAAACCAACATGTAGGATATTCTCTATCCTCAAATAGTGCAACTCAAGTGTATATAAATTTACCTATTCCTGAGACTATGGATGTACAAAACATATGTTCATTCAAAAATTTATAATTCGACGCTGTTCCACGGAATTTCCCTCCTTTCGACTAATTTTCAGAGATTTGTGAATCTCAGAAATTTCATTAGATTTCATAGGAAAATTTCATTGACTCCAATTTATTAAATAGAATTTTTGGTTTTCATGTGCATAATGAAACATCCCCCCAATGATGTTGTGTTCAATAAGGCAGAACACTTGAATCTTGCATCTTTTTCTTAGCTATATCATGTGGATCAAAAAGGTTGTACTCTTTGTAGAATTCACATGATCCAGTACAAAGTTCATTAAATAAACCAATGCATACAAATGGTTATCAAAGACTTCATTATAACTGGATCCATTGAATCACTTCCATCATGATAAATTGAGAAAAGGGTACATTATTCCCTCTGTTGTATTTCTTGGGTTGCGTTGCTTTCTTTGTAACATATTCCATCGTGATTATTAAAGAATAATATCCAAATAATATATTATGATTTCATGGTAAGAAATATAAAAAAAAATCGAGGGTATGCCAAAATGGAATACCATATTTTTATAGAAGGGGAATAACATTTACAATAAATGTTTCTCTGCTCTAACAATCAGGTCGACTCTGGCCACCACACGGGAAGGATATCTTTAATGTCGTCCAGATCGCGTTAGCTTGGAGATACCAAAAGGGAGAAAAAATTATAGCTAAGTATATTTTGTATCCTTCACGTTTATTTCTAAAATATACAAATAAATAAAATAAAGGTATTATCATGCCATGCCAACAACTCCTAATGGTACACATTGACATATTTACCATTGTTTTAAATAATGTATATTGTATACAAGAAATGTACCAGCAAATAGTTTTCTTTGTTGGAACGGGAGACCAGTATTCGTAGGACTCTTCACTCCAATCAAAACGTCAAATATAGCCTTACACGATGGCATCAAATATGTTGCATGGTTAGTTTTTCGGAAGATCACCCATGACAAGTGCATTCAGGTGCGTGCAATATTAATTGCCAGTCATTAGTTTGCATACCTTTACATGAAGTAGCATTCTTTTCGTCCTTATATTTGGTCATTTTCTTGATAGACATCATCCAAAATTTGTGTGACCCGAGGAATGAAAGACAACCAATTGGACATGAGTTGGTGGATAAGATGACACAATATAAAGAATTATGTTATTTTCTTATTTGCAAATGTTATTTAGTCGTAAGATTGACTCTATTTCTACCGTTTGGTTTTATCTATGATTAATACAATTGTGCATTTGTTAGTACATAAATAAATTGCTGGAAAGTAAAATACTACGAAATCATAAAAATGATTAACAATCAAAATAAGTCACAATTTCAAAAATTTATAGTACATTATTGTTTGTATTCCAATTTCCCTAAATGAAAATATATGTTATTTGTGATATTAATAAATGAAAAGATATATAAATATATGGCAAATTATGAGTTTGTAAAATGGTTTGTTTTAAACATGTGCATTGGGATAGCAAAGTAGTAATTTAACAGAATAAAAATCCCTATCCCGTGCAGGTGCACGGGTTGATGACTAGTTGTACTCTAGTGCAAGTGGGAGACTGTAGGGGATATGCCCTAGAGGCAATTAATAAAGATATTTTATTTGTCATATCTCAATTGTTCGTAATAAGTTTTGTACCATGCTATAACTGTATTAAGCGGAAACATTAGTGCACGTGTGGTATGTAAACAACCAAGTCCCTAGTAGCCTCTAAACTAGTCTATTGGGCAACCGATGATTAAAGTTTCCTGATCATGGACATTTATGTCAATTGACAGTGGAGTCATGTCATTAGGTGAATGATGTGATGGACACACACCCAAGATATATAGAAACGTAGTGTTCATACCTTTGACCGTGAGATCATATCTAATCGCTACTTCTAGAAAGTGATTTGATTGTATCAAACGTCATGTCTTATTTAGCGTGACAGTAAAGGTGTCCCTTTCGAGTATCCGAAGGAAGTGGGAGAGGCGAGTGATCAAGAGCGGCATTTGCCAATCCACATATCAGGATAAATACTCTGGGCCCACTCGGTGAGATTACATCAATGAGCTTGCAAGCATGTGACTAGGTCATGAGGATGTAATATCACAGACGAGTAAAGATATAATTGTCAAGTGACGAGATCAAGCTCAGTAATCGTGATAACGGAGAACGAGTCTCGGACAATCTAAGTATCGTCAGGCAAAAGATTGAAACTGGACGTCTAAGGTTCAAACGATAAAAAAGACATTTGTGGACACACAGGGACTATCGCGGTTATCCAGCCACCATTGATAGTCATTGATCGAAGAACATGTCTCGATCATGTCTGGCGTGATCCCGAATCATAGGGTGGCACACTTAAGTGTAGGCGACGGTTTATATAAGATTGGATATCGAAGAGAAAATAGAGAAGGGTTCCAGAGAGGTTCCAGGACAGTTCCGAGACATATCCGACGAAATTCGGGGGCCGACAAAATGGTTTTCGGAGCCGGAATAAATTAGATAATATGTGTTTAATATTAATTAGTGTAATTAATAGTTAAATAAATTTTTATTTAATGATTTTCGGGATTATAAAGGTAGCCCACCTTAAATGGGCCTTCCCATGGGAGAGAAGGCCCATAGGGGGTAAACTTCCCCCATGGTGCGGTTTTGGGAGGGGCTGCCCTAGGTGGACCAAAAGGGGCCCACCTAGGGGTGCAGCACCCCTTGGTGTGGCTGGACATGTGGGGTTTAGTCCCACATGGCCTAGCCACCAAGGGTGACACCCCTCCCATCCCAATTATATAGTGGTGCCCCATGACTTGGAAATTCACTCCAATCCTCTCCCTTTCTCTCATCCGTTTAAGACGTGGCTCCGCAAATGGGGCTATGCACGGTTGAGAGAGTTCTCTCCACCATACGCACACCGCCGTCCTACTGGGTCCAAGTCTTCCGCTTCCGCTGCTTCGCTGGATCTGGAGCTCGGAGGTCATCGCCAACTCCGTACGTGTGTAGAGCTACGAGGTGCTACACGTGTGGCACTGGAAGTACGTCTTCTTCCTCTACATGACCTTGAGGTCGGAGCCGCCGTCGTCTTCGCCGCCCGTCTTCAACACGCGTCGTCATCGAAACAGATCTTTTGATTGTCGACGCTTACGGTCTACAAGGGTATGTATACCGTTTCCTCCGTTACTTTATATCTGCATAGTAATTGATCCTGGCTATTTCGGCTATCATTGTTAGGAAATATTTTGTTTTCTGCCTACGATCCCCTTCACACCGTTGTGAACACACCCACTGACCACAAACAGCAGATCCCCCTCGGATTCCACAAGGTAGTAAAGATTGTCCGGAAACCTACCGGCCAAATTACTTGGGCCTGCAATGGTGATGCTCATCTTAAGAGTCCGCGCGAAACGCTTGGCGCTTATTTCGTTGGATGACATGATATTCGAAATAATGGACCCATGTCTATCGGTGACGAATACCTCACCGGCGAAAGCTGTCATGGTCACAAGACCTCCAAACCACTCGTCCGCCGTGTATTCCCCTTCTCCAAAGCCAAAGCCAAAAATCCCTTCACGGGTTGTCTGATCAACCCACCTCACGCTGTAATGAAGATGGTCCTATACAAAAACCACCAACGGAGAAATGGTCACCGCGATAGCGGACAGCATATCCGCCTGTATCCGCGCTCGGAGACGCTTCATCTCACCAGATAAGGGGTTGAACAGACGAGTCCTGTATGGCCACACCCTCTGTCCCAACACGATAAGGCCGCCCGTCGTGGAGCCGACGAAAAAATACCTACGTACAAAAGATATTAACCCCAACACTATAAAATAAACAAAATTAATAACTGGTTGTATAACCCAACAATCACCTGAGAATAAGTTTGGTGAAATCCTTTTGTACACAGGGACCAATACTTAGATTTAAGAAGGTGAACTTAGCTTCATCCGGTAACTGAATAGAGTGCTACAGATAGATCCACCTTCTTGGCATGAACCTGGCCTCTGTGGCACGATGCCAGCCGCCACAAGCTCTTCGATAAACGGCGTAAAATTCAAGGTCATCCGTCGAGAGGAACATGTCACTGATTCTTCTGATGAGGTCGTCGGGGAGTGCAGACGAGCACACTTCCTCCTCCAAACCGCACACCCGGTCAACCATTGTTGGATACGCGAGGGATCTATAAATCAATAGGTCAATGGACAATATGTCCGTGAATATGTACCCAGATCCATCCTCCGAGATAACACATCAAAATGTAGTTATCGTCTAAATGGCAAGAAAACAGGTTTTAGGTTATGGAAGCAAGATATAAAGCCACTGGACAATTGTTCTCTGTAAGCCGACCTATTCGTACGGAAGACGGAAGCGACGAAAGTAAAAAAATAGAGGACCAACCAGCACGTAGCACCAGGCTTGCCCGACCTTGTAAGAAAAAAAAGTAAACACGTATACACCGAGCCGGCTTCACAACACACCACGTCGCCGGCTGAAGCTATCTCCATGACTATCGAAAAGAATAAAAAAATGGATCGGTGCTTCTTTAGGAAACTTCGAATCGTGTTTCTCCCTTGAATGTGAGACACGAACCGCTGTACAGAAGACGTGAAGTACCGGTAAAAGAATGTGTACTCTAGGAATTCAGTCGGCCAAAAGACACAGCGACGCTTCGCAATAAGAACGACATAGTAAGCCGGCTCCGACAACTCAATAACCCAAATACTACACGTACCATCAGAACGACATAGTAAGCCGGCTCCGACATAGTAAGCCAGGAGTATTCACGATAACATGATATTATCTCAACATCCGTGTTTCAATTCTACGCGTACATAAACTCCGTACGCGTAAGCCGAGACGCATGTATGTAACTCAGAGCAAGGAAAAGATGAACACGACGTCTGCTAAAAAACTGTCACGCCATCCTGCTCGGACTATCGCTACCCTGCTCGATCTTCTTCTGCAAGCTTCTAAATTTCTACGGACTCCAGCTCCACAATATCGGGCCTAATTCAATTCTTCACGTGTCCTGCTTCGTCGCACTGTGCGAGGGATTTCACTTCACCGAGCCCTCCCTCGCGCTATGGCTAACAATCTTCTCCTGCAAGCTGCAGAGGAAAACAAAGCATGGGCCACTCCTGGAGTGTGGCGGCGTAACCTTCACCATTCGACGGAAGACCAATTTGTATCCTCGGGACAAAATCGTCAGCAAGGTAAATGACTGGCAACGAACCTTTTTCTATTACAAAGACGCGTCGTCGGCCGGAGAAATCTGACTTCCGTGTTTCAAGGACAAACCATAAGTTCCTACTTTTAATCTCGCAATTGGATTAACCATGGACAACCTAGCCTCAGTAAAGAGATGGATGACGAAGATTCAGACTCTCTGCAGGCACGGCCTGACAACCAAAAACCTAGTCGCAGCCTGGCTAGATCGCAGTATTCAGCCCCTGATGATACAAACTAACCTACTATGTGACTACTCCAAATCTACCAAGGACAAAGACCGAATCTCGAAGAGGGACATGGACGACAAGAGATTCTGTTACCTCATGACCAAATTGTTCGCTGGCAAAATCGAGAGGCGTCAGATCAGTGGATTGATAGCTTTCTCAAAGTATCACAAACCGCAGAAGGTACATCAGCCCTCCGTTTCCTCCTAAATTGTCATACGTTAACAAACAAATCAGCTATTTCTAAAGATCAACGATTAACATATGCGCAGGATTTCTGGAACACCGGTTACGAAGACACCGTCGCTGAGAAGAAAGCCACACTGGTAGATATTCGTTCAGTCTCTCCTTCCGAATAGGAAGTAGGAACCGACTCGACTACAAACACCAAAGAGATGACGATTCAGTCAAAGACGGACGTTGTTTTCGAAGACACCAAACATCAGCAGTCTGCCCTTTCTCATGAGAGACAAAAGAGAGCAAGGGTTGTTGTAAGAAAGATACCATTCTCACGCACGATAAAGCGTCCAAAGATAATGCAATCACAGATGACGAACCCGTCGCAATGTAAGCCAGTCACTAACAGTATTAGCGAGAACAAAGACAACAACGACTATACCGCCTGCACGGAATTATCCACGGAACAGACAATTCAAGTTCATGTATCCAAAAACAAAACAAAATAACACACCCGGCATACAAAATGACACACGGAAATAAATAAATCAATAAGAAAAGAAACCGTGCAAAGAAAACAAAGTAAACACTCACAAATATCTCAACAGAACTGACCTTAATCAGACGAACGGGAAACCAATTAACCGGTGACCTACGAAAAACCGAGCAGCAAATAGGAAACAAATATGAGAAACCCACAAAAACAAAAAAGAACAAACAACATAAGCAACAAACAACCAACGAACACGAATCCAGCACACGGTCAACTACATGAACAAAGAATGAACAAAATCAGAGAGTAAAACACGGTAAGAAAACCCAACCTGATCTGAATGGGAACAAACGTGACGGAAAGAACAGCAAACAGAATCCATGGAAACACGGCAGAGCTCGAGAAAAGCACGGCGGAGCAAGAACAGCAAGGAAGAAGAAAAGGGGGAAATGAGAGCTGCAGTAACCAACCGATCCAGAAAACAGCCTATATACCCCGTTCCCTGAAGCACTGTATTTAGGTCCGTAACCACTCGGAACCAATGACGAACCGCCAGCGAGACGTGAAATCGGGCCTTCTGACTACCATCACAATGCAACGTACCCGCCGACGAATGGAGGGAGGCCACCTCAGACGGAGAAATCGGGCCCAAATTCTCCATGACATCACGAACAGTGCAACGTATGCGAAATACCAAACGTATCCCAGGTACTGTAGAAAATACGCAGCGAGAACCCACGCACGGGAGAGATCGGTAACGCAAACATGCAGGGCAACCGACATGTGGGCCCCAGAATGGATGGGGCCCATCGTCAGCAAAGTACGTACAAAGAAAGCTATCCTAGAGGGGCTCCACTAAAACCCAGTATGGTAAACGAACATAATCGACCAATGGGAGGAACGCAGTGTGAATCTGCACCGCCCTGACCTGTCCACCACACCGATTAAATGCACAACGTGAGGCTGATGGGCGGGCCCTCGGGCTACAGGGTGCATCCACGTAGGATGTCAGCGAGAGTGGGTGCAATAAGGTTGGTACGGTTAGCGACTTTGCAAATCCCTATTCATTCTGACTCCAAGAGCCGGCCGGGATCGGACGGAGCGGAGGCACGGAGCGGGGAGGATCGGACTGCCAGAAAGGCCAAATCGCTGAGGAGCCTCCAATGGGTCTCACCGTTTATATCTTTAGATTGCAACAAATGGATGTGAAAAGTGCCTTTCTTAATGGTCCCATAAAGGAGTTGGTATATGTTAAGCAACCACTGGGTTTCGAGGATCCGAAGTTCTCTAACCATGTCTACAAACTCGATAAGGCGCTCTATGGACTTAAACAAGCTCCACGTGCGTGGTATGAGCACCTTAGAGAGCTTCTATTAGACCGTGGATTTGAGGTTGGGAAAATCGATCCCACTCTCTTTACTAAGAGGGTTAAAGGGGAGCTTTTCATATGCCAACTTTATGTTGATGATATTATCTTTGGCTCATCTAACAAAGCTTTTAATGATGAATTTTCAAATCTTATGACCGATAGGTTTGAGATGTCTATGATGGGGGAGTTGAAGTTATTTCTTGGTTTTGAGATCAAGCAATTGAATGAAGGGACTTTCATCTCTCAATCCAAATATATCCAAGACATGCTCAAGAGATTTGATATGCAAGATGCTAAAGGGAAGCACTATCATATGGACACCAAATGTCATCTACAACTTAACCCAAAGGGTATAGATGTCGATCAAAAGGTATACCGTTCCATAATTGGTTCTTTGCTCTATCTTTGTGCATCTAGACCCGATATTGTGTTGAGTGTAGGGGTCTGTGTAAGGTATCAAGCTACTCCTAAAGAAAGCCACATGATGGCGGTCAAAAGAATCCTTCGATAATTGGTTCATACTCCAAGGTTTGGTTTGTGGTATCCAAAGGGCTCAACTTTCTCTCTTTGTGGGTACACGGACTCGGATTGGGCCGGTGATCATGATGATAGGAAATCAACTTCCGGGGCATGCCAATTCCTTGGTAGGTCCTTGGTGAGTTGGTCTTCTAAGAAGCAAAATTGTATATCTCTCTCCACCGACGAAGCTGAGTATGTGGCAGCCGCTAGTGCATGCAGTCAATTGTTATTGATGAGGCAAACTTTAAAGGAATATGGTGTCAATTGTGACAAAGTGGCTCTTTTGTGTGACAATGAAAGTGCTATCAAGATCGCCCACAACCCGGTGCAACATTCAAGAACCAAGCATATTGAGATTCGTCATCATTTTATTCGAGATCAGGTTGCCCGTGGTGATATTGAGCTAGGATATATTCCCACAAGAGATCAACTTGACGATATATTCACGAAGCCACTTGATGAAGCAAGGTTCACTTTCTTGAGGAATGAGCTAAATATCGTGGATTCAAGGAGCTTGACTTGATTATCTTGCATACACACCTATATTTTGACTATCTATTTGGTTTAGGTGTAGGCATGGAAATAGGGGGAGTGTGGTCCTAATACATTAGACTATCCCTCCACCCATTATGCCGATATTAAGAACTCCTTTGCTTCTCTATATTTGTTTCTATAAATTGTGAGCTTAAATGACGAGTAGTGGCAATGAACCCAAGATATATCTTCGCGGTGTCACACCACATAAACTCATACATGGTGGCCTAGGCCACCGTCCTCCTCCTTATGAGGAGTTGATCTTATTTGGTTTATTTGGGTTTCTAGACCTTTGAGTTTTGGGAGAGTGCTCTAGTTTGGCCTTTCAATTTGATTCTTGCAAACTTGGGCATACTCTCTTTCATCAGTTACTTTTCTATCCCAAGCCAAAACTCTCATCCCAAAAGATAATTCCTTCTGAATTTTGTGCATACGTGTTCCCGGTGTGTGCAGACTGTCGGTACCGGTGGCATAGCCGAAAAAGGGCTCCTTTTGAGCCAGTTTTGAAGCTTTGCCCCAGGCACCGGTACTACCGCCGCGACCCTGGCGGTACTACCGCTGGTGCGGGTGCGTGCACCCTCCCAGCGCGTAGCGCCTTAGTCGCGCCGCAGTATCGGCAGCGGCACAATCGCCGAATCGGGCGGTAGTACCGCTGGTGCGGATCTGGGCTTATGGGGGTCGTGCGGGGGTTGGGGGAAGTCAACTTTCCTTTTATTCCCCAACTCTACCGCATCTCCATCTCGATCCGCCGCCGCCAGCTCTCACCACCACCGGACGGCGCCGCCCCTGGCCGTGGCACCTGGTGCCCCTACCCGTGGATGGCTCCAGCACCTCTCCCTCACCCTCGATCCTTCGCCATGAGCTCCGGTATGCCTCCTCCCTCTCTCTCAACTCGTTGATGGTTGCAGATGAATTATTGGGCATCCCTTGTTGTTCTAGTCAAATTGGTTTGGTAGAGATGCATATTTTGGGTATCTAGCACCTTGTGTAGAAACTTTGTGAAGAATCCATGGCTAGATTTTAGTTCCTCACCTAGGATCGGTGGAATCACTCATGGTAGTGTCTCAACTATTTTAGTTGGTCTACTACCTATGATTATACCTCCTCTGCTAGTTGTTGTACTAATATCTAGTATTAGATTGTTCCAATTTTTGTATACTTGTGTGCTTTCTATCCAAATCATGAACATTGTTTTGCACATTACTTTCCTATGCTTTCCAACCCCTTGATAATTCACAGGTGTTTGTGGTTCAGTAGGTTCTCGTACTAGGGGCAAGAAGGCCAAGACCACGGATGTTGATAAAGAGTTTGTCCCCGTTACCTCTGGTGCTGCCGGCACGGGCAGGGTCAAACAAGGAGTTCGCAAGAAACCATCCTCCGTCAAGAATATGATAGATGCAGAGTATGTTGATATGAGAAAGAAGAATCCTTATGAGGTTGACGCATGGATTTGGATCCAGCTTTTTGAGGGACCAATCCCTATTTCCACACTATTTTTCAGGAACAGTGCTATTACACTTATCTTCACAAGCCTCCAAAGAACAATGTGGTGAAGCAGCAGTACATTGACGTGGGTCACATGGAGAGGCACCCTGAGTACTTTGGAGAAGCTCTTAAATTATGCAAGGAACTTGGTATTCTATCCTTCATTCAGCTCGGTCAGGATTATGACGAAGATCTTGTGTGTTAGTTCTTTGCCACCATCGCCTTCAGCATTGTGGACCGCTCTATTACTTGGATGACGAAGGATGAACAGTTCACTGCCATGTGGAGTGATATTGGGACACTGCTAGGTTTTGTCGATCATGGTATTGTCCTTCTAGCTAAATTTCATGTCAATTGTTTCCGTGTTCATGAGATGGACAGGCCCCTTCAGAAGCACTATCTTGCACCTCTTTACTTCTGGGAAAAGTACACTCCAGGACACAGCGAGGGACTATGCCCTCCATATGAGATTATGCACAGGATTTTCAGGGAAACCATCAACCCCAAGGGGGGCAACATTGATGAAGTTCATGGATACCTCACCACTCTCATGGTTTGGATGCACAAGTTCAAGACCAAGGAGAAGCAACTAGATGTTATGGACTATCTATGGAATGAGTTTTGGAACATCATCATTTTGAAGAAGAGTGCAGCTTATGGCCCTCATGTCATGAAGATCATCATTTGGGCATGGTCCAAGAATCACTCCATGGCGGGTCTCTCGGACCCCAACACTTGGACTCCTCACAAGCCCAAGCAGCTCCGCATCAAAGATCACAGCTTTGAAACTGCTCAAGCTAGGAAGAACGCCAAGAACAAGTCTAATGAGGCTGCTACTTAGGGATGTCGGTCCTTCTCTTGCTCCCAAGAAGAAATCTGATCGTTTGGGTTGGATGGCTAGACAAGTCAAGAAACTTTTCTGCATGACCAAGGCACTGGAGACACGAGGATATCACCACCATGTTGCTCACAAGACTGCTCGTCAGCAAGATATTCTGGACAACCATGCTCGTGGTGAAGAAGTTGAGTCAGGTTCGGAGAAGAACATCACCGTGTCCTGTGAGTGGAGGACCAAGGACTCTCAAGGCAATGTGTGTGTTTGGTCTGACTATAAAAATGAAGCATAAGTGTCCTCTCGTCGCCGTCCCCGCCCTGCTAGCAACGAGAACCTCTCCGATTGACCTTTGGGACGCTAGCATCGATTTCTTCCTTTTTGCTATCTTGATGCCAAAGGGGGAAATATCTATTAAATATCCGAGGATTTGCCAGGGATAGTCACAAGCTTTCGTTTTTTTAGTTATTTGTGTTTTATGAGCTTGTGTACTCGTTTCTTTCATGTTTGGGAACCTTAATCCTTGTTCGTGGTGCAAGACATGTTAAACTCGTTATTTATGTTTCAATGCCTTTTATGCTTATTGCTATGATTATATCCTGCACAGTTTGGAAAACATAGGGGGAGTGTTGATCCTAGTTGATGTACATTTGAGCATTCAAAAGCTACTCATTAATAATGCATACATCTAGGGGGAGCTCCATCTATTTTTTCTAAACTGTTTTGTGGCAAATTATTGTATTGTCATCAACCACCAAAAAGGGGAGATTGAAAGAGCATACTTGCCATCAACCTTGTTTTGATGATTGATTACAATACAATAATAGCATTTAACTTGTTGTCTGAGTTTACACAGGTTCTACAAATAGTTTTATGCAGCTCACAAGTTAAAAGGAAGAAGGAGTGTCAATTTGCTTTTGGTGGTAGTACTGCTGGACCTTGAAGTTGCGGTAGTGCTGCTCGCACTACCGTCCAATTCTCCTTCTGGTGCAATGAGCGGTAGTTCCACCCCCAATGTGGTACTACTGCTGGTCCTCAGCGCAATGTGTCAAGCAGTGGTAGTACCATTTCTACTACCGCCAAATCCAGGTTCTGGTGCAATGAGCGGTAGTTCCGCCCCCACTGCGGTACTACCGCTGGTCCTCAGCGCGAAATGTCAAGCGGCGGTAGTAGCATTTCTACAACCGCCAAATCTAGGTTCTGGTACAATGAGCGGCAGTACCGCTCCGACGGTGGCTGTACCGCTTGTGCAGGAGAGGATGGAAGAAGACCAGGGCGTTGACGCCCATTTTCCAAGCGTTCCGCATCGCCGGTAGTACCGCCGGTTCATCGGCGGTAGTACCGCTGGTGTGGGAAATTTGACTCCAACGGCCAGAATTGAAGACTGGGTATTTAGTACCCTTCACCTACCTTGGGTCAACTAGCTCGCCCAACATTGAAGAACACCATTATTGCAAGCTCAAGAATCACTAGATCTCCCAATCACTCCACCCAAACTTGTTGATCTTCGAAGGATTGAAGGAGCAGACCCTGATCTACATCTTCACCGAGCTGATTTACATTTCCTGCTCATTCACTTGAGGGACCATTTGCTAGGGTTTCCCTTTGGAAAACCTAGCTCCTTGTTGTACTCATTTGTTGTTCTTCTGACAGATTGTAGCTGTTCGGGAGCCCCCAATTCAGTTGTGAGTGTGTGCCCCGAATCGTTGTTGTAAAGGCTCCGGTTTCTGCCTCGAAGTGAACCGATAGTGGAGGGTGAACCAATCCTTTGTGGTGCGGTTCATCGGAGAATAGGGTGATCCTATTGTGGCGTTGAGCAAGCCTGTGGTGGCTGATACGTCTCAAACGTATCTATAATTTTTGATGTTCCATGTTGATATTATGCCAATTGTTACATATTTTATATACACATCATATCATTTTTATACATTTTCTGAGACTAACCTATTAACAAGATGCCACAGTACCAGTTCCTGTTTTCTACTATTTTTGTATTCCAGAAAAGTTGTTCTGGAAATATTCTCGGAATTGAACGAAAATCAACGGAGGGTCCTATTTCACCGACACGTACACGGAGTCCAAAGGGGAGACGGAGGAGCGCCACGAGGCGGCGACACAATGCCTCGGTGTGGCAGAGAGGGGGGCCACGCCGAGGGGTTATGTGGGCCCCCCGGGCGCCCTCAGCCGCCGCCCTTTCACCCATATAATCCTCCTGCCCTGAAAACCCTTAAAATAAGAGTCATATTCCAAGAAAAGTTCCGTAGCTCCGACGCCATCGAAACCAAGTTTCGGGGGACAGAAGTCTCCGTTCCGGCACCCTGTTGGGATGGGGAATTGCCCCCGGAGCCATTTCAATCGATGCCACCGCCTCCATCATCGCCGTTGCTGCCTCCCATGATGAGGAGGGAGTAGTTCTTCATCGGGGCTAAGGGCTCATGCCAGTAGCTATGTGGTTTATCTCTCTCTCCCATGGTGTGATCTTTATCTGATCATGAGCTTTGTAATCTAGTTGAATTTATAGATGTTACTATTCATTATGAATATGCTACTTAAGTGGTTTTATTATTGTAATCTCCGGAGTCACCTTTGTCCCATGGTGCGAAGTTGAAAGTGCGCGTGCCATGTGTGATTCTTTGGATTAAAGATTATGGAATACTTGCCATGAGTTGTTCTTTTTGTTGGATGTCTCTGTGATATTGTGGCGTTTGTTTAGTACTAATTTGGGGCGCTCATAGTGACAGCGCGGGATGCCCTAGAGGTGGAATACAGACTTGAGGGGTGCTTTGATAGCCCTACGTAGTGGATTGGTGTTCGTTATCCAACGAGAGGATAGTTCGGGGTAGCATAGTGAAGATGTAATATTTATGCATTCAATTATATTATTATTGTTGAGAGTGTCCACTAGTGAAAGTATGATCCCTAGGCCTTATTTCCAAGCATTGAAACACCGTTTACTCTCATTTTGTCTCATGTTTGCTTGTTGACATTTTTATTTCAGATTGCAATTACTACTTATAATCATCCATATCACTTGTATTTTAATATCGCTTGCCGAACTAGTGCACTTATACATCTGACAAGTGTATTATGTGTGTTGGGGACACAAGAGACTTCTTGTATCTTAATTGCAGGGTTGCTTGAGAGGGATATCTTTGACCTCTACCTCCTTGAGTTCGATAAACCTTGGGTTATTCACTTAAGGGAAACTTGCTGCTGTTCTACAAACCTCTGCACTTGGAGGCCCAACACTGTCTACAAGAATAGAAGCGTGCGTAGACATCAAGCTATTTTCTGGCGCCGTTGCCGGGGAGGTAAGGTAAAAGGTACTCACATCCTCCGTCTACTAAGCTATTTTCTAGCACTGTTGTCGGCGTGTGAGTGCTCGAAGGTATTTCCTTTAGATTCTGCAATTATATCTTTTTGTTTCTTGTTTTTATTTCACTAGTTAGGCTTAATGGAAAACAACAAAAAAATTAGAGATCTTTATGAAATTTATATTGAATTAGGACATGATGTTTTTGAAGAGAAAATTAAAAAACCTATGGAAATTTGTTTGCATAATAGTGGTAACAATGTTATTAGCATGAATTCTTTGAACACCATTATTGCTAATGCTATGGAAAAGTCTAAGCTTGGGGAAGCTAGTTTTATGAAAATGATCTTTTTAGTTCCCCAGCTTTGGAGGAGAAAATTTGCTTTGATAATACTTTGTCTCCCATATGTGATAATTCTAATGATGCTTGTGATATTCTAAATCCACCTACTGAAAGTATTCCTTTTGAAATACCTATGGAAATTGTTGAAAAGGTTATGGATGAACGTTATGCAGGGGATGGAACAGTCCATCCAAGTGATCACTTGTTGAAACTTACAGAACTTTGTGAGTTGTTTAAGGTTGCAGGTTTATCAAGAGAAAATGCCATGAAGAAATTATTTCCATTGTCACTTAAGGACAAAGCAAGGGAGTGGTATGATCTACTGGATGATCCTCATCATTCGGAGTGGAAGGAGCTTGAATCTCTCTTTTACTCTAAATTTTATCCTCCTTATGAAATGCATTTAGATAGGAATTACATTTATAATTTTTGTCCTCGTGATGGAGAAAGCATTGCTCAAGCTTGGGGAGACTGAAAATATTAATACTCAAATGTCCTAACCATGGGCTTCCTGAGGAAATAATTGTTACTAATTTTTATGCAAGGCTTTCAGGTCATTACAAGGATTATCTAGATGCCTGTTCAGAGGGTTCTTTCACAAGTAAGAAGGTTGAAGCTAAATGGGATCTTCTTGAAACAATTCAAGGCAATACTGAAGATTGGGAGAACGACAAAGGTAAAGAATCAGGTATAAACTATGAGTATGATTGCATTAAGTCTTTCGTTGAAACTGCTAGTTTTCATGAGCTTAGTGCTAAATATGGTCTTGATCTCAAATTATTGTTGATTGTTGTAGAACCTTTGCTTCTCATATTAATATTCCTAAAGAAAATTGGGACATGTATCATGAACCTTTCAAAGACACTTGCATGGAAAATGAAATTGTTACTAATGATTGCAATAAACATGCTCAAACTTCTGAAAATACTATTTCTTATAAGCATGTTAATTTTTGTGGAGCACTTAGACCTTGTGAAAAGAATCAAATCGAAGAAGAATATTGTATCCATCATAGGAATGAAAAAACTAGAACGTGGTACAAGGCTCTAAGTGATCTTGCTGAAAAAGTTTGTGCCCTCTATCCTTTTATTTGTGAACTTTGCTATAAAGAGGGTCATTTCGAATTCCAATGCTCAGGTTCTAATAAGGATATTGCGAAGACTTTTGTGATAACATGATCACTCCTAATCAGCATGATGAACTTACATTATTTTTGGGGTGTGAAGAGTTATCAAGAAAAACTTCTTCGTTAGATATGAGTGCTTTTGATATGAATAGCGTGTTGCATGGATGTCATCTCTATTGTGTTAATAATTGCCATGCCAACACTTACATACAAAATATTATAAAAGATGGATCGACTTTACCAAAATATGAAAGGACTAATGTTTGTTTTACTCTTATTAATGAAAAGAGGAATCCTCCCAAGTTTCTTCTATTGTTTCTAACAATAAACCAGGGTATGTGGAGAAGCCTCCTTTCAAGCCTCTCCCTCCTAAAGAGGGAAAGAAGAAGAAGAAGAAAGAAGAAGAAGAAGAAGAAGAAGAAGAGAGAGAGTAAAAGGAGAGAGGAAACGGTATCTTCCCCTAAGCATGTTGCTCCTATTATAGTTGTTGCTGATGAGTCTGAATTCGATGATGATCCTATGCCTGTTACTTATAGTAGTGATCATGATTGGGAAAAGCACACTACTTTTGATATTGAAAATCTTTGGGTACCAATTCTGAAAATGATGATGTTAATAATTGCTATACTATTAGTACTATCCATGTTCCTTCCAATGATGATATGGAAAGCTCTAAGCTTGGGGATGAGGTGTTTGAAAATCCTTTTGCTAGTAATAATTATATATTTGAAACCTCTCCTCCTAGTGATGTTTTGAAAATCCTTTTGCTACTGATGATTATATATTTGAGACTCTCCTTCTAGTAAAAATGATGATGATATTTTACAAATGAACACACTTTGGAAGATAACTATTCTATTGTTTATGATGATACTATGCCTCCAGTCTTTGATAATTATTATAAAGATAACTATGACATAGGTTATAATTACAATCATCCTCATGAAACTTGTCATAATTATGGAGGGATTCCCAAAACCATCCCTCTAATATACAACTTGTCTATCATGTTCGAGTTCTTTATGATGATCCTACTCCCATTGTTATTAATAAGAAGGATTTTGCTTATGTGGAAAATATTGATACCTTTATGCATATGGATCATGATAAGAATGTTTCATGTGATGGTTATATTGTGGATTTTATCAATGATGCTACTGGAAGTTATTATGAGAGAGAGAGACATGGATTCATACATCACAATAATATTAAGTCTCCTCTCTTTATGTTGAAAGTTTTGATGTTGCACTTGTTTTGCCTTCCTATGCTAGTCACTTTGTGCTTCATTGATTTATTTCTTACAAGATTCCTTTGCATAGGAAGTGGGTTAGACTTAAATGTGTTTGATATTTGCTTCTGATGCTCTTTCATTCAACTCTTATACATATGAGAGCATCATCAAAATTATCATGCCTAGCTAAAAGGCTTTAAAGAAAAGCGCTTGTGGGAGACAACCCATTGTTTTTATTTTCTGCTATTTTTATTTTATTGAGTCAAGGAGCTTGTTTACTTCTGTAACAACTCTTTGTATCTTTTATTTTTCGCATTGTTGTGCCAAGAAGAGACTCTAGCGATAAGGTGATGCTAGATTTTGATTGCTGCGCAGGAACAGATTTCTGCTGTTCACCGTATTAATTCTCTAAAATCACAGAAATCTTATTTAAATCTGAATTTTTTTTGCGTAATCCTGATATATGTATGCATCTTTCATTAGTTCTGAGTTTTTCTATCTGAGCAACGTAAGTGTCTCGAAAAAATTCGTCTTTACGGACTGTTCTGCTTTAGACAGATTATGTCTTTTATTTTGCATTCTCTCTTTTACTAGTGTTGGGTGGAATTATTTTTTTGGGTCGAAGAGCTTCACATAACATCAGTGGCAGTAGTTAATGTTTAAAGTAACGGTCATATTGCGTCCTTACAAAATATGTGAGTTTTTGATTGTGTACTAACCCTCTAATGAGAATTATTTTGAGTTTGGTGTGGCGGAAGTTTTCAAGGGTCAAGAGAGGAGAGTGATATAATAGGATGGAGAAGAGTGAAGAGCTTAAGCTTGGGGAGCTCTCGTGGATCTCCCCAGCATATTTCAAGAAGAATCAAGCGTCTAAGCTTGGGGATACCCAAGGCATCCCTTCTTCATCTTCAAAATTATCAGGTCATCTCTAGTGAAACTATATTTTAATTCTTTCACATCATATGTACTGTTCTTGGAGCGTCTGTGTGCTTTTATTTTTAGTATGTTATTTTTATTTTCTGATCACAACTTGTTGGATCCTAGCATTCTTGATTGGGAGAGAGACACGATCCGCTTTTTCATTTGAATACTCCTATTCTTCACTTATACTTGTTTGGAGAGTTTATTGAAATAAGTTGATTGGTGTTTGGTTGGAACAGAAAATGTTGCATGTGGTAAATGGCATAATGGAAAAGACTTACATACTCTTGTAGATCACAACTTGAATAATTTGATGCTTGTCAATTGTTTTGAGTTAACAAGTAGGTCATGTTTAAATTGTTGCATCATGTAAGTTAAACCCATTAGTGGAGAAATATCGTAAAGCTTGTGAAATGTGGTTTGCATGGGTGGTAATTCTAAGGTCTAGATATTTTCTATTAAAAGGTTTTGGTTAACAAGGAAGACAGTGTGGAGTCTTATAATATTTGCAATATGTTTGTCATATAAGTCTTGTGTACCGGTTGACAGTGTGTGTTTTTACTTAAATAACCTTGCTAGCCTAAACTCTGTACTGAGAGGGAATGCCTCTCGTGCATCCAAATCCTTGAGCCAAAATCCATGCCATTTGTGTCCACCATAACTACCTATATGTGGTATTTCCTTGCCACTCCAATTAAAATTTTCATGTGCTACCTTTAAACTATTCTAAACTGTTATTACTCCTTTTTGTGTCAATGTTTACCAAGCTCATGAGGACGGGGTGGATGTCTTTATGTCACCTGTCAAACAGACTTTACCACCGGACTAGCGGCATATACATCCGCTTATCCATTAATTTTGCAAAAAGAGCTGGCACGGGGTGCCCAGTCCCAATTATTTACAACTTTAACCGCTTAATTCTCTTCACATTTTTGCCTTGATTTATCAGTCAAGCAATGACACCAGTGAAATATCTGCATGTGTAAACCAAAGAGAAAGAGGGATGATCTGCCTTGCTGGTAGAAATAACATCCTTCATGGGAGCCGCTCTTAAAAGTCTGGTTGGCAGGGGTCATATTGTACTCTTCCATTTTCTGATTCGTTGATAATTAACATACACCTCTCAAAACTCTATTTTTACTCTCCATATGATTTGAAAAACTTAAAAAGCTCTAGCACATGATTTAATCCCCGCTTCCCTCTGCGAAGGGCCTTTCTTTTACTTTTATGTTGAGTCAGTTTTCCTAGTTCTTCTATCTTCCACAAGCAAACAATAGTGTCAACTTTGGTACAACAATTGTTATATGCTTGATATTGAACTTATTATATTGCTTTGTGTTGACAATATCCATGAGATAAATATGTTGAAAGTTGAAGCAAGTGCTGAAGCTTAAATCTTCCTCTGTGTTGGTTAAATACCTTTTGCTAGAATCTATTGCTTTATGAGTTAACTCTTATGTAAACATGTGGATACAATGTCTCCAAAGTACTATTCATGAAAAGTTTTGCTTATATGATTCAGTTGTTTACTCATTATCTATTTGGTAGCAAACTATAGACCATTGACTTGGATCACTTCATTCATTTACATGTTCTTTACAATACTATATGATCAAGATTATGATGGTAAAATGTCACTTCAAAAATTATTTTGTTTTATCGTTTACCTACTCGAGGATGAGTAGGAACTAAGCTTGGGGATGTTTGATACGTCTCAAACGTATCTATAATTTTTGATGTTCCATGTTGATATTATGCCAATTGTTACATGTTTTATATACACTTCATATCATTTTTATACATTTTCTGGGACTAACCTATTAACAAGATGCCACAGTACTAGTTCCTGTTATCTGTTGTTTTTGTATTCCAGAAAAGTTGTTCTGGAAATATTCTCGGAATTGGACGAAAATCAACGGAGGGTCCTATTTCACCGACACGTACACGGAGTCCAAAGGGGAGACGGAGGAGCGCCACGAGGCGGCAACACAATGCCTCGGCGCGACAGAGAGGGGCCGCGCCGAGGGTTGTGTGGGCCCCTTGGGTGCCCTCAGCCGCCGCCCTTTCGCCCATATAATCCTCCTGCCCCGAAAACCCTAAAAAAAAGAGTCATATTCCAAGAAAAGTTCCGTAGCTCCGCCGCCATCGAAACCAAGTTTCGGGGACAGAAGTCTCTGTTCCGGCACCCTGCCGGGACGAGGAATTGCCCACGGAGCCATATCCATCGACGCCACCGCCTCCATTATTGCCATTGCTGCCTCCCATGATGAGGAGGGAGTAGTTCTTCATCGGGCTGAGGGCTCATGCCGGTAGCTATGTGGCTTTTCTCTCTCTCCCATGGTGTGATCTTTATGTGATCATGAGTTTTGTAATCTAGTTGAATTTATAGATGTTACTCTTCATTATGAATATGCTACTTAAGTGGTTTTATTATTGTAATCTCCGGAGTCACCTTTGTCCCACGGTGCGAAGTTGACAGTGCGCGTGCCGTGTGTGACTCTTTGGATTAAAGATTATGGAATACTTGCCATGAGTTGTTCTTTTTGTTGGATCTCTCTCTGATATTGTGGCGTTTGTTTAGTACTAATTTGGGGCGCTCATAGTGACAGCGCGGGGTGCCCTAGAGGTGGAATACAGACTTGAGGGGTGCTTTGATAGCCCTACGCAGTGGATTGGTGTTCGTTATCCAACGGGAGGATAGTTCGGGGTAGCATAGTGAAGATGTAATATTTATGCATTCAATTATATTATTATTGATGAGAGTGTCTACTAGTGAAAGTACGATCCCTAGGCCTTATTTCCAAGCATTGAAACACCGTTTACTCTCATTTTGTCTCATATTTGCTTGCTGCCATTTTTATTTCAGATTGTAATTACTACTTATAAACATCCATATCACTTGTATTTTAATATCTCTTCGCCGAACTAGTGCACCTATACATCTGACAAGTGTATTTGGTGTGTTGTGGACACAAGAGACTTCTTGTATCTTAATTGCAGGGTTGCTTGAGAGGGATATCTTCGACCTCTACCTCCCTGAGTTCGATAAACCTTGGGTTATTCACTTAAGGGAAACTTGCTGCTGTTCTACAAACCTCTGCACTTGGAGGCCCAACACTGTCTACAAGAATAGAAGCGTAGACATCAGTGGCGAGCTCACACCCGTCCAACGAGGCGTACTCCCTTAAAAAGGAGGAACTCGGGAATACACCCTTGTCTCCGCTTGCTTTCACTTCGGTTACCTCTATCCTTGTTTACCGCATTTATCTTATTTAGTTGCTAGCTTGTCATATAGGTAAATTCACCGTAGTTGCATATCTAGAGAATTTACCTTTTGTGTCAAGGCTAATTTGAAAAGGTACTAAAATTTGAAGTAGCACCTATTCACCCTCCCCCCCCCCTCTAGGTGTCATACGATCCTTTCAATAGTACCTCCCTTTCAGAACCCTAGCACATAAGCTATCGGGTTTTTCAACCAACCTCCATGCTTGCTTTGCGAGCATCGCTTCATTAAAAACTCCAAGTCACGGAAGCCTAGACCTCCATGAGCCTTCGAAATCGCCATATTCTTCGAGGATTGCAAATGCATACCCTCTTGTCAAGAGACCCAGCCCACCAGTACTTTGACATCACTACCATCCATAGACCTGCAGTAGAGAGATTTGCACATGATCTGCATCAGCATTTCAAAAAAAAAGACGGGACCCAGAGACCATCAAACCGCGTCCAATGTTTCTGGCTTATTGAGTCTTCATCATGCCTGAAGCAGTTTGCATCAGCCGAGCCGCTCCACAGATCAACATCTCGTTGTCGCAACTTTTATGTGGACATTCGCAGTAGTCGAGTACACTGTTTTTCTTATCCCATAAATTGTTGTTGGGCGATCTTGGGGAACGGTTGTTGTTCAATACAAAATGTCATCCAGAAACTGATGGCCAAATAGAGGTTTTCTATCACACACTTTCATTGATACTAAGAATAATGATAACTTGAAGGAGTGGGGGCTATTTGCATCATGTTAAATTCACCCTTAGTAGAGTAATCCACTCTACAACACAAATGTATCCATTTGAGGTTGTGTATGTTTTCAAACCTATTCAACCACTTTATTTCTTGTGGCATCCAAATCAACACTATGCATCAACGAGAGCTGAATTTGTCAAGAAAATGCATGTGGAGGTGAAAAAGACATTGAGTGCAAAGGCAAGTACTATTCTGAGAAGACCAACCAGAAGCGCAAAAGATGGTTTTGAGAAGAGTGATCTTGTCTAGGTGCATTTGCGCATGAATGGCTTTCCTGACCGTCGTAAGTCCAAGTTGCTCCCACAAGGTGATAGGACATTTAAAGGTAGTAGAAAAAAGCTTATATGGGAAATTTTATCTGTGGCGCACAAGCTTGGCCGTGCGCCACAGATACTCTCTCCTCCCGCTATAAATTTGTTTCACCAAACCTCTCGAAGGAGGAGAGAGTATCTGTGGCGCACGGAGTAGGTGTGCTCCACAGATAAATTTGTTACCTGTGGCGCACAGGGGAGTTGGTGCGCCACTGGTAAGTTGATGGCAGATTTTTTGAAAACAGGACAGTGAATACCTGTGGCGCACAAATAGGTGTGCGCCACAGATAAAAAATACCTGTGGCGCACAGCTAAATCTGTGCACCACAAATATTACACACACAAAATCGGGCACCGCACCCTCTCTCTACCTTATCCACCAGTCCAGCCTACATCTCCACCACACAAATCGCACCACACAGATGCTTTGAGTCAAAAGAAAAAAAAGACGCACGCACGCACCACGTACCGCCCCTTCTCCACCTACCCATCTCCCACCTCTCTCTACCACGCCGACCCCGACCACCACCACCGCCGGCCTCCTCCTCCCGGCCCCCACTCCCACCGTGCTGCCCTCACCCCCTCCTTGCTCCACCTCCCCATCCGCGCCCGCACCACCCGCACCGCCCGCATCTGCGCCGTCGCCACCGCGTCCCCACCTTCCACCACCGCCATCGCCGTCGAAGGCAAGCCCACGGTCTTCGTCGCCGCGAAGCTGGACGCCGCGGGCTGGCCCTCCTCCGCGGGCGCCTCGATGACCGCGCCGCCACCATGGAGGCCTTGCGCGCCGTTGACCGCGCCGTCGCCATGGTGGACCTCCACCCCGCCCGCTCGGATCGCGCGGTGCCCCGCCGCAGCAACGCCCCAGACCCTAGCACCGGGATCCGGCGAGGGGAGCGCGACAAGCTCCGGTGCGGGGAGCACGACGAGCTCCGGCAAGGCGCCGGAGGGGCGGAGCCCAGTCGCCGGCAAGTTTGGCGACGGCGGCGCGAGGGAGGAGATGGAGCGGGTTTTATTTGTAATTTTTGTGTGCTATGAAGGACCCGGTTGTAATTGTTTTATTTTATGGGGTTTTTGTAAATTCAGCTGTTGCGAATAGATCCAGGGTCCTTTTCAGAAAAATGCCAATGTATTAATTTGTAGTTTTTTTAACCTCAAAAAAAATATACTAGTGGCACACATGACAAGCTAGCTGTGGCGCACGGCTCATGCGCCACAGATAGCGTGTTACCAATGGCGCGGCCGAAGTGGCGCATGTCCTGTGCGCCACTGATAGACTATTTTGGTGCGCCACTGGTAGCCTTTTTTGTACTAGTGGTAATTGGACGGGTCCATGAAATGCGTACATGATTGGCTTATGAGATATGACTATGTTGTGAATACCATATTCAACGTTGTTGATTTAGTGCCAATCTGCGACACCAATCGCCACACAGTAAAGTAGTGTCCTGGGCTGGAGTGTGGGTCCCTCTGGTTGATACCTTAATATGGGGCTGGGACACTCCTTCGCGACCTTGGCACCCAACTGGATCTCTTCACAGATCCACGCATATGGGATTTTCTTGTCGTAGTCTTGCGGTAGCGGTTAGAGCATCTTTAGTGGATGGTGTAAAATTGGACGTGTATATCTCTATATACACCTCCATATACACCTTGCTAAATTTTACACCTTCTAGTTTTTCAGTGGAACGTGTAAATCATGACGTGTATATGTGTGTAACCAAAACCCATGGTGTCCAAGAAGCCTTCATCACCATCCATCTGCAAACAATCACACAGGAAATAACAAATATCTTAGCAAATCGATAGAAATTTGGTAGCAATCTATATATCAGACCACAATGCAGTACCAATTCTGTAGCAAATCCTACCAAAACACAGCTAATTTTCTGCTACCACAACACTACCGAGACAACCTGACCATCCGAGCTAGCACCAAATTGACCAGCAGCACCAAATCGAGCACGGCCGAAGCACCAAATCGAGCACGGCCGAAGCACCAGCTCCTCCAGCAGGCCAGCACCTCCCCATCTCCCTCCTTGGCCGCCCCATCTCGCTCCTCCGTCGCTGCCCTCCAGGCCAGTACCCCACCGGCCCGAGCACCTCCCTACCCGCCCTCCCCTCTCTAGGGGTCGCGCCCCAACCCTCCAGGGTGTAGCCGCCACACTCCAGGCCACGCCCACAGCTCCGAGCCCCTCTCTCTGCGCCCTCCCCTCTCCATGGCGAGCGCCGCCGCCAGCCGTGCGGCCGCCGGCCGACGTCCCGCCGCCCCTCTCATCTATTCTCTAAAGAAACGACGGAAACAAGATCCAGAGAGAACATACCTGAGGGAGTGGCCGCCGACGAGTTCGGATTGGCTCCGTACGGGGGCGCGACGAGCCAGAGAGAGGCAGCTGGGGCTTCTTTTCATTCGTTCACGAGCGTGGCTACCTCGTGTTTACTTCCACGCCTGGTACGCTTGTGGATACGAGGTGCAAATGTTGACGTCCCTATACACGAGCCACTGGGAGCCTTTTTTGACTTAGATCGTGTATATTTGACATACACCTCCATATACACCATCCACTAGAGATGCTCTTAGAGTGGACTCTGACCCACGTGAGGTAGCCCGAGGGGAACTCTTTTGGTGTGGGAGAGTGGACGAGTACTCTGGGAGTAGGGTGCAAGTCAGCTTTCCTTGTAGAAGTAGGCGTGGGTCCCGATGTCTACACGAGGAGAGTAATGGGGACCAGTGTAGTGAGCTGGGATGCAAGGCTTTTTGCTGGGAGCTGACTCGCGCGGCAAGAATGGTCTACCCTAGGTTGCATCTCCCGTGATGTACGACAACCTCTTCTACCGCCAGTTTTTAGACCCGGTCGGGAAGGAGATAAAGAGTATGCCTTGAGGAGAGTGTGTTTCACCCGGGAGAGTGGGGAGAGAGTCGTGAGCCGTGGCCGGGGGCGTCCGGCGATAGGCGACCGACCTAGTTTCAGGGCCTCCGGTCGGCAGTGGTCTTAGGAGACATCGACCCAAGGGCAGAAGACTGACGGTATTCTGGCGGGAAGTGCAGTGTCTTTGGATTGTAGTGGGAGGGAGAGAGGCACTCTCAAATAGTAGTAGGGGGTCGCGGTGCGATCATAAAGTAGTAGGGGAGCGCGGCGTAGGGATAGGTGCAGCCGGCCCACCAGTTCACCTCCCCCCTCTCTCCAAAAGGGGAAATGAAATGGGGGTTGTGGGATGAAGCCACCTTATCTCTTCATAAAGGAGTGATGCACTTTAGAAGAATAGTCTCGACGGTTATGTATCCTAGTGGAGGTAGAGGAAATATATATGGAATCTATCTAGTTTTCCCCTCTAACTTTGGGTATTGGATCCCACTACTAGAGCACATACTTTACACTAAGTACCCTGGTCGCCCCTAGGGCTACATATTCATACTCTTTTCTTGTCGGTCTTGGATCTCCCATTCTGTCTTCCGGATAGCGTTTTTGTCCTCTCCAGAGGGTTGGGGTCGTCGTATGAGAGAGTCTTGAGAGTTGAGACTCTTTTGATATAAGGTTGTCAGACCCATGGTGTGCGAGGGACCAATGTGTAGAAGGGAGCTCTGGAGCTGCCTGTGGGATGTTGGTGGGCCCGCAACATGCCTCAGACTGCGCGTCTCCTCCTGGGCAAATAGCTCAGAGATCGAGCTTCGTGCACCCTCGTTTGACCGTGATCGTGGTGAGTCCCGTTGGCCTACAGGGCGGTGGGTCCCCCATATGCTAGTTGCTTTCTGGGATGGCATATTCACGAGGGGAATCGCAGGTTAGTTTCCGTAAGTGGCTGGCCATGTTACAAATCTACGTCCCCTTCACGTCAAACCGAAATTGCATGTCACCACACTATCATCCATGGTGGTTCTGATCCATCGTCGAGGACAACGCTTTTTCAAGAGAGGGAGGACAAGGAGGACACGCCTAGATGGAAACTTTACACTTCTAAATAGTTATCATGACACAAAGAGCTGCCAACTGAACCTACTACTTGGGCACACGTTAAACTATTACTTAAGGAGCACATGAATTCGTTTCTTTATGAGCACATTAATAAGTTTCATGTGTTTTATGCTACCTAAAAGCAGAGTCTTAAATATTCTCAGGTTCGAGCAGCGTACAAAGGAAAAAGGGTTTCACAAATCATGTGGAGTTCCTGCGAGAGGTGAAGTATGTCGGCGCGCCACTTGAGGTGGAAGGAAGAAAGATGATCAAGTCTAATAGGAAATCAAAGTCACAATTTGTTCGATGTTTGTCCAACGGTTTCTGATGCCCCCTTTGATGACATCAGATAATTAGCCTGATCCGTCAGGTGGTAGGCGTAGTCGAGATATGAAACAAAAAGTGTTGCATGAAAAGTACTCTCTCCGTTCCAAATTAATGACACAGATTTAGTACAAAGTTGATGCCCCTTTGATGGCATCAGATAATTAGCCTGACGTCAGGTGGTAGCCTAGTCGAGATATGAGACAGAAAGTGTCGGATGAAAAGTACTCTCTCCATTCCAAACTAAATGACACAGATTTAGTACAAAGTTGTATTAAATTTATACTAAATCTGACTCACTTTATTAGTAACGGAGGGAGTAATTTCCTAAAGAAAACATGCAGCAACGAAGCGAAACTAAAACATGAAAAATGCTACGCTTATTACTCCCGAGGCAGCCTACAGCGATGTCCAGCCATGATTTCAGCGCACCACGACAGGCCTATCGAAGATCCAACTGAACTGGACCGTGCGGGATTCGCTGCGGGCAGCCCTCTGGTGGGCCAGTTCCGCCATTCTCCAGATCTTGGGCGGCAGCCCGCACAAGTACTCCTGCGCGCGGCGGCCTTCGCCGGATAGCCAGAGAGCTCCGCTACCCGCCACCTGCGCACGAAGTGCTCCACCAGATCGCCGTAGTCCCTCGCGGTGTACACGCCGACGCGCTCCGCCACCGCGGAGAACCGCTCGAACAGAGTCTCCTCGCTGCTGTCGCGCCCGTCGGACATGAGGAGCCCCGGCATGGTCACCTTGCCGCGCATGACGTACGCGAGCGCGCGCACCATGCCGTCGGGATCAACCTCGAAGAGCTTCGCGGACGCCCTGGTGTAGCCCGCCTCGTGCCGCCTCTCGTCGGCGGCGATGGCACCGCAGATCTTGGCGAGGGTGTGGTCGCCGTGCTGCCTGGCGAGCCTCCCCGTGTGGCCGTGGGAGATGAAGGTCGCGCGCTCCTGGAACGCGCCGTAGATGACGCTGTGGTAGGGGCTATTGGGCACCAACATTTCCTTCATCACGTAACAAAAATAACAGAAATACAGAATCATGGATAGATCAAGCGCACTAATTAAGCGGCAGTGTCTGTCTGAAACTCTGAATTGGGCACGTCGTACCATGCCGTTTCGGAGTAGGTGGTGGACGGTGGTCTCGACCTGGTGCATGTCGACGCGGCCGGAGAGGTAGAGGTAGCGGTTGAGAAGGTCGCCGTGGCGATTCTCTTCTGCGGTCCAGCCGCGCAGCCACTGCGCCCAGGGGAGGCTGCTGGCGCCGGTCTCATCGGAGGCGCCTACAGGTCGGTTTCCCATGGTCTGGTACGTGGGCAACGCCTCCTCCGTCACCATGTTGCCCACCAGGCAAACCAGGATCTCGTCCGGCACGGCGGTGACTCCCGCACGCAGTTCGGCCACGGCCTCCGTGAACGCGGCCAGCGCCTCGGCCTCCGACTCCCCGGGCGCCGGGGCGGAGCACGGCAGGAAGTCGTGGGGCTGCCACGACGACTCCACGGGAGCGAGCAGCGGGAGCATGTTCTCCGTCACCCACCCGTTGAGCGACCGGATGACCTCCACCTGCTCCCGCGGCACCGGCGCGAGCTCCATCCCAGCTGTAGCCGCAGCGGCAGTCCTTCTCCTTGTCAGGCTTCTGCACGAGGCGGATGCAAACATCAGCGTGCCTGCAGCTCATGACTGAACTGAAGCCTGAGCTGCGGCAGAATACATGCAGGCTGCAGTGTTCGCTTTAATTCTGCCACTTCGATTTAAAGTATAAACAACCGTTCCAGATTTGATATAGGAGCCGCAAAGAAGAGGTAGTTTTCAGATTTTACCTTGGATGTAGGGGGGCGAGAATCCAGCTGATTCCCCCTCTTCTTGAGCTCGCCTCCATCTTGCTGGAGAAGCAGGGTTTCGCGGACGCGCCTGTTGCCAGCCATAGCGTCGACATCGCCATTTACTTGCCTAGTGTTGAATGTTCGAGTAAGGTTTTACCTTACACTGACGCATATACAAATATATATAGGATGAAACGTAAAGAACGGTACGGTGCTACCCCGTAGATAACAGGAAAACAAAAATTAAACGCCAATTCCGTGAGGGCGCGCACCAACGTCAAGCCATCAATGGCGCACATGCCTGTAAGGTCTAGACGCCCAGTACACACATAGACTTTTTTCATCAACCACGACGAGTAAAGACCCAATAGGAGAACCACTTTGTGCCATCAGAGTTTAAACACCACGTTTGACGCGGGTGTTTCTCGTTTAGACGGAATATTTTTCGGTGCGAGGCGACGTTCCATCGGCAGCAAGACGTCCGTGATGACTTCGTTAATCTCAAGACCTGATCTGCCCGCTTAGTCTTTCCGAGATGCTCATAGGGATAGAGTTTGCATGCGTGCGTTCATAGTGGTGAGTGTATGCACGTGAGCGTGTGTATACGCAATGTGTTTCGCCAAAAAAAAAAGAGTAAAGAACGAATAGAATGACCTTGTACTCCTACTGCAGACATCATGGATTTCCGAACCTCAACCCACGATAGGTCCTATCGTGGTTGTGTTCTCGCTCTCAGCTGTGCTCTGACGAAACTGAAGAAAAGAAACGAAACACATGAGTTTGTGCAGTGTTCAACCTCTACTGCTTAGTTCGTGCGCCAGATGAAACCTACAAAAGAGGATAGGAACGCATGGACCGCATCCGCACAAGCTAGTACGAGATAGAAAATAGCTAACTGAAAAACGACTAAGACACTAACTAACTGAACCTGAATCTGCTCGTTGTTGACAACGGATACATACAGGTTCAGAGCTATGGTTATTGACTGAACATCGTATAGCAGGGTTTGAACAACATTTCTCCCCTCAAACCTGATATCCGATGGTGGTCTTCTGGACTCCAATCTTCTGACGAAGCTCCACGAACTTGTTTCGCCCAAGAGCTTTGATCAGGATGTCCGCAATTTGGTCGTCAGTACGCACATGATCAACATCCATCTCTCCAGCTTCAATGCATTCCCGTGTGTAGTGGAACTTGGTGTCGATGTGCTTGTTGCGCCCATGATGCACAGGATTCTTGCACAATGTGATAGCAATCTTGTTGTCAACCAACAAACAAACTTTTGCTGCTCCTTTCCATCGAGCTCGCCTGACAAGCCTGTTCAACAAGACTCCCTGGCATGCCGCAGCTGCTGCTGCAACATACTCCGCCTCACAGGAACAGACGGCCATCACTCCTTGCTTCCGTGATGTCCAGGACAATGGACCATCTCCGATACGTGACACCAGAGGTGCTCCTTCTGTGTTTGACATCTCCGGCATGGTTGTTGTCACTGAAACCACGCAGGCATGCCAATCCTCATGTCTTGTATCTAACACCGTAGTCAGTGTGCCACGGACATACTTGAGGATTTGCCCGATGGCCGCCCAATGTGCCTTGCCGGACGCCTCCCTGTGACGGCTTACGACGCCCACGGCATGAGCAATCTGGGCGTGTGTTAACCAAGTAGCGAAGGCTACCGACCAAACTCATGTACGCGGTGGCGTCCACAACTGTGCCTCCCCCCACCTTCTCAAGCTGCAGACGATGTTCCATCTCCGTGTGACAGGGGTTGCAGTTGCTGAGCCCGGCACGCTTTACAATCTTCATGGCGTATGCAGCCTAGCACAACATGATCTCCCCCTCACGCTATTGTACCTTGATCCCGAGAAAATAGTTGAGAGGGCCCAAATCACTTATCTCGAACATCTATTGCATTTGTGACTTGAACTTCATGATCTCCTCGGTGCTAGTCCCTGTGATCACAAGATTGTCGACATAAATACCAACGGGAACAAATGAGCTTGAATCACCTCGACGATACACGCCATGCTCATGTTCGCACCGAGTGAAGCCCAGCGAGACGAGTGTGGCATCCAACTTGGCATTCCACGTGCGCGGTGCATGACGATGTCCATACAGGGCTTTATGCAGTTTCAAAACCTTCCCAAGTCCTTTCCACTGCGAAACCTGGAGGTTGCTGCACGTATACCTCCTCTGCCAGATCACCATTAAGGAATGCTGACTTCACATCCATGTGATGCACTTGCCACTTGCCATGCGTGGCAAGCGTGAGTAGCATGCGCACGGTTACCATTGGGGTGAAGGGGCGAAGACTTTCCGTGAAATCCACACCTTGCCGCTCTCCGTATCCCTTCACGCCTCGCCTTGTGCTTGATCATGTTGTCGGCGGGATCTTTCTTACTCCCAGGCTCCAATGTTTATTTCATTTCAAAAAATAAAAAATTGATGCTTACAATTTTTTTGAAATCGGAAAATATCTTGCATGTTGTTAATGATGTATCCCACAAACGTGGTTTTTTTAGTTTGAAATACTTTGTATTTTGACCTACACAAAAATGACAAATGTGTTGATCTGAGTACACTTTTTAAATCTCTAAAATATACTACTTATCGTGTCACGCTGCACGGACAGCGGGAGTACGAGATACTCCTTTTAGTTGGTTCGGCACGGGGTGCAAATGAGGCTTACAATCGTCGGCTTCCGGGAGAGGGAGAGATCGCCTAAGTCGAGCAAGCTTCGACGAGCAACACAGGGACACAAGGAGTTACCTAGGTTCAGGCTGCCTGGAGGCTAAAAGCCCTACTCCTGCATGTTTGGATTGCTGAGTTTATCATGGTGTGGCTATAAAGGGGTTCCCGGGTGATGACCCGGATGGTGGTGTCTGGAGGAGGAAGAAGAGCAAATCCTGACCCGGAGGAGATCACCTCTCTTTTCCTCTCCTTAGCGATGACTAGCTATACTCTGCTCTGAACTTGGATCTGATCCCTTTCCTTGGTGGCCTTCGACCTTCCTTTATAGGCCAGGGGGTTGCCACAGGCAGTCACGCAAGGTGCATGCTATTGTTTAGGCGGGAAGACCAAAAGGTGGCCTGGGACGGCGGTAACACGTGGCTTCACCTCCGCCTTTCGTTAGCCTTCGGGTTGGTAGGATCCCAAAAGCGCACCTGCTTTTGGGAGGGACACAGTTGGCATTCGGCTGGATGGCCTGACATCCCCACCACGGTGTCCCTTGATGAAGCCATCTCCGGCGTGATGTTGCTTCCTTCTTTTCTTGGCGCCAAAGCCTTCCCTTGATCTTTTCCTTGAGCTGATGCTGGCGTGCTGATCCTCAGAATGTACGGAGTAAGTGGGTATCCTATGCCTGGGCAAAGGATAAGCCTGGTTGGTATCCGGGCTCGACTCCTTGCGGGTCCTAGTCTTGGCTTCCGGGTGGAAACCTCGGAGGATTGCCCGGGTTGAAGTCCTTAGTCGTTTTCCTTGTCGATGCTGATCTTGGCGGGTCACCGTGGGGTGGATGGGCTGGCCCACTCACCAGGTTGACTTGGTCTTGTCCATCTTCGAGTTGGGCCCATATATGGTGGACCCACTCTGGCTGGAGTAGGAGAACCCATGTTCCACTGCTGCGACACTACTCTCTCTGTTCACTAAGATAAGGAAGACTTACTTTCAATTTTAACTATATACATACTAAAATGAGTGAATCTATGTACAAAATAAGTCTACATATATTTGAATCAACGAAATAGAAATGGTAAGTCCAGTGCCTCATTATATTAGTGAACGGAGGGGGTACAAGATTTTGTCATTTTTTGTGTAGCGCATAATATAAAGATTTCGCATTGAGATTTTGCATGCGAGTAGGATCTATTTTTGACTACATCAGGGCTTTTTTCCAGATTTTTTAAAACTTACGAATATGCGTTATAATTTTTTTAAAATATAGGGAGCACTTAATCTCGGTAGTGAAAAATGACAATGATATCTGTATTTTATTGAGACATGATGAATGTATACTCGGATTGAATAGTACGGCATGCCACGTCGACTGGTCGGAGCACCGCTAGCACATGGCCATTTTGCCGCCCGGCACTAGAACACTGTGACTTCTACAGGCGCTACGGAAGAAGCCTAAACATTCGGTCTATCGACAGGAATGTAATGGTGCATTAATGAGAGGTGCTTATCGTTGCTTGCAATTCAAAACCAGTGTCGGCCATGCCAACGGAGCGACTCGAATTGAACTTTTTTTAAGAGTTTGTAGACCCATGTAGTAGTACTATAACACTGGCAGAAACAACGTGCCAACGAGGCCGAGCAGAGTCGAGAATGGATCACTTCCAGCAAGCACCGGCATGGTTCATCTCGCTGGCCTTTCTCGGCGTAGTCTGCGTGGCGGTGTTCACGTCCCACCTCCTCGTCCACCTCGCGCGCTGCCTGCGCCGGCCCAAGGACCTCCGCCGCCGCTACGGCGCGTGGGCGGTCGTCACCGGCCCGACGTCCGGCATCGGCCGGTCCGTCGCCCTGGAGCTCGCACGCCGGGGCCTCAACCTCGTTCTCGTCGACCTCAACGCCGCCAACCTCCAGGAAATCTCCGGCACGATCAGGTCTCGCCACGCCGTGAAGACCATGACCGTGGTGTTCGACCTTTCGCTCGTGTCCACTCCCCAAGGTACTGTATTTCTCAAGCATGAATGAAACGAACTCATGTCATCATACGCGCTTGAATCTGTGGCTCTCTCGGCGTCATGCATGCAGGTGACTCGGCTTTGCGGCGGCTCCGGGACAGCGTGAAGGGGCTGGACGTGGGGGTCCTGGTGAACAACGCCGGGGTGGCGAAGCCGGGCGCGGTGTTCCTCCACGAGGCCGACGTGGAGGCGTGGGTGAGGATGATCCGGGTGAACCTGTGGGCGGTGACGGAGGTGACCGCCGCGGTGCTGCCGGGGATGGTGGAGCGGGGCAGGGGCGCCGTCGTCAACATGGGATCCGCGTCGTCAGAGGCTATCTCCTCCTTCCCGCTCCACACCATGTATGCCGCAACCAAACGGTACGTGCCTAATTGGTGGAGTTCATGATTGTGCAAATGCAACATCCATCTTATAGTTTCATCATCTTATAAAAGTCCATCGTCGGCTTCCAACAACTGCTAGCTGCTCATGAAGTAAGCGTGACTTGCGTTCTCCGCATGATGCTAATTTGGTGCATTTCGTATATACGAGCATGAAGGTACGTCGCTCAGTTCTCTAGGAGCCTTTACGTTGAGTACAAGAGCAAAGGGATAGATGTGCAATGCCAGGTATGTAATGTAATGCTTAACAAACATTCGTTTGCTGTCTATTCTGAATTCCTGGTTGCCAGCTCTCTGAACACTAACATGTGCCTAGAAAAAGATTCCATCATGGGGCTGCAGTAATGCCGTGCTGTATTATAGTAGTACACTCCACAGTGTAACTGGAATCATTTAATGATCTTGTGCAGGCGCCCTTCTTCGTGGCGACCCCGATGCAGTCGGGCTTCTCTGGAATGTGGCGCCCCTCGGCGTTCGTGCCCAGCACCGACGCCTACGCACGCGCGGCGGTCCGGTGGATCGGGCAAGGCGGCCCGCTCTGTGTGCCCAACCTCAGGCACCGGCTCGTGTGGAGCATTTTCGCCGCCGTGCCGGACTCCGTCCAGGACTGGGTCTGCCTGCGCGGGAACCTGCGAACCAGAAAGATGTTCCAGATAGCGGTTGCGCGCACGCTGCGTGGATGAACGTTAATCCCTGGTGTCTGTCTCTCCACACTTATTTGTTCGGATGACCATCGAGCTGAGAAGAGAATACATCCAACTATCCAAGACTTGTAGTACTTTTCTGTTCTACGTTCTCAAATGTGTTGATTTTGCTTCTCACCTGTGTGCAAAGAAGCAGTGTCAATTAGCTGGATTCAGATGTCAAAGCTTTCTGACGTGCTCCAGCATGATTGGTTATGACAGCACTTTTGGTTTCCCAAAGATAAAAGCATGAACAAAACACGGCTACCTGAACTAGTAAATGGAAGGTCTAAGATCTCAATATAGGAAAAAGGAGTAGCACACGACCCTACATGGAATTGCAGCGGACAACCAGATCTCTTTGCATACTTTTTTCTGTCATATACTACAGATTGACCCGACCGTGCTCGCCGCTGGGTAGGCGCGCCGCCGCCCGATCTCTCTGCTCTGGTCGCCTCAGCTCCAGCCGAGACCAGATCCGGCTTCTCCACCGCGCGCTCTCTCCTTCGACCCGGCAGGCCGGCGCTACTGCCGGCAGAGTCGAAGCTGCCGAGCTCATCTCCCCGCCCAGCTCTGCTGCAGTTCCTACAGGTTCCTCTGCATCGTCCCCACGCCATCGTCGGCCGTCTGCTGGCCGAGCATCATGTGCGGCCCCGCGCCCTCGGTCCAGACCTCTCCATTAGCGGACGCCCGGGCTGGCGTCTCTCGCTCGCTGCGGCTGCCCCCAGCTAGCAGGTTCCGGAAGGAGAACGGGGGTGCGAAGGTCTCGCACGCGGCCCTCCCCAAGTCTGCAACGACGGCCGCCCTGAGCCCGACGCTCACCACGACGGCGTCTACTCCGGCTCCGCCGCTCGCCGCCCCAGCTTCCCTCGCCGGCGCCTCCTCGGGCCCACTACTGACGTGCTCCCAGCCCGGACCTGCTGCGTCGTCGGCCACCTTGCCCCCGCCGGAAGAAGCCGGCCTCACCTCGACGACCTTGATGCCGATGCCGGCGGTCACGGTGACCGCTGTTGCGGCCCCGCCGCCCACCGCTGCGGCTCCTCTCGCCGGCGCCTCCTCCGACCTGAGGTCGACGCCCGCCATGAAGACCGCCGTTCTGGCACGGAGCTCTCAGCCCCGTCCCGCTGCAGCGGTGGTGGACACTCCAGCGTC
Organism: Poa pratensis; assembly: GCA_947311845.1. Taxonomy (NCBI): domain Eukaryota; kingdom Viridiplantae; phylum Streptophyta; class Magnoliopsida; order Poales; family Poaceae; genus Poa; species Poa pratensis. The sequence continues at coordinate 90,591,726 of CAMZMU010000041.1, forward strand.
GTCCGCCGCCCCTGCTCCTGCTGCAACATCTCTGCTGACAGAAGTTCATGTGCCGCCTCCACGTTCGAACGTCGACAAGCTCGTCCCCGTGTCTTCCATGCAAGAGCAGCGCCCCCAGCACTTCACCGCGCCGCGCCCTGTTTCGTGGTCCTCTGCTACTGATGACGATGAGTTCGACGATGAGGAAGAGCTGCTGGCCCCCGGCACGCCGCCAGCTGCCACCAAGACCTTCGACGCTTCGTCTGACCCTGCCGTGTTGATAGAGGGCCTCGGGTTCTTGTCGCTACCGCCTGCTGCCTCGGGCGGCCCAATCTCTGCGGGGGTGTGCTCTGTCGAGGACCACGATGGTGAGGAGTTTGCTACACCGTTGGCCTCTTCCAAAGGCACTGTTTCCGACTTGGAGGAGGTGTTTGCGGAGCCATGCCATGGCCTCTCTGCTGCTGCCGCCGCTATTGATGATGAGGAAGGCTGGACACAGGTGGGTCGGGGGGCGTCCCAGCCGGGCGCCTTTGTCTCAGCTTCAAGAAGAAAGTCTCGACCGTAGCCTCGCCTTCAAGCGTTGGGCTCGAGGGAGGTGTTTTCGGTGCCTCGAGCGTGGACACCAGGTCAGCTCTTGTCGTGGGCCATTCAGATGCATCCGATGTCGTCGTCCTGGTCATCGGGAGCGTTTCTGCCGTGCGCGCTCTCCTGCTACTCGTTCTCGCTCTCCGGAAGCTCAGACTCGTTCTCCGGACGCTCGTGCTCCTTGCCACCGTCCGCTCAGCCTCGTCGCCCCTCGTCGCCTCTGGGTTGGGCTGGGGTTGTGGGCCACACGTCGTTGCGTCCTATGGTGCAGCCGTGTTGCAAGGATTCAGTCTCTACTGTGGAGTCCCAGTTTGCCTTGTTACGCATGGAGGTCCTTCAGAAGTTTGAGTTGCTTCGCTCTGAGGTTCACGACGCTCTTGCCAAGCTTCAGGTTGCGTCGATTGTGTCTCTACCACCTGAGATACAGACTGGTTTTGTTGATGAGGGGTTCGAATGCTGCTTTGGAGAATTTTCTCCCGTGCTCTACATGCGTCGTCGTCTGTCCTTACGAGGGTTGTCGCCACCGAGGTTGTGGCTCCAGGTTGTGGCTCCAGTCAGGATCATTGTGGGGAATCATCTGTGGTGCTTCCAGTTGAGCTGGGCCTTTTGGAGCCTTTGGCGGTGGACATCGCGCCATCCCTACCTCCGTCTGAGTCCTGCGAGTTGCCCTCCTCTGTGGATAGTGGAGGTCCGTCCATCCGGTCGCCCCTCTTTGACCATGAAGCTATGTTGGCACGTATTGACCAGGCGGTCTTCGTGAAAAAGCTTGGTGGCTTGCTCGCTTGTTTGGAGGCAGCTAGCCCTGGATCTGGCGAGGCGATTGCTTGCCTCATAGCTGAGGAGGCTTCTACTGGCAAAATCAAAAAGGTGAAAAAGGCTCTTAGGAGCATAGGCAAGAAGAGTGGTGCCATTGGTAAGGCGCCCGCGACTGCATAACGGCAGCTGCGTGGTCCTCGGTAGTCGTCAGTCTGCGGTTGCTTAGCTAGAGTGAGGTTGTTGCTTCGTGAGTTGCTAGTTTTACGTGTTGTCCTTTGTGGTTGTGTTGCCTCATGTTGTTGGTGTTTGTTGTATGGTTTTCGCCCGGTTTCTTCCACTAATAAACCGGGCACCTTCTTCTTAATAAATGGTTGGGGCAAAGCTTTTGCCCCACAGTTCTAAAAAAAAAAAACAGTTGTGAACCGCCCTAACAAAACTAACTAGACGTAAAATGGTAACAGCCTGTGCAGCGAGTTTCATAGCCAGAATTTCGTCAAAGATGAGGGTCAAGAATCCGGCTGCCTCTGCTGCTGAAGGTGCTCTTGAATGGAAGAACGGAGGGCACGGTTAGGGATGAGATCGCGATTTGTAAGGGCCAGGTTCGTCATTGGAGACCTCAGGTTCCCGTCATCAAGCCAGCGCTTTATGGCTTCCGCTTCATAGGTGAATCCATCAGATGACATTTGAGGATCATTCATGATGTCTGAAATGTAGAAAGCCATCAGTTAACGATAATCTAGAGACTTTCAAACGCAAATCTTTGTGACTTCAATGCACTATTGTCATCGTGATTGCCTAACATGATCTACCTTGTTTCGAATAACATGTCTCCAGATTTTTAGGTATTCGAAAATGCTTACAAAGTCAGTTATTCACCTTGAGTATTGGACAGATGAAGTGAGCTGGAGTGCAACTTCCCCTCGGACCTGATTGGACATACCGCCATGAGGCCCTAGGAGGCTTTCTTGTCAGGGGCTCAATAACTGTCCAGACTTTGGTTAAGAGATCAGGCCTTTTGTCCCTCGTCATTTCCACACAGCTAAGACCGACGAGTGCCAACTGCTTAGCTTCCATGTAAGGCCAGTCCCCAGCAGACTTGTCGATGAGCAAGTGCAGGCTATCACTCTCCAATGCTTCTGAAACTCTCCTTGCAATGAATAAGGGGGGTGTTCCAGTCAAGAGACGCAAGATAATAACACCCAGTGAATAGACGTCCGAAAGGGGCGTCAGCTCCCCAGTGGTTAGGAACTCGGGGTCCATGTATGGATGTCTTGCTGTTAGGTTCGGTGGACATGAGCCAGGTTGGAGAAATAGGGCGGACATGCCAAAGTTCGAGAGCTTGCTTCGGTAGTTGCCATCAATGAGGATGTTGCAAGGCCGGAGATCGCCATGGACCAAAGCAATAGGCTTGTGCGAATGGAGGAAAAGCAGTGAGCAGCAAACCTCACCAATGATCTGAGTACGGATGTGCCATGAAAGAGGTGGAACGTCGTTCGAGCAGACAATGTGATCTTCAAGGTTTCCCTTCGGTAACCACTCATACACAAGAGCTGAAACCTCAGAGCATATTCCAATTAAGGTGACAATGTTTGGATGCCTCCCTTCACGAAGAACAGAAACCTGTGATACTACAACATTAGTAACATAATCAGCTAGATACCACCATCACACTAGGAGCATGCTACCTCTTGCTGAAACAAGCCCTCGGATCTGCAAATCTTGATTGCTACTGTGGTATTGTGTATAATGCCTTTATATATACATCCATATTCAGTGTCTCCAATTTTGCATAGATCCTTGAAAGCCTCTGTTGCTTGTTGCAGATCCGCCAAGGAGAACTCCAAAATAATCTGAGCATTCTGATCCTGTAATTCATCCACCTGTCGTACTGCATAGTCCCGTTCATGTTTCAACTGGTTACATTCTGCAATACGTCAATGTAGGTTAAACACTGCTGCTGCTGCTGCTGCTAGTTCATATATTTTACAAGTGTAGATTATATATTGCTGCTTTTTAGCCAATGGAAAAATGAAAAACAAGACGAGAAGTTCTCGCAGTAGTTTATCTACCCATTTTTGCCTTTTTTATTTGAATGTCGGACTGGCCTTTTAGCACAACAATATCCTCTTCTAGAGCACATATCTTCCTCCTTTGTTCATCCTACGTGTAATCATGTAAACAACATCTTGTAAGCGGTACAAACTACAAATTATAAGGGCTACATGTAAACATGCAGCGAATAGAGTGAAGGAGGATGCATGCATGATAAATAAACTTTCTAAAAACAGAACACGTTTGGTTCTTTCTCAATTTAGGTTCTCTCCCATTACTTGAAGATAAACTATGTCCCTTGGTTATTTTTTTTTAGTTAAAAAATAATGATAACTTTCGTATCCAAAATTGATCCACGAGAATAAACTGAATAGCCAGTAGGTCGGGTGACTTTTATGAATTCTGTTTGCAATTATTACCACATCATCAGTGATGGTGCCAAAACTACCTCAGGATGCTATTTGCTCTGGTAACAGAAGTTTAGGAGGTAGAGATGTCCACTTATATAGTCAAGTGTTAGGTACGTTCAACATCAAAGTTCAAGTGGCGTTTATTGTATAAGACATTCAGCCTTAAATCTATTAGAGAAAGATTGTACTAGCAAACAGACATCGATGATTGGATATTACTCTCCTATGAGCTTTGTTCTACTATCACCGCTTCCATTCTGCTACAAGATTTGTGCAGCAATTCCTTTGTGCTCACTTTCCCACAAGTTAAGAAGTTTAGTGATGGGACATAAAGGGATGAAAAAAGGGAATGTGTACAGATAATACAACACATTTGGTTATTCTTATCCTAACGGGTATACAATACCTCCAGTAGTCCAGTGTGATTTGAATTAAAATTGCATTCTGTATCTTATAGCAGTGTGTGCCTATCTGTTTACTCGTGTTATGATATGTTTTATGTACTGTTGAAGACAAAGTCTACTGTATTTTGCATTGTACATTGTATACAAATATGTGTACTGTACTACTGTATGTCCCAAAATCAAATTGATGAATAGTGCAATCTTGTTAATTTCCGTATCACAGCCAGGAGAGAGGATTAGCTCATGACAGAACATTTAAATTTCTTTGCATAATTGTTTCATAATGCTCAGCAATTTTAGCTCGGCATGAATCTAAAGAAGGGAATAAAGGGCAGAGACAGTAGTTGTAGACTTGTAGTAGATATCCATAGGAGTATACTTGCTTTTGTAACTACTAACTAACTATGAAATACAATTCAGGATGATGGGCACGCTTAGGTAATCATATAAGCGACAGTAACATTTCAAAATTAAAAACAACTAAAAATACAAGCATGTAAACTACAGAAGGGAGCCTGGATAAGATGGCAAAGTCGAAACAAAGACAACTACCTTCAAACTATGAACGTGCTCGAAGAATGATTGAACAGAAGGGTGTGTATGCTGGTTACATGATTTCGGGCTTTTCTGGTAGCAAATGATGTCCCCGTTCATAATCTGCAGAAAGAATGAAAACGAATTAAGTCTTCGGAGAGTGTGGGAAATAGAGACATGTGTACCAAAAACAGACCTGGCTGGCGCTAAAGGTATAACCAATGTCAATTAACTCACACATCATATCTGGTTCAAATTTGATTTCCTGCATGTGCATGTTAAAGTGAGAAACCAATACACGTAATGTAGAGACGATACATCTGGATTAGGAGCAGCAAGGTTGCACTGGTAGATAACCTGACCTCATATAATTCTATTTCTTCGTCTGCACAAAAGCCAGCTAGATTTCTTAGTTTGGGGAGTATCTCTGCAGGCCTCGATGTACCTTTCACAAACATCGTTCCAATATATCTGGATGTGTCATTCAGAAAAACGAAAAAAAAACTGAAAGTTACTAATTGATAAACAAGACCGAGAAAAATAGAGTTATAATCAAACTAACCGTAGCTGTTTTTGTTCTGGGTCATAGAGCTTTAAGAACACCAATATATCTTCCATGCATATGTTCCGTGGGGAACAAAAATTTAGCACCTACAAGGAGCCAATACTAAGACAATTTCAATAAAATATATAGAAAACATTACATGTAACAAACATAATCCTCTTACAAACAGTTATGTCCAGAGAAGAAAAGGTAGAAATAGAAAAGACTGTTCAAGTTCAGGCTTCAGATTCAACCTCCAAAAACAGCTTCACGCCACCATCAACTTTTGACGCTAAGCTTCCCACCTGCAAGAGTGATTGCCTATACTTTAGATTTCATGAAGAAAAGAGACTATCTAAATTGCTTGGTCTTATATCTACAGATGGAAACAATATCAAAAGACAACATCGTTCATTTTGGAAGAAAAAAATGTCATGCATATCCGCCAAAATAAATGATATGGCAACCAGTCCTACACAAATCTGATAACATTGGGTATATTCCACTGAGCTAAGGTGTTATCTGACCATGAAGTTGTACCTGGAAGCAGGTAAAAGTACAAGAAAATTTGAAGAAACAACCAAATGAGAAAAACGTTACTTCCCAATAGCTATATCTGCTTTTTAACAGACATGGAATCAAAAGCACAGAATGACTTAAAACGGTCTACAAGAAAATGTGGTAGAATAGATAATGAAAAAATCATGCTCGCTCTCAAAGGATATATCATTTCACGTCAACCTTTTTTTTATGATGTCGATGGCCCAATTGCCAACCACATGTCACTATTTGTTGCTCAAAAGGATTTCAAACAAGAAGCATAACCTGTCCTTCATAATCAAGTAACTACTACTAGGAGGCTGGCCAGGACAGTATGACTAACCCCCAACTCAGTGGACAGCCTATGCGACCATACGAAAGGCTGAATGCGATGTAAGGACAGGATGCATGCTACATAAAACAAATTGAAAAGTTACATGTGGCCGACAAGTAACTATCGTAAGATGACATGCATGTGACATTAAACTAAATAACAAAGTTTGCATGTAAATGAAATGGCCGTCTTAAAGCTAAAAAACAACAACTACAAAAATAAATCAACATATGACTATGCCGACTTATTTGTTATGGCGGCATAGACACGGCATGACGGTGACCAAAAATTATGTCAATGTAAGAATTCTGAGCCGTAAAATAAACTTAAGTCGCATGCAGGTCATCTTATGAAGGTAAAAATGCTTGAAAACAGATGCAACAATGGATGACACGAATACCAACGAAGCTGAATAGTCTATGTATTTATTTATTTGCTGCTGAAGCTGCTACTTTACCCTGCCAAGGACATGGGGGCTGCATCAATAACATGAATATAACAAAATACGGCTAAGCAGAACTATGTCAAGCACAAATCAGAACATAGGTATTCTAAAAGCCTTCAGTACATAAGGTGATCACAATGTCCACTTACAGATTTTTCGTTTTCTAGGGCAGACAATGGCCTGCTAGGGCGGCATGTCCGATTTTGCCGTCTGAGGCACAACCAGATACGCTGAAATTGAACAGAGGTGCCAAATACTTCCGCAAGATTCTCCTGTGAAAAAATTTAATCAGTGAGCATTAGGTGCTCATGATGAGTCATGAAAACAGATTAGCTAAAACAATAGAAGGGTCCAGATAGTTCTGTCTGCTTATAAACCGTATATCATCAGACAACACAACATTATAAATATACGATTAAATCTTAATCTTACTAACTCCGTTCCAATGAATAAGGCGTATAAATTTGGTCAAAAGTCAACCTTACTAAATATATTATAAAAATATATTTCATGATGAATCCATTAATATTGATTTTGCATGGCAAAGAAAACGTATGTCACAACTCACTAGTGTTCAATGCCACTTCAAATCGATAAGGTAAAAAAAAGAGCCCAGAACCCTTTTGGTCACCCGTGCCGCTATCGAGTGGGATATAAAATCCTTTTTCCCCAAACGAAACTTCTATCGCAGGCAATGTTGTAAGCTATGTAAAACCCTTTTTCCCCAAACCAAACTTCTATCGAAGGCAATGTTCTAAGCTCATGAGCAATGATGCTTCAGTTCTGAGAAAGAGCTAAACAGAACCATGAGAGATACAGAAGTCCGTCATTAGTCAGTACATGTCGACATGGATCTCTAACCATATATGCAAATCCATCAAGTTCCAGAAAGCTGTTTCTCATGGAGTATTAGCCATATATGTAAAAATAATTTTCTATTAGCCATTGAGCACAATAATGCCAAATATAAATGCATGTGTTCCTCAGAAAGCTGCCGATTGGCTTTTCAAGTCTTCCACCCTCTACGGCGAACTTGAAATTCAGGAAACTTCTTTGCAGGTTGCATTACATCACGACAATAAGTATCAAGATGCTGAACCCAAAGCATCATAACAAACACGATTATAGAAGCCAGAAAATGAATAGTGGTGGTACGTATTTCAGAAATACTTCAAGAGTAAAGATATGCCTTCTTTGTTTTAACTTTCAAGTAAATATCAACATTGGCCATTCATCTAGTTTCAGCACTCAGCCTCCACACTTCCATTTCAGGCTGCATCAATCATGTTCTATCGAATCCACCAAGACATCAATACAAATATGCAATATCGTGCGTCTATGTTGCAAGTGTCATCATCACATGGCATATGCCCTTTTATCATCTATATTCACCGGTCGTGAACACTAAATTTGTGATTTGCCTTGCAAAACGGCCGACTTGGCAACTTGCATTGAAAAATAAAGTTTGTGAAGATGGACTTGCATTGAAAAATAAAATTTATCATTTCATTTCAGCCTGCTCCCTACCGCTTGTCGGAGGGGATTTCAACTTGATTAGAGGGGCGCAAGACAAGAATAACGATAACATCAATTGGCCGAGGGTTCACCGGTTCAATGATTGTCTTGCGAGTCTGGTGCTCAGAGAGGTTCGTCGTGCAGGGCACGATACGCCTGGTCAAACAAACAGGCTAACCCTGTCCGGTGTGTCTTGGATAGGGTTTTCATGACAACGGAGTGGGAGGCGCTTTTCCCACTGTGTTCTCTCACAGCAGAGACCATGATTGGTTCAGACCACACCCCACTGATTCTTGACTCGGGGGAGGAGCTCAAGAAAAGGAGCTCGCGGTTTTTCTTTCAGACCGGTTGGCTAGAGAGACCGGCGTGACCTGGAAGGGTTAGGGGACCCAACTGGAGATCCGATCGATGTGCGGAACAGGATTTCCCCTGGACTACGGCAGTTCCTAAAAGGCTGGGGGGGCCAACATCGGCAAGGAGGATCGAGATCTTAAAGCCGCTATCCTCAAGCAGATCCAGGATTTGGATGCGGTTGCGGATTCGGTTGGTCTAGACTCTTACGGGTGGGCTTTGCGCTACCACCTAAAGGATCAACTCACCCATATTTCCCTGGTTGAGGAGGAATACTGGAAGCGGCGGAGTTGACAGACATGGCTGCTAAAAGGTGACGCTAATACCGCATACTATGGCGAATGGCCGCCGCAGGAGGTGTGTGATGGTTAGGCTGGTGTCTGATTAGGGGCCTTCAAATGGATGTTGTGCGCTTTGCGGAGACCCGGAAGACACAAACCACATTTTCTTTCAGTGTCCTGCCCGCTTTATGTGGAGTGCAGTTAGGGAACTGTTCTCCTGCTCTTGGAACCCCTCTTGCCATGCGGAAGTGCATAGGATGATTAGTCGCTTTAAAGGTCAACCCAATAGGGTGATATGGACATGCGTGGCAGCCCTTTACTGGTCTCTCTGGACCACTAGGAACAAGTTTTCCATAGAGGGTGTTTTTCCGAGCCATCCTTCTCATGTGGTGTACAAAACTCTTTCATATATACAGGTGTGGCAGATCGTGGCTAGGAGGATGGACCGGGCGGCGCTATGAGTGGCGGCTGACAAGATCCGCGCTCTAGTTAGCTATCTCAGGGATAGGCAACTCAAGTGTCTCCCTATCTTGTCTTGTATCGCCTTGAGGCCATTTGTTACTTTCTATTTTGTGGCTGGCATGTGCCCTTTATTGTATTTCGAACTATTTGTATGACTCTGCCGTGTGTGGCTTTATTAATTTAAAACAGGGCTCCCCTCGAGCCTGTGGTTTAAAACTTGCATTGCGAAGAGAAGAAAAAAAATGCAGCTTTGCACGCAAAGTACAACACAAAACAAGACCAGAGATGCTGGAACACGAAAAATAACTGGTAATATTATTGGATGTGTCTTGTTTAGCTTAAATAGCATCATCTCACCAAAATATGATACATCAAGGGAACTTTATGTGCACAACTTAAATCAGATATCGTCTCCCTGGATGCCAACCAGCTTATATTTCGGACCTCGTTCTCACAACCCAAAATTAGCCAAGGTCCTTTCCGGAAGGGCTTAACTCCTTGTTCGGGACTGGCTTAACGATTTGGAGAGTAAACACCTAACGAGCAAATCTTATAAAACCTAAAAGTACAAAAGCTGGGAACCCAAATTGGAGATTAAGTACTCCAGGCTAACAAGGATTTATCAGGTTGAAGAACGCAGGATGTCGATATCTTGAAACGGCGTATGGGCAGGTTATACAGGACGTCGAAAGCCCGAACTTTGTTGAAGTCGACGAGATCAAAATACTGGCCATCGTTCCCGATATACGAGCACAAATCTCCTTCTGTTGCCACCTAGAGGAAACCCAAGAATTAGAATCCAAGGTACCACATGATTCCTTTGGTGTGAAATCAAGCGGGAAATTTAAACAGGAACTCCACTAGAGCAGAGGATCGCAGACCTTGATGGTGATAGACTGAGGCGGCATCGCGGCGAGTCGGCGACGGGGGAGACGGCGGGAGGGACGGGAAGACCGAAGGGAGGGACCGAATTTCTCGCACCGCGGATTCTGGAACGGCTCGACTTCTGGAAGCCGCAAGTGGGGGCTTGGGCGAGGGTTTGCCCAAAGGTGGCCTAGGTCAAAAATAAGCCTAAGCCAACAAGAACTCGATTTTAAGCCATTTATTTAGACAGCCAGCTTCGGTCGTTCCTTCACGATGGGGAGAAGATAGGATACCCAACCTCGCGCAGCCATCCACAGCTTCCGTAAATGAAACAAATCATTTTTTGTGTTACCCATGTTTAACACTGAAATTACAGAGAATTGTCACTGTGTTGCCTTGAACAGATTGCCTTTCTTTTTTTTCTCCTCCCGAGCGAACAGTTCGCATCTTCTCCCCCTGTCTCCCGAGCTTGGCCCGAGCTCCAGAGCTAGTCCCCTTTTCCCAGTCTGTCGCCGCGGGAGCAATCCCTGCGACGCCGCCGCCTGTCGCCCCTCCCAAGTCGCCGCCACCTATCGCCTCCACTGTCGCCCTGCTCGAGTCGATCTCCACCATCCCCTTCATCCCATGGATCCCATCGGTGTTGAAAGAGCATGGCGCCCCCATATGTGGTTTTGGTAATTAATGACAATCCCTATGGACTAATGGTTGCATTAAATTATACTTGTAGTGTTTGTCCATAAGCAATGCTTGAACTCCATATGTTGGATTCAAGGTTGATGCCATGAATATATTGATATAGCGAAGTATTTGGCATCAAGATCATCGACGTGTATGGGTATATATTTGATATGATCAAGAAGAAGAGTATGTGATGACCAAGTTAATATTCGAGGGGTTATCGATGATTGGTCATATGTGAGTTGAGCATATTGTAAGTATGTCTTGAAGAAAATGATTATGTGATCATTCATGATTATCTTCAAGACATCATCTATTGAAAAGAGAAGAAAAGATACAAGGTTGATCAAGATATTGATCAACATACAAACCTACAAGATTAACCATGTGGGATCATGTATCTCTTGGTATGGTAAGCAATTGTCCATATAGCTTTGTGAACTAACCCATGATATGTGTTTGGGCATTTCTATGCGTGGTTAGGTATCTTTCTATGGGTTTGCATCAAATGAAGAATTCATATAGCTCATGAAGGATGACGTCAAGTGGTGATCGTCATCAAGCTTGAGAAGTGCAAGTACGAAGATACCATTGTTTGATGCTTGCCACCTTCTTGGAGATAATGGTCAAGTGAATATGTGGCTACGAGAGACTCTCCATAATGGAGTATGGGGGAGAAATATGTGAGACTTCACCAAGCGAAGCGCAATCAAAAAAGGTGGCCCACTTAAAGAGATCAAGGTCGACATCATCTAGATCAAGTGGAATGCGCAAGGCAAAGGTATGATCTTGATAGGGTTTCTATTTTACCGGTCACATGGTGCTAGTTGGGAGACCGGGTTATAGGATAGATACCGTACTATCAAGATAGGCTCTCATTGAGCTTTAGCGTATCAGTTTGAGTGTTTGTTGATGGATTGGGGCTGACATTTATTCGAGGTTGAGAGAGATTTTGCTAAGTGCTAAGAATGAAGCCCGGAGGCGTGTGAGTCAGGTATAACGGAGCCGGGTTATGATATGGACCGCCAAAGAGAGCTGGCCTAGTGACCCGGTATTTAAGTTACTGTATGTCTGTTCTTATTTTTCAGGAGGTCCTGGAGAAATAAAAGCTTGAAGCTAAAAGAGAAGCGCACCAAACCCGGCATCCAAGTTAACCTGGGGGCTACTGATGGGGGAATAATAACCCGGTAGGCCCATACAGAGGGAAGCGTGACCCGCCTGGCAGAAGGCCCGGCCAGGACAGCTAACCATCAACATGGGCCGAGTTACGTCGATGGGCCAGCATGCTTGTCGGTGACCCGGCTAGTAAAGGAAAGCTTCTAGAAGACCCAGAGGCGGTGCCGGACTTGGAGGACCCGAAAGCCAGAAGACCTAGAGTAGGACTCCGAGTCTGGGTAGAACCCGGGCTTACCATGTATAGAACCAGGAGACCCGGCCGTTTATATAAGCGGGCTTGTCGTCGTATCGGCATCTTGGATAGGAGACGGGGTCCTGCTAGCCGAGCGTGAACGTAGGGCAAGAAGGTGGACGTCGTCGAGGTCGGGATTGTACACGGCGGTTTACCCAGCTTCAGGCTTCACGGCGGTGGCGGAGCCCTACGTGCTGCTATAATTCAATATGAGGCTATTGTATGAAAGGTATCGATTGGTTGCCCTAAAGGCGTCCCGAGGTCCAGCTTATATAGGCGGCTGGACCTAGGGTTACAAGGTGATTATGTATCCGGCAAGCATACAGAGTCCTAGACCTAGCCGGCAAGTCTGCCGCCTTCCGTCTTGGTCTTGGTGGCTTCATGGGCTTCGGTCTTGGGCCTCCTCCTTGCCGGCATCCGCCTTCCTTGGTCGTCAGCTATCTGGGCCGCCCGGCAGGCAAAGCCTTTACCACCATTGCGGGCCACCCGGGACTAGCCGGATTGATCCATGCTGGTGATACCCCTAGTAGGTATATCCCCAACATTAGCCCCTGGAAGGATTCGAGTTCTTCAGGCGCCATCTTCTTTTGTCGGTGACGTCCGTCTTGTCTTGTAGGCGGCTGAAGAGATTGAAGCATTCTAAAGTTGAAATAAGCGGCGATCCGCCTAAATTAGTCGGATGATTTTACGCCATCATGGGAAAGACGGCCTGACTGCTGTCAGGAATCTTCTGCGTTGTGTCTTGTCAAGTTGACTGGTTAAGTCAATAGTTGACATGTCCATGTCATCCTTGATCCACGACAGTTTGAACTCAAGGAAGATGGAGCGATGTTATGATGGCATTTCTTCCATGCCACGGAGGCGACGATGGCGGCCGTGTCGCTGACGACAAGGCTGCCGTGCCACGTTAGCAATTAAGCCGGAACGCGTTTGTTGTTCTGGAACAATCGATGTCTTCCCAAACTGGCCAGGTTTGGGCGATCGGAAACAACAGCTAGCAATCTGGCGATCGATTCGCCTACACCGACGCGATGATGGCGGCGTCCCGCCTAACATTGCAGATACGGTTAGACTAAAATTTGACGGCAAGGCGGCCGTACCACGGAGGTGGCCTTGTTGCTGACAACAAGGCGGCCGTGTCACTGACGACAAGGCGGCCGTGCCGCGGAGGTGCTGTGCTGCGCTAGCAACTAAGCTGGAACACGGCGATAAACGAGGCGGCCGTGTCGTTGACGACAAGGCGGCTGCGTCGCTGATGATGGAGTTGCATGTCATGCAGCCCCCAAGTATCGGGCGAAGGCATTGTCGATGTCAAGCCCCCGAGTATTTGGCGAGGGGCAGTGTCAATGTCGAGCCCCCGGGCTTCGTTTGCCAGAGTTTTTCTTGATCTGCCTATCTGCAGTCCTCGAGCGTTGAGTCGACGTACTTGAAAGTCGGCTCGATGCTCAGAAGAACCTGTGGCGTTGTAGATCGAATGGCTGTAGTTGTCGAGATTTGTGCCGCCTTGACGAAAAGGCGGCTCAAGACAATGAAAGTGCTGCCACTGCAGCCCCCGAGTGTCAAGTATCCTGCACAATAAACACAGTTGCATTAAGATGTACTTTTAATGTAAGCTGGACAAATGTAAAGCCTGAGCCGGTAGTTTTTGAACAAACATTTAGGGGTTGTAACACTTGATATTTATCTGGCATATATGCTTAGCTTTTTGTATGTTGGCGGTACCGCATCGTAGTTATTTCAGCTGAGTCAATCAGGGGTAGTACCAAATAGTTTAGACTCAGAGACCAAAACCGGCGTGTTGGTGCAAAAACATACTACTAGGCAACCCACATATAAACAATCAGAATAAAGATATTAGGCGGTGCAAAATGATTGCTTAATTTGGCCCGAAGGCGGCAAGTATCGAAAAGTTTGAACCACTTAGCACAAAGCAGATTATAGGTAACTTTGATACTAAGAGTGTATGATCATATGAAAATACAAAAGACGGCATGATCTCAGAGCATAATGAGCAGACCAAAGACTTTTATTTCATGACCATATAATTAATTAAATGTTATGAAGAACTTAGCTGTCTGATGGCTTGACGTCGATGTCGAGGAGGGCGAGTCGAAAGACAGCAGCCCCAGACTGAAGAAGACAACCCCCAAGATGCAGGCGGCAGCCCCCGGATGTAGGTGGCAGCCCCAGTATCTTGAGGCTGATTCCAGCAAGGCGTTAGCCCCTGGGATGTAGGTGGCAGCTTCCTATTTTTTCCTCTTATGTTGTATGCTACAGTTTATTGGCTGCGCCGTGCTTGATGAATAGCCGACGATGAGTAGGCCGCGACGGCAATTTGAGCCGGGACGCGGCGACGATGATGGTGACAGCAATCGCCACACAGTAAAGTAGTGTCCTGGGCTGGAGTGTGGGTCCCTCTGGTTGATACCTTAATATGGGGCTGGGATGCTCCTTCGCGACCTTGGCACCCAACTGGATCTCTTCACATATCCACGCATATGGGATTTTCTTGTCGTAGTCTTGCGGTAGCGGTTAGAGCATCTCTAGTGGATGGTGTAAAATTGGACGTGTATATCTCTATATACACCTCCATATACACCTTGCTAAATTTTACACCTTCTAGTTTTTCAGTGGAACGTGTAAATCAGGACGTGTATATGTGTGTAACCAAAACCCATGGTGTCCAAGAAGCCTTCATCACCATCCATCTGCAAACAATCACACAGGAAACAACAAATATCTTAGCAAATCGATAGAAATTTGGTAGCAATCTATATATCAGACCACAATGAAGTACCAATTCTGTAGCAAATCCTACCAAAACACAGCTAATTTTTTGCTACCACAACACTACCGAGACAACCTGACCATCCGAGCTAGCACCAAATTGACCAGCAGCACCAAATCGAGCACGGCCGAAGCACCAAATCGAGCACGGCCTGAGCACCAGCTCCTCCAGCAGGCCAGCACCTCCCCATCTCCCTCCTTGGCCGCCCCATCTCGCTCCTCCGTCGCTGCCCTCTAGGCCAGTACCCCACCGGCCCGAGCACCTCCCTACCCGCCCTCCCCTCTCTAGGGGTCGTGCCCCAACCCTCCAGGGTGTAGCCGCCACACTCCAGGCCACGCCCACCGCTCCGAGCCCCTCTCTCCGCGCCCTCCCCTCTCCATGGCGAGCGCCGCCGCCAGCCGTGCGGCCGCCGGCCGACGTCCCGCCCCTCTCATCTATTCTCTAAAGAAACGACGGAAACAAGATCCAGAGAGAACATACCTGAGGGAGTGGCCGCCGACGAGTTCGGATTGGCTCCGTAGGGGGGCGCGACGAGCCAGAGAGAGGCAGCTGGGGCTTCTTTTCATTCGTTCACGAGCGTGGCTACCTCGTGTTTACTTCCACGCCTGGTACGCTCGTGGATACGAGGTGCAAATGTTCACGTCCCTATACACGAGCCACTGGGAGCCTTTTTTGACTTAGATCGTGTATATTTGACATACACCTCCATATACACCATCCACTAGAGATGCTCTTAGAGTGGACTCTGACCCACGTGAGGTAGCCCGAGGGGAACTCTTTTGGTGTGGGAGAGTGGACGAGTACTCTGGGAGTAGGGTGCAAGTCAGCTTTCCTTGTAGAAGTAGGGGCGTGGGTCCCGATGTCTACACGAGGAGAGTAATGGGGACCAGTGTAGTGGGAGCTGGGATGCAAGGCTTTTTGCTTGGGAGCTGACTCACGCGGCAAGAATGGTCTACCCTAGGTTGCATCTCCCGTGATGTACGACAACCTCTTCTACCGCCAGTTTTTAGACCCGGTCGGGAAGGAGATAAAGAGTATGCCTTGAGGAGAGTGTGTTTCACCCGGGAGAGTGGGGAGAGAGTCGTGAGCCGTGGCCGGGGGCGTCCGGCGATAGGCGACCGACCTAGTTTCAGGGCCTCCGGTCGGAAGTGGTCTTAGGAGACATCGACCCAAGGGCAGAAGACTGACGGTATTCTGGCGGGAAGTGCAGTGTCTTTGGATTGTAGTGGGAGGGAGAGAGGCACTCTCAAATAGTAGTAGGGGGTCGCGGTGCGATCATAAAGTAGTAGGGGAGTGCGGCGTAGGGATAGGTGCAGCCGGCCCACCAGTTCACCTCCCCCCTCTCTCCAAAAGGGGAAATGAAATGGGGGTTGTGGGATGAAGCCACCTTATCTCTTCATAAAGGAGTGATGCACTTTAGAAGAATAGTCTCGACGGTTATGTATCCTAGTGGAGGTAGAGGAAATATATATGGAATCTATCTAGTTTTCCCCTCTAACTTTGGGTATTGGATCCCACTACTAGAGCACATACTTTACACTAAGTACCCTGGTCGCCCCTAGGGCTACATATTCATACTCTTTTCTTGTCGGTCTTGGATCTCCCATTCTGTCTTCCGGATAGCGTTTTTGTCCTCTCCAGAGGGTTGGGGTCGTCGTATGAGAGAGTCTTGAGAGTTGAGACTCTTTTGATATAAGGTTGTCAGACCCATGGTGCGTGCGAGGGACCAATGTGTAGAAGGGAGCTCTGGGAGCTGCCTGTGGGATGTTGGTGGGCCCGCAACATGCCTCAGACTGCGCGTCTCCTCCTGGGCAAATAGCTCAGAGATCGAGCTTCGTGCACCCTCGTTTGACCGTGATCGTGGTGAGTCCCGTTGGCCTACAGGGCGGTGGGTCCCCCATATGCTAGTTGCTTTCTGGGATGGCATATTCACGAGGGGAATCGCAGGTTAGTTTCCGTAAGTGGCTGGCCATGTTACAAATCTACGTCCCCTTCACGTCAAACCGAAATTGCATGTCACCACACTATCATCCATGGTGGTTCTGATCCATCGTCGAGGACAACGCTTTTTCAAGAGAGGGAGGACAAGGAGGACACGCCTAGATGGAAACTTTACACTTCTAAATAGTTATCATGACATAAAGAGCTGCCAACTGAACCTACTACTTGGGCACACGTTAAACTATTACTTAAGGAGCACATGAATTCGTTTCTTTATGAGCACATTAATAAGTTTCATGTGTTTTATGCTACCTAAAAGCAGAGTCTTAAATATTCTCAGGTTCGAGCAGCGTACAAAGGAAAAAGGGTTTCACAAATCATGTGGAGTTCCTGCGAGAGGTGAAGTATGTCGGCGCGCCACTTGAGGTGGAAGGAAGAAAGATGATCAAGTCTAATAGGAAATCAAAGTCACAATTTGTTCGATGTTTGTCCAACGGTTTCTGATGCCCCCTTTGATGACATCAGATAATTAGCCTGATCCGTCAGGTGGTAGGCGTAGTCGAGATATGAAACAAAAAGTGTTGCATGAAAAGTACTCTCTCCGTTCCAAATTAATGACACAGATTTAGTACAAAGTTGATGCCCCTTTGATGGCATCAGATAATTAGCCTGACGTCAGGTGGTAGCCTAGTCGAGATATGAGACAGAAAGTGTCGGATGAAAAGTACTCTCTCCATTCCAAACTAAATGACACAGATTTAGTACAAAGTTGTATTAAATTTATACTAAATCTGACTCACTTTATTAGTAACGGAGGGAGTAATTTCCTAAAGAAAACATGCAGCAACGAAGCGAAACTAAAACATGAAAAATGCTACGCTTATTACTCCCGAGGGCAGCCTACAGCGATGTCCAGCCATGATTTCAGCGCACCACGACAGGCCTATCGAAGATCCAACTGAACTGGACCGTGCGGGATTCGCTGCGGGCAGCCCTCTGGTGGGCCAGTTCCGCCATTCTCCAGATCTTGGGCGGCAGCCCGCACAAGTACTCCTGCGCGCGGCGGCCTTCGCCGGATAGCCCAGAGAGCTCCGCTACCCGCCACCTGCGCACGAAGTGCTCCACCAGATCGCCGTAGTCCCTCGCGGTGTACACGCCGACGCGCTCCGCCACCGCGGAGAACCGCTCGAACAGAGTCTCCTCGCTGCTGTCGCGCCCGTCGGACATGAGGAGCCCCGGCATGGTCACCTTGCCGCGCATGACGTACGCGAGCGCGCGCACCATGCCGTCGGGATCAACCTCGAAGAGCTTCGCGGACGCCCTGGTGTAGCCCGCCTCGTGCCGCCTCTCGTCGGCGGCGATGGCACCGCAGATCTTGGCGAGGGTGTGGTCGCCGTGCTGCCTGGCGAGCCTCCCCGTGTGGCCGTGGGAGATGAAGGTCGCGCGCTCCTGGAACGCGCCGTAGATGACGCTGTGGTAGGGGCTATTGGGCACCAACATTTCCTTCATCACGTAACAAAAATAACAGAAATACAGAATCATGGATAGATCAAGCGCACTAATTAAGCGGCAGTGTCTGTCTGAAACTCTGAATTGGGCACGTCGTACCATGCCGTTTCGGAGTAGGTGGTGGACGGTGGTCTCGACCTGGTGCATGTCGACGCGGCCGGAGAGGTAGAGGTAGCGGTTGAGAAGGTCGCCGTGGCGATTCTCTTCTGCGGTCCAGCCGCGCAGCCACTGCGCCCAGGGGAGGCTGCTGGCGCCGGTCTCATCGGAGGCGCCTACAGGTCGGTTTCCCATGGTCTGGTACGTGGGCAACGCCTCCTCCGTCACCATGTTGCCCACCAGGCAAACCAGGATCTCGTCCGGCACGGCGGTGACTCCCGCACGCAGTTCGGCCACGGCCTCCGTGAACGCGGCCAGCGCCTCGGCCTCCGACTCCCCGGGCGCCGGGGCGGAGCACGGCAGGAAGTCGTGGGGCTGCCACGACGACTCCACGGGAGCGAGCAGCGGGAGCATGTTCTCCGTCACCCACCCGTTGAGCGACCGGATGACCTCCACCTGCTCCCGCGGCACCGGCGCGAGCTCCATCCCAGCTGTAGCCGCAGCGGCAGTCCTTCTCCTTGTCAGGCTTCTGCACGAGGCGGATGCAAACATCAGCGTGCCTGCAGCTCATGACTGAACTGAAGCCTGAGCTGCGGCAGAATACATGCAGGCTGCAGTGTTCGCTTTAATTCTGCCACTTCGATTTAAAGTATAAACAACCGTTCCAGATTTGATATAGGAGCCGCAAAGAAGAGGTAGTTTTCAGATTTTACCTTGGATGTAGGGGGGCGAGAATCCAGCTGATTCCCCCTCTTCTTGAGCTCGCCTCCATCTTGCTGGAGAAGCAGGGTTTCGCGGACGCGCCTGTTGCCAGCCATAGCGTCGACATCGCCATTTACTTGCCTAGTGTTGAATGTTCGAGTAAGGTTTTACCTTACACTGACGCATATACAAATATATATAGGATGAAACGTAAAGAACGGTACGGTGCTACCCCGTAGATAACAGGAAAACAAAAATTAAACGCCAATTCCGTGAGGGCGCGCACCAACGTGAAGCCATCAATGGCGCACATGCCTGTAAGGTCTAGACGCCCAGTACACACATAGACTTTTTTCATCAACCACGACGAGTAAAGACCCAATAGGAGAACCACTTTGTGCCATCAGAGTTTAAACACCACGTTTGACGCGGGTGTTTCTCGTTTAGACGGAATATTTTTCGGTGCGAGGCGACGTTCCATCGGCAGCAAGACGTCCGTGATGACTTCGTTAATCTCAAGACCTGATCTGCCCGCTTAGTCTTTCCGAGATGCTCATAGGGATAGAGTTTGCATGCGTGCGTTCATAGTGGTGAGTGTATGCACGTGTATGTGAGCGTGTGTATACGCAATGTGTTTCGCCAAAAAAAAAAGAGTAAAGAACGAATAGAATGACCTTGTACTCCTACTGCAGACATCATGGATTTCCGAACCTCAACCCACGATAGGTCCTATCGTGGTTGTGTTCTCGCTCTCAGCTGTGCTCTGACGAAACTGAAGAAAAGAAACGAAACACATGAGTTTGTGCAGTGTTCAACCTCTACTGCTTAGTTCGTGCGCCAGATGAAACCTACAAAAGAGGATAGGAACGCATGGACCGCATCCGCACAAGCTAGTACGAGATAGAAAATAGCTAACTGAAAAACGACTAAGACACTAACTAACTGAACCTGAATCTGCTCGTTGTTGACAACGGATACATACAGGTTCAGAGCTATGGTTATTGACTGAACATCGTATAGCAGGGTTTGAACAACATTTCTCCCCTCAAACCTGATATCCGATGGTGGTCTTCTGGACTCCAATCTTCTGACGAAGCTCCACGAACTTGTTTCGCCCAAGAGCTTTGATCAGGATGTCCGCAATTTGGTCGTCAGTACGCACATGATCAACATCCATCTCTCCAGCTTCAATGCATTCCCGTGTGTAGTGGAACTTGGTGTCGATGTGCTTGTTGCGCCCATGATGCACAGGATTCTTGCACAATGTGATAGCAATCTTGTTGTCAACCAACAAACAAACTTTTGCTGCTCCTTTCCATCGAGCTCGCCTGACAAGCCTGTTCAACAAGACTCCCTGGCATGCCGCAGCTGCTGCTGCAACATACTCCGCCTCACAGGAACAGACGGCCATCACTCCTTGCTTCCGTGATGTCCAGGACAATGGACCGTCTCCGATACGTGACACCAGAGGTGCTCCTTCTGTGTTTGACATCTCCGGCATGGTTGTTGTCACTGAAACCACGCAGGCATGCCAATCCTCATGTCTTGTATCTAACACCGTAGTCAGTGTGCCACGGACATACTTGAGGATTTGCCCGATGGCCGCCCAATGTGCCTTGCCGGGCGCCTCCCTGTGACGGCTTACGACGCCCACGGCATGAGCAATCTGGGTGTGTTAACCAAGTAGCGAAGGCTACCGACCAAACTCATGTACGCGGTGGCGTCCACAACTGTGCCTCCCCCCACCTTCTCAAGCTGCAGACGATGTTCCATCTCCGTGTGACAGGGGTTGCAGTTGCTGAGCCCGGCACGCTTTACAATCTTCATGGCGTATGCAGCCTAGCACAACATGATCTCCCCCTCACGCTATTGTACCTTGATCCCGAGAAAATAGTTGAGAGGGCCCAAATCACTTATCTCGAACATCTATTGCATTTGTGACTTGAACTTCATGATCTCCTCGGTGCTAGTCCCTGTGATCACAAGATTGTCGACATAAATACCAACGGGAACAAATGAGCTTGAATCACCTCGACGATACACGCCATGCTCATGTTCGCACCGAGTGAAGCCCAGCGAGACGAGTGTGGCATCCAACTTGGCATTCCACGTGCGCGGTGCATGACGATGTCCATACAGGGCTTTATGCAGTTTCAAAACCTTCCCAAGTCCTTTCCACTGCGAAACCTGGAGGTTGCTGCACGTATACCTCCTCTGCCAGATCACCATTAAGGAATGCTGACTTCACATCCATGTGATGCACTTGCCACTTGCCATGTGTGGCAAGCGTGAGTAGCATGCGCACGGTTACCATTGGGGTGAAGGGGCGAAGACTTTCCGTGAAATCCACACCTTGCCGCTCTCCGTATCCCTTCACGCCTCGCCTTGTGCTTGATCATGTTGTCGGCGGGATCTTTCTTACTCCCAGGCTCCAATGTTTATTTCATTTCAAAAAATAAAAAATTGATGCTTACAATTTTTTTGAAATCGGAAAATATCTTGCATGTTGTTAATGATGTATCCCACAAACGTGGTTTTTTTAGTTTGAAATACTTTGTATTTTGACCTACACAAAAATGACAAATGTGTTGATCTGAGTACACTTTTTAAATCTCTAAAATATACTACTTATCGTGTCACGCTGCACGGACAGCGGGAGTACGAGATACTCCTTTTAGTTGGTTCGGCACGGGGTGCAAATGAGGCTTACAATCGTCGGCTTCCGGGAGAGGGAGAGATCGCCTAAGTCGAGCAAGCTTCGACGAGCAACACAGGGACACAAGGAGTTACCTAGGTTCAGGCTGCCTGGAGGCTAAAAGCCCTACTCCTGCATGTTTGGATTGCTGAGTTTATCATGGTGTGGCTATAAAGGGGTTCCCGGGTGATGACCCGGATGGTGGTGTCTGGAGGAGGAAGAAGAGCAAATCCTGACCCGGAGGAGATCACCTCTCTTTTCCTCTCCTTAGCGATGACTAGCTATACTCTGCTCTGAACTTGGATCTGATCCCTTTCCTTGGTGGCCTTCGACCTTCCTTTATAGGCCAGGGGGTTGCCACAGGCAGTCACGCAAGGTGCATGCTATTGTTTAGGCGGGAAGACCAAAAGGTGGCCTGGGACGGCGGTAACACGTGGCTTCACCTCCGCCTTTCGTTAGCCTTCGGGTTGGTAGGATCCCAAAAGCGCACCTGCTTTTGGGAGGGACACAGTTGGCATTCGGCTGGATGGCCTGACATCCCCACCACGGTGTCCCTTGATGAAGCCATCTCCGGCGTGATGTTGCTTCCTTCTTTTCTTGGCGCCAAAGCCTTCCCTTGATCTTTTCCTTGAGCTGATGCTGGCGTGCTGATCCTCAGAATGTACGGAGTAAGTGGGTATCCTATGCCTGGGCAAAGGATAAGCCTGGTTGGTATCCGGGCTCGACTCCTTGCGGGTCCTAGTCTTGGCTTCCGGGTGGAAACCTCGGAGGATTGCCCGGGTTGAAGTCCTTAGTCGTTTTCCTTGTCGATGCTGATCTTGGCGGGTCATCGTGGGGTGGATGGGCTGGCCCACTCACCAGGTTGACTTGGTCTTGTCCATCTTCGAGTTGGGCCCATATATGGTGGACCCACTCTGGCTGGAGTAGGAGAACCCATGTTCCACTGCTGCGACACTACTCTCTCTGTTCACTAAGATAAGGAAGACTTACTTTCAATTTTAACTATATACATACTAAAATGAGTGAATCTATGTACAAAATAAGTCTACATATATTTGAATCAACGAAATAGAAATGGTAAGTCCAGTGCCTCATTATATTAGTGAACGGAGGGGGTACAAGATTTTGTCATTTTTTGTGTAGCGCATAATATAAAGATTTCGCATTGAGATTTTGCATGCGAGTAGGATCTATTTTTGACTACATCAGGGCTTTTTTCCAGATTTTTTAAAACTTACGAATATGCGTTATAATTTTTTTAAAATATAGGGAGCACTTAATCTCGGTAGTGAAAAATGACAATGATATCTGTATTTTATTGAGACATGATGAATGTATACTCGGATTGAATAGTACGGCATGCCACGTCGACTGGTCGGAGCACCGCTAGCACATGGCCATTTTGCCGCCCGGCACTAGAACACTGTGACTTCTACAGGCGCTACGGAAGAAGCCTAAACATTCGGTCTATCGACAGGAATGTAATGGTGCATTAATCAGAGGTGCTTATCGTTGCTTGCAATTCAAAACCAGTGTCGGCCATGCCAACGGAGCGACTCGAATTGAACTTTTTTTAAGAGTTTGTAGACCCATGTAGTAGTACTATAACACTGGCAGAAACAACGTGCCAACGAGGCCGAGCAGAGTCGAGAATGGATCACTTCCAGCAAGCACCGGCATGGTTCATCTCGCTGGCCTTTCTCGGCGTAGTCTGCGTGGCGGTGTTCACGTCCCACCTCCTCGTCCACCTCGCGCGCTGCCTGCGCCGGCCCAAGGACCTCCGCCGCCGCTACGGCGCGTGGGCGGTCGTCACCGGCCCGACGTCCGGCATCGGCCGGTCCGTCGCCCTGGAGCTCGCACGCCGGGGCCTCAACCTCGTTCTCGTCGACCTCAACGCCGCCAACCTCCAGGAAATCTCCGGCACGATCAGGTCTCGCCACGCCGTGAAGACCATGACCGTGGTGTTCGACCTTTCGCTCGTGTCCACTCCCCAAGGTACTGTATTTCTCAAGCATGAATGAAACGAACTCATGTCATCATACGCGCTTGAATCTGTGGCTCTCTCGGCGTCATGCATGCAGGTGACTCGGCTTTGCGGCGGCTCCGGGACAGCGTGAAGGGGCTGGACGTGGGGGTCCTGGTGAACAACGCCGGGGTGGCGAAGCCGGGCGCGGTGTTCCTCCACGAGGCCGACGTGGAGGCGTGGGTGAGGATGATCCGGGTGAACCTGTGGGCGGTGACGGAGGTGACCGCCGCGGTGCTGCCGGGGATGGTGGAGCGGGGCAGGGGCGCCGTCGTCAACATGGGATCCGCGTCGTCAGAGGCTATCTCCTCCTTCCCGCTCCACACCATGTATGCCGCAACCAAACGGTACGTGCCTAATTGGTGGAGTTCATGATTGTGCAAATGCAACATCCATCTTATAGTTTCATCATCTTATAAAAGTCCATCGTCGGCTTCCAACAACTGCTAGCTGCTCATGAAGTAAGCGT
Source organism: Poa pratensis (assembly GCA_947311845.1). Lineage (NCBI taxonomy): Eukaryota > Viridiplantae > Streptophyta > Magnoliopsida > Poales > Poaceae > Poa > Poa pratensis. Next base: position 90,616,091 of record CAMZMU010000041.1, read on the forward strand.
GACTTGCGTTCTCCGCATGATGCTAATTTGGTGCATTTCGTATATACGAGCATGAAGGTACGTCGCTCAGTTCTCTAGGAGCCTTTACGTTGAGTACAAGAGCAAAGGGATAGATGTGCAATGCCAGGTATGTAATGTAATGCTTAACAAACATTCGTTTGCTGTCTATTCTGAATTCCTGGTTGCCAGCTCTCTGAACACTAACATGTGCCTAGAAAAAGATTCCATCATGGGGCTGCAGTAATGCCGTGCTGTATTATAGTAGTACACTCCACAGTGTAACTGGAATCATTTAATGATCTTGTGCAGGCGCCCTTCTTCGTGGCGACCCCGATGCAGTCGGGCTTCTCTGGAATGTGGCGCCCCTCGGCGTTCGTGCCCAGCACCGACGCCTACGCACGCGCGGCGGTCCGGTGGATCGGGCAAGGCGGCCCGCTCTGTGTGCCCAACCTCAGGCACCGGCTCGTGTGGAGCATTTTCGCCGCCGTGCCGGACTCCGTCCAGGACTGGGTCTGCCTGCGCGGGAACCTGCGAACCAGAAAGATGTTCCAGATAGCGGTTGCGCGCACGCTGCGTGGATGAACGTTAATCCCTGGTGTCTGTCTCTCCACACTTATTTGTTCGGATGACCATCGAGCTGAGAAGAGAATACATCCAACTATCCAAGACTTGTAGTACTTTTCTGTTCTACGTTCTCAAATGTGTTGATTTTGCTTCTCACCTGTGTGCAAAGAAGCAGTGTCAATTAGCTGGATTCAGATGTCAAAGCTTTCTGACGTGCTCCAGCATGATTGGTTATGACAGCACTTTTGGTTTCCCAAAGATAAAAGCATGAACAAAACACGGCTACCTGAACTAGTAAATGGAAGGTCTAAGATCTCAATATAGGAAAAAGGAGTAGCACACGACCCTACATGGAATTGCAGCGGACAACCAGATCTCTTTGCATACTTTTTTCTGTCATATACTACAGATTGACCCGACCGTGCTCGCCGCTGGGTAGGCGCGCCGCCGCCCGATCTCTCTGCTCTGGTCGCCTCAGCTCCAGCCGAGACCAGATCCGGCTTCTCCACCGCGCGCTCTCTCCTTCGACCCGGCAGGCCGGCGCTACTGCCGGCAGAGTCGAAGCTGCCGAGCTCATCTCCCCGCCCAGCTCTGCTGCAGTTCCTACAGGTTCCTCTGCATCGTCCCCACGCCGTCGTCTGGCCGTCTGCTGGCCGAGCATCATGTGCGGCCCCGCGCCCTCGGTCCAGACCTCTCCATTAGCGGACGCCCGGGCTGGCGTCTCTCGCTCGCTGCGGCTGCCCCCAGCTAGCAGGTTCCGGAAGGAGAACGGGGGTGCGAAGGTCTCGCACGCGGCCCTCCCCAAGTCTGCAACGACGGCCGCCCTGAGCCCGACGCTCACCACGACGGCGTCTACTCCGGCTCCGCCGCTCGCCGCCCCAGCTTCCCTCGCCGGCGCCTCCTCGGGCCCACTGCTGACGTGCTCCCAGCCCGGACCTGCTGCGTCGTCGGCCACCTTGCCCCCGCCGGAAGAAGCCGGCCTCACCTCGACGACCTTGATGCCGATGCCGGCGGTCACGGTGACCGCTGTTGCGGCCCCGCCGCCCACCGCTGCGGCTCCTCTCGCCGGCGCCTCCTCCGACCTGAGGTCGACGCCCGCCATGAAGACCGCCGTTCTGGCACGGAGCTCTCAGCCCCGTCCCGCTGCAGCGGTGGTGGACACTCCAGCGTCGTCCGCCGCCCCTGCTCCTGCTGCAACATCTCTGCTGACAGAAGTTCATGTGCCGCCTCCACGTTCGAACGTCGACAAGCTCGTCCCCGTGTCTTCCATGCAAGAGCAGCGCCCCCAGCACTTCACCGCGCCGCGCCCTGTTTCGTGGTCCTCTGCTACTGATGACGATGAGTTCGACGATGAGGAAGAGCTGCTGGCCCCCGGCACGCCGCCAGCTGCCACCAAGACCTTCGACGCTTCGTCTGACCCTGCCGTGTTGATAGAGGGCCTCGGGTTCTTGTCGCTACCGCCTGCTGCCTCGGGCGGCCCAATCTCTGCGGGGGTGTGCTCTGTCGAGGACCACGATGGTGAGGAGTTTGCTACACCGTTGGCCTCTTCCAAAGGCACTGTTTCCGACTTGGAGGAGGTGTTTGCGGAGCCATGCCATGGCCTCTCTGCTGCTGCCGCCGCTATTGATGATGAGGAAGGCTGGACACAGGTGGGTCGGGGTGGTCGTCCCAGCCGGGCGCCTTTGTCTCAGCTTCAAGAAGAAAGTCTCGACCGTAGCCTCGCCTTCAAGCGTTGGGCTCGAGGGAGGTGTTTTCGGTGCCTCGAGCGTGGACACCAGGTCAGCTCTTGTCGTGGGCCATTCAGATGCATCCGATGTCGTCGTCCTGGTCATCGGGAGCGTTTCTGCCGTGCGCGCTCTCCTGCTACTCGTTCTCGCTCTCCGGAAGCTCAGACTCGTTCTCCGGACGCTCGTGCTCCTTGCCAGCGGAGCCGTTCTCCGTCCGCTCAGCCTCGTCGCCCCTCGTCGCCTCTGGGTTGGGCTGGGGTTGTGGGCCACACGTCGTTGCGTCCTATGGTGCAGCCGTGTTGCAAGGATTCAGTCTCTACTGTGGAGTCCCAGTTTGCCTTGTTACGCATGGAGGTCCTTCAGAAGTTTGAGTTGCTTCGCTCTGAGGTTCACGACGCTCTTGCCAAGCTTCAGGTTGCGTCGATTGTGTCTCTACCACCTGAGATACAGACTGGTTTTGTTGATGAGGGGTTCGAATGCTGCTTTGGAGAATTTTCTCCCCGTGCTCTACATGCGTCGTCGTCTGTCCTTACGAGGGTTGTCGCCACCGAGGTTGTGGCTCCAGGTTGTGGCTCCAGTCAGGATCATTGTGGGGAATCATCTGTGGTGCTTCCAGTTGAGCTGGGCCTTTTGGAGCCTTTGGCGGTGGACATCGCGCCATCCCTACCTCCGTCTGAGTCCTGCGAGTTGCCCTCCTCTGTGGATAGTGGAGGTCCGTCCATCCGGTCGCCCCTCTTTGACCATGAAGCTATGTTGGCACGTATTGACCAGGCGGTCTTCGTGAAAAAGCTTGGTGGCTTGCTCGCTTGTTTGGAGGCAGCTAGCCCTGGATCTGGCGAGGCGATTGCTTGCCTCATAGCTGAGGAGGCTTCTACTGGCAAAATCAAAAAGGTGAAAAAGGCTCTTAGGAGCATAGGCAAGAAGAGTGGTGCCATTGGTAAGGCGCCCGCGACTGCATAACGGCAGCTGCGTGGTCCTCGGTAGTCGTCAGTCTGCGGTTGCTTAGCTAGAGTGAGGTTGTTGCTTCGTGAGTTGCTAGTTTTACGTGTTGTCCTTTGTGGTTGTGTTGCCTCATGTTGTTGGTGTTTGTTGTATGGTTTTCGCCCGGTTTCTTCCACTAATAAACCGGGCACCTTCTTCTTAATAAATGGTTGGGGCAAAGCTTTTGCCCCACAGTTCTAAAAAAAAAAAACAGGTTGTGAACCGCCCTAACAAAACTAACTAGACGTAAAATGGTAACAGCCTGTGCAGCGAGTTTCATAGCCAGAATTTCGTCAAAGATGAGGGTCAAGAATCCGGCTGCCTCTGCTGCTGAAGGTGCTCTTGAATGGAAGAACGGAGGGCACGGTTAGGGATGAGATCGCGATTTGTAAGGGCCAGGTTCGTCATTGGAGACCTCAGGTTCCCGTCATCAAGCCAGCGCTTTATGGCTTCCGCTTCATAGGTGAATCCATCAGATGACATTTGAGGATCATTCATGATGTCATGAAATGTAGAAAGCCATCAGTTAACGATAATCTAGAGACTTTCAAACGCAAATCTTTGTGACTTCAATGCACTATTGTCATCGTGATTGCCTAACATGATCTACCTTGTTTCGAATAACATGTCTCCAGATTTTTAGGTATTCGAAAATGCTTACAAAGTCAGTTATTCACCTTGAGTATTGGACAGATGAAGTGAGCTGGAGTGCAACTTCCCCTCGGACCTGATTGGACATACCGCCATGAGGCCCTAGGAGGCTTTCTTGTCAGGGGCTCAATAACTGTCCAGACTTTGGTTAAGAGATCAGGCCTTTTGTCCCTCGTCATTTCCACACAGCTAAGACCGACGAGTGCCAACTGCTTAGCTTCCATGTAAGGCCAGTCCCCAGCAGACTTGTCGATGAGCAAGTGCAGGCTATCACTCTCCAATGCTTCTGAAACTCTCCTTGCAATGAATAAGGGGGTGTTCCAGTCAAGAGACGCAAGATAATAACACCCAGTGAATAGACGTCCGAAAGGGGCGTCAGCTCCCCAGTGGTTAGGAACTCGGGGTCCATGTATGGATGTCTTGCTGTTAGGTTCGGTGGACATGAGCCAGGTTGGAGAAATAGGGCGGACATGCCAAAGTTCGAGAGCTTGCTTCGGTAGTTGCCATCAATGAGGATGTTGCAAGGCCGGAGATCGCCATGGACCAAAGCAATAGGCTTGTGCGAATGGAGGAAAAGCAGTGAGCAGCAAACCTCACCAATGATCTGAGTACGGATGTGCCATGAAAGAGGTGGAACGTCGTTCGAGCAGACAATGTGATCTTCAAGGTTTCCCTTCGGTAACCACTCATACACAAGAGCTGAAACCTCAGAGCATATTCCAATTAAGGTGACAATGTTTGGATGCCTCCCTTCACGAAGAACAGAAACCTGTGATACTACAACATTAGTAACATAATCAGCTAGATACCACCATCACACTAGGAGCATGCTACCTCTTGCTGAAACAAGCCCTCGGATCTGCAAATCTTGATTGCTACTGTGGTATTGTGTATAATGCCTTTATATATACATCCATATTCAGTGTCTCCAATTTTGCATAGATCCTTGAAAGCCTCTGTTGCTTGTTGCAGATCCGCCAAGGAGAACTCCAAAATAATCTGAGCATTCTGATCCTGTAATTCATCCACCTGTCGTACTGCATAGTCCCGTTCATGTTTCAACTGGTTACATTCTGCAATACGTCAATGTAGGTTAAACACTGCTGCTGCTGCTGCTGCTAGTTCATATATTTTACAAGTGTAGATTATATATTGCTGCTTTTTAGCCAATGGAAAAATGAAAAACAAGACGAGAAGTTCTCGCAGTAGTTTATCTACCCATTTTTGCCTTTTTTATTTGAATGTCGGACTGGCCTTTTAGCACAACAATATCCTCTTCTAGAGCACATATCTTCCTCCTTTGTTCATCCTACGTGTAATCATGTAAACAACATCTTGTAAGCGGTACAAACTACAAATTATAAGGGCTACATGTAAACATGCAGCGAATAGAGTGAAGGAGGATGCATGCATGATAAATAAACTTTCTAAAAACAGAACACGTTTGGTTCTTTCTCAATTTAGGTTCTCTCCCATTACTTGAAGATAAACTATGTCCCTTGGTTATTTTTTTTTAGTTAAAAAAATAATGATAACTTTCGTATCCAAAATTGATCCACGAGAATAAACTGAATAGCCAGTAGGTCGGGTGACTTTTATGAATTCTGTTTGCAATTATTACCACATCATCAGTGATGGTGCCAAAACTACCTCAGGATGCTATTTGCTCTGGTAACAGAAGTTTAGGAGGTAGAGATGTCCACTTATATAGTCAAGTGTTAGGTACGTTCAACATCAAAGTTCAAGTGGCGTTTATTGTATAAGACATTCAGCCTTAAATCTATTAGAGAAAGATTGTACTAGCAAACAGACATCGATGATTGGATATTACTCTCCTATGAGCTTTGTTCTACTATCACCGCTTCCATTCTGCTACAAGATTTGTGCAGCAATTCCTTTGTGCTCACTTTCCCACAAGTTAAGAAGTTTAGTGATGGGACATAAAGGGATGAAAAAAGGGAATGTGTACAGATAATACAACACATTTGGTTATTCTTATCCTAACGGGTATACAATACCTCCAGTAGTCCAGTGTGATTTGAATTAAAATTGCATTCTGTATCTTATAGCAGTGTGTGCCTATCTGTTTACTCGTGTTATGATATGTTTTATGTACTGTTGAAGACAAAGTCTACTGTATTTTGCATTGTACATTGTATACAAATATGTGTACTGTACTACTGTATGTCCCAAAATCAAATTGATGAATAGTGCAATCTTGTTAATTTCCGTATCACAGCCAGGAGAGAGGATTAGCTCATGACAGAACATTTAAATTTCTTTGCATAATTGTTTCATAATGCTCAGCAATTTTAGCTCGGCATGAATCTAAAGAAGGGAATAAAGGGCAGAGACAGTAGTTGTAGACTTGTAGTAGATATCCATAGGAGTATACTTGCTTTTGTAACTACTAACTAACTATGAAATACAATTCAGGATGATGGGCACGCTTAGGTAATCATATAAGCGACAGTAACATTTCAAAATTAAAAACAACTAAAAATACAAGCATGTAAACTACAGAAGGGAGCCTGGATAAGATGGCAAAGTCGAAACAAAGACAACTACCTTCAAACTATGAACGTGCTCGAAGAATGATTGAACAGAAGGGTGTGTATGCTGGTTACATGATTTCGGGCTTTTCTGGTAGCAAATGATGTCCCCGTTCATAATCTGCAGAAAGAATGAAAACGAATTAAGTCTTCGGAGAGTGTGGGAAATAGAGACATGTGTACCAAAAACAGACCTGGCTGGCGCTAAAGGTATAACCAATGTCAATTAACTCACACATCATATCTGGTTCAAATTTGATTTCCTGCATGTGCATGTTAAAGTGAGAAACCAATACACGTAATGTAGAGACGATACATCTGGATTAGGAGCAGCAAGGTTGCACTGGTAGATAACCTGACCTCATATAATTCTATTTCTTCGTCTGCACAAAAGCCAGCTAGATTTCTTAGTTTGGGGAGTATCTCTGCAGGCCTCGATGTACCTTTCACAAACATCGTTCCAATATATCTGGATGTGTCATTCAGAAAAACGAAAAAAAAACTGAAAGTTACTAATTGATAAACAAGACCGAGAAAAATAGAGTTATAATCAAACTAACCGTAGCTGTTTTTGTTCTGGGTCATAGAGCTTTAAGAACACCAATATATCTTCCATGCATATGTTCCGTGGGGAACAAAAATTTAGCACCTACAAGGAGCCAATACTAAGACAATTTCAATAAATAATATATAGAAAACATTACATGTAACAAACATAATCCTCTTACAAACAGTTATGTCCAGAGAAGAAAAGGTAGAAATAGAAAAGACTGTTCAAGTTCAGGCTTCAGATTCAACCTCCAAAAACAGCTTCACGCCACCATCAACTTTTGACGCTAAGCTTCCCACCTGCAAGAGTGATTGCCTATACTTTAGATTTCATGAAGAAAAGAGACTATCTAAATTGCTTGGTCTTATATCTACAGATGGAAACAATATCAAAAGACAACATCGTTCATTTTGGAAGAAAAAAATGTCATGCATATCCGCCAAAATAAATGATATGGCAACCAGTCCTACACAAATCTGATAACATTGGGTATATTCCACTGAGCTAAGGTGTTATCTGACCATGAAGTTGTACCTGGAAGCAGGTAAAAGTACAAGAAAATTTGAAGAAACAACCAAATGAGAAAAACGTTACTTCCCAATAGCTATATCTGCTTTTTAACAGACATGGAATCAAAAGCACAGAATGACTTAAAACGGTCTACAAGAAAATGTGGTAGAATAGATAATGAAAAAATCATGCTCGCTCTCAAAGGATATATCATTTCACGTCAACCTTTTTTTTATGATGTCGATGGCCCAATTGCCAACCACATGTCACTATTTGTTGCTCAAAAGGATTTCAAACAAGAAGCATAACCTGTCCTTCATAATCAAGTAACTACTACTAGGAGGCTGGCCAGGACAGTATGACTAACCCCCAACTCAGTGGACAGCCTATGCGACCATACGAAAGGCTGAATGCGATGTAAGGACAGGATGCATGCTACATAAAACAAATTGAAAAGTTACATGTGGCCGACAAGTAACTATCGTAAGATGACATGCATGTGACATTAAACTAAATAACAAAGTTTGCATGTAAATGAAATGGCCGTCTTAAAGCTAAAAAACAACAACTACAAAAATAAATCAACATATGACTATGCCGACTTATTTGTTATGGCGGCATAGACACGGCATGACGGTGACCAAAAATTATGTCAATGTAAGAATTCTGAGCCGTAAAATAAACTTAAGTCGCATGCAGGTCATCTTATGAAGGTAAAAATGCTTGAAAACAGATGCAACAATGGATGACACGAATACCAACGAAGCTGAATAGTCTATGTATTTATTTATTTGCTGCTGAAGCTGCTACTTTACCCTGCCAAGGACATGGGGGCTGCATCAATAACATGAATATAACAAAATACGGCTAAGCAGAACTATGTCAAGCACAAATCAGAACATAGGTATTCTAAAAGCCTTCAGTACATAAGGTGATCACAATGTCCACTTACAGATTTTTCGTTTTCTAGGGCAGACAATGGCCTGCTAGGGCGGCATGTCCGATTTTGCCGTCTGAGGCACAACCAGATACGCTGAAATTGAACAGAGGTGCCAAATACTTCCGCAAGATTTCCTGTGAAAAAATTTAATCAGTGAGCATTAGGTGCTCATGATGAGTCATGAAAACAGATTAGCTAAAACAATAGAAGGGTCCAGATAGTTCTGTCTGCTTATAAACCGTATATCATCAGACAACACAACATTATAAATATACGATTAAATCTTAATCTTACTAACTCCGTTCCAATGAATAAGGCGTATAAATTTGGTCAAAAGTCAACCTTACTAAATATATTATAAAAATATATTTCATGATGAATCCATTAATATTGATTTTGCATGGCAAAGAAAACGTATGTCACAACTCACTAGTGTTCAATGCCACTTCAAATCGATAAGGTAAAAAAAAGAGCCCAGAACCCTTTTGGTCACCCGTGCCGCTATCGAGTGGGATATAAAATCCTTTTTCCCCAAACGAAACTTCTATCGCAGGCAATGTTGTAAGCTATGTAAAACCCTTTTTCCCCAAACCAAACTTCTATCGAAGGCAATGTTCTAAGCTCATGAGCAATGATGCTTCAGTTCTGAGAAAGAGCTAAACAGAACCATGAGAGATACAGAAGTCCGTCATTAGTCAGTACATGTCGACATGGATCTCTAACCATATATGCAAATCCATCAAGTTCCAGAAAGCTGTTTCTCATGGAGTATTAGCCATATATGTAAAAATAATTTTCTATTAGCCATTGAGCACAATAATGCCAAATATAAATGCATGTGTTCCTCAGAAAGCTGCCGATTGGCTTTTCAAGTCTTCCACCCTCTACGGCGAACTTGAAATTCAGGAAACTTCTTTGCAGGTTGCATTACATCACGACAATAAGTATCAAGATGCTGAACCCAAAGCATCATAACAAACACGATTATAGAAGCCCAGAAAATGAATAGTGGTGGTACGTATTTCAGAAATACTTCAAGAGTAAAGATATGCCTTCTTTGTTTTAACTTTCAAGTAAATATCAACATTGGCCATTCATCTAGTTTCAGCACTCAGCCTCCACACTTCCATTTCAGGCTGCATCAATCATGTTCTATCGAATCCACCAAGACATCAATACAAATATGCAATATCGTGCGTCTATGTTGCAAGTGTCATCATCACATGGCATATGCCCTTTTATCATCTATATTCACCGGTCGTGAACACTAAATTTGTGATTTGCCTTGCAAAACGGCCGACTTGGCAACTTGCATTGAAAAATAAAGTTTGTGAAGATGGACTTGCATTGAAAAATAAAATTTATCATTTCATTTCAGCCTGCTCCCTACCGCTTGTCGGAGGGGATTTCAACTTGATTAGAGGGGCGCAAGACAAGAATAACGATAACATCAATTGGCCGAGGGTTCACCGGTTCAATGATTGTCTTGCGAGTCTGGTGCTCAGAGAGGTTCGTCGTGCAGGGCACGATACGCCTGGTCAAACAAACAGGCTAACCCTGTCCGGTGTGTCTTGGATAGGGTTTTCATGACAACGGAGTGGGAGGCGCTTTTCCCACTGTGTTCTCTCACAGCAGAGACCATGATTGGTTCAGACCACACCCCACTGATTCTTGACTCGGGGGAGGAGCTCAAGAAAAGGAGCTCGCGGTTTTTCTTTCAGACCGGTTGGCTAGAGAGACCGGCGTGACCTGGAAGGGTTAGGGGACCCAACTGGAGATCCGATCGATGTGCGGAACAGGATTTCCCCTGGACTACGGCAGTTCCTAAAAGGCTGGGGGGGCCAACATCGGCAAGGAGGATCGAGATCTTAAAGCCGCTATCCTCAAGCAGATCCAGGATTTGGATGCGGTTGCGGATTCGGTTGGTCTAGACTCTTACGGGTGGGCTTTGCGCTACCACCTAAAGGATCAACTCACCCATATTTCCCTGGTTGAGGAGGAATACTGGAAGCGGCGGAGTTGACAGACATGGCTGCTAAAAGGTGACGCTAATACCGCATACTATGGCGAATGGCCGCCGCAGGAGGTGTGTGATGGTTAGGCTGGTGTCTGATTAGGGGCCTTCAAATGGATGTTGTGCGCTTTGCGGAGACCCGGAAGACACAAACCACATTTTCTTTCAGTGTCCTGCCCGCTTTATGTGGAGTGCAGTTAGGGAACTGTTCTCCTGCTCTTGGAACCCCTCTTGCCATGCGGAAGTGCATAGGATGATTAGTCGCTTTAAAGGTCAACCCAATAGGGTGATATGGACATGCGTGGCAGCCCTTTACTGGTCTCTCTGGACCACTAGGAACAAGTTTTCCATAGAGGGTGTTTTTCCGAGCCATCCTTCTCATGTGGTGTACAAAACTCTTTCATATATACAGGTGTGGCAGATCGTGGCTAGGAGGATGGACCGGGCGGCGCTATGAGTGGCGGCTGACAAGATCCGCGCTCTAGTTAGCTATCTCAGGGATAGGCAACTCAAGTGTCTCCCTATCTTGTCTTGTATCGCCTTGAGGCCATTTGTTACTTTCTATTTTGTGGCTGGCATGTGCCCTTTATTGTATTTCGAACTATTTGTATGACTCTGCCGTGTGTGGCTTTATTAATTTAAAACAGGGCTCCCCTCGAGCCTGTGGTTTAAAACTTGCATTGCGAAGAGAAGAAAAAAAATGCAGCTTTGCACGCAAAGTACAACACAAAACAAGACCAGAGATGCTGGAACACGAAAAATAACTGGTAATATTATTGGATGTGTCTTGTTTAGCTTAAATAGCATCATCTCACCAAAATATGATACATCAAGGGAACTTTATGTGCACAACTTAAATCAGATATCGTCTCCCTGGATGCCAACCAGCTTATATTTCGGACCTCGTTCTCACAACCCAAAATTAGCCAAGGTCCTTTCCGGAAGGGCTTAACTCCTTGTTCGGGACTGGCTTAACGATTTGGAGAGTAAACACCTAACGAGCAAATCTTATAAAACCTAAAAGTACAAAAGCTGGGAACCCAAATTGGAGATTAAGTACTCCAGGCTAACAAGGATTTATCAGGTTGAAGAACGCAGGATGTCGATATCTTGAAACGGCGTATGGGCAGGTTATACAGGACGTCGAAAGCCCGAACTTTGTTGAAGTCGACGAGATCAAAATACTGGCCATCGTTCCCGATATACGAGCACAAATCTCCTTCTGTTGCCACCTAGAGGAAACCCAAGAATTAGAATCCAAGGTACCACATGATTCCTTTGGTGTGAAATCAAGCGGGAAATTTAAACAGGAACTCCACTAGAGCAGAGGATCGCAGACCTTGATGGTGATAGACTGAGGCGGCATCGCGGCGAGTCGGCGACGGGGGAGACGGCGGGAGGGACGGGAAGACCGAAGGGAGGGACCGAATTTCTCGCACCGCGGATTCTGGAACGGCTCGACTTCTGGAAGCCGCAAGTGGGGGCTTGGGCGAGGGTTTGCCCAAAGGTGGCCTAGGTCAAAAATAAGCCTAAGCCAACAAGAACTCGATTTTAAGCCATTTATTTAGACAGCCAGCTTCGGTCGTTCCTTCACGATGGGGAGAAGATAGGATACCCAACCTCGCGCAGCCATCCACAGCTTCCCGTAAATGAAACAAATCATTTTTTGTGTTACCCATGTTTAACACTGAAATTACAGAGAATTGTCACTGTGTTGCCTTGAACAGATTGCCTTTCTTTTTTTTCTCCTCCCGAGCGAACAGTTCGCATCTTCTCCCCCTGTCTCCCGAGCTTGGCCCGAGCTCCAGAGCTAGTCCCTTTTCCCAGTCTGTCGCCGCCGGGAGCAATCCCTGCGACGCCGCCGCCTGTCGCCCCTCCCAAGTCGCCGCCACCTATCGCCTCCACTGTCGCCCCTGCTCGAGTCGATCTCCACCATCCCCTTCATCCCATGGATCCCATCGGTGTTGAAAGAGCATGGCGCCCCCATATGTGGTTTTGGTAATTAATGACAATCCCTATGGACTAATGGTTGCATTAAATTATACTTGTAGTGTTTGTCCATAAGCAATGCTTGAACTCCATATGTTGGATTCAGGTTGATGCCATGAATATATTGATATAGCGAAGTATTTGGCATCAAGATCATCGACGTGTATGGGTATATATTTGATATGATCAAGAAGAAGAGTATGTGATGACCAAGTTAATATTCGAGGGGTTATCCGATGATTGGTCATATGTGAGTTGAGCATATTGTAAGTATGTCTTGAAGAAAATGATTATGTGATCATTCATGATTATCTTCAAGACATCATCTATTGAAAAGAGAAGAAAAGATACAAGGTTGATCAAGATATTGATCAACATACAAACCTACAAGATTAACCATGTGGGATCATGTATCTCTTGGTATGGTAAGCAATTGTCCATATAGCTTTGTGAACTAACCCATGATATGTGTTTGGGCATTTCTATGCGTGGTTAGGTATCTTTCTATGGGTTTGCATCAAATGAAGAATTCATATAGCTCATGAAGGATGACGTCAAGTGGTGATCGTCATCAAGCTTGAGAAGTGCAAGTACGAAGATACCATATGTTTGATGCTTGCCACCTTCTTGGAGATAATGGTCAAGTGAATATGTGGCTACGAGAGACTCTCCCATAATGGAGTATGGGGGAGAAATATGTGAGACTTCACCAAGCGAAGCGCAATCAAAAAAGGTGGCCCACTTAAAGAGATCAAGGTCGACATCATCTAGATCAAGTGGAATGCGCAAGGCAAAGGTATGATCTTGATAGGGTTTCTATTTTACCGGTCACATGGTGCTAGTTGGGAGACCGGGTTATAGGATAGATACCGTACTATCAAGATAGGCTCTCATTGAGCTTTAGCGTATCAGTTTGAGTGTTTGTTGATGGATTGGGGCTGACATTTATTCGAGGTTGAGAGAGATTTTGCTAAGTGCTAAGAATGAAGCCCGGAGGCGTGTGAGTCAGGTATAACGGAGCCGGGTTATGATATGGACCGCCAAAGAGAGCTGGCCTAGTGACCCGGTATTTAAGTTACTGTATGTCTGTTCTTATTTTTCAGGAGGTCCTGGAGAAATAAAAGCTTGAAGCTAAAAGAGAAGCGCACCAAACCCGGCATCCAAGTTAACCTGGGGGCTACTGATGGGGGAATAATAACCCGGTAGGCCCATACAGAGGGAAGCGTGACCCGCCTGGCAGAAGGCCCGGCCAGGACAGCTAACCATCAACATGGGCCGAGTTACGTCGATGGGCCAGCATGCTTGTCGGTGACCCGGCTAGTAAAGGAAAGCTTCTAGAAGACCCAGAGGCGGTGCCGGACTTGGAGGACCCGAAAGCCAGAAGACCTAGAGTAGGACTCCGAGTCTGGGTAGAACCCGGGCTTACCATGTATAGAACCAGGAGACCCGGCCGTTTATATAAGCGGGCTTGTCGTCGTATCGGCATCTTGGATAGGAGACGGGGTCCTGCTAGCCGAGCGTGAACGTAGGGCAAGAAGGTGGACGTCGTCGAGGTCGGGATTGTACACGGCGGTTTACCCAGCTTCAGGCTTCACGGCGGTGGCGGAGCCCTACGTGCTGCTATAATTCAATATGAGGCTATTGTATGAAAGGTATCGATTGGTTGCCCTAAAGGCGTCCCGAGGTCCAGCTTATATAGGCGGCTGGACCTAGGGTTACAAGGTGATTATGTATCCGGCAAGCATACAGAGTCCTAGACCTAGCCGGCAAGTCTGCCGCCTTCCGTCTTGGTCTTGGTGGCTTCATGGGCTTCGGTCTTGGGCCTCCTCCTTGCCGGCATCCGCCTTCCTTGGTCGTCAGCTATCTGGGCCGCCCGGCAGGCAAAGCCTTTACCACCATTGCGGGCCACCCGGGACTAGCCGGATTGATCCATGCTGGTGATACCCCTAGTAGGTATATCCCCAACATTAGCCCCTGGAAGGATTCGAGTTCTTCAGGCGCCATCTTCTTTTGTCGGTGACGTCCGTCTTGTCTTGTAGGCGGCTGAAGAGATTGAAGCATTCTAAAGTTGAAATAAGCGGCGATCCGCCTAAATTAGTCGGATGATTTTACGCCATCATGGGAAAGACGGCCTGACTGCTGTCAGGAATCTTCTGCGTTGTGTCTTGTCAAGTTGACTGGTTAAGTCAATAGTTGACATGTCCATGTCATCCTTGATCCACGACAGTTTGAACTCAAGGAAGATGGAGCGATGTTATGATGGCATTTCTTCCATGCCACGGAGGCGACGATGGCGGCCGTGTCGCTGACGACAAGGCTGCCGTGCCACGTTAGCAATTAAGCCGGAACGCGTTTGTTGTTCTGGAACAATCGATGTCTTCCCAAACTGGCCAGGTTTGGGCGATCGGAAACAACAGCTAGCAATCTGGCGATCGATTCGCCTACACCGACGCGATGATGGCGGCGTCCCGCCTAACATTGCAGATACGGTTAGACTAAAATTTGACGGCAAGGCGGCCGTACCACGGAGGTGGCCTTGTTGCTGACAACAAGGCGGCCGTGTCACTGACGACAAGGCGGCCGTGCCGCGGAGGTGCTGTGCTGCGCTAGCAACTAAGCTGGAACACGGCGATAAACGAGGCGGCCGTGTCGTTGACGACAAGGCGGCTGCGTCGCTGATGATGGAGTTGCATGTCATGCAGCCCCCAAGTATCGGGCGAAGGCATTGTCGATGTCAAGCCCCCGAGTATTTGGCGAGGGGCAGTGTCAATGTCGAGCCCCCGGGCTTCGTTTGCCAGAGTTTTTCTTGATCTGCCTATCTGCAGTCCTCGAGCGTTGAGTCGACGTACTTGAAAGTCGGCTCGATGCTCAGAAGAACCTGTGGCGTTGTAGATCGAATGGCTGTAGTTGTCGAGATTTGTGCCGCCTTGACGAAAAGGCGGCTCAAGACAATGAAAGTGCTGCCACTGCAGCCCCCGAGTGTCAAGTATCCTGCACAATAAACACAGTTGCATTAAGATGTACTTTTAATGTAAGCTGGACAAATGTAAAGCCTGAGCCGGTAGTTTTTGAACAAACATTTAGGGGTTGTAACACTTGATATTTATCTGGCATATATGCTTAGCTTTTTGTATGTTGGCGGTACCGCAGCGTAGTTATTTCAGCTGAGTCAATCAGGGGTAGTACCAAATAGTTTAGACTCAGAGACCAAAACCGGCGTGTTGGTGCAAAAACATACTACTAGGCAACCCACATATAAACAATCAGAATAAAGATATTAGGCGGTGCAAAATGATTGCTTAATTTGGCCCGAAGGCGGCAAGTATCGAAAAGTTTGAACCACTTAGCACAAAGCAGATTATAGGTAACTTTGATACTAAGAGTGTATGATCATATGAAAATACAAAAGACGGCATGATCTCAGAGCATAATGAGCAGACCAAAGACTTTTATTTCATGACCATATAATTAATTAAATGTTATGAAGAACTTAGCTGTCTGATGGCTTGACGTCGATGTCGAGGAGGGCGAGTCGAAAGACAGCAGCCCCCAGACTGAAGAAGACAACCCCCAAGATGCAGGCGGCAGCCCCCGGATGTAGGTGGCAGCCCCAGTATCTTGAGGCTGATTCCAGCAAGGCGTTAGCCCCTGGGATGTAGGTGGCAGCTTCCTATTTTTTCCTCTTATGTTGTATGCTACAGTTTATTGGCTGCGCCGTGCTTGATGAATAGCCGACGATGAGTAGGCCGCGACGGCAATTTGAGCCGGGACGCGGCGACGATGATGGTGACAGCAATCGCCACACAGTAAAGTAGTGTCCTGGGCTGGAGTGTGGGTCCCTCTGGTTGATACCTTAATATGGGGCTGGGATGCTCCTTCGCGACCTTGGCACCCAACTGGATCTCTTCACATATCCACGCATATGGGATTTTCTTGTCGTAGTCTTGCGGTAGCGGTTAGAGCATCTCTAGTGGATGGTGTAAAATTGGACGTGTATATCTCTATATACACCTCCATATACACCTTGCTAAATTTTACACCTTCTAGTTTTTCAGTGGAACGTGTAAATCAGACGTGTATATGTGTGTAACCAAAACCCATGGTGTCCAAGAAGCCTTCATCACCATCCATCTGCAAACAATCACACAGGAAACAACAAATATCTTAGCAAATCGATAGAAATTTGGTAGCAATCTATATATCAGACCACAATGAAGTACCAATTCTGTAGCAAATCCTACCAAAACACAGCTAATTTTTGCTACCACAACACTACCGAGACAACCTGACCATCCGAGCTAGCACCAAATTGACCAGCAGCACCAAATCGAGCACGGCCGAAGCACCAAATCGAGCACGGCCTGAGCACCAGCTCCTCCAGCAGGCCAGCACCTCCCCATCTCCCTCCTTGGCCGCCCCATCTCGCTCCTCCGTCGCTGCCCTCTAGGCCAGTACCCCACCGGCCCGAGCACCTCCCTACCCGCCCTCCCCTCTCTAGGGGTCGTGCCCCAACCCTCCAGGGTGTAGCCGCCACACTCCAGGCCACGCCCACCGCTCCGAGCCCCTCTCTCCGCGCCCTCCCCTCTCCATGGCGAGCGCCGCCGCCAGCCGTGCGGCCGCCGGCCGACGTCCCGCCGCCCCTCTCATCTATTCTCTAAAGAAACGACGGAAACAAGATCCAGAGAGAACATACCTGAGGGAGTGGCCGCCGACGAGTTCGGATTGGCTCCGTAGGGGGCGCGACGAGCCAGAGAGAGGCAGCTGGGGCTTCTTTTCATTCGTTCACGAGCGTGGCTACCTCGTGTTTACTTCCACGCCTGGTACGCTTGTGGATACGAGGTGCAAATGTTCACGTCCCTATACACGAGCCACTGGGAGCCTTTTTTGACTTAGATCGTGTATATTTGACATACACCTCCATATACACCATCCACTAGAGATGCTCTTAGTGGACTCTGACCCACGTGAGGTAGCCCGAGGGGAACTCTTTTGGTGTGGGAGAGTGGACGAGTACTCTGGGAGTAGGGTGCAAGTCAGCTTTCCTTGTAGAAGTAGGGGCGTGGGTCCCGATGTCTACACGAGGAGAGTAATGGGGACCAGTGTAGTGGGAGCTGGGATGCAAGGCTTTTTGCTGGGAGCTGACTCACGCGGCAAGAATGGTCTACCCTAGGTTGCATCTCCCGTGATGTACGACAACCTCTTCTACCGCCAGTTTTTAGACCCGGTCGGGAAGGAGATAAAGAGTATGCCTTGAGGAGAGTGTGTTTCACCCGGGAGAGTGGGGAGAGAGTCGTGAGCCGTGGCCGGGGGCGTCCGGCGACAGGCGACCGACCTAGTTTCAGGGCCTCCGGTCGGAGTGGTCTTAGGAGACATCGACCCAAGGGCAGAAGACTGACGGTATTCTGGCGGGAAGTGCAGTGTCTTTGGATTGTAGTGGGAGGGAGAGAGGCACTCTCAAATAGTAGTAGGGGGTCGCGGTGCGATCATAAAGTAGTAGGGGAGCGCGGCGTAGGGATAGGTGCAGCCGGCCCACCAGTTCACCTCCCCCCTCTCTCCAAAAGGGGAAATGAAATGGGGGTTGTGGGATGAAGCCACCTTATCTTTCATAAAGGAGTGATGCACTTTAGAAGAATAGTCTCGACGGTTATGTATCCTAGTGGAGGTAGAGGAAATATATATGGAATCTATCTAGTTTTCCCCTCTAACTTTGGGGTATTGGATCCCACTACTAGAGCACATACTTTACACTAAGTACCCTGGTCGCCCCTAGGGCTACATATTCATACTCTTTTCTTGTCGGTCTTGGATCTCCCATTCTGTCTTCCGGATAGCGTTTTTGTCCTCTCCAGAGGTTGGGGTCGTCGTATGAGAGAGTCTTGAGAGTTGAGACTCTTTTGATATAAGGTTGTCAGACCCATGGTGCGTGCGAGGGACCAATGTGTAGAAGGGAGCTCTGGGAGCTGCCTGTGGGATGTTGGTGGGCCCGCAACATGCCTCAGACTGCGCGTCTCCTCCTGGGCAAATAGCTCAGAGATCGAGCTTCGTGCACCCTCGTTTGACCGTGATCGTGGTGAGTCCCGTTGGCCTACAGGGCGGTGGGTCCCCCATATGCTAGTTGCTTTCTGGGATGGCATATTCACGAGGGGAATCGCAGGTTAGTTTCCGTAAGTGGCTGGCCATGTTACAAATCTACGTCCCCTTCACGTCAAACCGAAATTGCATGTCACCACACTATCATCCATGGTGGTTCTGATCCAT
Source organism: Poa pratensis (assembly GCA_947311845.1). Lineage (NCBI taxonomy): Eukaryota > Viridiplantae > Streptophyta > Magnoliopsida > Poales > Poaceae > Poa > Poa pratensis. Next base: position 90,634,827 of record CAMZMU010000041.1, read on the forward strand.
CGTCGAGGACAACGCTTTTTCAAGAGAGGGAGGACAAGGAGGACACGCCTAGATGGAAACTTTACACTTCTAAATAGTTATCATGACACAAAGAGCTGCCAACTGAACCTACTACTTGGGCACACGTTAAACTATTACTTAAGGAGCACATGAATTCGTTTCTTTATGAGCACATTAATAAGTTTCATGTGTTTTATGCTACCTAAAAGCAGAGTCTTAAATATTCTCAGGTTCGAGCAGCGTACAAAGGAAAAAGGGTTTCACAAATCATGTGGAGTTCCTGCGAGAGGTGAAGTATGTCGGCGCGCCACTTGAGGTGGAAGGAAGAAAGATGATCAAGTCTAATAGGAAATCAAAGTCACAATTTGTTCGATGTTTGTCCAACGGTTTCTGATGCCCCCTTTGATGACATCAGATAATTAGCCTGATCCGTCAGGTGGTAGGCGTAGTCGAGATATGAAACAAAAAGTGTTGCATGAAAAGTACTCTCTCCGTTCCAAATTAATGACACAGATTTAGTACAAAGTTGATGCCCCTTTGATGGCATCAGATAATTAGCCTGACGTCAGGTGGTAGCCTAGTCGAGATATGAGACAGAAAGTGTCGGATGAAAAGTACTCTCTCCATTCCAAACTAAATGACACAGATTTAGTACAAAGTTGTATTAAATTTATACTAAATCTGACTCACTTTATTAGTAACGGAGGGAGTAATTTCCTAAAGAAAACATGCAGCAACGAAGCGACACTAAAACATGAAAAATGCTACGCTTATTACTCCCGAGGGCAGCCTACAGCGATGTCCAGCCATGATTTCAGCGCACCACGACAGGCCTATCGAAGATCCAACTGAACTGGACCGTGCGGGATTCGCTGCGGGCAGCCCTCTGGTGGGCCAGTTCCGCCATTCTCCAGATCTTGGGCGGCAGCCCGCACAAGTACTCCTGCGCGCGGCGGCCTTCGCCGGATAGCCCAGAGAGCTCCGCTACCCGCCACCTGCGCACGAAGTGCTCCACCAGATCGCCGTAGTCCCTCGCGGTGTACACGCCGACGCGCTCCGCCACCGCGGAGAACCGCTCGAACAGAGTCTCCTCGCTGCTGTCGCGCCCGTCGGACATGAGGAGCCCCGGCATGGTCACCTTGCCGCGCATGACGTACGCGAGCGCGCGCACCATGCCGTCGGGATCAACCTCGAAGAGCTTCGCGGACGCCCTGGTGTAGCCCGCCTCGTGCCGCCTCTCGTCGGCGGCGATGGCACCGCAGATCTTGGCGAGGGTGTGGTCGCCGTGCTGCCTGGCGAGCCTCCCCGTGTGGCCGTGGGAGATGAAGGTCGCGCGCTCCTGGAACGCGCCGTAGATGACGCTGTGGTAGGGGCTATTGGGCACCAACATTTCCTTCATCACGTAACAAAAATAACAGAAATACAGAATCATGGATAGATCAAGCGCACTAATTAAGCGGCAGTGTCTGTCTGAAACTCTGAATTGGGCACGTCGTACCATGCCGTTTCGGAGTAGGTGGTGGACGGTGGTCTCGACCTGGTGCATGTCGACGCGGCCGGAGAGGTAGAGGTAGCGGTTGAGAAGGTCGCCGTGGCGATTCTCTTCTGCGGTCCAGCCGCGCAGCCACTGCGCCCAGGGGAGGCTGCTGGCGCCGGTCTCATCGGAGGCGCCTACAGGTCGGTTTCCCATGGTCTGGTACGTGGGCAACGCCTCCTCCGTCACCATGTTGCCCACCAGGCAAACCAGGATCTCGTCCGGCACGGCGGTGACTCCCGCACGCAGTTCGGCCACGGCCTCCGTGAACGCGGCCAGCGCCTCGGCCTCCGACTCCCCGGGCGCCGGGGCGGAGCACGGCAGGAAGTCGTGGGGCTGCCACGACGACTCCACGGGAGCGAGCAGCGGGAGCATGTTCTCCGTCACCCACCCGTTGAGCGACCGGATGACCTCCACCTGCTCCCGCGGCACCGGCGCGAGCTCCATCCCAGCTGTAGCCGCAGCGGCAGTCCTTCTCCTTGTCAGGCTTCTGCAGAGGCGGATGCAAACATCAGCGTGCCTGCAGCTCATGACTGAACTGAAGCCTGAGCTGCGGCAGAATACATGCAGGCTGCAGTGTTCGCTTTAATTCTGCCACTTCGATTTAAAGTATAAACAACCGTTCCAGATTTGATATAGGAGCCGCAAAGAAGAGGTAGTTTTCAGATTTTACCTTGGATGTAGGGGGCCGAGAATCCAGCTGATTCCCCCTCTTCTTGAGCTCGCCTCCATCTTGCTGGAGAAGCAGGGTTTCGCGGACGCGCCTGTTGCCAGCCATAGCGTCGACATCGCCATTTACTTGCCTAGTGTTGAATGTTCGAGTAAGGTTTTACCTTACACTGACGCATATACAAATATATATAGGATGAAACGTAAAGAACGGTACGGACCAGCACACGCACGACGAGAAAATAACTGCCAGGCCGTCGAAATATGACCGTTGCGACAAGCGCTCCCGCTCCCCAGGGCGACTGCCCCGGCATCGAGCTTCCCGGCGGCGAGAAGGGGCAGCGGCGCCCCTCTCCCGCCCCCGGAGCTCAGGGTGCGTTTGCGCAAGGTGGTGGTTCTCGTTTCTGGGCTCTCGCCGGTGAGAGTTCCGACGAAGAGGGCGACAGGGACGGCGGGGACGGAGGAGTGGTGTCGCCATCCAGATCTCGTCCGGCACAGCGCGTGCTGGGAGATTTCCTGTCTCCGGTTCTCGCCTCGGCAGTCGGTGCGGGCTCCGGCCGGCGGGAAGCACGCCCTAGATTTGCTCCTGGTGGTAAAGGTTCTCGCTTTGGCCAGGGCGGCCATGGCGGGGCCTTCGTGTTCTCCGGTGGATCCCGTGCGCGTGCGGTTTCCAGGTCTCCTGCTCGTACCGGCCCAAGCGCTGGAGGCTCTCCGGCGCATCGACGCGGGTCCGCCCCTCAGCAGTGTGCTGAGAATCAAGAGGCTTGGCCCCAGGTTGGTGCCCCGGCGAGTTCTGTGACGGCGGCGGCGGCGCCGCTGAGGCTCGGGTGGCTAGCCAGGCGGCATCTGGCCAGGCAGGCGGGAGACCGGATCTGGGCCCTGCAATGGCAGGCCCATCTTTCGTCCAGGCAGTGCTTAATGGGCCTCGGCCCTCTCCTGAGCCCATGACCGCCTTTGGGTCTGAGCCGGCTGCCCGGTCTCCCGTGGCCCAAGGCCCAGTATCGATCGAGCCGCTTCTTAAGTGGCGTTGGGTGCGGAAGGGAACCCTAATCCCTTCCTTTGGTGTCCCAGCCTCGTCCGAAGACGTGCGGCGGTGGCTGGCGGCTTCCAGATCTAGAGCTCTCATCCCTCGTTTCCTCAAAAATCCCAACTTCCACTACTCCTCGCTTGCCCAGTTCTTCATGGATCGGAGGCGCGGCATGAAGCGTGGGTTCGACGACTTGGTTTCAGAGGAAGACGGCTGCTACGAGCTTGAGCTGCGCGAGCGCCTGGAGGACAGGGAAGAGCGGCGCGCTACAACCAAGATCGCGAGCGGGGGCAAGACCGGTGGTCGCGGGAGCGCGAGGCCTATCCTCGGGAGCCAGAGTGGCGCCGGGAGGAGCAGCGCCGGCCCAACTACGCGCCCAGGTTCGAAGCTGGCCCCTCTGTCCAGCGTGACCAGCCTCCGCCGCCGCAGCGCAAGAAGAAAGCGGTGGTCAAGAAGACTTCGGCGGGTGCCAGAGCCAGGAAGGCGCTGGATCTTGCACAAGCTCAAGACCAAGCTCGGGCAAAATCGGCCCCGGCGGTGGTCACCCCTCTGCCCAAACCCGTCGAGAGCCCTCCGCCGGTCGCAGCGGCCAAGAAAGGAGTCATGTGTTTCCACTGCGGCCAGGAAGGCCATTACCAGTCAACGTGCAAGGCCCCGGCTCACTGTACCGTTTGTGATGTGGATGGTCACACCACTGGGATGTGCCCTTTCCGCCCGAAGCCTCCCTCGCTTCAATGGTATGGTTATGCGCTGGATGGGGTTGGCTTCCATTGTTTGGAGATTCCGGAAGTGGAGGGTGCGGCTAGAGCAGCTAACCCCTCCCTTGCGGCGACGGTGATTGCCAACGAGAACAAGCTGACCGTGCAACTGCTGGCCGAAGATATGAAGATGCTGGTGGGTGGTGATTGGGACTGGCAAGTGAGACAGATCAGTGAGACTGACTTTGTGGTGGTGTTCCCCAACCTGGTCAGCTGGAACCTTTGTCTGAACTCTACGGGTTTCACCCTCCCCGTAAGCAAGATTCCTGTGGTGTTCGCGGAAGCTGTGGCGGATCCGCAAGCAGCGATGGTGCTGTCTAAGATTTGGGTCAAGCTGGTGGGAGTGCCTGCCGCGCTCCGCAAGTCAGAGCTGCTGCTGGAGGCTACTAAGATGATCGGGCGCCCAAGATTGGTCGATGAGGACTCCCTGGCAGATCCTTTGAGCCCTGTTCGCATGTTGTTTCACTCCCAGGCGCCTTCCAAATTGCCGCCTAGCGTTTTGCTGTTTGTGGATATGGAGGGCTTCTCTATCAAGCTAAGCTTGGAGCCTATTCAGAGGGCAGGCCCCGGGCATCCCTCGCCCCCGCCTCCTCCTCCTTCCCGTGACCAGGACCCGGAAGATGATGCTGAGGAAACTGAAGACCAAAGCATGACTGATCGCCACTGGAAACACAAGTCCAAGGTCGGCGCGAGCAAGGCTGCTGCTGGCAAGCAATCTGCACCAAGTGACAAAGCGCCTCCCACCAATCAGCTTGGTATGGAGCAACACCTTGAGGTCCCGACTACACCGACGGATGCGAGGATTCCCCCGTCTGCACAGCCTGAGGGCTGTCCCCTGGCGAGGACCAAGACTTCTGTGGGCAGCTCCAGTGTGCCGGTGCCTGCTGCTGTGGACAGATCCACCTCCAAGCCAGTTTCAGTCCCTGCAAAATTCAAAGTTCAGCCTATTCCTATCAATCAATATGGCTCCAACCTGCTCCAAGCTGAGATGTCCCCCCAGCCAAGTCTCCTCTGCGCTCCTCTCCGCTTGAGATCTCGTCTGAGGGCTCACCGCCGGCCTCGCCTTCCCTGTTGAAGAGAGCTCCCCTGTCTATTCAGGACCGTGTGGCAATTGGCTGGGAATCTCCGCTGGACTGGGAATTTGAGCAGGAAACGCTGGCGGACAAGGTGGCGAAGCTGAAGAAGAAGCAAGATGGGGAGGTGGATAACCCGCCGTCAGGATCCAAGGTCACTTCTGGCAAGATCTTGAAGAAACCTTCCTCCTCGCCCAAGACCAAGCGCGCTACCACGCTGGTGTCCCCCGTCTCGGGCACAAGGCGTAGTGAGCGTGGTTCCGGAGGAGCTGCTGAGCATATCCTGGACAAGGCGATCAAGCGCACTGCCTCGAAGAATGCAGGTACTTCGTCACCCCTCCCTCCATCCAAATTTCTGGCTTTCCATTCGTTGCCCAATTCGCACTTGCTCTCGGTGGCGCGGGATTGCGGGGTGGCGTTCGATGCAGAGGCAGGTGCTGCCTCTACTGCCCCACTTCTTTCCCTGATTCGTGCTAAGGAGGTAGCCCAGGCCAAGCTTGCGGTTGCCATAGCCAAACAGAAGGAAATTGAGGCCGATGCTGCTGCTACGCTCAAAGCCAAGGAGAAGAAGGGTTCTGAGGAGGAGCTGCATCCTCGGGCTCGAGATGACAACACCAGAGTGGTGTCTGTATCTCAGCCCGCAGCAGCGTGCGAGTCGGAGGATGTGGTGGACATTTCCACCCCGCTTGCTCTCCTTCAGAGGACGACCAGGAAACGCAGGCAGTGTGCCAGTACCCTGGGTCCTAGAACCAACCTGCGAAATACCCCAGCCCGCCAAGCACGGGTTCAGGCTGTCGTGTCTCAATGAGGTTGATGGACTGGAACTCGAGGGGCTTCCGTCGGGTGGGTCGACGGACGCAGATCAAAGAGTACCTTCGCAAAGAGAACATTGACATCATCTTCTTACAAGAAACCATGATCCAAAACTTCTCTGACCATGAGCTGCGCAGCCTGGAATCAGGAGATACCTTTTACTGGGACTGGAAACCGGCAGATGGCCGATCCGGTGGTATGCTCCTTGGTGTCAGAGAGAGCTCGCTTGAAGTTGGCGGTCGAGATCAAGGGCAGTTTTTCCAGAGCGCGCTTCTTTACCATAGAGCGGCCAAGTTTAAATTTGAGTTTATTGGTGTTTATGGCCCGGCTGATCATGCTCGCTCGGAAGAGTTCCTAGCTGAGCTAGAGGCCAAGGTCAATAGAGCTACCCTACCAGTGGTGGTAGGAGGCGATTTTAATCTGATTAGAGGGCTGCGGACAAGAACAATGCCAACATCAACTGGCCCAGAGTTCATTTGTTCAATGATTGTATCGCACGCCTAGCCCTGCAAGAAATCAATAGGACTGGTGCCAGATACACCTGGTCGAATAAGCAGAGAAATCCGGTCAGGAGTGTCCTTGATCGGGTTTTCATCTCTCCTGACTTTGGGTCGCAGTTTCCAATGGTGTCGCTGCTTGCACACACTAGCATTGGCTCTGACCACACCCCGTTGGTGCTGGATACAGGAGAAGAAAAGCTTAAACGATCCCAGAGGTTCTTTTTCGAAACTTGTTGGCTCTCTGCTCATGGTTTCAAGGAGCGGGTGGGCAACAAGTGGAACGAGCTGGCTGCTAACCTGACCTCCTGCAGAGGGCCAGTTGATTTTTGGCACTCTCAATCCTTGGGTCTGCGTCAATTCCTCAAGGGCTGGGGAGCCAATCAGGGCAAGCAGGACAGAGTGGCTAAAGTGTCTCTCATGGCGCAAATCCAAGCGCTGGATGGCCGTGCTGATTCCCTTGGCCTTGACGAGGAGGAGTGGGCACTTAGATATTTTCTGGAGGACAAATTAGTCCATGTTTTGGCGACTGAGGAAGAATACTGGCGCCAGCGTGGCCGCCAGAACTGGCTCCTTCAGGGGGACGCAAACACGGCATTTTTTCATGCGTTTGCGAATGGCAGGAAACGCAAGTGTGCGATCCATTCGCTGTCCTCTGATCACGGAGACATTACGGCCCCAGATCTGATCCAGAAGCATATCTACGAGTTCTATATGGCGCTCATGGGTGCTGACGAGCCCAAAGTGCTATCTCTCAGCACCAACTTCTGGCCGGAGTCTGCCAGAGTTAGTGTTGAAGAATCTAGGGAGCTGGCTCTTACCTTCACCATGCAGGAGCTGGAAGACTGTGTCATGAGCACTAAGTCGAACACGGCCCCAGGACCAGATGGGTTCCCGGTGGCCTTTTTCAAAACTTTCTGGCCTCTGGTGAAAGATGTTCTCCTGCACACCCTGAATGGTTTTGTGCTGGGCACGGTTGACATCTCTAGACTTAACTTTGGGATCTTGTCGTTGATCCCCAAGGTTCAAGGGGCTGACAACATCAAGCAATTTAGGCCGATTGCTTTGATTAATGTGATTTTCAAGTTCTTTGCAAAGGCCTTTGCTTCCCGCTTGTCCCCGGTAGCGCACCGAGTGATCAGCTCAGCTCAGACAGCTTTCATCAAGGGAAGAAGTATCTTAGATGGCCCCGCGGCTCTCTTAGAGATCATCCATGAGCTGCAGTCTAAAGAGTTACCTGCAGTCTTGTTGAAGCTTGACTTCGAGAAGGCGTATGACAGAGTCAGTTGGGCGTTTCTTAAGGAAGTGCTAGCAAAAAAAGGTTTTGACCAGGCCTACGTGCATAGAATCATGCAATTGGTGTCGGGTGGCCAGACTGCTATTGCTATCAATGGGGAAGTTGGTCCCTATTTTAGAAATAAAAGAGGGGTTCGTCAGGGTGACCCCCTCTCGCCTTTGCTGTTTGACTTTGTGGTGGATGCCTTGGATCTGCTGCTTCATAACGCAAACAGTGCCGGCCACATTGAGGGTGTGGTCCCACATCTGATCCCGGGAGGCGTTACTCACCTCCAATATGCTGACGATACTATTATCTTCATCAAGAATACGGAGCTGGGTATTGCAAACCTCAAGTTCATTCTCATTTGCTTTGAGCTCCTGTCTGGGATGAAGATCAATTATCACAAGAGCGAGGTGATTGTGATGGGAGGCCCGGCTGGGGAACAAGCCAGAGTGGCTAACCTCCTGAATTGCCAGGAAGGAGCGTTCCCTTTTACTTATCTGGGCTTCACAATGGCCAACAGAAGGCTTACCATGTCTGACCATGAGCCAGTGGTGGCCAAGGTGGGTTTTCGCACGGAACCTTGGCAAGGGAGGTTCTTGTCGTCGGCTGCACGACTCACCCTTGTTGATGCCTGCCTGTCTAGTTTGCCTCTCCATTCGATGGGCCTGTTTCTGCTTGCGGATGGCACGCATGCCGGGTTTGACAAGCACAGAGGACGGTTCTTTTGGGAAGGTCAAGGTAACAAGCGCAAATACCACATGGTTGCCTGGAAAGACATTTGTAAACCCAAGGAACAGGGTGGCCTTGGGGTCACCAACACTAAGCTGCTGAATAAAGCTCTCATGGCGAAGTGGATCTGGAGGTTTTTTTCTCCAAGCGAGGAGAACAGCCTTTGGGTTAGACTTTTGCGCGCAAAATACCCTGGCTCAGTGGATTTCTTCGGCTCAAACCCGGAGGGGGGATCCCAGTTTTGGCATGCTCTTCACAAGGTGAAAGAGGCCTTTAGATTGGGCGCTCGCTTTAGTTTGGGTAATGGTCGTCATTAGGTTCTGGACTGACCTTTGGCTCGGTGCTGAGCCCTTGGCCTGTAGGTTCCCAGCTCTCTTTGCCGTGTCCTCTTTGCCAAACGCTTTGGTGGCGCAGGTGCATAATGGCGAGGGATGGGTTCTCAACTTCAGACGCTGCTTTGGTTTGGAAGAACAGGACCAATGGGGCAAGCTAGTCCTTGAGCTTGAGGGTTTAGCCCCAGGTGAGGACCGGGACAGTGTGTCTTGGGCTCTCGAACCGTCTGGGCTATTCTCTACCCATTCCTTATATTTGAAGCTGTGCGAAAACCCAGCCCTGCCTGAGGTGTCTGAGTTCTGGGACACTTTGGTCCCGCTCAAAGTGCGGATCTTCTTGTGGCAGCTTGCTAGGGAGCGGCTGCCCTCGAATGACAAAAATTAAATTGCGTCATGGCCCGTCTGACGGTTCTTGCGCCCTGTGTGGGTTGCAAGAAGACGCGTCTCACATCTTCTTCGGATGTGCTCTTCCCACCTTTGTGTGGTGTGGGATTAGAGATTTGCTGCATGTAACGTGGAATCCAGCCTGCTATGCAGATCTAGTGCAGATCCTGCAAGGCTTCACAGGCAGGGCCCGTGCGGCTCTCAGAGTCTTGTTTGCAGCTATTTGCTGGGGGTTGTGGCTTACAAGAAACTCGTATACTATCGAACACAAATTTCCCAGGCAACCTGCTGACGTTGTGTTCAAAATCCTGACTCTTATGCAGCTCTGGCGGCCCCTGTGCAAGGACGTGGTCGGACCTTTGGTGGAGGAGCTGTTACACTTACTTAGGAGTTTGTTCAATGCTACGAACTCGCCGGCGCGCCACTCTGCTGCGGCATCTACGGCGTTGGCGCTAGCTCCTGGATAGCTTTTTGGTCGCTGGTGTTGTGTTACACCCTGAACTTGTATTTCTTGGCCTGCGTTGCCTTTATCTGGTTTGTAATCGTAAACTGGTGCCATTTCCCAGTGGATGTGGATGTTGTTGTGGCCATTGGCTTTATTAATTTAAAGCAGGGCCTAAGCCTTCTATCTAAAAAAAAAAGAACGGTACGGTGCTACCCCGTAGATAACAGGAAAACAAAAATTAAACGCCAATTCCGTGAGGGCGCGCACCAACGTCAAGCCATCAATGGCGCACATGCCTGTAAGGTCTAGACGCCCAGTACACACATAGACTTTTTTCATCAACCACGACGAGTAAAGACCCAATAGGAGAACCACTTTGTGCCATCAGAGTTTAAACACCACGTTTGACGCGGGTGTTTCTCGTTTAGACGGAATATTTTTCGGTGCGAGGCGACGTTCCATCGGCAGCAAGACGTCCGTGGTGACTTCGTTAATCTCAAGACATGATCTGCCCGCTTAGTCTTTCCGAGATGCTCATAGGGATAGAGTTTGCATGCGTGCGTTCATAGTGGTGAGTGTATGTACGTGTATGTGAGCGTGTGTATACGCAATGTGTTTCGCCAAAAAAAAAAGAGTAAAGAACGAATAGAATGACCTTGTACTCCTACTGCAGACATCATGGATTTCCGAACCTCAACCCACGATAGGTCCTATCGTGGTTGTATTCTCGCTCTCAGCTGTGCTCTGACGAAACTGAAGAAAAGAAACGAAACACATGAGTTTGTGCAGTGGTCAACCTCTACTGCTTAGTTCGTGCGCCAGATGAAACCTACAAAAGAGGATAGGAACGCATGGACCGCATCCGCACAAGCTAGTACGAGATAGAAAATAGCTAACTGAAAAACGACTAAGACACTAACTAACTGAACCTGAATCTGCTCGTTGTTGACAACGGATACATACAGGTTCAGAGCTATGGTTATTGACTGAACATCGTATAGCAGGGTTTGAACAACATTTCTCCCCTCAAACCTGATATCCGATGGTGGTCTTCTGGACTCCAATCTTCTGACGAAGCTCCACGAACTTGTTTCGCCCAAGAGCTTTGATCAGGATGTCCGCAATTTGGTCGTCAGTACGCACATGATCAACATCCATCTCTCCAGCTTCAATGCATTCCCGTGTGTAGTGGAACTTGGTGTCGATGTGCTTGTTGCGCCCATGATGCACAGGATTCTTGCACAATGTGATAGCAATCTTGTTGTCAACCAACAAACAAACTTTTGATGCTCCTTTCCATCGAGCTCGCCTGACAAGCCTGTTCAACAAGACTCCCTGGCATGCCGCAGCAGCTGCTGCAACATACTCCGCCTCACAGGAACAGACGGCCATCACTCCTTGCTTGCGTGATGTCCAGGACAATGGACCATCTCCGATACGTGACACCAGAGGTGCTCCTTCTGTGTTTGACATCTCCGGCATGGTTGTTGTCACTGAAACCACGCAGGCATGCCAATCCTCATGTCTTGTATCTAACACCGTAGTCAGTGTGCCACGGACATACTTGAGGATTTGCCCGATGGCCGCCCAATGTGCCTTGCCGGGCGCCTCCCTGTGACGGCTTACGACGCCCACGGCATGAGCAATCTGGGCGTGTGTTAACCAAGTAGCGAAGGCTACCGACCAAACTCATGTACGCGGTGGCGTCCACAACTGTGCCTCCCCCCACCTTCTCAAGCTGCAGACGATGTTCCATCTCCGTGTGACAGGGGTTGCAGTTGCTGAGCCCGGCACGCTTTACAATCTTCATGGCGTATGCAGCCTAGCACAACATGATCTCCCCCTCACGCTATTGTACCTTGATCCCGAGAAAATAGTTGAGAGGGCCCAAATCACTTATCTCGAACATCTATTGCATTTTGACTTGAACTTCATGATCTCCTCGGTGCTAGTCCCTGTGATCACAAGATTGTCGACATAAATACCAACGGGAACAAATGAGCTTGAATCACCTCGACGATACACGCCATGCTCATGTTCGCACCGAGTGAAGCCCAGCGAGACGAGTGTGGCATCCAACTTGGCATTCCACGTGCGCGGTGCATGACGATGTCCATACAGGGCTTTATGCAGTTTCAAAACCTTCCCAAGTCCTTTCCACTGCGAAACCTGGAGGTTGCTGCACGTATACCTCCTCTGCCAGATCACCATTAAGGAATGCTGACTTCACATCCATGTGATGCACTTGCCACTTGCCATGCGTGGCAAGCGTGAGTAGCATGCGCACGGTTACCATTGGGGTGAAGGGGCGAAGACTTTCCGTGAAATCCACACCTTGCCGCTCTCGTATCCCTTCACGCCTCGCCTTGTGCTTGATCATGTTGTCGGCGGGATCTTTCTTACTCCCAGGCTCCAATGTTTATTTCATTTCAAAAAATAAAAAAAATTGATGCTTACAATTTTTTTGAAATCGGAAAATATCTTGCATGTTGTTAATGATGTATCCCACAAACGTGGTTTTTTTAGTTTGAAATACTTTGTATTTTGACCTACACAAAAATGACAAATGTGTTGATCTGAGTACACTTTTTAAATCTCTAAAATATACTACTTATCGTGTCACGCTGCACGGACAGCGGGAGTACGAGATACTCCTTTTAGTTGGTTCGGCACGGGGTGCAAATGAGGCTTACAATCGTTGGCTTCCGGGAGAGGGAGAGATCGCCTAAGTCGAGCAAGCTTCGACGAGCAACACAGGGACACAAGGAGTTACCTAGGTTCAGGCTGCCTGGAGGCTAAAAGCCCTACTCCTGCATGTTTGGATTGCTGAGTTTATCATGGTGTGGCTATAAAGGGGTTCCCGGGTGATGACCCGGATGGTGGTGTCTGGAGGAGGAAGAAGAGCAAATCCTGACCCGGAGGAGATCACCTCTCTTTTCCTCTCCTTAGCGATGACTAGCTATACTCTGCTCTGAACTTGGATCTGATCCCTTTCCTTGGTGGCCTTCGACCTTCCTTTATAGGCCAGGGGGTTGCCACAGGCAGTCACGCAAGGTGCATGCTATTGTTTAGGCGGGAAGACCAAAAGGTGGCCTGGGACGGCGGTAACACGTGGCTTCACCTCCGCCTTTCGTTAGCCTTCGGGTTGGTAGGATCCCAAAAGCGCACCTGCTTTTGGGAGGGACACAGTTGGCATTCGGCTGGATGGCCTGACATCCCCACCACGGTGTCCCTTGATGAAGCCATCTCCGGCGTGATGTTGCTTCCTTCTTTTCTTGGCGCCAAAGCCTTCCCTTGATCTTTTCCTTGAGCTGATGCTGGCGTGCTGATCCTCAGAATGTACGGAGTAAGTGGGTATCCTATGCCTGGGCAAAGGATAAGCCTGGTTGGTATCCGGGCTCGACTCCTTGCGGGTCCTAGTCTTGGCTTCCGGGTGGAAACCTCGGAGGATTGCCCGGGTTGAAGTCCTTAGTCGTTTTCCTTGTCGATGCTGATCTTGGCGGGTCACCGTGGGGTGGATGGGCTGGCCCACTCACCAGGTTGACTTGGTCTTGTCCATCTTCGAGTTGGGCCCATATATGGTGGACCCACTCTGGCTGGAGTAGGAGAACCCCATGTTCCACTGCTGCGACACTACTCTCTCTGTTCACTAAGATAAGGAAGACTTACTTTCAATTTTAACTATATACATACTAAAATGAGTGAATCTATGTACAAAATAAGTCTACATATATTTGAATCAACGAAATAGAAATGGTAAGTCCAGTGCCTCATTATATTAGTGAACGGAGGGGGTACAAGATTTTGTCATTTTTTGTGTAGCGCATAATATAAAGATTTCGCATTGAGATTTTGCATGCGAGTAGGATCTATTTTTGACTACATCAGGGCTTTTTTCCAGATTTTTTAAAACTTACGAATATGCGTTATAATTTTTTTAAAATATAGGGAGCACTTAATCTCGGTAGTGAAAAATGACAATGATATCTGTATTTTATTGAGACATGATGAATGTATACTCGGATTGAATAGTACGGCATGCCACGTCGACTGGTCGGAGCACCGCTAGCACATGGCCATTTTGCCGCCCGGCACTAGAACACTGTGACTTCTACAGGCGCTACGGAAGAAGCCTAAACATTCGGTCTATCGACAGGAATGTAATGGTGCATTAATGAGAGGTGCTTATCGTTGCTTGCAATTCAAAACCAGTGTCGGCCATGCCAACGGAGCGACTCGAATTGAACTTTTTTTAAGAGTTTGTAGACCCATGTAGTAGTACTATAACACTGGCAGAAACAACGTGCCAACGAGGCCGAGCAGAGTCGAGAATGGATCACTTCCAGCAAGCACCGGCATGGTTCATCTCGCTGGCCTTTCTCGGCGTAGTCTGCGTGGCGGTGTTCACGTCCCACCTCCTCGTCCACCTCGCGCGCTGCCTGCGCCGGCCCAAGGACCTCCGCCGCCGCTACGGCGCGTGGGCGGTCGTCACCGGCCCGACGTCCGGCATCGGCCGGTCCGTCGCCCTGGAGCTCGCACGCCGGGGCCTCAACCTCGTTCTCGTCGACCTCAACGCCGCCAACCTCCAGGAAATCTCCGGCACGATCAGGTCTCGCCACGCCGTGAAGACCATGACCGTGGTGTTCGACCTTTCGCTCGTGTCCACTCCCCAAGGTACTGTATTTCTCAAGCATGAATGAAACGAACTCATGTCATCATACGCGCTTGAATCTGTGGCTCTCTCGGCGTCATGCATGCAGGTGACTCGGCTTTGCGGCGGCTCCGGGACAGCGTGAAGGGGCTGGACGTGGGGGTCCTGGTGAACAACGCCGGGGTGGCGAAGCCGGGCGCGGTGTTCCTCCACGAGGCCGACGTGGAGGCGTGGGTGAGGATGATCCGGGTGAACCTGTGGGCGGTGACGGAGGTGACCGCCGCGGTGCTGCCGGGGATGGTGGAGCGGGGCAGGGGCGCCGTCGTCAACATGGGCTCCGCGTCGTCAGAGGCTATCTCCTCCTTCCCGCTCCACACCATGTATGCCGCAACCAAACGGTACGTGCCTAATTGGTGGAGTTCATGATTGTGCAAATGCAACATCCATCTTATGGTTTCATCATCTTATAAAAGTCCATCGTCGGCTTCCAACAACTGCTAGCTGCTCATGAAGTAAGCGTGACTTGCGTTCTCCGCATGATGCTAATTTGGTGCATTTCGTATATACGAGCATGAAGGTACGTCGCTCAAGTTCTCTAGGAGCCTTTACGTTGAGTACAAGAGCAAAGGGATAGATGTGCAATGCCAGGTATGTAATGTAATGCTTAACAAACATTCGTTTGCTGTCTATTCTGAATTCCTGGTTGCCAGCTCTCTGAACACTAACATGTGCCTAGAAAAAGATTCCATCATGGGGCTGCAGTAATGCCGTGCTGTATTATAGTAGTACACTCCACAGTGTAACTGGAATCATTTAATGATCTTGTGCAGGCGCCCTTCTTCGTGGCGACCCCGATGCAGTCGGGCTTCTCTGGAATGTGGCGCCCCTCGGCGTTCGTGCCCAGCACCGACGCCTACGCACGCGCGGCGGTCCGGTGGATCGGGCAAGGCGGCCCGCTCTGTGTGCCCAACCTCAGGCACCGGCTCGTGTGGAGCATTTTCGCCGCCGTGCCGGACTCCGTCCAGGACTGGGTCTGCCTGCGCGGGAACCTGCGAACCAGAAAGATGTTCCAGATAGCGGTTGCGCGCACGCTGCGTGGATGAATGTTAATCCCTGGTGTCTGTCTGTCCACACTTATTTGTTCGGATGACCATCGAGCTGAGAAGAGAATACATCCAACTATCCAAGACTTGTACTTTTCTGTTCTACGTTCTCAAATGTGTTGATTTTGCTTCTCACCTGTGTGCAAAGAAGCAGTGTCAATTAGCTGGATTCAGATGTCAAGCTTTCTGACGTGCTCCAACATGATTGGTTATGACAGCACTTTTGGTTTCCCAAAGATAAAAGCATGAACAAAACACGGCTACCTGAACTAGTAAATGGAAGGTCTAAGATCTCAATATAGGAAAAAGGAGTAGCACACGACCCTACATGGAATTGCAGCAGACAACCAGATCTCTTTGCATACTTTTTTCTGTCATATACTACAGATTGTGAACCGCCCTAACAAAACTAACTAGACGTAAAATGGTAACAGCCTGCGCAGCGAGTTTCATAGCCAGAATTTCGTCAAAGATGAGGGTCAAGAATCCGGCTGCCTCTGCTGCTGAAGGTGCTCTTGAATGGAAGAACGGAGGGCACGGTTAGGGATGAGATCGCGATTTGTAAGGGCCAGGTTCGTCATTGGAGAC
The DNA here is from genome assembly GCA_947311845.1 of Poa pratensis. Lineage (NCBI taxonomy): Eukaryota > Viridiplantae > Streptophyta > Magnoliopsida > Poales > Poaceae > Poa > Poa pratensis. The sequence goes on from CAMZMU010000041.1 coordinate 90,650,712, forward strand.
CTCAGGTTCCCGTCATCAAGCCAGCGCTTTATGGCTTCCGCTTCATAGGTGAATCCATCAGATGCCATTTGAGGATCATTCATGATGTCCTGAAATGTAGAAAGCCATCAGTTAACGATAATCTAGAGACTTTCAAACGCAAATCTTTGTGACTTCAATGCACTATTGTCATCGTGATTGCCTAACATGATCTACCTTGTTTCGAATAACATGTCTCCAGATTTTTAGGTATTCGAAAATGCTTACAAAGTCAGTTATTCACCTTGAGTATTGGACAGATGAAGTGAGCTGGAGTGCAACTTCCCCTCGGACCTGATTGGACATACCACCATGAGGCTGTAGGAGGCTTTCTTGTCAGGGGCTCAATAACTGTCCAGACTTTGGTTAAGAGATCAGGCCGTTTGTCCCTCGTCATTTCCACACAGCTAAGACCGACGAGTGCCAACTGCTTAGCTTCCATGTAAGGCCAGTCCCCAGCAGACTTGTCGATGAGCAAGTGCAGGCTATCACTCTCCAATGCTTCTGAAACTCTCCTTGCAATGAATAAGGGGGATGTTCCAGTCAAGAGACGCAAGATAATAACACCCAGTGAATAGACGTCCGAAAGGGGCGTCAGCTCCCCAGTGGTTAGGAACTCCGGGTCCATGTATGGATGTCTTGCTGTTAGGTTCGGTGGACATGAGCCAGGTTGGAGAAATAGGGCGGACATGCCAAAGTTCGAGAGCTTGCTTCGGTAGTTGCCATCAATGAGGATGTTGCAAGGCCGGAGATCGCCATGGACCAAAGCAATAGGCTTGTGCGAATGGAGGAAAAGCAGTGAGCAGCAAACCTCACCAATGATCTGAGTACGGATGTGCCATGAAAGAGGTGGAACGTCGTTCGAGCAGACAATGTGATCTTCAAGGTTTCCCTTCGGTAACCACGCATACACAAGAGCTGAAACCTCAGAGCATATTCCAATTAAGGTGACAATGTTTGGATGCCTCCCTTCACGAAGAACAGAAACCTGTGATACTACAACATTAGTAACATAATCAGCTAGATACCACCATCACACTAGGAGCATGCTACCTCTTGCTGAAACAAGCCCTCGGATCTGCAAATCTTGATTGCTACTGTGGTATTGTGTATAATGCCTTTATATACACATCCATATTCAGTGTCTCCAATTTTGCATAGATCCTTGAAAGCCTCTGTTGCTTGTTGCAGATCCGCCAAGGAGAACTCCAAAATAATCTGAGCATTCTGATCCTGTAATTCATCCACCTGTCGTACTGCATAGTCCCGTTCATGTTTCAACTGGTTACATTCTGCAATACGTCAATGTAGGTTAAACACTGCTGCTGCTGCTGCTGCTGCTAGTTCATATATTTTACAAGTGTAGATTATATATTGCTGCTTTTTAACCAATGGAAAAATGAAAAACAAGACGAGAAGTTCTCGCAGTGGTTTATCTACCCATTTTTGCCTTTTTTATTTGAATGTCGGACTGGCCTTTTAGCACAACAATATCCTCTTCTAGAGCACATATCTTCCTCCTTTGTTCATCCTACGTGTAATCATGTAAACAACATCTTGTAAGCGGTACAAACTACAAATTATAAGGGCTACATGTAAACATGCAGCGAATAGAGTGAAGGAGGATGCATGCATGATAATTAAACTTTCTAAAAACAGAACACGTTTGGTTCTTTCTCAATTTAGGTTCTCTCCCATTACTTGAAGATAAACTATGTCCCTTGGTTATTTTTTTTAGTTAAAAAAATAATGATAACTTTCGTATCCAAAATTGATCCACGAGAATAAACTGAATAGCCAGTAGGTCGGGTGACTTTTATGAATTCTGTTTGCAATTATTACCACATCATCAGTGATGGTGCCAAAACTACCTCAGGATGCTATTTGCTCTGGTAAGTGGTAACAGAAGTTTAGGAGGTAGAGATGTCCACTTATATAGTCAAGTGTTAGGTACATTCATCATCAAAGTTCAAGGGGCGTTTATTGTATAAGACATTCAGCCTTAAATCTATTAGAGAAAAATTGTACTAGCAGATTGGATATTACTCTCCTATGAGCTTTGTTCTACTATCACCGCTTCCATTCTGCTACAAGATTTGTGCAGCAATTCCTTTGTGCTCACTTTCCCACAAGTTAAGAAGTTTAGTGATGGGACATAAAGGGATGAAAAAAGGGAATGTGTACAGATAATACAACACATTTGGTTATTCTTATCCTAACGGGTATACAATACCTCCAGTAGTCCAGTGTGATTTGAATTAAAATTGCATTCTGTATCTTATAGCAGTGTGTGCCTATCTGTTTACTCGTGTTATGATATGTTTTATGTACTGTAGAGACAAAGTCTACTGTATTTGCATTGTACATTGTATACAAATATGTGTACTGTACTACTGTATGTCCCAAAATCAAATTGATGAATAGTGTAATCTTGTTAATTTCCGTATCACAGCCAGGAGAGAGGATTAGCTCATGACAGAACATTTAAATTTCTTTGCATAATTGTTTCATAATGCTCAGCAATTTTAGCTCGGCATGAATCTAAAGAAGGTAATAAAGGGCAGAGACAGTAGTTGTAGACTTGTAGTAGATATCCATAGGAGTATACTTGCTTTTGTAACTACTAACTAACTATGAAATACAATTCAGGACGATGGGCACGCTTAGGTAATCATATAAGCGACAGTAACATTTAAAAATTAAAAACAACTAAAAATACAAGCATGTAAACTACAGAAGGGAGCCTGGATAAGATGGCAAAGTCGAAACAAAGACAACTACCTTCAAACTATGAACGTGCTCGAAGAATGATTGAACAGAAGGGTGTGTATGCTGGTTACATGATTTCGGGCTTTTCTGGTAGCAAATGATGTCCCCGTTCATAATCTGCAGAAAGAACGAAAACAAATTAAGTCTTCGGAGAGTGGGGAAATAGAGACATGTGTACCAAAAACAGACCTGGCTGGCGCTAAAGGTATAACCAATGTCAATTAACTCACACATCATATCTGGTTCAAATTTGATTTCCTGCATGTGCATGTTAAAGTGAGAAACCAATACACGTAATGTAGAGATGATACATCTGGATTAGGAGCAGCAAGGTTGCACTGGTAGATAACCTGACCTCATATAATTCTATTTCTTCGTCTGCACAAAAGCCAGCTAGATTTCTTAGTTTGGGGAGTATCTCTGCAGGCCTCGATGTACCTTTCACAAACATCGTTCCAATATATCTGGATGTGTCATTCAGAAAAAGGAAAAAAAACTGAAAGTTATTAATTGATAAACAAGACCGAGAAAAATAGAGTTATAATCAAACTAACCGTAGCTGTTTTTGTTCTGGGTCATAGAGCTTTAAGAACACCAATATATCTTCCATGCATATGTTCCGTGGGAACAAAAATTTAGCACCTACAAGGAGCCAATACTAAGACAATTTCAATTAATAATATATAGAAAACATTACATGTAACAAACATAATCCTCTTACAAACAGTTATGTCCAGAGAAGAAAAGGTAGAAATAGCAAAGACTGTTCAAGTTCAGGCTTCAGATTCAACCTCCAAAAACAGCTTCACGCCACCATCAACTTTTGACGCTAAGCTTTCCACCTGCAAGAGTGATTGCCTATACTTTAGATTTCATGAAGAAAAGAGACTATCTAAATTGCTTGGTCTTATATCTACAGATGGAAACAATATCAAAAGACAACATCGTTCATTTTGGAAGAAAAAAATGTCATGCATATCCGCCAAAATAAATGATATGGCAACCAGTCCTACACAAATCTGATAACATTGGGTATATTCCACTGAGCTAAGGTGTTATCTGACCATGAAGTTGTACCTGGAAGCAGGTAAAAGTACAAGAAAATTTGAAGAAACAACCAAATGAGAAAAAACGTTACTTCCCAACAGCTATATCTGCTTTTCAACAGACATGGAATCAAAAGCACAGAATGACTTAAAACGGTCTACAAGAAAATGTGGTAGAATAGACAATGAAAAAATCATTCTCGCTCTCAAAGGATATATCATTTCACGTCAACCTTTTTTTTATGATGTCGATGGCTCAATTGCCAACCACATGTCACTATTTGTTGCTCAAAAGGATTTCAAACAAGAAGAAGCATAACCTGTCCTTCATAATCAAGTAACTACTACTAGGAGGCTGGCCAGGACAGTATGACTAACCCCCAACTCAGTGGACAGCCTATGCGACCACAACATGCGACATACGAAAGGCTGAATGCGATGTAAGAACAGGATGCATGCTACATAAAACAAATTGAAAAGTTACATGTGGCCGACAAGTAACTATCGTAAGATGACATGATGCATGTGACATTAAACTAAATAACAAAGTTTGCATGTAAAATGAAATGGCCGTCTTAAAGCTAGAAAACAACAACTACAAAAATAAATCAACATATGACTATGCTGACTTATTTGTTATGGCGGCATAGACACGGCATGACGGTGACCAAAAATTATGTCAATGTAAGAATTCTGAGCCGTAAAATAAACTTAAGTCGCATGCAGGTCATCTTATGAAGGTAAAAATGCTTGAAAACAGATGCAACAATAGATGACACGAATACCAACGAAGCTGAATAGTCTATTTATTTATTTATTTATTTATTTATTTGCTGCTGAAGCTGCTACTTTACCCTGGCCAAGGACATGGGGGCTGCATCAATAACATGAATATAACAAAATACGGCTAAGCAGAACTATGTCAAGCACAAATCAGAACATAGGTATTCTAAAAGCCTTCAGTACATAAGGTGATCACAATGTCCACTTACAGATTTTTCGTTTTCTAGGGCAGACAATGGCCTGCTAGGGCGGCATGTCCGATTTTGCCGTCTGAGGCACAACCAGATACGCTGAAATTGAACAGAGGTGCCAAATACTTCCACAAGATTCTCCTGTGAAAAAATTTAATCAGTGAGTATTAGGTGCTCATGATGAGTCATGAAAACAGATTAGCTAAAACAATAAAAGGGTCCAGATAGTTCTGTCTGCTTATAAACCGTATATCATCAGACAACACAACATTATAAATATACGATTAAATCTTAATCTTACTACCTCCGTTCCAATGAATAAGGCGTATAAATTTGGTCAAAAGTCAACCTTACTAAATATATTATAAAAATATATTTTATGATGAATCCATTAATATTGATTTGTTATTGTAAATATTCATATTTTTTCTATAACATTTTTCAAACATAGATGGCGTAGAGTTTTGATTAAACTTATACGCCTTATTCATTGAAATGGAGGGAGTACAAGGTATGAAGGTATAATCTCAAGAAAAAAAGAAAATCATCTGGAGTGATTTTCTCTTGAAGTTCAAAACTAGAACTTTATCCAATGAACAAAAGTATGGTAAGCATGGTGAGGAGCTGAAAGGCTATAGTAAGAAGCATCAAAAGAATGGAGATCTATGCAGACACTAGAAGAACATGAGGAAATATTTATATGCCAGTAAGTATGCAAAATGTTGGATCATGCACATGATTTTGCATGGCAAAGAAAACGTATGTCACAACTCACTAGTGTTCAATGCCACTTCAAATCGATAAGGTAAAAAAAAGAGCCCAGAACCCTTTTGGTCACCCGTGCCGCTATCGAGTGGGATATAAAATCCTTTTTCCCCAAACCAAACTTCTATCGCAGGCAATGTTGTAAGCTATGTAAAACCCTTTTTACCCAAACCAAACTTCTATCGCAGGCAATGTTCTAAGCTCATGAGCAATGATGCTTCAGTTCTGAGAAAGAGCTAAACAGAACCATGAGAGATACAGAAGTCTGTCATTCGTCAGTACATGTCGACATGGATCTCTAACCATATATGCAAATCCATCAAGTTCCAGAAAGCTGTTTCTCATGGAGTATTAGCCATACATGCAAAAATAATTTTCTATTAGCTATTGAGCACAATAATGCCAAATATAAATGCATGTGTTCCTCAGAAAGCTGCCGATTGGCTTTTCAAGTCTTCCACCCTCTACAGCAAAGTTGAAATTCAGGAAACTTCTTTGCAGGTTGCATTACATCACGACAATAAGTATCAAGATGCTGAACCCAAAGCATCATAACAAACACGATTATAGAAGCCCAGAAAATGAATAGTTGTGGTACGTATTTTAGAAATACTTCAAGAGTAAAGATATGCCTTCTTTGTTTTAACTTTCAAGTAAATATCAACATTGGCCATTCATCTAGTTTCAGCACTCAGCCTCCACACTTCCATTTCAGGCTGCATCAATCATGTTCTATCGAATCCACCAAGACATCAATACAAATATGCAATATCGTGCGTCTATGTTGCAAGTGTCATCATCACATGGCATATCCCTTTTATCATCTATATTCACTGGTCGCGAACACTAAATTTTTGATTTGCCTTGCAAAACGACCGACTTGGCAACTTGCATTGAAAAATAAAGTTTGTGAAGATGGACTTGCATTGAAAAATAAAATTTATCATTTTTTTAAGGTTTATAACAGTAGGAAAGGCTCCTACTGCTTTTGCATTAAATAAAGGGGGGGGGGAGAGTGAACTGTTTTTACATATTTACAGCTGCCGAGGCAGAGAGCACTCAAAACTCAAAATTTATCATTTCATTTCAGCCTGCTCCCTAACGCTTGTCGGAGGGGATTTCAACTTGATTAGAGGGGCGCAAGACAAGAATAACGATAACATCAATTGGCCGAGGGTTCACCGGTTCAATGATTGTCTTGCGAGTCTGGCGCTCAGAGAGGTTCGTCGTGCAGGGCACGATACGCCTGGTCAAACAAACAGGCTAACCCTGTCCGGTGTGTCTTGGATAGGGTTTTCATGACAACGGAGTGGGAGGCGATTTTCCCACTGTGTTCTCTCACAGCAGAGACCATGATTGGTTCAGACCACACCCCACTGATTCTTGACTCGGGGGAGGAGCTCAAGAAAAGGAGCTCGCGGTTTTTCTTTCAAACTGGTTGGCTAGAGAGACCGGCGTGACCTGGAAGGGTTAGGGGACCCAACTGGAGATCCGATCGATGTGCGGAACAGGATTGCCCCTGGACTACGGCAGTTCCTAAAAGGCTGGGGGCCAACATCGGCAAGGAGGATCGAGATCTTAAAGCCGCTATCCTCAAGCAGATCCAGGATTTGGATGCAGTTGCGGATTCGGTTGGTCTAGACTCTTACGGGTGGGCTTTGCGCTACCACCTAGAGGATCAACTCACCCATATTTCCCTGGTTGAGGAGGAATTCTGGAGGCGGCGGAGTTGACAGACATGGCTGCTAAAAGGTGACGCGAATACCGCATACTTTCACGCTATGGCGAATGGCCGCCGCAGGAGGTGTGTGATGGTTAGGCTGGTGTCTGATTGGGGATCATCACCGATCCTAAAGCCTTAGAAGGCCATATCTACGATTTCTACCGGGCCATTCTTGGGCCGCCGGTGGAACCTCGGCTTTTCTCGCTAGCGCACGGCCTGTGGGGCGCATTGGGTTGCGTCTCCAAAGAGGTGAATGAGTCTCTCATGCTTACCTTTACGGAGGAGGAGTTGGACTTGGTCCTGAAAAGTATGAAGACGGACACGACACCGGGGTCGGACGGTTTCCCAGTCAGCTTCTTCAAGGTTTTCTGGAGCCTGGTTAGCCGTTAGTTCTCCGCATCCTGAATGCTTTTGCGTTGGGTAGGGTTGATATTGCGCGCCTCAACTTCGGTGTCCTTACGCTTATTCCAAAGGTGGTTGGGGCCGACGATATTAGGCAGTTTAGACCCATTGCGCTGATTAACGTCATCTTCAAGTTTGTGGCTAAAGCCTTCGCTTTGCGCCTGTCTCCGATTGCACACTGTACGATCAGCGTCACCCTGTCGACCTTTATCGAAGGCCGGCTTATTCAGGAGGGAATTGTATCTCTTCAGGAGATTGTTCACGAGGTTAAGGCAAAGAGACTCAGGGGAGTCTTCTTGAAACTCGATTTCAAGAAAGCCTACGACCGCGTCAACTGGGGCTTCTTGCGTGAGGTGCTATTGCGCAAAGGTTTCGACCCCGGTTGGGTGCATAGGATCATGAGTCTGGTCTCGGGGGGCCAGACGGCGATTGCCATCAATGGAGAGATTGGCAACTACTTTCGCAATGGTAGAGGGGTGCGTCAGGGCGGTCTAGTCTCTCCACTGCTCTTCAACTTTATCGTCGATGCCTTGGATGCAGTTCTCTGTGCGGCCAGGGAGGACTCACATATCCGTGGTCTTGTGCCCCACCTTGTTCCAGGTGGGATCACACACCTGCAGTATGCAGATGACATGGTGCTCATGTTTTAGTCGGACGACTTAGGAGTCGCACACATCAAATTCCTACTACTCTGCTTTGAGAGCATGTCCGGCCTTCGGATAAACTTCCACAAGAGTGAGGTGATAGTTTTGGGGACTACACCTGAGGAACAAACCCGCATTGCGGAGATGCTAAACTGTAAGGTGGGATCTTTTCCGATCACCTACCTTGGTCTCCCTATCGAAGACCGCGCCCTGACGGCGGCGAACTAGGATCCGTTGACCACAAGGGTGGGCAAACGCTCTGACCCTTGGGCCGACAAGTTGATGTCCTCTACGGCAAGACTGGCGCTCACCAATGCCTGTCTTTCCAACATGCCGTTACATGCCATGAGTGTGTGTATGCTGGGCGATGGATTGCACAAGGTGTTGGATAGACATAGATCGAGGTTCTACTGGGAAGCAAAGGGGCCAAAGGGGAAATATCATATGGTCCATTGGGTTGCGGTTTGCAAGCCCAAAAGTCTCGGGGGACTTGGGATAATCAACTCAAAGTTGATGAATATTTGACTCATGGTCAAATGGATTTGGAAAATCCTCACGAGGGAGAGGGGTCTTTGGGTAGACATCCTCAGGGCGAAATATCTACAACTGAAGGATATTCTTGTAGACTCCCATCGCCCAGGTTCCCAATTCTGGAATGCCCTCCAGAAGCATAAGAATGTGTTCTGCTTGGGAGCAAGACACAAGATTGGTAATGGGACATCGACCCGACTCTGGCTTGATTGGTGGCAAGGGAGTGGCCCACTCAAAGACAGATTCCCATCCATTTTCGCGATTACTGCGGAACCGGAGGCCTCCGTTGCTTGGGCCCTCCGAGGGGGCACTTGGGAGATTCCCCTTAGACGTGCCCTTGGTCCACACGACTGCATCGAGTGGACCAATCTGCTCAGGTGGATAGAGGGCGTTCATCTCTCTCCTGATTTCAATCAATTTACTTGGACCCTAGAACCGTCAGGGCGGTTCTCAGTGAAGTCCCTTTATCTCAAATTGTGCCAGGGAACCGCTCTGCCCCACTTTGATGTCATATGGCAGATTCGGGTTCCTCTGAAGATCAGGATATTCCTCTGGCAGCTGACCCGCAAGAGCCTCCCCTCGTGGGACAACATCCATAAACGCAAGGGGCCTTCAAATGGATGTTGTGCGCTTTGCGGAGACCCGGAAGACACAAACCACATTTTCTTTCAGTGTCCTACCCGCTTTATGTGGAGCGCAGTTAGGGAACTGTTCTCCTGCTCTTAGAACCCCTCTTGCCATGCAGAAGTGCATAGGATGATTAGTCGCTTTAAAGGTCAACCCAATAGGGTGATATGGACGTGCGTGGCAACCCTTTAGTGGTCTCTCTAGACCACTAGGAACAAGTTTTCCATAGAGGGTGTTTTTCCGAGCCATCCTTCTCATGTGTTGTACAAAACTCTTTCATATATACAGGTGTGGCGGATCGTGGCTAGGAGGACGGACCGGGCGGCGCTAGGAGTGGCGGCTGACAAGATCCGCGCTCTAGTTAGCTCTCTCAGGGATAGGCAACTCTAGTGTCTCCCTATCTTGTCTTGTATCGCCTTGAGGCCATTTGTTACTTTCTATTTTGTGGCTGGCATGTGTCCTTTATTGTATTTCGAACTATTTGTATGACTCTGCCGCGTGTGGCTTTATTAATTTAAAGCAGGGCTCCCCTCGAGCATGTGGTTTAAAACTTGCATTGCGAAGAGAAGAAAAAAATGCAGCTTTGCACGCAAAGTACAACACAAAACAAGACCAGAGATGCTGGAACACGAAAAATAACTGGTAATATTATTGGATGTGTCTTGTTTAGCTTAAATAGCATCATCTCACCAAAAAATGATACATCAAGGGAACTTTATGTGCACAACTTAAATCAGATATCGTCTTCATGGATGCCAACCAGCTTATATTTCGGACCTCGTTCTCACAACCCAAAATTTGCCAAGGTCCTTGCCGGAAGGGCTTAACTCCTTGTTCGGGACTGGCTTAACGATTTGGAGAGTAAACACCTAACAAGCAAATCTTATAAAACCTAAAAGTACAAAAGCTGGGAACCCAAATTGGAGTTTAAGTACTCCAGGCTAACAAGGATTTATCAGGTTGAAGAACGTGGGATGTCGATACCTTGAAACGGTGTATGGGCAGGTTATACAGGACGTCGAAAGCCCGAACTTTGTTGAAGTCGACGAGATCAAAATACTGGCCATCGTTCCCGATATACGAGCGCAAATCTCCTTCCGTTGCCACCTAGAGGAAACCCAAGAATTAGAATCCAAGGTACCACATGATTCCTTTGGTGTGAAATCAAGCGGGAAATTTAAACAGGAACTCCACTAGAGCAGAGGATCGCAGACCTTGATGGTGATCGACTGAGGCGGCATCGCGGCGAGTCGACGACGGGGGAGACAGCGGGAGGGGCGGGAAGACCGAAGGGAGGGACCGAATTTCTCGCACCGTGGATTCTGGAACGGCTGGCTTTTGGAAGCCGCAAGTGGGGGCTTGGGCGAGGGTTTACCCCAAAGGCGGCCTAGGTCAAAAATAAGCCTAAGCCAACAAGAACTCGATTTTAAGCCATTTATTTAGACAGCCAGCTTCGGTCATTCCTTCACAGTGGGGAGAAGATAGGACCCAACTTCGCGCAGCCGTCCGCAACTTCCCGTAAATGAAACGAATCGTTTTTTTGTGTTACCCCTGTTTAACACTGAAATTACAGAGAATTGTCACCGTGCTGCCTCGAATAGATTCCCTTTCTTTTTTTCTCCTCCGTAGCAAACAGTTCGCATCTTCTCCCCTGTCTCCCGAGCTTGGCCCGAGCTCTAGAGCTAGTCCCCTTTTCCCAGTCTGTCGCCGCCGGGAGCAATCCCTGCGACGCCGCCGCCTGTCGCCCCTCCCGAGTCGCCGCCACCTATCACCTCCACTGTCGCCCCTGCTTGAGTCGATCTCCACCATCCCCTTCATCCCATGGATCCCGTCGGCGTGCCACCCTAGATCCCCACCCTCCAGCACGAGCACGATGGCAAGGCCACCGCCCACCACGGCTCTCGGCGAGGTCGCCGCCCTCGTCTCGTACCTCCTACTGGGTGGCCACGCGCACGGCTGGCCGCCGCCCGTTACCCATGGGAGTCCAGCTCTTCGTCCGAGCAAACTCCCCTGTTGGCGCGCCCCCACTCGATGTTGCTCTGATTCAGTTCTGCTCTGCATTTTTTAGATGAATAGCATGTCTAGGAGGATAAAGAAGCAATAAAATTGGCCTATTTAGTATTTCGATTTGTAGTAAAGTTTTTCCGACTTGCATGATTCATCTGCTTGACAGGAACAACCACCTCTCAAAACAATGTTGCTTATGTTTTAAAAATAAAAAGCTCTAGCACATGTTAATCCCTGCTTCCCTCTGCGAAGGACATCTTTTACTTTTATGATGAGTCACCATCATTTATTTGATCACTTCTTCGAGAGCATAGCTGTCATTCTTAGTGTAATGTGCTTGTCCTAGAATGTTATTAATTGAGGCATAGTTGTGATGTTTCTAACTTTGATATCTTTATTTCTAGTCTCCACTTAAACTTCATAGATGTTCTAGTAGCATTTATGTTTTGCTCCACAATAAAGGGCAAGCGAGATACCACTCTAACATGATTTATTATGATCATTACAATCTTGTTGATGTTTATAAATTTCATATTATTAACTCTTAGTTCGTTGATATCTTTTCATTAGGTAACATAATTGCTAAGTTTCATTTTCCATACATCATTTGTCATTCAATTGTTAAATACCTGATCGTAGCATTCAACATCAAAAATTATTTTGTTATCATTTACCTACTCGAGTAAGAGCAGGAATTAAGCTTCGGGATGTTCATTCATCCAAAACGAATCTATAATTTTTGATTGTTTCATGCTACTTTTATGCTTTTAACACTTATTTTTATATTAAGTTTATGATTTATTTGGACTAACCTATTAATAGTTGCAAAGGTGCACAATGTTCTTATTTTACACTTTGATGTGTAGGAATTATCAAAAATACAAAAGGAAACCTTGTTGGAGTCGAATTGAGACTTTCATGAAATCTGTTTGTAAACATTTTTCGGAAATTATCATGTACCGGACAGAAGACGACGTCAAATGGAAAAAGTCTAGTCGCAAAAGTTGTGGGAAAAATTTCCGCCAATCGTTGTGGACAGTGGATCGTCCAAATTGAAATCCGGACGCTCAAGATATCCCCGATCTACTGAAACCCTAGATTGGATAACAGAAATCCGAGAGTCTATATAAAGGGAGAAAACATAGGTCGCCAAGAACCACCCATTGTCACGAATTCCAGCCACCAAAGCGACGTTTTTGCCTCCCCCATGGACCTCATCTCCATGGGGGAGGGCTCCCTGCAACACCAAGAAGCCATGGAGGAAGGGGCTAAGGGGCGGCGCACCCCCTCGATGGCCGACGGTGCAGGCGCCCTACGGCCCACGCTGTCCCCTTCTTCATCTTCACCGCAATCTCCACCGCCATCTCCATCTAGCTACAGAGGTCCACTCTCTCACAAACCTTTGTAATCCTCTATGTAAACACGGTGTTTTGATGGTACAATTGTTTCTATATGATCTATACTATGTTTGTGTAGATCTTTTTGTCCTATGGTTAAATTGTTGAATGTCTTTGGTTCATTCGAGTTGTATGTTGATATGGTACAGTCCTTTGGTGTTCATTATATTTATGCACGCATGGATCATTCATCTTAGGGTTTGTAGTACGTGTAGCAGGAAGTAGGAAGTGCTGCCGGAGTGACAGAAATCTAAGCACTCGAAGCGGAATTGTACACGTATGGGAGAAAGAGGACCATTAACTTAAAGCTATGGTTGGGGAAATCTTAATATATCTCTAGTAGTCACGGATGTTTGCTAGGGGTCCAATCATATAGTACATGTAATCACAAGTAGCTGAGAACATGTATATTTAGCTTCTCCCATATAGAAAACTGCATCAAAGACAATGAATCAAATATCTCTACTAATTAACCTTGGATAATTCCGTCACACTTTGCTCCACTTTTCCACACTCATGGTTCTGTTAGTTTATGGTTCTTTAGTGTTATTTATTGCTGCAGCAACTAACTTTTACTTTCTTGTTCTTTATTATCTTGCAAACTATCTTTTCATACCCGTATTGTTGCTCTAATTTTATTTCCTAGATAGAGAAAATGTTTAGTGTGCGTAGAGTTGTATCAGTGGACGATAGAACTTGAGAATACTTATCCTACCTTTAGCTCCTCTTTGGTTTCGACACTCTTACTTATCGAAAAGGCTACAAACAACCCCCTAAACTTGTGGGTTATCACCCGCCCCCAAAAAGTCACCCGCGTGCCCACCCACCCCTGGCCTTTTCTTTTTTTTCCTTTTCCCCTTTCACCACACGTGTGAGCCCACAGGTAGGGTTCCTACCCGCGCCGCCACAGCACCCCGCCGCCCCCATCGGTGACTGCTCCGCCCCGCCGCCCCCGCCGGCAACACTCCCGTTCCTCACTGTTTCGCCCCGTTCCGAGCCGTAGTGGACCGAGCTGAGAGCTCGCCGTTGAAAGGACAAGGATGTCGCATAGAGGGGGTGAATAGGCGATTTAAAAAATTCCGATTTAGGCTTGCTAATTACGGAATAAAACTAGGTGTTTAAATTAACAAGCCAACAACCGAAAAATACTAGGCTCACCTATGTGCACCAACAACTTATGCTAAGCAAGACAAGCAACAAAGTGATAGCAATATATAAGACTTCAAGCACGAAGGCTATCACAATGTAAAGTGCATAAGTAAAGAGCTCGGGTATAGAAATAACCGAGGCACGCGGAGAAGATGATGTATTCCCGAGTTCCTCCATTTTAGGGGAGTACGTCTCGTTGGAGGGTGTGAGTTTCAAACTTAAACGCCACAAATGGCCTCACCCTGTTCTCCATGAACCTTGCCCAAAAGCTCGGTTCACCTTCCACTATCGGAATCCTTCAAGGCGGAATTCGGAGCCTTTACAACAATCTTGAGGCACAACCCACAAAAGGATTGGGAGCTCCCAAGTGACGGCATCTACGGCGTTGGCGCTAGCTCCTGGATAGCTTTTTGGTCGCTGGTGTTGTGTTACACCCTGAACTTGTATTTCTTGGCCTGCGTTGCCTTTATCTGGTTTGTAATCGTAAACTGGTGCCATTTCCCAGTGGATGTGGATGTTGTTGTGGCCATTGGCTTTATTAATTTAAAGCAGGGCGCTAAGCCTTCTATCTAAAAAAAAAAGAACGGTACGGTGCTACCCCGTAGATAACAGGAAAACAAAAATTAAACGCCAATTCCGTGAGGGCGCGCACCAACGTCAAGCCATCAATGGCGCACATGCCTGTAAGGTCTAGACGCCCAGTACACACATAGACTTTTTTCATCAACCACGACGAGTAAAGACCCAATAGGAGAACCACTTTGTGCCATCAGAGTTTAAACACCACGTTTGACGCGGGTGTTTCTCGTTTAGACGGAATATTTTTCGATGCGAGGCGACGTTCCATCGGCAGCAAGACGTCCGTGGTGACTTCGTTAATCTCAAGACCTGATCTGCCCACTTAGTCTTTCCGAGATGCTCATAGGGATAGAGTTTGCATGCGTGCGTTCATAGTGGTGAGTGTATGTACGTGTATGTGAGCGTGTGTATACGCAATGTGTTTCGCCAAAAAAAAAAGAGTAAAGAACGAATAGAATGACCTTGTACTCCTACTGCAGACATCATGGATTTCCGAACCTCAACCCACGATAGGTCCTATCGTGGTTGTATTCTCGCTCTCAGCTGTGCTCTGACGAAACTGAAGAAAAGAAACGAAACACATGAGTTTGTGCAGTGTTCAACCTCTACTGCTTAGTTCGTGCGCCAGATGAAACCTACAAAAGAGGATAGGAACGCATGGACCGCATCCGCACAAGCTAGTACGAGATAGAAAATAGCTAACTGAAAAACGACTAAGACACTAACTAACTGAACCTGAATCTGCTCGTTGTTGACAACGGATACATACAGGTTCAGAGCTATGGTTATTGACTGAACATCGTATAGCAGGGTTTGAACAACATTTCTCCCTCAAACCTGATATCTGATGGTGGTCTTCTGGACTCCAATCTTCTGACGAAGCTCCACGAACTTGTTTCGCCCAAGAGCTTTGATCAGGATGTCCGCAATTTGGTCGTCAGTACGCACATGATCAACATCCATCTCTCCAGCTTCAATGCATTCCCGTGTGTAGTGGAACTTGGTGTCGATGTGCTTGTTGCGCCCATGATGCA
The DNA here is from genome assembly GCA_947311845.1 of Poa pratensis. Classification (NCBI taxonomy): domain Eukaryota; kingdom Viridiplantae; phylum Streptophyta; class Magnoliopsida; order Poales; family Poaceae; genus Poa; species Poa pratensis. Next base: position 90,666,377 of record CAMZMU010000041.1, read on the forward strand.
CAGGATTCTTGCACAATGTGATAGCAATCTTGTTGTCAACCAACAAACAAACTTTTGCTGCTCCTTTCCATCGAGCTCGCCTGACAAGCCTGTTCAACAAGACTCCCTGGCATGCCGCAGCAGCTGCTGCAACATACTCCGCCTCACAGGAACAGACGGCCATCACTCCTTGCTTGCGTGATGTCCAGGACAATGGACCATCTCCGATACGTGACACCAGAGGTGCTCCTTCTGTGTTTGACATCTCCGGCATGGTTGTTGTCACTGAAACCACGCAGGCATGCCAATCCTCATGTCTTGTATCTAACACCGTAGTCAGTGTGCCACGGACATACTTGAGGATTTGCCCGATGGCCGCCCAATGTGCCTTGCCGGGCGCCTCCCTGTGACGGCTTACGACGCCCACGGCATGAGCAATCTGGGCGTGTGTTAACCAAGTAGCGAAGGCTACCGACCAAACTCATGTACGCGGTGGCGTCCACAACTGTGCCTCCCCCCACCTTCTCAAGCTGCAGACGATGTTCCATCTCCGTGTGACAGGGGTTGCAGTTGCTGAGCCCGGCACGCTTTACAATCTTCATGGCGTATGCAGCCTAGCACAACATGATCTCCCCCTCACGCTATTGTACCTTGATCCCGAGAAAATAGTTGAGAGGGCCCAAATCACTTATCTCGAACATCTATTGCATTTGTGACTTGAACTTCATGATCTCCTCGGTGCTAGTCCCTGTGATCACAAGATTGTCGACATAAATACCAACGGGAACAAATGAGCTTGAATCACCTCGACGATACACGCCATGCTCATGTTCGCACCGAGTGAAGCCCAGCGAGACGAGTGTGGCATCCAACTTGGCATTCCACGTGCGCGGTGCATGACGATGTCCATACAGGGCTTTATGCAGTTTCAAAACCTTCCCAAGTCCTTTCCACTGCGAAACCTGGAGGTTGCTGCACGTATACCTCCTCTGCCAGATCACCATTAAGGAATGCTGACTTCACATCCATGTGATGCACTTGCCACTTGCCATGCGTGGCAAGCGTGAGTAGCATGCGCACGGTTACCATTGGGGTGAAGGGGCGAAGACTTTCCGTGAAATCCACACCTTGCCGCTCTCCGTATCCCTTCACGCCTCGCCTTGTGCTTGATCATGTTGTCGGCGGGATCTTTCTTACTCCCAGGCTCCAATGTTTATTTCATTTCAAAAAATAAAAAAAATTGATGCTTACAATTTTTTTGAAATCGGAAAATATCTTGCATGTTGTTAATGATGTATCCCACAAACGTGGTTTTTTTAGTTTGAAATACTTTGTATTTTGACCTACACAAAAATGACAAATGTGTTGATCTGAGTACACTTTTTAAATCTCTAAAATATACTACTTATCGTGTCACGCTGCACGGACAGCGGGAGTACGAGATACTCCTTTTAGTTGGTTCGGCACGGGGTGCAAATGAGGCTTACAATCGTTGGCTTCCGGGAGAGGGAGAGATCGCCTAAGTCGAGCAAGCTTCGACGAGCAACACAGGGACACAAGGAGTTACCTAGGTTCAGGCTGCCTGGAGGCTAAAAGCCCTACTCCTGCATGTTTGGATTGCTGAGTTTATCATGGTGTGGCTATAAAGGGGTTCCCGGGTGATGACCCGGATGGTGGTGTCTGGAGGAGGAAGAAGAGCAAATCCTGACCCGGAGGAGATCACCTCTCTTTTCCTCTCCTTAGCGATGACTAGCTATACTCTGCTCTGAACTTGGATCTGATCCCTTTCCTTGGTGGCCTTCGACCTTCCTTTATAGGCCAGGGGGTTGCCACAGGCAGTCACGCAAGGTGCATGCTATTGTTTAGGCGGGAAGACCAAAAGGTGGCCTGGGACGGCGGTAACACGTGGCTTCACCTCCGCCTTTCGTTAGCCTTCGGGTTGGTAGGATCCCAAAAGCGCACCTGCTTTTGGGAGGGACACAGTTGGCATTCGGCTGGATGGCCTGACATCCCCACCACGGTGTCCCTTGATGAAGCCATCTCCGGCGTGATGTTGCTTCCTTCTTTTCTTGGCGCCAAAGCCTTCCCTTGATCTTTTCCTTGAGCTGATGCTGGCGTGCTGATCCTCAGAATGTACGGAGTAAGTGGGTATCCTATGCCTGGGCAAAGGATAAGCCTGGTTGGTATCCGGGCTCGACTCCTTGCGGGTCCTAGTCTTGGCTTCCGGGTGGAAACCTCGGAGGATTGCCCGGGTTGAAGTCCTTAGTCGTTTTCCTTGTCGATGCTGATCTTGGCGGGTCACCGTGGGGTGGATGGGCTGGCCCACTCACCAGGTTGACTTGGTCTTGTCCATCTTCGAGTTGGGCCCATATATGGTGGACCCACTCTGGCTGGAGTAGGAGAACCCATGTTCCACTGCTGCGACACTACTCTCTCTGTTCACTAAGATAAGGAAGACTTACTTTCAATTTTAACTATATACATACTAAAATGAGTGAATCTATGTACAAAATAAGTCTACATATATTTGAATCAACGAAATAGAAATGGTAAGTCCAGTGCCTCATTATATTAGTGAACGGAGGGGGTACAAGATTTTGTCATTTTTTGTGTAGCGCATAATATAAAGATTTCGCATTGAGATTTTGCATGCGAGTAGGATCTATTTTTGACTACATCAGGGCTTTTTTCCAGATTTTTTAAAACTTACGAATATGCGTTATAATTTTTTTAAAATATAGGGAGCACTTAATCTCGGTAGTGAAAAATGACAATGATATCTGTATTTTATTGAGACATGATGAATGTATACTCGGATTGAATAGTACGGCATGCCACGTCGACTGGTCGGAGCACCGCTAGCACATGGCCATTTTGCCGCCCGGCACTAGAACACTGTGACTTCTACAGGCGCTACGGAAGAAGCCTAAACATTCGGTCTATCGACAGGAATGTAATGGTGCATTAATGAGAGGTGCTTATCGTTGCTTGCAATTCAAAACCAGTGTCGGCCATGCCAACGGAGCGACTCGAATTGAACTTTTTTTAAGAGTTTGTAGACCCATGTAGTAGTACTATAACACTGGCAGAAACAACGTGCCAACGAGGCCGAGCAGAGTCGAGAATGGATCACTTCCAGCAAGCACCGGCATGGTTCATCTCGCTGGCCTTTCTCGGCGTAGTCTGCGTGGCGGTGTTCACGTCCCACCTCCTCGTCCACCTCGCGCGCTGCCTGCGCCGGCCCAAGGACCTCCGCCGCCGCTACGGCGCGTGGGCGGTCGTCACCGGCCCGACGTCCGGCATCGGCCGGTCCGTCGCCCTGGAGCTCGCACGCCGGGGCCTCAACCTCGTTCTCGTCGACCTCAACGCCGCCAACCTCCAGGAAATCTCCGGCACGATCAGGTCTCGCCACGCCGTGAAGACCATGACCGTGGTGTTCGACCTTTCGCTCGTGTCCACTCCCCAAGGTACTGTATTTCTCAAGCATGAATGAAACGAACTCATGTCATCATACGCGCTTGAATCTGTGGCTCTCTCGGCGTCATGCATGCAGGTGACTCGGCTTTGCGGCGGCTCCGGGACAGCGTGAAGGGGCTGGACGTGGGGGTCCTGGTGAACAACGCCGGGGTGGCGAAGCCGGGCGCGGTGTTCCTCCACGAGGCCGACGTGGAGGCGTGGGTGAGGATGATCCGGGTGAACCTGTGGGCGGTGACGGAGGTGACCGCCGCGGTGCTGCCGGGGATGGTGGAGCGGGGCAGGGGCGCCGTCGTCAACATGGGCTCCGCGTCGTCAGAGGCTATCTCCTCCTTCCCGCTCCACACCATGTATGCCGCAACCAAACGGTACGTGCCTAATTGGTGGAGTTCATGATTGTGCAAATGCAACATCCATCTTATGGTTTCATCATCTTATAAAAGTCCATCGTCGGCTTCCAACAACTGCTAGCTGCTCATGAAGTAAGCGTGACTTGCGTTCTCCGCATGATGCTAATTTGGTGCATTTCGTATATACGAGCATGAAGGTACGTCGCTAAGTTCTCTAGGAGCCTTTACGTTGAGTACAAGAGCAAAGGGATAGATGTGCAATGCCAGGTATGTAATGTAATGCTTAACAAACATTCGTTTGCTGTCTATTCTGAATTCCTGGTTGCCAGCTCTCTGAACACTAACATGTGCCTAGAAAAAGATTCCATCATGGGGCTGCAGTAATGCCGTGCTGTATTATAGTAGTACACTCCACAGTGTAACTGGAATCATTTAATGATCTTGTGCAGGCGCCCTTCTTCGTGGCGACCCCGATGCAGTCGGGCTTCTCTGGAATGTGGCGCCCCTCGGCGTTCGTGCCCAGCACCGACGCCTACGCACGCGCGGCGGTCCGGTGGATCGGGCAAGGCGGCCCGCTCTGTGTGCCCAACCTCAGGCACCGGCTCGTGTGGAGCATTTTCGCCGCCGTGCCGGACTCCGTCCAGGACTGGGTCTGCCTGCGCGGGAACCTGCGAACCAGAAAGATGTTCCAGATAGCGGTTGCGCGCACGCTGCGTGGATGAATGTTAATCCCTGGTGTCTGTCTGTCCACACTTATTTGTTCGGATGACCATCGAGCTGAGAAGAGAATACATCCAACTATCCAAGACTTGTACTTTTCTGTTCTACGTTCTCAAATGTGTTGATTTTGCTTCTCACCTGTGTGCAAAGAAGCAGTGTCAATTAGCTGGATTCAGATGTCAAGCTTTCTGACGTGCTCCAACATGATTGGTTATGACAGCACTTTTGGTTTCCCAAAGATAAAAGCATGAACAAAACACGGCTACCTGAACTAGTAAATGGAAGGTCTAAGATCTCAATATAGGAAAAAGGAGTAGCACACGACCCTACATGGAATTGCAGCAGACAACCAGATCTCTTTGCATACTTTTTTCTGTCATATACTACAGATTGTGAACCGCCCTAACAAAACTAACTAGACGTAAAATGGTAACAGCCTGCGCAGCGAGTTTCATAGCCAGAATTTCGTCAAAGATGAGGGTCAAGAATCCGGCTGCCTCTGCTGCTGAAGGTGCTCTTGAATGGAAGAACGGAGGGCACGGTTAGGGATGAGATCGCGATTTGTAAGGGCCAGGTTCGTCATTGGAGACCTCAGGTTCCCGTCATCAAGCCAGCGCTTTATGGCTTCCGCTTCATAGGTGAATCCATCAGATGCCATTTGAGGATCATTCATGATGTCCTGAAATGTAGAAAGCCATCAGTTAACGATAATCTAGAGACTTTCAAACGCAAATCTTTGTGACTTCAATGCACTATTGTCATCGTGATTGCCTAACATGATCTACCTTGTTTCGAATAACATGTCTCCAGATTTTTAGGTATTCGAAAATGCTTACAAAGTCAGTTATTCACCTTGAGTATTGGACAGATGAAGTGAGCTGGAGTGCAACTTCCCCTCGGACCTGATTGGACATACCACCATGAGGCTGTAGGAGGCTTTCTTGTCAGGGGCTCAATAACTGTCCAGACTTTGGTTAAGAGATCAGGCCGTTTGTCCCTCGTCATTTCCACACAGCTAAGACCGACGAGTGCCAACTGCTTAGCTTCCATGTAAGGCCAGTCCCCAGCAGACTTGTCGATGAGCAAGTGCAGGCTATCACTCTCCAATGCTTCTGAAACTCTCCTTGCAATGAATAAGGGGGATGTTCCAGTCAAGAGACGCAAGATAATAACACCCAGTGAATAGACGTCCGAAAGGGGCGTCAGCTCCCCAGTGGTTAGGAACTCCGGGTCCATGTATGGATGTCTTGCTGTTAGGTTCGGTGGACATGAGCCAGGTTGGAGAAATAGGGCGGACATGCCAAAGTTCGAGAGCTTGCTTCGGTAGTTGCCATCAATGAGGATGTTGCAAGGCCGGAGATCGCCATGGACCAAAGCAATAGGCTTGTGCGAATGGAGGAAAAGCAGTGAGCAGCAAACCTCACCAATGATCTGAGTACGGATGTGCCATGAAAGAGGTGGAACGTCGTTCGAGCAGACAATGTGATCTTCAAGGTTTCCCTTCGGTAACCACGCATACACAAGAGCTGAAACCTCAGAGCATATTCCAATTAAGGTGACAATGTTTGGATGCCTCCCTTCACGAAGAACAGAAACCTGTGATACTACAACATTAGTAACATAATCAGCTAGATACCACCATCACACTAGGAGCATGCTACCTCTTGCTGAAACAAGCCCTCGGATCTGCAAATCTTGATTGCTACTGTGGTATTGTGTATAATGCCTTTATATACACATCCATATTCAGTGTCTCCAATTTTGCATAGATCCTTGAAAGCCTCTGTTGCTTGTTGCAGATCCGCCAAGGAGAACTCCAAAATAATCTGAGCATTCTGATCCTGTAATTCATCCACCTGTCGTACTGCATAGTCCCGTTCATGTTTCAACTGGTTACATTCTGCAATACGTCAATGTAGGTTAAACACTGCTGCTGCTGCTGCTGCTGCTAGTTCATATATTTTACAAGTGTAGATTATATATTGCTGCTTTTTAACCAATGGAAAAATGAAAAACAAGACGAGAAGTTCTCGCAGTGGTTTATCTACCCATTTTTGCCTTTTTTATTTGAATGTCGGACTGGCCTTTTAGCACAACAATATCCTCTTCTAGAGCACATATCTTCCTCCTTTGTTCATCCTACGTGTAATCATGTAAACAACATCTTGTAAGCGGTACAAACTACAAATTATAAGGGCTACATGTAAACATGCAGCGAATAGAGTGAAGGAGGATGCATGCATGATAATAAACTTTCTAAAAACAGAACACGTTTGGTTCTTTCTCAATTTAGGTTCTCTCCCATTACTTGAAGATAAACTATGTCCCTTGGTTATTTTTTTTAGTTAAAAAAATAATGATAACTTTCGTATCCAAAATTGATCCACGAGAATAAACTGAATAGCCAGTAGGTCGGGTGACTTTTATGAATTCTGTTTGCAATTATTACCACATCATCAGTGATGGTGCCAAAACTACCTCAGGATGCTATTTGCTCTGGTAAGTGGTAACAGAAGTTTAGGAGGTAGAGATGTCCACTTATATAGTCAAGTGTTAGGTACATTCATCATCAAAGTTCAAGGGGCGTTTATTGTATAAGACATTCAGCCTTAAATCTATTAGAGAAAATTGTACTAGCAGATTGGATATTACTCTCCTATGAGCTTTGTTCTACTATCACCGCTTCCATTCTGCTACAAGATTTGTGCAGCAATTCCTTTGTGCTCACTTTCCCACAAGTTAAGAAGTTTAGTGATGGGACATAAAGGGATGAAAAAAGGGAATGTGTACAGATAATACAACACATTTGGTTATTCTTATCCTAACGGGTATACAATACCTCCAGTAGTCCAGTGTGATTTGAATTAAAATTGCATTCTGTATCTTATAGCAGTGTGTGCCTATCTGTTTACTCGTGTTATGATATGTTTTATGTACTGTAGAAGACAAAGTCTACTGTATTTGCATTGTACATTGTATACAAATATGTGTACTGTACTACTGTATGTCCCAAAATCAAATTGATGAATAGTGTAATCTTGTTAATTTCCGTATCACAGCCAGGAGAGAGGATTAGCTCATGACAGAACATTTAAATTTCTTTGCATAATTGTTTCATAATGCTCAGCAATTTTAGCTCGGCATGAATCTAAAGAAGGTAATAAAGGGCAGAGACAGTAGTTGTAGACTTGTAGTAGATATCCATAGGAGTATACTTGCTTTTGTAACTACTAACTAACTATGAAATACAATTCAGGACGATGGGCACGCTTAGGTAATCATATAAGCGACAGTAACATTTAAAAATTAAAAACAACTAAAAATACAAGCATGTAAACTACAGAAGGGAGCCTGGATAAGATGGCAAAGTCGAAACAAAGACAACTACCTTCAAACTATGAACGTGCTCGAAGAATGATTGAACAGAAGGGTGTGTATGCTGGTTACATGATTTCGGGCTTTTCTGGTAGCAAATGATGTCCCCGTTCATAATCTGCAGAAAGAACGAAAACAAATTAAGTCTTCGGAGAGTGGGGGAAATAGAGACATGTGTACCAAAAACAGACCTGGCTGGCGCTAAAGGTATAACCAATGTCAATTAACTCACACATCATATCTGGTTCAAATTTGATTTCCTGCATGTGCATGTTAAAGTGAGAAACCAATACACGTAATGTAGAGATGATACATCTGGATTAGGAGCAGCAAGGTTGCACTGGTAGATAACCTGACCTCATATAATTCTATTTCTTCGTCTGCACAAAAGCCAGCTAGATTTCTTAGTTTGGGGAGTATCTCTGCAGGCCTCGATGTACCTTTCACAAACATCGTTCCAATATATCTGGATGTGTCATTCAGAAAAAGGAAAAAAAACTGAAAGTTATTAATTGATAAACAAGACCGAGAAAAATAGAGTTATAATCAAACTAACCGTAGCTGTTTTTGTTCTGGGTCATAGAGCTTTAAGAACACCAATATATCTTCCATGCATATGTTCCGTGGGAACAAAAATTTAGCACCTACAAGGAGCCAATACTAAGACAATTTCAATTAATAATATATAGAAAACATTACATGTAACAAACATAATCCTCTTACAAACAGTTATGTCCAGAGAAGAAAAGGTAGAAATAGCAAAGACTGTTCAAGTTCAGGCTTCAGATTCAACCTCCAAAAACAGCTTCACGCCACCATCAACTTTTGACGCTAAGCTTTCCACCTGCAAGAGTGATTGCCTATACTTTAGATTTCATGAAGAAAAGAGACTATCTAAATTGCTTGGTCTTATATCTACAGATGGAAACAATATCAAAAGACAACATCGTTCATTTTGGAAGAAAAAAATGTCATGCATATCCGCCAAAATAAATGATATGGCAACCAGTCCTACACAAATCTGATAACATTGGGTATATTCCACTGAGCTAAGGTGTTATCTGACCATGAAGTTGTACCTGGAAGCAGGTAAAAGTACAAGAAAATTTGAAGAAACAACCAAATGAGAAAAAACGTTACTTCCCAACAGCTATATCTGCTTTTCAACAGACATGGAATCAAAAGCACAGAATGACTTAAAACGGTCTACAAGAAAATGTGGTAGAATAGACAATGAAAAAATCATTCTCGCTCTCAAAGGATATATCATTTCACGTCAACCTTTTTTTTATGATGTCGATGGCTCAATTGCCAACCACATGTCACTATTTGTTGCTCAAAAGGATTTCAAACAAGAAGAAGCATAACCTGTCCTTCATAATCAAGTAACTACTACTAGGAGGCTGGCCAGGACAGTATGACTAACCCCCAACTCAGTGGACAGCCTATGCGACCACAACATGCGACATACGAAAGGCTGAATGCGATGTAAGAACAGGATGCATGCTACATAAAACAAATTGAAAAGTTACATGTGGCCGACAAGTAACTATCGTAAGATGACATGATGCATGTGACATTAAACTAAATAACAAAGTTTGCATGTAAAATGAAATGGCCGTCTTAAAGCTAGAAAACAACTACTACAAAAATAAATCAACATATGACTATGCTGACTTATTTGTTATGGCGGCATAGACACGGCATGACGGTGACCAAAAATTATGTCAATGTAAGAATTCTGAGCCGTAAAATAAACTTAAGTCGCATGCAGGTCATCTTATGAAGGTAAAAATGCTTGAAAACAGATGCAACAATAGATGACACGAATACCAACGAAGCTGAATAGTCTATTTATTTATTTATTTATTTATTTATTTATTTGCTGCTGAAGCTGCTACTTTACCCTGGCCAAGGACATGGGGGCTGCATCAATAACATGAATATAACAAAATACGGCTAAGCAGAACTATGTCAAGCACAAATCAGAACATAGGTATTCTAAAAGCCTTCAGTACATAAGGTGATCACAATGTCCACTTACAGATTTTTCGTTTTCTAGGGCAGACAATGGCCTGCTAGGGCGGCATGTCCGATTTTGCCGTCTGAGGCACAACCAGATACGCTGAAATTGAACAGAGGTGCCAAATACTTCCACAAGATTCTCCTGTGAAAAAATTTAATCAGTGAGTATTAGGTGCTCATGATGAGTCATGAAAACAGATTAGCTAAAACAATAAAAGGGTCCAGATAGTTCTGTCTGCTTATAAACCGTATATCATCAGACAACACAACATTATAAATATACGATTAAATCTTAATCTTACTACCTCCGTTCCAATGAATAAGGCGTATAAATTTGGTCAAAAGTCAACCTTACTAAATATATTATAAAAATATATTTTATGATGAATCCATTAATATTGATTTGTTATTGTAAATATTCATATTTTTTCTATAACATTTTTCAAACATAGATGGCGTAGAGTTTTGATTAAACTTATACGCCTTATTCATTGAAATGGAGGGAGTACAAGGTATGAAGGTATAATCTCAAGAAAAAAAGAAAATCATCTGGAGTGATTTCTCTTGAAGTTCAAAACTAGAACTTTATCCAATGAACAAAAGTATGGTAAGCATGGTGAGGAGCTGAAAGGCTATAGTAAGAAGCATCAAAAGAATGGAGATCTATGCAGACACTAGAAGAACATGAGGAAATATTTATATGCCAGTAAGTATGCAAAATGTTGGATCATGCACATGATTTTGCATGGCAAAGAAAACGTATGTCACAACTCACTAGTGTTCAATGCCACTTCAAATCGATAAGGTAAAAAAAAGAGCCCAGAACCCTTTTGGTCACCCGTGCCGCTATCGAGTGGGATATAAAATCCTTTTTCCCCAAACCAAACTTCTATCGCAGGCAATGTTGTAAGCTATGTAAAACCCTTTTTACCCAAACCAAACTTCTATCGCAGGCAATGTTCTAAGCTCATGAGCAATGATGCTTCAGTTCTGAGAAAGAGCTAAACAGAACCATGAGAGATACAGAAGTCTGTCATTCGTCAGTACATGTCGACATGGATCTCTAACCATATATGCAAATCCATCAAGTTCCAGAAAGCTGTTTCTCATGGAGTATTAGCCATACATGCAAAAATAATTTTCTATTAGCTATTGAGCACAATAATGCCAAATATAAATGCATGTGTTCCTCAGAAAGCTGCCGATTGGCTTTTCAAGTCTTCCACCCTCTACAGCAAAGTTGAAATTCAGGAAACTTCTTTGCAGGTTGCATTACATCACGACAATAAGTATCAAGATGCTGAACCCAAAGCATCATAACAAACACGATTATAGAAGCCCAGAAAATGAATAGTTGTGGTACGTATTTTAGAAATACTTCAAGAGTAAAGATATGCCTTCTTTGTTTTAACTTTCAAGTAAATATCAACATTGGCCATTCATCTAGTTTCAGCACTCAGCCTCCACACTTCCATTTCAGGCTGCATCAATCATGTTCTATCGAATCCACCAAGACATCAATACAAATATGCAATATCGTGCGTCTATGTTGCAAGTGTCATCATCACATGGCATATCCCTTTTATCATCTATATTCACTGGTCGCGAACACTAAATTTTTGATTTGCCTTGCAAAACGACCGACTTGGCAACTTGCATTGAAAAATAAAGTTTGTGAAGATGGACTTGCATTGAAAAATAAAATTTATCATTTTTTTAAGGTTTATAACAGTAGGAAAGGCTCCTACTGCTTTTGCATTAAATAAAGGGGGGGGGGAGAGTGAACTGTTTTTACATATTTACAGCTGCCGAGGCAGAGAGCACTCAAAACTCAAAATTTATCATTTCATTTCAGCCTGCTCCCTAACGCTTGTCGGAGGGGATTTCAACTTGATTAGAGGGGCGCAAGACAAGAATAACGATAACATCAATTGGCCGAGGGTTCACCGGTTCAATGATTGTCTTGCGAGTCTGGCGCTCAGAGAGGTTCGTCGTGCAGGGCACGATACGCCTGGTCAAACAAACAGGCTAACCCTGTCCGGTGTGTCTTGGATAGGGTTTTCATGACAACGGAGTGGGAGGCGATTTTCCCACTGTGTTCTCTCACAGCAGAGACCATGATTGGTTCAGACCACACCCCACTGATTCTTGACTCGGGGGAGGAGCTCAAGAAAAGGAGCTCGCGGTTTTTCTTTCAAACTGGTTGGCTAGAGAGACCGGCGTGACCTGGAAGGGTTAGGGGACCCAACTGGAGATCCGATCGATGTGCGGAACAGGATTGCCCCTGGACTACGGCAGTTCCTAAAAGGCTGGGGGCCAACATCGGCAAGGAGGATCGAGATCTTAAAGCCGCTATCCTCAAGCAGATCCAGGATTTGGATGCAGTTGCGGATTCGGTTGGTCTAGACTCTTACGGGTGGGCTTTGCGCTACCACCTAGAGGATCAACTCACCCATATTTCCCTGGTTGAGGAGGAATTCTGGAGGCGGCGGAGTTGACAGACATGGCTGCTAAAAGGTGACGCGAATACCGCATACTTTCACGCTATGGCGAATGGCCGCCGCAGGAGGTGTGTGATGGTTAGGCTGGTGTCTGATTGGGGATCATCACCGATCCTAAAGCCTTAGAAGGCCATATCTACGATTTCTACCGGGCCATTCTTGGGCCGCCGGTGGAACCTCGGCTTTTCTCGCTAGCGCACGGCCTGTGGGGCGCATTGGGTTGCGTCTCCAAAGAGGTGAATGAGTCTCTCATGCTTACCTTTACGGAGGAGGAGTTGGACTTGGTCCTGAAAAGTATGAAGACGGACACGACACCGGGGTCGGACGGTTTCCCAGTCAGCTTCTTCAAGGTTTTCTGGAGCCTGGTTAGCCGTTAGTTCTCCGCATCCTGAATGCTTTTGCGTTGGGTAGGGTTGATATTGCGCGCCTCAACTTCGGTGTCCTTACGCTTATTCCAAAGGTGGTTGGGGCCGACGATATTAGGCAGTTTAGACCCATTGCGCTGATTAACGTCATCTTCAAGTTTGTGGCTAAAGCCTTCGCTTTGCGCCTGTCTCCGATTGCACACTGTACGATCAGCGTCACCCTGTCGACCTTTATCGAAGGCCGGCTTATTCAGGAGGGAATTGTATCTCTTCAGGAGATTGTTCACGAGGTTAAGGCAAAGAGACTCAGGGGAGTCTTCTTGAAACTCGATTTCAAGAAAGCCTACGACCGCGTCAACTGGGGCTTCTTGCGTGAGGTGCTATTGCGCAAAGGTTTCGACCCCGGTTGGGTGCATAGGATCATGAGTCTGGTCTCGGGGGGCCAGACGGCGATTGCCATCAATGGAGAGATTGGCAACTACTTTCGCAATGGTAGAGGGGTGCGTCAGGGCGGTCTAGTCTCTCCACTGCTCTTCAACTTTATCGTCGATGCCTTGGATGCAGTTCTCTGTGCGGCCAGGGAGGACTCACATATCCGTGGTCTTGTGCCCCACCTTGTTCCAGGTGGGATCACACACCTGCAGTATGCAGATGACATGGTGCTCATGTTTTAGTCGGACGACTTAGGAGTCGCACACATCAAATTCCTACTACTCTGCTTTGAGAGCATGTCCGGCCTTCGGATAAACTTCCACAAGAGTGAGGTGATAGTTTTGGGGACTACACCTGAGGAACAAACCCGCATTGCGGAGATGCTAAACTGTAAGGTGGGATCTTTTCCGATCACCTACCTTGGTCTCCCTATCGAAGACCGCGCCCTGACGGCGGCGAACTAGGATCCGTTGACCACAAGGGTGGGCAAACGCTCTGACCCTTGGGCCGACAAGTTGATGTCCTCTACGGCAAGACTGGCGCTCACCAATGCCTGTCTTTCCAACATGCCGTTACATGCCATGAGTGTGTGTATGCTGGGCGATGGATTGCACAAGGTGTTGGATAGACATAGATCGAGGTTCTACTGGGAAGCAAAGGGGCCAAAGGGGAAATATCATATGGTCCATTGGGTTGCGGTTTGCAAGCCCAAAAGTCTCGGGGGACTTGGGATAATCAACTCAAAGTTGATGAATATTTGACTCATGGTCAAATGGATTTGGAAAATCCTCACGAGGGAGAGGGGTCTTTGGGTAGACATCCTCAGGGCGAAATATCTACAACTGAAGGATATTCTTGTAGACTCCCATCGCCCAGGTTCCCAATTCTGGAATGCCCTCCAGAAGCATAAGAATGTGTTCTGCTTGGGAGCAAGACACAAGATTGGTAATGGGACATCGACCCGACTCTGGCTTGATTGGTGGCAAGGGAGTGGCCCACTCAAAGACAGATTCCCATCCATTTTCGCGATTACTGCGGAACCGGAGGCCTCCGTTGCTTGGGCCCTCCGAGGGGGCACTTGGGAGATTCCCCTTAGACGTGCCCTTGGTCCACACGACTGCATCGAGTGGACCAATCTGCTCAGGTGGATAGAGGGCGTTCATCTCTCTCCTGATTTCAATCAATTTACTTGGACCCTAGAACCGTCAGGGCGGTTCTCAGTGAAGTCCCTTTATCTCAAATTGTGCCAGGGAACCGCTCTGCCCCACTTTGATGTCATATGGCAGATTCGGGTTCCTCTGAAGATCAGGATATTCCTCTGGCAGCTGACCCGCAAGAGCCTCCCCTCGTGGGACAACATCCATAAACGCAAGGGGCCTTCAAATGGATGTTGTGCGCTTTGCGGAGACCCGGAAGACACAAACCACATTTTCTTTCAGTGTCCTACCCGCTTTATGTGGAGCGCAGTTAGGGAACTGTTCTCCTGCTCTTAGAACCCCTCTTGCCATGCAGAAGTGCATAGGATGATTAGTCGCTTTAAAGGTCAACCCAATAGGGTGATATGGACGTGCGTGGCAACCCTTTAGTGGTCTCTCTAGACCACTAGGAACAAGTTTTCCATAGAGGGTGTTTTTCCGAGCCATCCTTCTCATGTGTTGTACAAAACTCTTTCATATATACAGGTGTGGCGGATCGTGGCTAGGAGGACGGACCGGGCGGCGCTAGGAGTGGCGGCTGACAAGATCCGCGCTCTAGTTAGCTCTCTCAGGGATAGGCAACTCTAGTGTCTCCCTATCTTGTCTTGTATCGCCTTGAGGCCATTTGTTACTTTCTATTTTGTGGCTGGCATGTGTCCTTTATTGTATTTCGAACTATTTGTATGACTCTGCCGCGTGTGGCTTTATTAATTTAAAGCAGGGCTCCCCTCGAGCATGTGGTTTAAAACTTGCATTGCGAAGAGAAGAAAAAAATGCAGCTTTGCACGCAAAGTACAACACAAAACAAGACCAGAGATGCTGGAACACGAAAAATAACTGGTAATATTATTGGATGTGTCTTGTTTAGCTTAAATAGCATCATCTCACCAAAAAATGATACATCAAGGGAACTTTATGTGCACAACTTAAATCAGATATCGTCTTCATGGATGCCAACCAGCTTATATTTCGGACCTCGTTCTCACAACCCAAAATTTGCCAAGGTCCTTGCCGGAAGGGCTTAACTCCTTGTTCGGGACTGGCTTAACGATTTGGAGAGTAAACACCTAACAAGCAAATCTTATAAAACCTAAAAGTACAAAAGCTGGGAACCCAAATTGGAGTTTAAGTACTCCAGGCTAACAAGGATTTATCAGGTTGAAGAACGTGGGATGTCGATACCTTGAAACGGTGTATGGGCAGGTTATACAGGACGTCGAAAGCCCGAACTTTGTTGAAGTCGACGAGATCAAAATACTGGCCATCGTTCCCGATATACGAGCGCAAATCTCCTTCCGTTGCCACCTAGAGGAAACCCAAGAATTAGAATCCAAGGTACCACATGATTCCTTTGGTGTGAAATCAAGCGGGAAATTTAAACAGGAACTCCACTAGAGCAGAGGATCGCAGACCTTGATGGTGATCGACTGAGGCGGCATCGCGGCGAGTCGACGACGGGGGAGACAGCGGGAGGGGCGGGAAGACCGAAGGGAGGGACCGAATTTCTCGCACCGTGGATTCTGGAACGGCTCGGCTTTTGGAAGCCGCAAGTGGGGGCTTGGGCGAGGGTTTACCCCAAAGGCGGCCTAGGTCAAAAATAAGCCTAAGCCAACAAGAACTCGATTTTAAGCCATTTATTTAGACAGCCAGCTTCGGTCATTCCTTCACAGTGGGGAGAAGATAGGACCCAACTTCGCGCAGCCGTCCGCAACTTCCCGTAAATGAAACGAATCGTTTTTTTGTGTTACCCCTGTTTAACACTGAAATTACAGAGAATTGTCACCGTGCTGCCTCGAATAGATTCCCTTTCTTTTTTTCTCCTCCGTAGCAAACAGTTCGCATCTTCTCCCCTGTCTCCCGAGCTTGGCCCGAGCTCTAGAGCTAGTCCCCTTTTCCCAGTCTGTCGCCGCCGGGAGCAATCCCTGCGACGCCGCCGCCTGTCGCCCCTCCCGAGTCGCCGCCACCTATCACCTCCACTGTCGCCCCTGCTTGAGTCGATCTCCACCATCCCCTTCATCCCATGGATCCCGTCGGCGTGCCACCCTAGATCCCCACCCTCCAGCACGAGCACGATGGCAAGGCCACCGCCCACCACGGCTCTCGGCGAGGTCGCCGCCCTCGTCTCGTACCTCCTACTGGGTGGCCACGCGCACGGCTGGCCGCCGCCCGTTACCCATGGGAGTCCAGCTCTTCGTCCGAGCAAACTCCCCTGTTGGCGCGCCCCCACTCGATGTTGCTCTGATTCAGTTCTGCTCTGCATTTTTTAGATGAATAGCATGTCTAGGAGGATAAAGAAGCAATAAAATTGGCCTATTTAGTATTTCGATTTGTAGTAAAGTTTTTCCGACTTGCATGATTCATCTGCTTGACAGGAACAACCACCTCTCAAAACAATGTTGCTTATGTTTTAAAAATAAAAAGCTCTAGCACATGTTAATCCCTGCTTCCCTCTGCGAAGGACATATCTTTTACTTTTATGATGAGTCACCATCATTTATTTGATCACTTCTTCGAGAGCATAGCTGTCATTCTTAGTGTAATGTGCTTGTCCTAGAATGTTATTAATTGAGGCATAGTTGTGATGTTTCTAACTTTGATATCTTTATTTCTAGTCTCCACTTAAACTTCATAGATGTTCTAGTAGCATTTATGTTTTGCTCCACAATAAAGGGCAAGCGAGATACCACTCTAACATGATTTATTATGATCATTACAATCTTGTTGATGTTTATAAATTTCATATTATTAACTCTTAGTTCGTTGATATCTTTTCATTAGGTAACATAATTGCTAAGTTTCATTTTCCATACATCATTTGTCATTCAATTGTTAAATACCTGATCGTAGCATTCAACATCAAAAATTATTTTGTTATCATTTACCTACTCGAGTAAGAGCAGGAATTAAGCTTCGGGATGTTCATTCATCCAAAACGAATCTATAATTTTTGATTGTTTCATGCTACTTTTATGCTTTTAACACTTATTTTTATATTAAGTTTATGATTTATTTGGACTAACCTATTAATAGTTGCAAAGGTGCACAATGTTCTTATTTTACACTTTGATGTGTAGGAATTATCAAAAATACAAAAGGAAACCTTGTTGGAGTCGAATTGAGACTTTCATGAAATCTGTTTGTAAACATTTTTCGGAAATTATCATGTACCGGACAGAAGACGACGTCAAATGGAAAAAGTCTAGTCGCAAAAGTTGTGGGAAAAATTTCCGCCAATCGTTGTGGACAGTGGATCGTCCAAATTGAAATCCGGACGCTCAAGATATCCCCGATCTACTGAAACCCTAGATTGGATAACAGAAATCCGAGAGTCTATATAAAGGGAGAAAACATAGGTCGCCAAGAACCACCCATTGTCACGAATTCCAGCCACCAAAGCGACGTTTTTGCCTCCCCCATGGACCTCATCTCCATGGGGGAGGGCTCCCTGCAACACCAAGAAGCCATGGAGGAAGGGGCTAAGGGGCGGCGCACCCCCTCGATGGCCGACGGTGCAGGCGCCCTACGGCCCACGCTGTCCCCTTCTTCATCTTCACCGCAATCTCCACCGCCATCTCCATCTAGCTACAGAGGTCCACTCTCTCACAAACCTTTGTAATCCTCTATGTAAACACGGTGTTTTGATGGTACAATTGTTTCTATATGATCTATACTATGTTTGTGTAGATCTTTTTGTCCTATGGTTAAATTGTTGAATGTCTTTGGTTCATTCGAGTTGTATGTTGATATGGTACAGTCCTTTGGTGTTCATTATATTTATGCACGCATGGATCATTCATCTTAGGGTTTGTAGTACGTGTAGCAGGAAGTAGGAAGTGCTGCCGGAGTGACAGAAATCTAAGCACTCGAAGCGGAATTGTACACGTATGGGAGAAAGAGGACCATTAACTTAAAGCTATGGTTGGGGAAATCTTAATATATCTCTAGTAGTCACGGATGTTTGCTAGGGGTCCAATCATATAGTACATGTAATCACAAGTAGCTGAGAACATGTATATTTAGCTTCTCCCATATAGAAAACTGCATCAAAGACAATGAATCAAATATCTCTACTAATTAACCTTGGATAATTCCGTCACACTTTGCTCCACTTTTCCACACTCATGGTTCTGTTAGTTTATGGTTCTTTAGTGTTATTTATTGCTGCAGCAACTAACTTTTACTTTCTTGTTCTTTATTATCTTGCAAACTATCTTTTCATACCCGTATTGTTGCTCTAATTTTATTTCCTAGATAGAGAAAATGTTTAGTGTGCGTAGAGTTGTATCAGTGGACGATAGAACTTGAGAATACTTATCCTACCTTTAGCTCCTCTTTGGTTTCGACACTCTTACTTATCGAAAAGGCTACAAACAACCCCCTAAACTTGTGGGTTATCACCCGCCCCCAAAAAGTCACCCGCGTGCCCACCCACCCCTGGCCTTTTCTTTTTTTTCCTTTTCCCCTTTCACCACACGTGTGAGCCCACAGGTAGGGTTCCTACCCGCGCCGCCACAGCACCCCGCCGCCCCCATCGGTGACTGCTCCGCCCCGCCGCCCCCGCCGGCAACACTCCCGTTCCTCACTGTTTCGCCCCGTTCCGAGCCGTAGTGGACCGAGCTGAGAGCTCGCCGTTGAAAGGACAAGGATGTCGCATAGAGGGGGTGAATAGGCGATTTAAAAAATTCCGATTTAGGCTTGCTAATTACGGAATAAAACTAGGTGTTTAAATTAACAAGCCAACAACCGAAAAATACTAGGCTCACCTATGTGCACCAACAACTTATGCTAAGCAAGACAAGCAACAAAGTGATAGCAATATATAAGACTTCAAGCACGAAGGCTATCACAATGTAAAGTGCATAAGTAAAGAGCTCGGGTATAGAAATAACCGAGGCACGCGGAGAAGATGATGTATTCCCGAGTTCCTCCATTTTAGGGGAGTACGTCTCGTTGGAGGGTGTGAGTTTCAAACTTAAACGCCACAAATGGCCTCACCCTGTTCTCCCATGAACCTTGCCCAAAAGCTCGGTTCACCTTCCACTATCGGAATCCTTCAAGGCGGAATTCGGAGCCTTTACAACAATCTTGAGGCACAACCCACAAAAGGATTGGGAGCTCCCAAGTGACGGCATCTACGGCGTTGGCGCTAGCTCCTGGATAGCTTTTTGGTCGCTGGTGTTGTGTTACACCCTGAACTTGTATTTCTTGGCCTGCGTTGCCTTTATCTGGTTTGTAATCGTAAACTGGTGCCATTTCCCAGTGGATGTGGATGTTGTTGTGGCCATTGGCTTTATTAATTTAAAGCAGGGCGCTAAGCCTTCTATCTAAAAAAAAAAGAACGGTACGGTGCTACCCCGTAGATAACAGGAAAACAAAAATTAAACGCCAATTCCGTGAGGGCGCGCACCAACGTCAAGCCATCAATGGCGCACATGCCTGTAAGGTCTAGACGCCCAGTACACACATAGACTTTTTTCATCAACCACGACGAGTAAAGACCCAATAGGAGAACCACTTTGTGCCATCAGAGTTTAAACACCACGTTTGACGCGGGTGTTTCTCGTTTAGACGGAATATTTTTCGATGCGAGGCGACGTTCCATCGGCAGCAAGACGTCCGTGGTGACTTCGTTAATCTCAAGACCTGATCTGCCCACTTAGTCTTTCCGAGATGCTCATAGGGATAGAGTTTGCATGCGTGCGTTCATAGTGGTGAGTGTATGTACGTGTATGTGAGCGTGTGTATACGCAATGTGTTTCGCCAAAAAAAAAAGAGTAAAGAACGAATAGAATGACCTTGTACTCCTACTGCAGACATCATGGATTTCCGAACCTCAACCCACGATAGGTCCTATCGTGGTTGTATTCTCGCTCTCAGCTGTGCTCTGACGAAACTGAAGAAAAGAAACGAAACACATGAGTTTGTGCAGTGTTCAACCTCTACTGCTTAGTTCGTGCGCCAGATGAAACCTACAAAAGAGGATAGGAACGCATGGACCGCATCCGCACAAGCTAGTACGAGATAGAAAATAGCTAACTGAAAAACGACTAAGACACTAACTAACTGAACCTGAATCTGCTCGTTGTTGACAACGGATACATACAGGTTCAGAGCTATGGTTATTGACTGAACATCGTATAGCAGGGTTTGAACAACATTTCTCCCCTCAAACCTGATATCTGATGGTGGTCTTCTGGACTCCAATCTTCTGACGAAGCTCCACGAACTTGTTTCGCCCAAGAGCTTTGATCAGGATGTCCGCAATTTGGTCGTCAGTACGCACATGATCAACATCCATCTCTCCAGCTTCAATGCATTCCCGTGTGTAGTGGAACTTGGTGTCGATGTGCTTGTTGCGCCCATGATGCACAGGATTCTTGCACAATGTGATAGCAATCTTGTTGTCAACCAACAAACAAACTTTTGCTGCTCCTTTCCATCGAGCTCGCCTGACAAGCCTGTTCAACAAGACTCCCTGGCATGCCGCAGCAGCTGCTGCAACATACTCCGCCTCACAGGAACAGACGGCCATCACTCCTTGCTTGCGTGATGTCCAGGACAATGGACCATCTCCGATACGTGACACCAGAGGTGCTCCTTCTGTGTTTGACATCTCCGGCATGGTTGTTGTCACTGAAACCACGCAGGCATGCCAATCCTCATGTCTTGTATCTAACACCGTAGTCAGTGTGCCACGGACATACTTGAGGATTTGCCCGATGGCCGCCCAATGTGCCTTGCCGGGCGCCTCCCTGTGACGGCTTACGACGCCCACGGCATGAGCAATCTGGGCGTGTGTTAACCAAGTAGCGAAGGCTACCGACCAAACTCATGTACGCGGTGGCGTCCACAACTGTGCCTCCCCCCACCTTCTCAAGCTGCAGACGATGTTCCATCTCCGTGTGACAGGGGTTGCAGTTGCTGAGCCCGGCACGCTTTACAATCTTCATGGCGTATGCAGCCTAGCACAACATGATCTCCCCCTCACGCTATTGTACCTTGATCCCGAGAAAATAGTTGAGAGGGCCCAAATCACTTATCTCGAACATCTATTGCATTTGTGACTTGAACTTCATGATCTCCTCGGTGCTAGTCCCTGTGATCACAAGATTGTCGACATAAATACCAACGGGAACAAATGAGCTTGAATCACCTCGACGATACACGCCATGCTCATGTTCGCACCGAGTGAAGCCCAGCGAGACGAGTGTGGCATCCAACTTGGCATTCCACGTGCGCGGTGCATGACGATGTCCATACAGGGCTTTATGCAGTTTCAAAACCTTCCCAAGTCCTTTCCACTGCGAAACCTGGAGGTTGCTGCACGTATACCTCCTCTGCCAGATCACCATTAAGGAATGCTGACTTCACATCCATGTGATGCACTTGCCACTTGCCATGCGTGGCAAGCGTGAGTAGCATGCGCACGGTTACCATTGGGGTGAAGGGGCGAAGACTTTCCGTGAAATCCACACCTTGCCGCTCTCCGTATCCCTTCACGCCTCGCCTTGTGCTTGATCATGTTGTCGGCGGGATCTTTCTTACTCCCAGGCTCCAATGTTTATTTCATTTCAAAAAATAAAAAAAATTGATGCTTACAATTTTTTTGAAATCGGAAAATATCTTGCATGTTGTTAATGATGTATCCCACAAACGTGGTTTTTTTAGTTTGAAATACTTTGTATTTTGACCTACACAAAAATGACAAATGTGTTGATCTGAGTACACTTTTTAAATCTCTAAAATATACTACTTATCGTGTCACGCTGCACGGACAGCGGGAGTACGAGATACTCCTTTTAGTTGGTTCGGCACGGGGTGCAAATGAGGCTTACAATCGTTGGCTTCCGGGAGAGGGAGAGATCGCCTAAGTCGAGCAAGCTTCGACGAGCAACACAGGGACACAAGGAGTTACCTAGGTTCAGGCTGCCTGGAGGCTAAAAGCCCTACTCCTGCATGTTTGGATTGCTGAGTTTATCATGGTGTGGCTATAAAGGGGTTCCCGGGTGATGACCCGGATGGTGGTGTCTGGAGGAGGAAGAAGAGCAAATCCTGACCCGGAGGAGATCACCTCTCTTTTCCTCTCCTTAGCGATGACTAGCTATACTCTGCTCTGAACTTGGATCTGATCCCTTTCCTTGGTGGCCTTCGACCTTCCTTTATAGGCCAGGGGGTTGCCACAGGCAGTCACGCAAGGTGCATGCTATTGTTTAGGCGGGAAGACCAAAAGGTGGCCTGGGACGGCGGTAACACGTGGCTTCACCTCCGCCTTTCGTTAGCCTTCGGGTTGGTAGGATCCCAAAAGCGCACCTGCTTTTGGGAGGGACACAGTTGGCATTCGGCTGGATGGCCTGACATCCCCACCACGGTGTCCCTTGATGAAGCCATCTCCGGCGTGATGTTGCTTCCTTCTTTTCTTGGCGCCAAAGCCTTCCCTTGATCTTTTCCTTGAGCTGATGCTGGCGTGCTGATCCTCAGAATGTACGGAGTAAGTGGGTATCCTATGCCTGGGCAAAGGATAAGCCTGGTTGGTATCCGGGCTCGACTCCTTGCGGGTCCTAGTCTTGGCTTCCGGGTGGAAACCTCGGAGGATTGCCCGGGTTGAAGTCCTTAGTCGTTTTCCTTGTCGATGCTGATCTTGGCGGGTCACCGTGGGGTGGATGGGCTGGCCCACTCACCAGGTTGACTTGGTCTTGTCCATCTTCGAGTTGGGCCCATATATGGTGGACCCACTCTGGCTGGAGTAGGAGAACCCCATGTTCCACTGCTGCGACACTACTCTCTCTGTTCACTAAGATAAGGAAGACTTACTTTCAATTTTAACTATATACATACTAAAATGAGTGAATCTATGTACAAAATAAGTCTACATATATTTGAATCAACGAAATAGAAATGGTAAGTCCAGTGCCTCATTATATTAGTGAACGGAGGGGGTACAAGATTTTGTCATTTTTTGTGTAGCGCATAATATAAAGATTTCGCATTGAGATTTTGCATGCGAGTAGGATCTATTTTTGACTACATCAGGGCTTTTTTCCAGATTTTTTAAAACTTACGAATATGCGTTATAATTTTTTTAAAATATAGGGAGCACTTAATCTCGGTAGTGAAAAATGACAATGATATCTGTATTTTATTGAGACATGATGAATGTATACTCGGATTGAATAGTACGGCATGCCACGTCGACTGGTCGGAGCACCGCTAGCACATGGCCATTTTGCCGCCCGGCACTAGAACACTGTGACTTCTACAGGCGCTACGGAAGAAGCCTAAACATTCGGTCTATCGACAGGAATGTAATGGTGCATTAATGAGAGGTGCTTATCGTTGCTTGCAATTCAAAACCAGTGTCGGCCATGCCAACGGAGCGACTCGAATTGAACTTTTTTTAAGAGTTTGTAGACCCATGTAGTAGTACTATAACACTGGCAGAAACAACGTGCCAACGAGGCCGAGCAGAGTCGAGAATGGATCACTTCCAGCAAGCACCGGCATGGTTCATCTCGCTGGCCTTTCTCGGCGTAGTCTGCGTGGCGGTGTTCACGTCCCACCTCCTCGTCCACCTCGCGCGCTGCCTGCGCCGGCCCAAGGACCTCCGCCGCCGCTACGGCGCGTGGGCGGTCGTCACCGGCCCGACGTCCGGCATCGGCCGGTCCGTCGCCCTGGAGCTCGCACGCCGGGGCCTCAACCTCGTTCTCGTCGACCTCAACGCCGCCAACCTCCAGGAAATCTCCGGCACGATCAGGTCTCGCCACGCCGTGAAGACCATGACCGTGGTGTTCGACCTTTCGCTCGTGTCCACTCCCCAAGGTACTGTATTTCTCAAGCATGAATGAAACGAACTCATGTCATCATACGCGCTTGAATCTGTGGCTCTCTCGGCGTCATGCATGCAGGTGACTCGGCTTTGCGGCGGCTCCGGGACAGCGTGAAGGGGCTGGACGTGGGGGTCCTGGTGAACAACGCCGGGGTGGCGAAGCCGGGCGCGGTGTTCCTCCACGAGGCCGACGTGGAGGCGTGGGTGAGGATGATCCGGGTGAACCTGTGGGCGGTGACGGAGGTGACCGCCGCGGTGCTGCCGGGGATGGTGGAGCGGGGCAGGGGCGCCGTCGTCAACATGGGCTCCGCGTCGTCAGAGGCTATCTCCTCCTTCCCGCTCCACACCATGTATGCCGCAACCAAACGGTACGTGCCTAATTGGTGGAGTTCATGATTGTGCAAATGCAACATCCATCTTATGGTTTCATCATCTTATAAAAGTCCATCGTCGGCTTCCAACAACTGCTAGCTGCTCATGAAGTAAGCGTGACTTGCGTTCTCCGCATGATGCTAATTTGGTGCATTTCGTATATACGAGCATGAAGGTACGTCGCTCAGTTCTCTAGGAGCCTTTACGTTGAGTACAAGAGCAAAGGGATAGATGTGCAATGCCAGGTATGTAATGTAATGCTTAACAAACATTCGTTTGCTGTCTATTCTGAATTCCTGGTTGCCAGCTCTCTGAACACTAACATGTGCCTAGAAAAAGATTCCATCATGGGGCTGCAGTAATGCCGTGCTGTATTATAGTAGTACACTCCACAGTGTAACTGGAATCATTTAATGATCTTGTGCAGGCGCCCTTCTTCGTGGCGACCCCGATGCAGTCGGGCTTCTCTGGAATGTGGCGCCCCTCGGCGTTCGTGCCCAGCACCGACGCCTACGCACGCGCGGCGGTCCGGTGGATCGGGCAAGGCGGCCCGCTCTGTGTGCCCAACCTCAGGCACCGGCTCGTGTGGAGCATTTTCGCCGCCGTGCCGGACTCCGTCCAGGACTGGGTCTGCCTGCGCGGGAACCTGCGAACCAGAAAGATGTTCCAGATAGCGGTTGCGCGCACGCTGCGTGGATGAATGTTAATCCCTGGTGTCTGTCTGTCCACACTTATTTGTTCGGATGACCATCGAGCTGAGAAGAGAATACATCCAACTATCCAAGACTTGTACTTTTCTGTTCTACGTTCTCAAATGTGTTGATTTTGCTTCTCACCTGTGTGCAAAGAAGCAGTGTCAATTAGCTGGATTCAGATGTCAAGCTTTCTGACGTGCTCCAACATGATTGGTTATGACAGCACTTTTGGTTTCCCAAAGATAAAAGCATGAACAAAACACGGCTACCTGAACTAGTAAATGGAAGGTCTAAGATCTCAATATAGGAAAAAGGAGTAGCACACGACCCTACATGGAATTGCAGCAGACAACCAGATCTCTTTGCATACTTTTTTCTGTCATATACTACAGATTGTGAACCGCCCTAACAAAACTAACTAGACGTAAAATGGTAACAGCCTGCGCAGCGAGTTTCATAGCCAGAATTTCGTCAAAGATGAGGGTCAAGAATCCGGCTGCCTCTGCTGCTGAAGGTGCTCTTGAATGGAAGAACGGAGGGCACGGTTAGGGATGAGATCGCGATTTGTAAGGGCCAGGTTCGTCATTGGAGACCTCAGGTTCCCGTCATCAAGCCAGCGCTTTATGGCTTCCGCTTCATAGGTGAATCCATCAGATGCCATTTGAGGATCATTCATGATGTCCTGAAATGTAGAAAGCCATCAGTTAACGATAATCTAGAGACTTTCAAACGCAAATCTTTGTGACTTCAATGCACTATTGTCATCGTGATTGCCTAACATGATCTACCTTGTTTCGAATAACATGTCTCCAGATTTTTAGGTATTCGAAAATGCTTACAAAGTCAGTTATTCACCTTGAGTATTGGACAGATGAAGTGAGCTGGAGTGCAACTTCCCCTCGGACCTGATTGGACATACCACCATGAGGCTGTAGGAGGCTTTCTTGTCAGGGGCTCAATAACTGTCCAGACTTTGGTTAAGAGATCAGGCCGTTTGTCCCTCGTCATTTCCACACAGCTAAGACCGACGAGTGCCAACTGCTTAGCTTCCATGTAAGGCCAGTCCCCAGCAGACTTGTCGATGAGCAAGTGCAGGCTATCACTCTCCAATGCTTCTGAAACTCTCCTTGCAATGAATAAGGGGGATGTTCCAGTCAAGAGACGCAAGATAATAACACCCAGTGAATAGACGTCCGAAAGGGGCGTCAGCTCCCCAGTGGTTAGGAACTCCGGGTCCATGTATGGATGTCTTGCTGTTAGGTTCGGTGGACATGAGCCAGGTTGGAGAAATAGGGCGGACATGCCAAAGTTCGAGAGCTTGCTTCGGTAGTTGCCATCAATGAGGATGTTGCAAGGCCGGAGATCGCCATGGACCAAAGCAATAGGCTTGTGCGAATGGAGGAAAAGCAGTGAGCAGCAAACCTCACCAATGATCTGAGTACGGATGTGCCATGAAAGAGGTGGAACGTCGTTCGAGCAGACAATGTGATCTTCAAGGTTTCCCTTCGGTAACCACGCATACACAAGAGCTGAAACCTCAGAGCATATTCCAATTAAGGTGACAATGTTTGGATGCCTCCCTTCACGAAGAACAGAAACCTGTGATACTACAACATTAGTAACATAATCAGCTAGATACCACCATCACACTAGGAGCATGCTACCTCTTGCTGAAACAAGCCCTCGGATCTGCAAATCTTGATTGCTACTGTGGTATTGTGTATAATGCCTTTATATACACATCCATATTCAGTGTCTCCAATTTTGCATAGATCCTTGAAAGCCTCTGTTGCTTGTTGCAGATCCGCCAAGGAGAACTCCAAAATAATCTGAGCATTCTGATCCTGTAATTCATCCACCTGTCGTACTGCATAGTCCCGTTCATGTTTCAACTGGTTACATTCTGCAATACGTCAATGTAGGTTAAACACTGCTGCTGCTGCTGCTGCTGCTAGTTCATATATTTTACAAGTGTAGATTATATATTGCTGCTTTTTAACCAATGGAAAAATGAAAAACAAGACGAGAAGTTCTCGCAGTGGTTTATCTACCCATTTTTGCCTTTTTTATTTGAATGTCGGACTGGCCTTTTAGCACAACAATATCCTCTTCTAGAGCACATATCTTCCTCCTTTGTTCATCCTACGTGTAATCATGTAAACAACATCTTGTAAGCGGTACAAACTACAAATTATAAGGGCTACATGTAAACATGCAGCGAATAGAGTGAAGGAGGATGCATGCATGATAATTAAACTTTCTAAAAACAGAAC
Source organism: Poa pratensis (assembly GCA_947311845.1). NCBI lineage: Eukaryota > Viridiplantae > Streptophyta > Magnoliopsida > Poales > Poaceae > Poa > Poa pratensis. Next base: position 90,693,957 of record CAMZMU010000041.1, read on the forward strand.
ACGTTTGGTTCTTTCTCAATTTAGGTTCTCTCCCATTACTTGAAGATAAACTATGTCCCTTGGTTATTTTTTTTAGTTAAAAAAATAATGATAACTTTCGTATCCAAAATTGATCCACGAGAATAAACTGAATAGCCAGTAGGTCGGGTGACTTTTATGAATTCTGTTTGCAATTATTACCACATCATCAGTGATGGTGCCAAAACTACCTCAGGATGCTATTTGCTCTGGTAAGTGGTAACAGAAGTTTAGGAGGTAGAGATGTCCACTTATATAGTCAAGTGTTAGGTACATTCATCATCAAAGTTCAAGGGGCGTTTATTGTATAAGACATTCAGCCTTAAATCTATTAGAGAAAATTGTACTAGCAGATTGGATATTACTCTCCTATGAGCTTTGTTCTACTATCACCGCTTCCATTCTGCTACAAGATTTGTGCAGCAATTCCTTTGTGCTCACTTTCCCACAAGTTAAGAAGTTTAGTGATGGGACATAAAGGGATGAAAAAAGGGAATGTGTACAGATAATACAACACATTTGGTTATTCTTATCCTAACGGGTATACAATACCTCCAGTAGTCCAGTGTGATTTGAATTAAAATTGCATTCTGTATCTTATAGCAGTGTGTGCCTATCTGTTTACTCGTGTTATGATATGTTTTATGTACTGTAGAAGACAAAGTCTACTGTATTTGCATTGTACATTGTATACAAATATGTGTACTGTACTACTGTATGTCCCAAAATCAAATTGATGAATAGTGTAATCTTGTTAATTTCCGTATCACAGCCAGGAGAGAGGATTAGCTCATGACAGAACATTTAAATTTCTTTGCATAATTGTTTCATAATGCTCAGCAATTTTAGCTCGGCATGAATCTAAAGAAGGTAATAAAGGGCAGAGACAGTAGTTGTAGACTTGTAGTAGATATCCATAGGAGTATACTTGCTTTTGTAACTACTAACTAACTATGAAATACAATTCAGGACGATGGGCACGCTTAGGTAATCATATAAGCGACAGTAACATTTAAAAATTAAAAACAACTAAAAATACAAGCATGTAAACTACAGAAGGGAGCCTGGATAAGATGGCAAAGTCGAAACAAAGACAACTACCTTCAAACTATGAACGTGCTCGAAGAATGATTGAACAGAAGGGTGTGTATGCTGGTTACATGATTTCGGGCTTTTCTGGTAGCAAATGATGTCCCCGTTCATAATCTGCAGAAAGAACGAAAACAAATTAAGTCTTCGGAGAGTGGGGGAAATAGAGACATGTGTACCAAAAACAGACCTGGCTGGCGCTAAAGGTATAACCAATGTCAATTAACTCACACATCATATCTGGTTCAAATTTGATTTCCTGCATGTGCATGTTAAAGTGAGAAACCAATACACGTAATGTAGAGATGATACATCTGGATTAGGAGCAGCAAGGTTGCACTGGTAGATAACCTGACCTCATATAATTCTATTTCTTCGTCTGCACAAAAGCCAGCTAGATTTCTTAGTTTGGGGAGTATCTCTGCAGGCCTCGATGTACCTTTCACAAACATCGTTCCAATATATCTGGATGTGTCATTCAGAAAAAGGAAAAAAAACTGAAAGTTATTAATTGATAAACAAGACCGAGAAAAATAGAGTTATAATCAAACTAACCGTAGCTGTTTTTGTTCTGGGTCATAGAGCTTTAAGAACACCAATATATCTTCCATGCATATGTTCCGTGGGAACAAAAATTTAGCACCTACAAGGAGCCAATACTAAGACAATTTCAATTAATAATATATAGAAAACATTACATGTAACAAACATAATCCTCTTACAAACAGTTATGTCCAGAGAAGAAAAGGTAGAAATAGCAAAGACTGTTCAAGTTCAGGCTTCAGATTCAACCTCCAAAAACAGCTTCACGCCACCATCAACTTTTGACGCTAAGCTTTCCACCTGCAAGAGTGATTGCCTATACTTTAGATTTCATGAAGAAAAGAGACTATCTAAATTGCTTGGTCTTATATCTACAGATGGAAACAATATCAAAAGACAACATCGTTCATTTTGGAAGAAAAAAATGTCATGCATATCCGCCAAAATAAATGATATGGCAACCAGTCCTACACAAATCTGATAACATTGGGTATATTCCACTGAGCTAAGGTGTTATCTGACCATGAAGTTGTACCTGGAAGCAGGTAAAAGTACAAGAAAATTTGAAGAAACAACCAAATGAGAAAAAACGTTACTTCCCAACAGCTATATCTGCTTTTCAACAGACATGGAATCAAAAGCACAGAATGACTTAAAACGGTCTACAAGAAAATGTGGTAGAATAGACAATGAAAAAATCATTCTCGCTCTCAAAGGATATATCATTTCACGTCAACCTTTTTTTTATGATGTCGATGGCTCAATTGCCAACCACATGTCACTATTTGTTGCTCAAAAGGATTTCAAACAAGAAGAAGCATAACCTGTCCTTCATAATCAAGTAACTACTACTAGGAGGCTGGCCAGGACAGTATGACTAACCCCCAACTCAGTGGACAGCCTATGCGACCACAACATGCGACATACGAAAGGCTGAATGCGATGTAAGAACAGGATGCATGCTACATAAAACAAATTGAAAAGTTACATGTGGCCGACAAGTAACTATCGTAAGATGACATGATGCATGTGACATTAAACTAAATAACAAAGTTTGCATGTAAAATGAAATGGCCGTCTTAAAGCTAGAAAACAACAACTACAAAAATAAATCAACATATGACTATGCTGACTTATTTGTTATGGCGGCATAGACACGGCATGACGGTGACCAAAAATTATGTCAATGTAAGAATTCTGAGCCGTAAAATAAACTTAAGTCGCATGCAGGTCATCTTATGAAGGTAAAAATGCTTGAAAACAGATGCAACAATAGATGACACGAATACCAACGAAGCTGAATAGTCTATTTATTTATTTATTTATTTATTTGCTGCTGAAGCTGCTACTTTACCCTGGCCAAGGACATGGGGGCTGCATCAATAACATGAATATAACAAAATACGGCTAAGCAGAACTATGTCAAGCACAAATCAGAACATAGGTATTCTAAAAGCCTTCAGTACATAAGGTGATCACAATGTCCACTTACAGATTTTTCGTTTTCTAGGGCAGACAATGGCCTGCTAGGGCGGCATGTCCGATTTTGCCGTCTGAGGCACAACCAGATACGCTGAAATTGAACAGAGGTGCCAAATACTTCCACAAGATTCTCCTGTGAAAAAATTTAATCAGTGAGTATTAGGTGCTCATGATGAGTCATGAAAACAGATTAGCTAAAACAATAAAAGGGTCCAGATAGTTCTGTCTGCTTATAAACCGTATATCATCAGACAACACAACATTATAAATATACGATTAAATCTTAATCTTACTACCTCCGTTCCAATGAATAAGGCGTATAAATTTGGTCAAAAGTCAACCTTACTAAATATATTATAAAAATATATTTTATGATGAATCCATTAATATTGATTTGTTATTGTAAATATTCATATTTTTTCTATAACATTTTTCAAACATAGATGGCGTAGAGTTTTGATTAAACTTATACGCCTTATTCATTGAAATGGAGGGAGTACAAGGTATGAAGGTATAATCTCAAGAAAAAAAGAAAATCATCTGGAGTGATTTTCTCTTGAAGTTCAAAACTAGAACTTTATCCAATGAACAAAAGTATGGTAAGCATGGTGAGGAGCTGAAAGGCTATAGTAAGAAGCATCAAAAGAATGGAGATCTATGCAGACACTAGAAGAACATGAGGAAATATTTATATGCCAGTAAGTATGCAAAATGTTGGATCATGCACATGATTTTGCATGGCAAAGAAAACGTATGTCACAACTCACTAGTGTTCAATGCCACTTCAAATCGATAAGGTAAAAAAAAGAGCCCAGAACCCTTTTGGTCACCCGTGCCGCTATCGAGTGGGATATAAAATCCTTTTTCCCCAAACCAAACTTCTATCGCAGGCAATGTTGTAAGCTATGTAAAACCCTTTTTACCCAAACCAAACTTCTATCGCAGGCAATGTTCTAAGCTCATGAGCAATGATGCTTCAGTTCTGAGAAAGAGCTAAACAGAACCATGAGAGATACAGAAGTCTGTCATTCGTCAGTACATGTCGACATGGATCTCTAACCATATATGCAAATCCATCAAGTTCCAGAAAGCTGTTTCTCATGGAGTATTAGCCATACATGCAAAAATAATTTTCTATTAGCTATTGAGCACAATAATGCCAAATATAAATGCATGTGTTCCTCAGAAAGCTGCCGATTGGCTTTTCAAGTCTTCCACCCTCTACAGCAAAGTTGAAATTCAGGAAACTTCTTTGCAGGTTGCATTACATCACGACAATAAGTATCAAGATGCTGAACCCAAAGCATCATAACAAACACGATTATAGAAGCCCAGAAAATGAATAGTTGTGGTACGTATTTTAGAAATACTTCAAGAGTAAAGATATGCCTTCTTTGTTTTAACTTTCAAGTAAATATCAACATTGGCCATTCATCTAGTTTCAGCACTCAGCCTCCACACTTCCATTTCAGGCTGCATCAATCATGTTCTATCGAATCCACCAAGACATCAATACAAATATGCAATATCGTGCGTCTATGTTGCAAGTGTCATCATCACATGGCATATCCCTTTTATCATCTATATTCACTGGTCGCGAACACTAAATTTTTGATTTGCCTTGCAAAACGACCGACTTGGCAACTTGCATTGAAAAATAAAGTTTGTGAAGATGGACTTGCATTGAAAAATAAAATTTATCATTTTTTTAAGGTTTATAACAGTAGGAAAGGCTCCTACTGCTTTTGCATTAAATAAAGGGGGGGAGAGTGAACTGTTTTTACATATTTACAGCTGCCGAGGCAGAGAGCACTCAAAACTCAAAATTTATCATTTCATTTCAGCCTGCTCCCTAACGCTTGTCGGAGGGGATTTCAACTTGATTAGAGGGGCGCAAGACAAGAATAACGATAACATCAATTGGCCGAGGGTTCACCGGTTCAATGATTGTCTTGCGAGTCTGGCGCTCAGAGAGGTTCGTCGTGCAGGGCACGATACACCTGGTCAAACAAACAGGCTAACCCTGTCCGGTGTGTCTTGGATAGGGTTTTCATGACAACGGAGTGGGAGGCGATTTTCCCACTGTGTTCTCTCACAGCAGAGACCATGATTGGTTCAGACCACACCCCACTGATTCTTGACTCGGGGGAGGAGCTCAAGAAAAGGAGCTCGCGGTTTTTCTTTCAAACTGGTTGGCTAGAGAGACCGGCGTGACCTGGAAGGGTTAGGGGACCCAACTGGAGATCCGATCGATGTGCGGAACAGGATTGCCCCTGGACTACGGCAGTTCCTAAAAGGCTGGGGGCCAACATCGGCAAGGAGGATCGAGATCTTAAAGCCGCTATCCTCAAGCAGATCCAGGATTTGGATGCAGTTGCGGATTCGGTTGGTCTAGACTCTTACGGGTGGGCTTTGCGCTACCACCTAGAGGATCAACTCACCCATATTTCCCTGGTTGAGGAGGAATTCTGGAGGCGGCGGAGTTGACAGACATGGCTGCTAAAAGGTGACGCGAATACCGCATACTTTCACGCTATGGCGAATGGCCGCCGCAGGAGGTGTGTGATGGTTAGGCTGGTGTCTGATTGGGGATCATCACCGATCCTAAAGCCTTAGAAGGCCATATCTACGATTTCTACCGGGCCATTCTTGGGCCGCCGGTGGAACCTCGGCTTTTCTCGCTAGCGCACGGCCTGTGGGGCGCATTGGGTTGCGTCTCCAAAGAGGAGAATGAGTCTCTCATGCTTACCTTTACGGAGGAGGAGTTGGACTTGGTCCTGAAAAGTATGAAGACGGACACGACACCGGGGTCGGACGGTTTCCCAGTCAGCTTCTTCAAGGTTTTCTGGAGCCTGGTTAGCCGTTAGTTCTCCGCATCCTGAATGCTTTTGCGTTGGGTAGGGTTGATATTGCGCGCCTCAACTTCGGTGTCCTTACGCTTATTCCAAAGGTGGTTGGGGCCGACGATATTAGGCAGTTTAGACCCATTGCGCTGATTAACGTCATCTTCAAGTTTGTGGCTAAAGCCTTCGCTTTGCGCCTGTCTCCGATTGCACACTGTACGATCAGCGTCACCCTGTCGACCTTTATCGAAGGCCGGCTTATTCAGGAGGGAATTGTATCTCTTCAGGAGATTGTTCACGAGGTTAAGGCAAAGAGACTCAGGGGAGTCTTCTTGAAACTCGATTTCAAGAAAGCCTACGACCGCGTCAACTGGGGCTTCTTGCGCGAGGTGCTATTGCGCAAAGGTTTCGACCCCGGTTGGGTGCATAGGATCATGAGTCTGGTCTCGGGGGGCCAGACGGCGATTGCCATCAATGGAGAGATTGGCAACTACTTTCGCAATGGTAGAGGGGTGCGTCAGGGCGGTCTAGTCTCTCCACTGCTCTTCAACTTTATCGTCGATGCCTTGGATGCAGTTCTCTGTGCGGCCAGGGAGGACTCACATATCCGTGGTCTTGTGCCCCACCTTGTTCCAGGTGGGATCACACACCTGCAGTATGCAGATGACATGGTGCTCATGTTTTAGTCGGACGACTTAGGAGTCGCACACATCAAATTCCTACTACTCTGCTTTGAGAGCATGTCCGGCCTTCGGATAAACTTCCACAAGAGTGAGGTGATAGTTTTGGGGACTACACCTGAGGAACAAACCCGCATTGCGGAGATGCTAAACTGTAAGGTGGGATCTTTTCCGATCACCTACCTTGGTCTCCCTATCGAAGACCGCGCCCTGACGGCGGCGAACTAGGATCCGTTGACCACAAGGGTGGGCAAACGCTCTGACCCTTGGGCCGACAAGTTGATGTCCTCTACGGCAAGACTGGCGCTCACCAATGCCTGTCTTTCCAACATGCCGTTACATGCCATGAGTGTGTGTATGCTGGGCGATGGATTGCACAAGGTGTTGGATAGACATAGATCGAGGTTCTACTGGGAAGCAAAGGGGCCAAAGGGGAAATATCATATGGTCCATTGGGTTGCGGTTTGCAAGCCCAAAAGTCTCGGGGGACTTGGGATAATCAACTCAAAGTTGATGAATATTTGACTCATGGTCAAATGGATTTGGAAAATCCTCACGAGGGAGAGGGGTCTTTGGGTAGACATCCTCAGGGCGAAATATCTACAACTGAAGGATATTCTTGTAGACTCCCATCGCCCAGGTTCCCAATTCTGGAATGCCCTCCAGAAGCATAAGAATGTGTTCTGCTTGGGAGCAAGACACAAGATTGGTAATGGGACATCGACCCGACTCTGGCTTGATTGGTGGCAAGGGAGTGGCCCACTCAAAGACAGATTCCCATCCATTTTCGCGATTACTGCGGAACCGGAGGCCTCCGTTGCTTGGGCCCTCCGAGGGGGCACTTGGGAGATTCCCCTTAGACGTGCCCTTGGTCCACACGACTGCATCGAGTGGACCAATCTGCTCAGGTGGATAGAGGGCGTTCATCTCTCTCCTGATTTCAATCAATTTACTTGGACCCTAGAACCGTCAGGGCGGTTCTCAGTGAAGTCCCTTTATCTCAAATTGTGCCAGGGAACCGCTCTGCCCCACTTTGATGTCATATGGCAGATTCGGGTTCCTCTGAAGATCAGGATATTCCTCTGGCAGCTGACCCGCAAGAGCCTCCCCTCGTGGGACAACATCCATAAACGCAAGGGGCCTTCAAATGGATGTTGTGCGCTTTGCGGAGACCCGGAAGACACAAACCACATTTTCTTTCAGTGTCCTACCCGCTTTATGTGGAGCGCAGTTAGGGAACTGTTCTCCTGCTCTTAGAACCCCTCTTGCCATGCAGAAGTGCATAGGATGATTAGTCGCTTTAAAGGTCAACCCAATAGGGTGATATGGACGTGCGTGGCAACCCTTTAGTGGTCTCTCTAGACCACTAGAACAAGTTTTCCATAGAGGGTGTTTTTCCGAGCCATCCTTCTCATGTGTTGTACAAAACTCTTTCATATATACAGGTGTGGCGGATCGTGGCTAGGAGGACGGACCGGGCGGCGCTAGGAGTGGCGGCTGACAAGATCCGCGCTCTAGTTAGCTCTCTCAGGGATAGGCAACTCTAGTGTCTCCCTATCTTGTCTTGTATCGCCTTGAGGCCATTTGTTACTTTCTATTTTGTGGCTGGCATGTGTCCTTTATTGTATTTCGAACTATTTGTATGACTCTGCCGCGTGTGGCTTTATTAATTTAAAGCAGGGCTCCCCTCGAGCATGTGGTTTAAAACTTGCATTGCGAAGAGAAGAAAAAAATGCAGCTTTGCACGCAAAGTACAACACAAAACAAGACCAGAGATGCTGGAACACGAAAAATAACTGGTAATATTATTGGATGTGTCTTGTTTAGCTTAAATAGCATCATCTCACCAAAAAATGATACATCAAGGGAACTTTATGTGCACAACTTAAATCAGATATCGTCTTCATGGATGCCAACCAGCTTATATTTCGGACCTCGTTCTCACAACCCAAAATTTGCCAAGGTCCTTGCCGGAAGGGCTTAACTCCTTGTTCGGGACTGGCTTAACGATTTGGAGAGTAAACACCTAACAAGCAAATCTTATAAAACCTAAAAGTACAAAAGCTGGGAACCCAAATTGGAGTTTAAGTACTCCAGGCTAACAAGGATTTATCAGGTTGAAGAACGTGGGATGTCGATACCTTGAAACGGTGTATGGGCAGGTTATACAGGACGTCGAAAGCCCGAACTTTGTTGAAGTCGACGAGATCAAAATACTGGCCATCGTTCCCGATATACGAGCGCAAATCTCCTTCCGTTGCCACCTAGAGGAAACCCAAGAATTAGAATCCAAGGTACCACATGATTCCTTTGGTGTGAAATCAAGCGGGAAATTTAAACAGGAACTCCACTAGAGCAGAGGATCGCAGACCTTGATGGTGATCGACTGAGGCGGCATCGCGGCGAGTCGACGACGGGGGAGACAGCGGAGGGGCGGGAAGACCGAAGGGAGGGACCGAATTTCTCGCACCGTGGATTCTGGAACGGCTCGGCTTTTGGAAGCCGCAAGTGGGGGCTTGGGCGAGGGTTTACCCCAAAGGCGGCCTAGGTCAAAAATAAGCCTAAGCCAACAAGAACTCGATTTTAAGCCATTTATTTAGACAGCCAGCTTCGGTCATTCCTTCACAGTGGGGAGAAGATAGGACCCAACTTCGCGCAGCCGTCCGCAACTTCCCGTAAATGAAACGAATCGTTTTTTTGTGTTACCCCTGTTTAACACTGAAATTACAGAGAATTGTCACCGTGCTGCCTCGAATAGATTCCCTTTCTTTTTTTCTCCTCCTGAGCAAACAGTTCGCATCTTCTCCCCTGTCTCCTGAGCTTGGCCCGAGCTCTAGAGCTAGTCCCCTTTTCCCAGTCTGTCGCCGCCGGGAGCAATCCCTGCGACGCCGCCGCCTGTCGCCCCTCCCGAGTCGCCGCCACCTATCACCTCCACTGTCGCCCCTGCTTGAGTCGATCTCCACCATCCCCTTCATCCCATGGATCCCGTCGGCGTGCCACCCTAGATCCCCACCCTCCAGCACGAGCACGATGGCAAGGCCACCGCCCACCACGGCTCTCGGCGAGGTCGCCGCCCTCGTCTCGTACCTCCTACTGGGTGGCCACGCGCACGGCTGGCCGCCGCCCGTTACCCATGGGAGTCCAGCTCTTCGTCCGTGCAAACTCCCCTGTTGACGCGCCCCCACTCGATGTTGCTCTGATTCAGTTCTGCTCTGCATTTTTTAGATGAATAGCATGTCTAGGAGGATAAAGAAGCAATAAAATTGGCCTATTTAGTATTTCGATTTGTAGTAAAGTTTTTCCGACTTGCATGATTCATCTGCTTGACAGGAACAACCACCTCTCAAAACAATGTTGCTTATGTTTTAAAAATAAAAAGCTCTAGCACATGTTAATCCCTGCTTCCCTCTGCGAAGGACATATCTTTTACTTTTATGATGAGTCACCATCATTTATTTGATCACTTCTTCGAGAGCATAGCTGTCATTCTTAGTGTAATGTGCTTGTCCTAGAATGTTATTAATTGAGGCATAGTTGTGATGTTTCTAACTTTGATATCTTTATTTCTAGTCTCCACTTAAACTTCATAGATGTTCTAGTAGCATTTATGTTTTGCTCCACAATAAAGGGCAAGCGAGATACCACTCTAACATGATTTATTATGATCATTACAATCTTGTTGATGTTTATAAATTTCATATTATTAACTCTTAGTTCGTTGATATCTTTTCATTAGGTAACATAATTGCTAAGTTTCATTTTCCATACATCATTTGTCATTCAATTGTTAAATACCTGATCGTAGCATTCAACATCAAAAATTATTTTGTTATCATTTACCTACTCGAGTAAGAGCAGGAATTAAGCTTCGGGATGTTCATTCATCCAAAACGAATCTATAATTTTTGATTGTTTCATGCTACTTTTATGCTTTTAACACTTATTTTTATATTAAGTTTATGATTTATTTGGACTAACCTATTAATAGTTGCAAAGGTGCACAATGTTCTTATTTTACACTTTGATGTGTAGGAATTATCAAAAATACAAAAGGAAACCTTGTTGGAGTCGAATTGAGACTTTCATGAAATCTGTTTGTAAACATTTTTCGGAAATTATCATGTACCGGACAGAAGACGACGTCAAATGGAAAAAGTCTAGTCGCAAAAGTTGTGGGAAAAATTTCCGCCAATCGTGTGGACTAGTGGATCGTCCAAATTGAAATCCGTACGCTCAAGATATCCCCGATCTACTGAAACCCTAGATTGGATAACAGAAATCCGAGAGTCTATATAAAGGGAGAAAACATAGGTCGCCAAGAACCACCCATTGTCACGAATTCCAGCCACCAAAGCGACGTTTTTGCCTCCCCCATGGACCTCATCTCCATGGGGGAGGGCTCCCTGCAACACCAAGAAGCCATGGAGGAAGGGGCTAAGGGGCGGCGCACCCCCTCGATGGCCGACGGTGCAGGCGCCCTACGGCCCACGCTGTCCCCTTCTTCATCTTCACCGCAATCTCCACCGCCATCTCCATCTAGCTACAGAGGTCCACTCTCTCACAAACCTTTGTAATCCTCTATGTAAACACGGTGTTTTGATGGTACAATTGTTTCTATATGATCTATACTATGTTTGTGTAGATCTTTTTGTCCTATGGTTAAATTGTTGAATGTCTTTGGTTCATTCGAGTTGTATGTTGATATGGTACAGTCCTTTGGTGTTCATTATATTTATGCACGCATGGATCATTCATCTTAGGGTTTGTAGTACGTGTAGCAGGAAGTAGGAAGTGCTGCCGGAGTGACAGAAATCTAAGCACTCGAAGCGGAATTGTACACGTATGGGAGAAAGAGGACCATTAACTTAAAGCTATGGTTGGGGAAATCTTAATATATCTCTAGTAGTCACGGATGTTTGCTAGGGGTCCAATCATATAGTACATGTAATCACAAGTAGCTGAGAACATGTATATTTAGCTTCTCCCATATAGAAAACTGCATCAAAGACAATGAATCAAATATCTCTACTAATTAACCTTGGATAATTCCGTCACACTTTGCTCCACTTTTCCACACTCATGGTTCTGTTAGTTTATGGTTCTTTAGTGTTATTTATTGCTGCAGCAACTAACTTTTACTTTCTTGTTCTTTATTATCTTGCAAACTATCTTTTCATACCCGTATTATTGCTCTAATTTTATTTCCTAGATAGAGAAAATGTTTAGTGTGCATAGAGTTGTATCAGTGGACGATAGAACTTGAGAATACTTATCCTACCTTTAGCTCCTCTTTGGTTTCGACACTCTTACTTATCGAAAAGGCTACAAACAACCCCCTAAACTTGTGGGTTATCACCCGCCCCCAAAAAGTCACCCGCGTGCCCACCCACCCCTGGCCTTTTCTTTTTTTTCCTTTTCCCCTTTCACCACACGTGTGAGCCCACAGGTAGGGTTCCTACCCGCGCCGCCACAGCACCCCGCCGCCCCCATCGGTGACTGCTCCGCCCCGCCGCCCCCGCCGGCAACACTCCCGTTCCTCACTGTTTCGCCCCGTTCCGAGCCGTAGTGGACCGAGCTGAGAGCTCGCCGTTGAAAGGACAAGGATGTCGCATAGAGGGGGTGAATAGGCGATTTAAAAAATTCCGATTTAGGCTTGCTAATTACGGAATAAAACTAGGTGTTTAAATTAACAAGCCAACAACCGAAAAATACTAGGCTCACCTATGTGCACCAACAACTTATGCTAAGCAAGACAAGCAACAAAGTGATAGCAATATATAAGACTTCAAGCACGAAGGCTATCACAATGTAAAGTGCATAAGTAAAGAGCTCGGGTATAGAAATAACCGAGGCACGCGGAGAAGATGATGTATTCCCGAGTTCCTCCATTTTAGGGGAGTACGTCTCGTTGGAGGGTGTGAGTTTCAAACTTAAACGCCACAAATGGCCTCACCCTGTTCTCCGATGAACCTTGCCCAAAAGCTCGGTTCACCTTCCACTATCGGAATCCTTCAAGGCGGAATTCGGAGCCTTTACAACAATCTTGAGGCACAACCCACAAAAGGATTGGGAGCTCCCAAGTGACCATAAAAGGTCTCAAACACCACAAAAGGCGTCTAGGGTCCAAAGACCCAAGAGTAACAAGCTCACAAACTTTCACTTCTACGAATCCTCGTGGAGAGCACAAACCGATGCACAAATGCAATGGCAAGAACACAAGAAGTGCTCAAGTCCTTCACTCTCAAATTCCAACACAGCAACAAATGCTAATGGGGGAATAAGAGAGGAAAAACAAAGAAGAGAACCACACAAGAACTCCAAGATCTAGATCCACTAGGTTCCCCTCACTTAGAGGAGAGATGGATTGGTGGAAATATAGATCTAGATCTCCTCTCACTTTTCCCTCAAAGATATGCAAGAATCATGGGAGGAATTGAGAGATGGGCAAGCTTTCCAAGGTCAACAATGGTGGGAGAGAGAGAAAAACGTGTAGCGCCAAGGTTGAAGAAGGGGAGGGGTATTTATGGCCCCTCCCAAAATCTAGCCGTTGGAAACAGGGAGGCCGGATATTCCGGCCCAAGTGAAGCCCGGATATTCCGGCTAGGCCGGAATTTCCGGCTCTAGAGGAAATATCCGGCCCAAAATCGAGTTTCGCCAATTTTCCTGGGGGCCGGATATTCCGGTCTAAATTTGACCTGGAAGATCCGGTCTGCTGAAAACTGACAGAAACTGCAAAACGAAATCTGCAAGAACTTTTTCATCCGGACTCCGATTTCGATGATCTTGGGCTCGTTGGAATCGTAACGAAGAGATTTACAAGATCATGCAGAGAAACATCATAGTCGATCATGTGAGGAGGAGACAAAATTAGGAAAGTTAATACCTCTCTATAAAAGACAAACCGGTAAAACCTCCAACATAAAAAACGACATAAGATATGCATATAAAATCCGTTTTTGATGAACTAGAGCTTGGTATGGAGATGAACACAAGCTCTAAATCCTCACATGGATAAAAACCAAATAATAACCAAGAAAGATGATATGCCAAGTATGGAAAGTTTTGTGCTCTCCACAAAGATGCGATCAAGTTACTCACTTGAGAGCCCCTCTTGATAGTACGTCGTCTATCCTATAACCTGGTCTCCCACTAACACCAAGAGACCGGTAAAATAGAAACCCTATCAAGATCATACCTTTGCCTTGAACATTCCACTTGAGCTAGATGGTGACGATCTTGAATCCCTCAAGTTGGAACACCTTTCTTGATTGTTCTTGTTAGCACATGCTTGATGAAGACTTCTCCAAATGCTCCCCATACACCATTATGGGAGAGCCTCGCTTAGCTCCGTCTTCATGTGTCCACTTGCACTTCATCTTCTTCTCTTGATATAGATGATGGCTTGGAGATAAATATGAATGTTCACTCAATCTTCTTTTCTAAGCCATGCTTGCAATAAGCTCAACTCTAGATGACCATTATTCATATAAACCCTTTGATAGAACCTTGGTCATCATATACTCTTCTAGAGTCCAACACATGAACTCCAATCTTCTTCATGTACAAGATCTATAAAGATATCTCAATGCAAATATTAGTCCATAGAGATTGTCATTAATTACCAAAACCACACATGAGGACACATGCACTTTCAATCTCCCCAATTTTGGTAATTGATGACAATCTCTTTTGAGAGGGTTTATAATATGGAAATTAACGAACAAGAACAATTTGTACTAACATCAAATACTACAAAAGTATGTGATGTTAGTCCAACAACATATATAGAGCAAACTCCCCACAATCTATGCACGTGAGTTTGAACATGAATTCATTGCATATATTGTCAACTATTACCGATGGTGGAGTTTCCACTATATACAAAACCAAGCAACGAATGCAAAGGCAAGAAGGGCAAATACTTAAGAACCAATCAAAGTAAAAAGCCGAATTCCATAAACCCTCCAAAACTTCTCCCCCATTGGCAACAATTGCCGAAATGGGCAAAAAGTTTCGGAAGGCCAACATAGTGAGAGTTCCTCCACGAGTTTAGCTTTTCTCGTAAAATGAGTATAATCAAGTGGACATTTCCACCGATCAATAAAAAGAAGGAAAACAAACTATATTGAGAATCCAAAGATTGCAACAAAATATTCAAAGGGAAATATACCTCAACAAAAGAGGCACGCAATCAAAGGATCCAAAAAAAACAATTGGACACAAGAAGATATTATGATAAGATCAACCAAGTGTTTTAAAAATCAAGAGAGAGCTCCCCAAGGTATGTGCACAATGTAGGATTTGTATTTCAATATTGTGTGCACAACATGAAATCCTCACTCCCTCCTAGATAATTTTGAACACAAATAAGTGCAAGAGAGCATAGATAGGAAAGTAACAAAACAACTTGCAACAAAACAATGTTGAGCAACAAGAGCCGGAAGTCATAAATATACCAATAAGATATTTGCTTAAAAGCATAGCAGAAAGCTGAATTTTATCTTAAAAGGATATAGATGAACTTCCAACACAATCTCATCATAGCATCAAGATATCCACAAGGGAAAAATGAAAGTTGGGATGCTCCGAGAAAGATAACAAGTATCGCAAAGGTAAATGATTTTGAAAAATCATCAATATTGCATATGCGAGACATAGAGTAGAAAGTGCTAGATTAACATATTTGGGATTGGTGAATCATGGAAATGATTATATATATTCCCCTTGATATGTAATCATCCTGGCTTGCTCACATTTGCAATAAAGATGTTTTAAGAACCAAATGAATTGCAACAAAAGAGACTCATGCCATAAAACAACCTACACAAGGTTGAAAGCTAGAAAGGTATGCATGAGGTAGATACTTGTTACCGAGATAGCATTGGTGATAGAAGATAAGAGTTCATGATCATCCGCGCTTGGCTCCAATAAGCACATGGTGATAACACCTTCCTTGTAAATGAGACAAGCTTCCAATGCACCTCCAATGTACCTAAAACAAATTCAAGTACAATGGTACCCAAACTCATTGGGTCCAAAGTAGTTAGAGCAACTACAATACATAGGACAAACTCCACATAAATATGTGCATATTGATATGAAATTGAATTTCATGCACATCTTAGCCATTTAGGATTTGATGGAGTTTACCCTATATATTGGATCAACGAAAGTAAGCATGCCATAAGATATACATATAGTAAATATGCATGCACAAGACTTTCAAGAACCAAACGAGATACAAATTGGACAAAACACCAATTAAATCAAGAAAGCACACACAAGTGTGACAAGAAAAAGAATTGTCCAAATTATATCAAAACCCAAATCAACACATGATCGAAGATACCACTTGAAAAGATACCAAATGAAAGCAAGATACCAATTGAAGAAAATACCATCAAGGAATAAACCAAACCCTCTACACTTTTCATGATGGCACAAAGTACCAAGACGAAAAATGTTTGTCTTCCAAAGAGACACGTCATCGGGATCAAATACCAATTGAAGACAACTAATGTTCAAAAACATATAGGATTGCTCCCCCAAGATTTGTGCATTATTTATGATCTTGCATTTGAATACAAAATGCACACAAATGGGATCATCACTCTCCATACATATTATTCAAACACTAGTCATGTTCAAGGAAAGGCAAGAAGATGCAATACCAATTTAAAATGGTGTTCTACTCAATGTAGGATAGCTTCCCAAGAATAGTGCATTATCTAGAAGTATGACTTTGAATGTAAATGCACTAGAATGGGATCATTGCTTTTCCTAACCAAGAAGCACAAAACAAATTTTGAGTAGAGCAACAAGGATC
The DNA here is from genome assembly GCA_947311845.1 of Poa pratensis. Classification (NCBI taxonomy): domain Eukaryota; kingdom Viridiplantae; phylum Streptophyta; class Magnoliopsida; order Poales; family Poaceae; genus Poa; species Poa pratensis. The sequence continues at coordinate 90,710,438 of CAMZMU010000041.1, forward strand.
CAAAAGATACAAGGAAGACAAGAGAGTTAGATCAAAACAAATCCTTCAATAAAATAAGGCAATTCAAAGCAAGAGCCAAAATGAAGATGGTCTACAAATTCCACCACAATTATGAGTATCACTTGTCATGGACAAGGAGTGTATGAGATATTCTCGGTGGTATCGGAATGATATTCAAGACCAACTTCAAAACAAATAAGCATATGGCAAAGGAATAAGATTTAAAAGGCCATGCTTAGATAGATAGATATTCTTGATAGCTTCAATATTCACGCGATCATGCAAAGCAACTACAAAGAGTAGCTTGAAGCAATCGGTTTCCCAAAAAGATATATGCGAACATATTTGGGGAAAGCCGTACCAAGAACATCCACACAAACAAGATCCAAAAGAGTGATTAAAAAAATCATTTTAGCAAATATGGAACTTGTTTGAGCAACATGCCACATAGGAATAAGATAATTAAGAATATCAATTCTAGGTGGCAATACCTCACATGTTCACATTTTCTAGGCTTGTAATATGCACATAGCTTATTACTCCCCCATAATGTGATAATCCAATTTTTAAACAAGAGGCAAACAAACCAACTAGAGATAATTAATGGACATTATAGAATTTGAATTTCTCATGAGCATGACATACCACATAGAGAATAGATAATATTATATATCAACACTAAGTGGTATTCCTCATGTATACACATTTTTAGGATTGTGAAGTGCACGAAGCATATCACTCCCCAAAATGGGATAGTCCATTAATCTCTCAAAAAGAGAGCCAACAAGATAAGATATCAAATAAAAGCAATAAGGCTAACACAAGTAAATGGTGTGCAAACCAACATACACATACTTGATTACTCAAGATAAGTAAGTAGAGAGCACAACACATACAAACACTAGCAAGGTACAAAACCTAACACATGCAAGGGTGCAAGTAACTTTCAATGTATATATGATTTAAATCAAGTTACCGCAAGGAGGAACATATATGAGATAGAACAATATAATCCAAATGACTTGGCTTGAGAGAATATAATTGATGAAGATCCCTTAATTCTTCATGATGTAGCCAAGTCTCCAATGCCCTCCAACAACACCTATTGATCAAGTTTTAGCTTGTTGGTCCCCAACCAAGTTGGGTCCTAAGAGGTTAGTCACAATAGGCTTGGCAACCCAAATGGTTCTTTTCTTGACACCACTTTGAGTACCAACATATTTGGCAAACACATTGCCAACCTTATCCTTCCGAAGAGAATAAACATTATCAATTATGATAGGGTTGGATAAGGTACCATTAGTGCATGAAGAAGCAAGTGACCCTTCTCACGGCATATGTAGCAACATTGGCTTCTTCCTTCTTCTTAGTTGAGGTCTCAACTTGAGGAGGGTAGCTTGATTCTTCTTGGGAAGAGGCCTTGCTTTATCTTGAGGAACTTGAGTTGAACTTGAGGCTGCTTCCCTTGTTGCTTCTCACTAAGAGGCTTCTTCTTCAAAGGGCAAGATCTAACATGGTGCCCTTCAACTTTGCACTTGAAGCAAACAATCTTGGCCGAATTTTAACTTGTTCTTGGCCCTTTTCTTCTTGTTTGACTTGGACTTGTTCTTGTTATTGGAGTTGAATCCAAGTCCACTCTTGTCATTGGGACGTCTTTGAACACTCAACACATTGTCAAGTGTGGACCTCCCAACATGACGCTTTTCCAAGTCTTTCTTCAAAGAAGTGACTTGGGCCTTGAGCTCTTTTAATTCCTCTACATGGTTAGTATCAACAAAAACACTAGAGGAGTAGAAGCTTCATTGTTAGAGCAACAAGGCGGAAAGTAATTCATCACAAGATGTAGCAATATTGTGAGTGGATGAATCACTAGGACTAGCACATGGCAATAAAGCATTTTTAGTAGATATTGTGCTAGACCACATGAGGCTCACAAGATGTTACCTTTGACATAATAGCCTCATGAGCTAACTTTAGCTTGGCATGGGATGCTAGAAGATCCTCATTAGAGCTAGAGAGCTTTTCATGACTTTCTTCCAATTTCCCATACTTGCTAGTTAGCAACTCAAGTTGAGCCTTAGCTCAACATTCTCCTTCAAAATAGATGCTTCACGAGAAGTGGAATTAGTAGCACAAGCATCATCAATATTAGAAATGGAAGAGGACAACTTGGCAAGCTCATCATTCAACCTAGCATTTTCCTCAATAATATTAGTATGATCACATGAGAGAGTAGAGGAACTAGGCACATAATTTTTAGATAGTTGAGTTTGGAGTTGATCATGAGACTTGATAAGGAGAGAGTGTTCACTTTCTAAAGCCTTGTGAGATTTGTCAAGTCTTTCTATGTTCTCAATTAGTCTAGCATTGCCAACACCAAATTCAACTTTTTTTCCTTTTTAAGCACTTTATATTTAGCAATGGCATGATCTCTTTCCTTAATGATTTTAGCAATTATTTCATCATTAGTATCATCAAGGGATTCGAGTCTCTCCTCAAGAGAAACCTTATACTCATGCTCTTCTTCAAGAGTAGCCTTCAAGGTTGCTATTGTAATACTATCTTCTCTCTCAATTTCACCTTTGACTTCAATGATATCCTTGCACTTAATAGCAAAAGCCAAAATTTCACATAAGTAAGAGCAAGCTTTACTACCTTTAGGGAGAGCACCAAAGATCCTCTCACTCTTCTCCTTTGAGGAGTCAATATCATTCTCTTTTAATCCATAATAATCCCATCGTCATCCTCATCATCACAAGATGTAGAGGGTTCCAAAGGTGGAGATACCTTTGAATCCCTAACCATAAGGCAAAAATGAGTAATGGACGATGATGATGAAGAATTACTTGAAGCACCATTGAGGTCCATGTCTTGTTCCAACAAATGTTGGGATTCCTCTACATTGTTAGTCACATAAGTACTAGAGGATATGGAAGCATTGTTTTCATGGCAACAAGACATAGAAAGCATATCATCATGAGATTTAGTTGAGCAATTAATACATGATATGCAAGGACTATCAACACTAGCATGTAAGACCTTTGGAGTGCTATAAGTGTTTAAGTCCAAAGATAGAACATTGCAGTGAGATAGAGATGAAGTATATTCAATGGAAGATTCACCATCAATAAAGCAATTTCTATCACCACTCACCATATCATTACCTTGTGACAAATCACATGTAGGTGACGTGGACGAAGTTGTGAACTCGTCATGGCCGGAGGTGGAAGAAGAACAATCATCCTCAATAATGCTAGACACTTCATATTTATCTTGAAGCTTGGTCCAAAGCTCATGAGCGTTCCAAAAAGGCATGATTGATGCAAGAACTACATCGCTCAAAACACATATAAGACCATTAGATACTTTATTATCGAGATGAGAGTTTTCCTCATCCTCTAAGGATAATTCTTGGGAATCCTTTGGAAGACAAAAACCCACATCTACAATACTCTTGATAAAATTTGGACCCATGGCCCTAAAAAGATTAAGCATGCAAATTTTCCAAACATCATAATTTATGTAATCGAATATGAAATTGGGATCGCGCAATAATTCTCTAAACGACATCTTTAACTCTCTAGGCGGTAAAGTCCAAAAAGAGAGCCGAGGCTCTGATACCAATTGAAAGGACAAGGATGTCGCCTAGAGGGGGGTGAATAGGCGATTTAAAACTTTTCCGGTTTAGGCTTGATAATTGGGGGAATAAAACTAGGTGTTTAAATTAACAAGCCAACAACCTAAATATACTAGGCTCACCTATGTGCACCAACAACTTTTGCTAAGCAAGACAAGCAACAAAGTGATAGCAATATATAAGACTTCAAGCACGAAGGCTATCACAATGTAAAGTGCATAAGTAAAGAGCTCGGGTATAGAAATAACCGAGGCACGCGGAGACGATGATGTATTCCCGAGTTCCTCCTTTTTAGGGGAGTACGTCTTGTTGGAGGGGTGTCGTTTCAAACTCAAACGCCACAAATGGCCTCACCCTATTCTCCAATGAACCTTGCCCAAAAGCATGGTTCACCTTCCACTATAGGAATCCTTCAAGGCGGAATCCGGAGCCTCTACAACAATCTTGAGGCACAACCCATAAAAGGTCTCAAACACCACAAAAGGCGTCAAGGGTCCAAAGACCCAAGAGTAACAAGCTCACAAACTTTCACTTCCACGAATCCTCGTGGAAAGCACAAACCGATGTACAAATGCAATGGCAAGAATACAAGAAGTGCTCAAGTCTTTCACTCTCAAATTCCAACACACCAACAAATGCTAATGGGGGAATAAGAGAGGAATAACAAAGAAGAGAACCACACAAGAACTCCAAGATCTAGATCCACTAGGTTTCCCTCACTTAGAGGAGAGATGGATTGGTGGAAATATAAATCTAGATCTCCTCTCACTTTTCCCTCAAAGATATGCAAGAATCATGGGAGGAATTGAGAGATGGGCAAGCTTTCCAAGGTCAACAATGGTGGGAGAGAGAGAAAAACATGCAGAACCAAGGTTGAAGAAGGGGAGGGGTATTTATGGCCCCTCCCAAAATTTAACCGTTGGAAACAGGAAGGCTCTGGAGGAAATATCCGGCCCAAAAATTCAGCCGAGTCCAGAGGCTCGCGCATTGCGACGGAAAATCAAGTTTCACCAATTTTCCTGGGTGCCGGATATTCCGGTCTGAATTTGACCCAGAATATCCGGTCTGCTGAAAACTAACAGAAACAACAAAACGAAAACTGCAAAACTTTTTCATCCGGACTCCGATTTCGATGATCTTGGGCTCGTTGGAATCATAACGAAGAGCTTTACAAGATTATGCAGAGAAAAATAATAGTCCATAATGCGAGGAGGAGACCAAATGAGGAAAGTGAAGACCTCTCTATAAAAGATAAACCGGTAAAACCTCCAACATAAAAAACGACAAAAGATATGCATATAAAATCCATTTTTGATGAACTAGAGCTTGGTATGAAGATGAACACAGGCTCTAAATCCTAACATGGATAAAAGCTAAATAAGAAACAAGAAAGATGATATGCCAAGTATGAAGGAGATATGCCCTAGAGGCAATTAAGAAAGATATTTTATTTGTCATATCTCAACTGTTCGTAATAAGTTTTGTACCATGCTATATCTGTATTAAGCGGAAACATTAATGCACGTGTGGTATGTAAACAACCAGGTCCCTAGTAGCCACTTAACTAGTCCATTGGGCAACCGATGATCAGGGTTTCCTGATCATGGACATTTATGTCAATTGACAATGGAGTCATGTCATTAGGTGAATGATGTGATGGACTGATGACCCACAAGTATAGGGGATCGCAACAGTCTTCGAGGGAAGTAAAACCCAAATTTATTGATTCGACACAAGGGGAGCCAAAGAATATTTATAAGCCTTAACAAATGAATTGTCAGTTCAGCTGCACCTAGAAATAGACTTGCTCGACACAGTTTATCAGTAGCAACAGTTTTATAGCAGTAGCAGTAGTGAAATAATAGCAGCAGTAAAATAAAAGCACCAGTAAAAATTGAAGTAGACAGCAGGATTAAAATACTGTAGGCATATGGATGGATGAACGGGCGTTGCATGGATAAGATAATTCATATAATAGTCAAGACATGGGCAATTGCAGGTAGATAATAAATAAGTATCCAGGTAATAATCAATCATAGACATGTGTTCCGTATTTAGTCTTACGTGCTCGCAATGAGAAACTTGCACAACATTTTCTGTCCTACCAGCCCGTTTGCAGCGGGGCCTCAAGGGAAACTACTGGTAATTAAGGTGCTCCTTTTAATAAAGCACGAGAGCAAAGCATTAGCACTCCGTGAACACATGTGATCCTCACATTACAGCCATCCCCTCCGGTTATCCCAATTGTTGTCACTTTGGGGCCTCGGGTTCCGGACAATTATATGTGTAAACAACTTGCAGATATGATCTAAAACAATAATTATCCTCATGATTCAATAACATGTTCAGATCTGAAATCATGGCACTCGGGCCCTAAGTGTCAAGCATTAAGCATAACAAGGTGCAACAATGACATGAAGTACTAACAACGGATACTAGGCACCATGCTCTAACAATCTGATATATATATTACATGAATGATCTCATCCAATCCCTACCATCCCCTTCAGCCTACAGCGGGGATTACTCACACATGGATGGGGGAATCATGGATGGTTGATGGAGAGGCTCGGTGATGATGATGGCGATGATCTCCTCCAATTCCCCGTCCTGGCAGGGTGCCAGAACAGAGTTTCTGATCCCCGAAATAGGGTTTTCGGTGGCGGCGGAGCTCTGTAGTGTTTCTGGAAAAAGCGTCGATCACCCTCGGGTTTTTTGGTTAAGGGGATTAAGTAGTCGAAAGGGGGACGCGAGGTGGTGACCGAGGCGGCCACACCACCCCCCGGCGCGGCCCAGCTTCTGCCGCGCGGGCCCATGGTGTGGGGCCCCTGTGGCCCGCCTCCGTCTCGTCTTCTGGCTCCGTGTGTCTTCTGGAAAAATAGGAACTCTAGGATATTTTTTGAGAATTTTACCGAAACTTGACTTTCTGCACAAAAACAAAACACCAGGGCAATTCTGCTGAAAACAGCGTTAGTCCGTGTTAGTTGCATTCAAAACACACAAATTAGAGGTAAAACAACAGCAAAAGTGTTCGGGAAGTAGATACGTTTTAGACGTATCAACTCCCCCCAAGCTTAGTTTATTGCTTGTCCTCAAGCAATTCAGTTAACAACTGAGTGCGATAATAGAAACTTTTACGAACACATTTGCTTCATATGATGTAAATATTCTCACTATATGATCAAGTACTTAGGCAATTCATAATAAGGGAATGTAGATAATGCCACCTAATAGCTATGTGAACTATGAAAAGATACCACCACACTAAGAATAAATAACATGAAATAAATCTATCTGTAGGATTGCAATGTTCATAATAAGATATGATAAAGTGGTATCTCGCTTGCCTTTATTTGTAGAGCAAAACATAAATGCCAAGGCACCTCTGAAGTTCAAGTGAAGACTAGAAGTAAAAATATCAAAGATAAGAGCATCAAAGTTATACCACAGTTAACCGTATTCTGAGACAAGCACATTACATTAAAAATGACAGTTATGCTCTCGAGAAGGTGCTCAAAGAAAGGATGGTGACTCAACATAAAAATAAAAGATTGGCCCTTCGCAAAGGGAAGCAGGGATTAAACAAGTGCTAGAGTGTAGCGTACCTGCACTTAGAAATTGGCAAGGTACCTGTGTATAGTGCAAACCCCTGGATCGATTCATTTGCACACACAGTCTAAGATAAAATATCACAACATTGTATCAATTATTACACGGGGATCCAGTACTTAGGAAAATATCCTTTACAAATTGCATAGCACGAAGCTAACTTCGAAAGAGTAAAGCAGCGGATATAATAATCTTCATGGAGTCCTCATCCTTAGCATGTGCCACAGGCGAAAAACATGTTGGTTGCAGACTCGAAACCTTAACGAAAACTCACTCGTCGTCAGAACAATCTGCAACAAATAAAATTTTGCAACAGAGTGGGTCAGATACCATTAAAAATGGATCTGGCAAGTGACACAATGTGGACACTTAGTGGAATAACTCTAATAACCTATATGCATATTTGGCTGGTGGAGTTCAAGGCTGTTTTGCATAAAAGCCAATTTTGCCTAACACTTTGTAAAACATTTTCTTCAAATGTTTGAGACAATATGGCATGAAATCCATAGTCTCGTCTACCCTTGTTCACCCATCAAAATTTTACTTAAAGAAATTGAGATGTTGGGAGCCTCCGTTGACATCCTTGATCAGCTGCTTGAATTGTCCGTAATCGGGGACACGGCTAAGTACTTAGTTTTTAAACTCTGCAGAGGTTGTGCACTTTCACCATTAGACCCAACAAACTCAAACTATCCTCAAGCACTCAAATTGTGCTAAGGAAAAGGAGAGAGTTGAGACGAGACTTTTCAGAAGCATTTTCCCATCCCATACTGACTTGACGCGCTCCCATTCTAACCATTCTACCACCACCTGTCAAGTCGGGACGAGTCCACGCAACTTAATCCATCTAGCCAGAGCCCATATGACTAATGGCTGCACGGTAAGCAACTTCACTTAGAGAAACATTGGTCCCTTTAATACCCTGGGTGGCAACCACAAGTGACCATCCCTTAGAGGTCACCCCTAAGAGATGACACTCAACCTTTCCATCATCTTTTCAAAACCAAGTCCACCCAGGTGGTAAATTAACTTAGTAGAATTAAGCTTTCAATAAAACACTTTTGCATAGCATCAATATTTCTACTAAGTTATCAATAGGATTCTAGACACAACTAGTGTAGAGGAGATAGTAGTTTTAGCATAGCAATACTATCCTACACATGCATATAAAGAAAGTACACTAAGTCATGCATAGAAAAATACTTAGGAAATTTATGGGGTGTGCCACTTGCCTTGGCAAACAGAAGTGTAGTAGTAGCAGTTGCAACCACTTTCGTCTCTCTCCGGAATTTCTAACAAGTCAAGCAAATCACAAATAAACATACAATCATAAATGCAACACTTGGAAAAATATGATATGCATGAGATGCAGGATGATACAAAGAAATGTGGTATGAAAGACAAGCAAAACAAAATAAGGGAAAGACAACAAAATAACATTATCCCATTCCGCTAAGGCAAGGTCAAGGTAGAGTAAAACAAATTTGATAAAACCACCACTTGAAGGTTGTAAGGCTACTCTAAGTCTTCACCAGTTTGGTCTCCAAATAATCTTCAACTCCTTTGCAGCTTTATTGATCTTCAAATATCACTCTATGAACTTAGTCTTAAACACCAGAAAGGAGATAGAAAGAAAAGAAGTAGTTGGTTTTGTAAAATTCTTCTCTTTGCTTCCTTATAGTTTTACTTGATGTGATGACTTCATTGCACATGTGTGGACTTGTTGATTCTGAAGACTTGATGATGTTGGCAGCTGGTTGATCTTGAATATAACTTAGCCACCATGAAGTTTAAGAGAAGGAGGAAGAAAGGAGAGAAGGAAATGAAGACTTGGAAAATGCAGCTGGTTGGTCTTCATGAACTTTCTCTTGATTTCTTCTAAGTCATTTCTTCTTGGAGATGCTTCTGCAGTCTTGTTTTCAAGCTAAGTCCTTCCTTGATTTCTACTAATTTCTAACTTAGTGGTTTTTGACTAGGAGAGTCATAATAGCTAACATGTATCCTCAAAATTTCTAAGGAGGAAGTCATGTAAGAAGTACAAAAATAATACTAAGGACTTAATATGCATGCCATGCTTATGAAAATGCTCTAAGGAAATGCAAGCAATAAAGATGATCCAAAATAACTAAGGACCAAGGGTCAAACAATAAATCACAAATAAATTCTAAGTAAAAGTTAATCAACATAAGAGAGGCTAAAATTCTCTAAGGAAAAGGGTTGTCAAAACACTGGTCAAAAAATTTCTAAGGAAGAAAATAGTTTTGTTTTGAGAGATAAAATATTACTAAGTACTTTAAGTGCTAAAGTCTCCAAATATACTACTAAGTTATTTTACAACTCGAAAATAAGAAGAAAATAATTTTAATACATTTTATTAATTAACATAACACCTAAAAAGCATTTAAACAATATTTACTCAAAAATCATTGAAAATTTATTTTACAAAATTAATAGAGTATTCCTACGGCCAATACTTAGACATACAAAACTATAGAAAAAGAGTTTGCTCAAAAATCTATTTTTAAACTCAAATTATAGCCAAAATACTATTTAAACCACTTTTAAAAATTAACTACATTAATTTCGACAAAACCCCAAAATAAGCATACCAAAAGTTTCTACACATTATAAGCTTTCCAAAAATATATTTTTCATAAAATTTGGATAAACGAGTAAAAATTAATAAGAGATTGAAAACACAGGGACTAATCTGTGATGCGTAGGGGCTAAAACGTAAAGAAAACAAAAGAATCTTCGCGTTGAGGTCCCTGGGCCACGTGGTGTCCTCTGGTTGGTGCGGCGCTGCGCTGACGGTGCTGCTGACGATGGCGTCGACGTGGCGTCACGTGATTTGCTCGTACCGCTTCGCCCGGGATCTAATCCTATGCGTTGATTATAGATCTAACGGCTGGGAGCGAAAGTGAGAGAGAAGCTCACCGGGGCGGCGCTTTTGGTTGCCGGCAATGTCGAGGACGGCGGCGTTGATGCGTGCGGTGGACGGTGGCGGCGCTAGAGTGGTCTCCCGAGCGCGGAGAGACGACGACGACGTGCGGCACGGCTCGGTGAAGACGATGGTGTTCTCGATGGCGAGCTCCGCTTCCAGAAGAGGGAGGGGAAGACGACCGGAGGTGCGGCGGTCCGGCGAGATCAGGCTGTGCTCGAACCTCGCTAATAAGCTGCAAATAAAACAAGGGATGGGGTCAGGGAGACGCGCTAGGATGTGGGGAGTAGAAAGAGACCAAAAGGAGGCGGCGTTGCTTGCTCTATTCACCGGAATCGAGGACGGACGGCGGCGGATCTCGGCGAGATGGGATCGAGGCGGCGGCGGAGGTTTAGGGTTAGGGTTTCGCGAGGGGGTGTTGCGGACATCGAGGGTGCCTATTTATGGCCCGGACGTCGAGGCAGAGGCGGGCCCGGGGCGACGCACTGCGGCGCGGATTGGAGTCCAGGACGGGTTCGTCCGGTGCGACGCGAGGAGGAGGGTGACAGGTGGGCCCGGGGTGGCAGCGGGAGAGAGAGGTGTTGGGCTGCTGGGCTGCTATACGCTGCGTGTGCGAGAGCGAAAAGGATGGGCTTGGCCCAGTTGGGCTAGGTTCGCCCCCTTTTTTTTTGTTCTCTTTTCCTTTTCTAATTTCTGAAAAAAATTGTAACTTTTGATTTATAAATCCAAATCAATTCAAACCAACTCCTATAGTTTTGTAAAATAAAATCCTTTGTGTTAAAACTTTCAAAAGTCATTTTCCAACTTTTCAAATTTTAAAAATTCAAACATTACATAAAGGTTTACTTAGACCTTTATGTTAAATTTTTATAAATAGGATTTTATAAAATTCTTTTGAACTTAAATTTAAAATCCATACCAACATATGAGTAATCATATTCCATATCACTCAAAAGATAATTTGCTTAAAACTCGTTTTGTTTAAAAGGGGTTTGATAATTCAAAATGAATTCAAAACTCATTTTAAGATCCAAATAAATATTTCTTTCAAAAGCAAAACTATAAATTTGAAAATAGAGAATAGGTAAGTAATAGAATAATTCTTCATACAAACAAACAATTCCCAACCAAACACACCTTTTCAAATAGAAATCATTTTGATTTCCAATCTAAGTTTTTAATAAACAATATGGCACTTGATGTCAAAAATAAAATAGGTTTAAAACAAATCAAATGTGGCTTGAATAAAACTTAAATACCATAAGATAAACATTTTGCAAAAATATATTTCAACAAAAACCAACAATCACAAGCAAAGATTAAAAGAACAATATATAAAAGTCAAAAGAACATTGGAGCATAATTGCTCTACTAATATATTTTCTTAAATATGTTTTCAAGTGGAAATTTATTTCCCACTTTTGAAATAACCAATTGCAAACAATGCTATATGATGATGAATGTATGCATGAATTTTCTTTTCAAAGCAAAATACATAATAGTTTTCAAAAGTTTTAAATTTTTCTGATTTTTCAACTTTTTGAAAAACTTGGGATGTTACATAGAGCTTTTTATTTATAAACAGAGGTAAAAATTGTTTTGGGAGGTGGTTGTTCCTGTCAACGAATCTGGAAATGGAAAGTACAATATGACCCTGTCAACCAGACTTTTAAGAGCGGCTCCCATGAAGGACGTTATTTCTACCAGCAAGGCAGATCATCCCTCTTTTCTCTTTTGTTTACACATGCAGATATTTCACTGGTATCATTGCTTGTCTGATAAATCAGGGCAAAAATGTGAAGAGAATTAAGTGGTTAAAGTTGTAATTAATTGGGACTAGGCACCCATTTGCCAGCTCTTTTTGTAAAATTAATGGATAAGCGGATGTATATGCCGCTAGTCCGGTGGTAAAGTCTGTTTGACAAGTGACATAAAGACATCCACCCGTCCTCATGAGCTAAAAAGAGTGTCACAAAATGAGAAGTATTTTGAAGGTTTTAAAGGTAGCATATGAAAATTTACTTGGAATGGTTCGAAATGCCATGCATAGGATTTTTTGGTGGACTATTTGGGATAACTTGGTTTTTAAGGATTTGGAAGCACGAGCAGCATTCCACTCAGTACAAGTGAAGGCTAGCAATAGACTGGGAAGCGACAATCAAGAGAGCAATAACCGTAATAATCATACTTGCGACAGAATAAAATTAACGGAGGCATAAAAGTGATACTTGAACTCTGAGGCAAAATAAATCATCAAGGCTTAATTGACTTTTTGTTTTTTAGTCATGAGCATGCGTGAGCATGTGCCAAGTCAATTCAAGTGAATCATTCAGAGGAGGATACCACCATGTCATACCCTTTTATGAATAGAACAATGCAAGCAAATATCTATATGACATGTTATATACTATTAGTGAATTGGAATTGATCATATGAAAACATGAACTACTAAGCATCCATTAAATAACATTGCCCTCATACGAATCAGCTAAGCATACCCACATGAGGGAGTATATGTACAAAAATGAAAACAAATAGAGTTCACACCAGCCTCTCACCACAACTCGAGTTGTCATAAATCGTCATTATTGCTTTTCACTTGTGTGGCTTGAATGATATGAAATGATAACCAAGCTCCAATGGAGTCATGGAAGACTGTTGAACTCTACAACAACTATACAAAACCGAAGAAGAACAACAAATATTTTTGGGTTTTCGATTTGAAACGAACAAAGAAAGGAATGAACAAATAAAGCAAAATCTTTTTGGATTTTTGAATACTAAACCGAAGCTAAAAGATAAAGCAAACCAGTACTAAAAGTACACAAGAGGTAAACAAAGAGAAATAACAGAAATATTTTTGGTCTTTTTGGGTTTTGGAAAATAAAATCAAAACGATAAACAACGATGAAAAAGAAGGAAAACGAAACATGGATATACAAAGTACCGACCGAATATGATATGAAAGTGAGTGAGATGTCGGTGTACCTCCCCCCAAGCTTAGGCTTTTGGCCTAAGTGGAGATCAATCATCGGCGGGGGTGTACGCTCCACCCCGGTGAATCATCCCTAGCATGATCGTAATCAGGCTCCCGTGAAGAAGAAGGGGCAGAAGTCCCATAATCAAAGTGCTGGTACGGGAAGCCCGCGATGTCGGAAGGCTGAGTGAAACCCCCATCGGGCTCCTCTCCATCATCCTCTGGGCGAGGGCCATGCTCCTCTAAGTATGCCTCAAGATCATCCTCAGATAATGACCACCTTTCCCTGGCATCAAGGTTAAACAAAAGAGGTGCAGACAAACAAACTAATCGTTCGGACTTAATTAATCTCCACCTGCGTTTCACTCTCCTCTTCTAAACTACTCCCTTGACAAATTTCCTTATACATGTCCATTAGAGGCTTATGTTGCCCTCTAATCTTCTCGCGCGATCCCCAATGCGGTACCTTAATAGCTGTGCAAAAATCATCAAAGGGCAAATCCACAGCTATATTGTAGATGTTATAGTGAACCATGGGGTTAGATGAAGACCAACTGAATCTAAAGTTTTGCACTACCGACATAGTTAGTTTTGCATATTGGTATGGTTCATCCACACAAAAAATCTTCCAACCCTGCATTAGAGATTAGAGTGTTGAAATCTTGCAAGATTCCTGCAGCAGTCATGAAGTTAGAGCATGGATAGATTGAGGGGAACACGGCATCTTCGCGGTTGACCCCCATGACTTCATGCACCTCCAATTCATTGTAATCAAGTTGATGATCATTCATCCTTCCTTTCTGAAATTTTAAACAAGACCTCATAAAACATGATTTTGGAGCAACTAAACCAAAGAAACTACTATAGAAACTTGTAAGAGGGCAAGACATGCATCAAAACTAATTAATCTAAGCATAGAACAAGCATGAAAATTCACTTAACATGTCACCTACAGTACCAAAATACTCAAGACATAGATAACTAAACAAAATTCTACTTGGATAAACGGAGGAGTCACATACCGGAGAGCAAATGGTCCAAATCTCAGCAACAAAGATGGGCTGAGCAAGGAGATCGAAAAACTCGAGCAAGAGCAGCAAGAACACGAGTTTGAACAATGGTGGAGTGTGTGTCGGGTGAGAGAAAGAAATGAGAGGAAGATGGGTGAGTGGAGGGCCAGGTGGGACCCACACCATGCCACGGCGTGGCCCACACCCCTCCGCGTGGTGGGGTGGTGCGGAGGCATGGTGGGTCCCCCTGATCAGCCCCAGGCACTCCCACATTCCTCTTTAAAAACTAAGATTTATGGTATAATTTTCAGAAATTTTTGAAAACTTTCATTTTTCACATTTTCTGGTTATTTAAATAATAAACTTTAAGGCAGAATTAAAATTTTATAAAGACCAATTTCAACTAAAACTTTGCAAGTTCAGTAACACAACAGTAGGTAAAACAAGGTTGAGAAATAAAATGTTGTTTAGTGCTTCTATGCATTTAAAACATATTTGTTAACAAGGTTGATCAAGTCTTGTCACCAAATAAATTTTATATGACATAAAAGAATTAAACCACATGAGACAATCATGTTACCTTGAATTGTATAGCAATAGATCCAATCATAATACTTTGAAATCCTTCTTGAGGTTCATAAATAGGGCAATCAATACTTCCCACTTTGATAGTTCTAAGATTGGCTATTGTATTTACTCCATATATCTTGTCCAGTTTTTTGGGAAAATAAACAGTATGCTCTTTGTCATTAACATTGAAGGTTACTTTTCCTTTGTTGCAATCAATAACAGCCCCTGCAGTGTTAAGAAAAGGTCTCCCAAGAATAATAGACATATTATCATCTTCAGGCATTTCCAACACAACAAAGTCAGTTAATATTAAACAATTATTAGCCACTTGAACAGGAACATCCTCACATATGCCAACAGGGACAGCAGTAGATTTATCAGCCATTTGCAAAGATATATCAGTTGGTATCAATTTTTCTAAATAGAGCCGCTTATAAAGAGAGAAAGGCATAACACTAACTCCTGCTCCTAAATCACATAGAGCAGTTCTAACATAATTATTCTTAATAGAGCATGGGATAGTTGGTATACCTGGATCTCCAAGTTTCTTTGGAACCTTACCGTTGAAAGAGTAATTAGCAAGCATAGTAGAAATTTCCTCATTAGGAATTTTCCTTTTGTTAGAGACAATATCTTTCATATATTTTGAATAAGGAGGCAATTTAATAGCATCAATCAAAGGAATTTGCAAAAACAAGGGTTTCATCCAATCACAAAATTTATTATAGTGCTCCTCTTCCTTTGATTTATGTTTCTTATTAGGAAAAGGCATTTGCTTTTGCACCCAAGGTTCTCTCTCATTACCATGCTTCTTAGCAATGAAATCTTCTTTAGTATACTTTTTATTCTTAGTATGCTTTTCAGGTTCATCTTCACTCTCCTCTTTATCAGAAGCATCATTTTTATCCTTATCATTGTTATAATGGACCGAGCTCTGAGTAAAGAACAAAACCTTGCCCAAGATTTAGGCAATTTCTCGGCTTCCAATTGTTTGAAATTAAAGATTCTCTGTAAAGCAGCATGTTGAGCACTAGCAGGAAAATATTTCTGGAAGAAAGCATTAACCAAATCCATAGGACTTTTAATGGATCCAGGAGATAAACTATTAAACCAAGTTTTAGCTTCATCTTTTAATGAGAAAGGAAATATTTTAGTAACGAAGTAACTGCGTTTCTTAGTGTCATCAGAAAACACACTACTTAAAATAGAAAGAGTGTTCATATGTTCTACAACACTTTCATTTTCAGTTCCTTGAAAAGGTTCTTTCTCCACAATAGATATATGTGACAAGTCCATAGAGAAATCATAATCTTTATCTTTTATATCAATGGGAGATGTAGCAAACTTAGCATCAGGAGATAGTTTGTAATTAACAGCACGTCTTGCAAGAAGATTTTTAATAGCACTAGCATCTTTAGAAGCATTGCATTCTTCAATAAATTCATCATCAAGTTCAACATAAGTTTCCTCGAAATTATCACTAGTATGATATCTTAATTCAGGTGAACCAATAGGTGTAATGGGACTTTCATTAGATGTTTCAGCATTTTCAGTTTGTTTTGACTTAGCAATTGTAGCATCTAGAAAAGGACCTAATGAACCACTATCATCAAGCACAGTAGAAGCATCATCAAAACTTTCAGAAGTATTTTCAGATTCAGCAGAAGTAGCAGCACGTGAAGCATGTGTATGTGGTGGTGTGACAAGTTGACTTATAACAGATGGCGAATCAAGAGCAGCAGAAGTGTTCAGAGTTGTACCTCTCCTTGTAGTGGATGGCAATATGCGAACCCTCTCATCATGAGGTTTACCCATGATGAATAATTTTCAGCGAACAATATCACTCTCAGGTGAGCTTATAAATAGAGCTATGCTCCACGGCAGCGGCGCCAAAAAATAGTCTTGATGACCCACAAGTATAGGGGATCGCAACAGTCTTCGAGGGAAGTAAAACCCAAATTTATTGATTCGACACAAGGGGAGCCACAATATTTATAAGCCTTAACAGATGAATTGTCAGTTCAGCTGCACCTGGAAATAGACTTGCTCGACACAGTTTATCAGTAGCAACAGTTTTATAGCAGTAGCAGTAGTGAAATAATAGCAGCAGTAAAATAAAAGCAGCAGTAATAATTGAAGTAGACAACATGATTAAAATACTGTAGGCATAGGGATGGATGAACGGGCGTTGCATGGATAAGATAATTCATATAATAGTCAAGACATGGGCAATTGCAGGTAGATAATAAATAATTATCTAGGTAATAATCAATCATAGGCATGTGTTCCGTATTTAGTCGTACGTGCTCGCAATGAGAAACTTGCACAACATCTTCTGTCCTACCAGCCCGTTTGCAGCGGGGCCTCAAGGGAAACTACTGGTAATTAAGGTGTGATGCGTGTAAAGTCACACGTCCGTTGGAAACCCCAAGAGGAAGGTATGATGAGTGCAGCAGCAAGTTTTCCCTCAGTATGAAACCAAGGTTATCAATCCAGTAGGAAGTCAACGTTGCTCCGAAGGTGTTGGTGGAGGAATGTAGTGCGGCGCAACACCAGAGATTCCGGTGCCAACGTGTAACCTGCACAACACAATCAAACTACTTTGCCCCAACGAAACAGTGAGGTTGTCAATCTCACCGGCTTGCTGAAAACAAAGGATTAGCGTATAGTGTGGAAAAGGATGTTTGTTTGCAGAGAATGTAAAAGAACAATGATTGCAGTAGGTTGTATTTCAGATGTAAAAGAATGGACCGGGGTCCACAGTTCACTAGTGGTGTCTCTCCATAATAAAATACTAACATGTTGGGTGAACAAATTACAGTTGGGCAATTGACAAATAGAGAGGGCATAACAATGCACATACATATCATGATGATCACTATGAGATTTATTTGGGCATTACGACAAAGTACACAGACCGCCATCCAGCATGCATCTGTGTCTAAATAGTCCACCTTCAGGTTAGCATCCGCACCCCTTCCAGTATTAAGTTGCAAGCAACAGACAATTGCATTAAGTATGGTGCATAATGTAAACAACACTAATATCCTTAGACAAAGCATTGCTGTTTTACCCCTAGTAGCAACAGCACATCCACAACCTTAGAACTTTCTGTCACTGTCCCAGATTAAATGGAGGCATGAACCACTATCTAGCATAAATACTCCCTCTTGGAGTTACAAGCATAAACTTGGCCAAAGCCTACACTAATAACGGAGAGCATGCAAGATCATAAACAACACATATATGATAGATCAATAATCAACTTGACATAGTATTCAATATCCATCGGATCCCAACAAACACAACATGTAGCATTACAATAAGATGATCTTGATCATGATAGGCAGCTCACAAGATCTAAACATGATGGCACAAAAGGAGAAGACAACCATCTAGCTACTGTATGGACCCGTAGTCCAAGGATGAACTACTCACGCATCACTCCGGAGGCAGGCATGGCGATGTAGAGCCCTCCGGTGATGATTCCCCTCTCCGGCAGGGTGCCGGAGGAGAACTTCTGAACCCCCCGAGTTAGGGTTGACGGCGGGGCGGCAGAGGATGTTTTCTGGAATAATGGCTCGGTGTTTTAGGGTTTTGCGTCTGGAGGAATAAATAGGCGAAGGGGCGACGTCGGTGGAGGCGCGGGGCCCGCTCCCCATAGGGTGGCGCGGCAGGGGGCCCACCCGCGCCGCCATGGGTGAGGGCGCCCTGCTGCCCCCCTTCGTCTCCTCTTCGGACTTCTGGAACGTGTCGGGAAAAATAGGCATCTGGGATTTTGTTTCGTCCGATTCCGAGAATATTTCCAGAACAGCTTTTCTGAAACCAAAAACAGCAGAAAACAGGAACTGGCACTGTGGCATCTTGTTAATAGGTTAGTCCAGAAAATGCATAAAAATGCTATGAAGTGTGAATAAAACATGTAGCTATTGGTATAAAACTAGCATGGAACATAAGAAATTATAGATACGTTGGAGACGTATCAAGCATCCCCAAGCTTAGTTCTACTCGTCCTCGAGTAGGTAAACGATAACAACAATAATTTCTGAAGTGACATGCTACCAACATAATCTTGATCAATAATATTGTAAAGCATATGAGCTGAGATCAAATCATTCAAAGCAAAAGTTATAATGATATAAAAGATAACAAAACAAGTTAGTTAAACAAGCTAAAAGTTTTCATGAATGATTGCTTTAAAGACATGAAACCGTACAAGGTTCATTAAAGATGTGTTAAGTATCCAATGTAGGAGTTCTATCCTTCAATTCCAAGCATCAAGTAATCTTTCACAACATAGAAGGATTCAGCCAAGTAAAAATAAACATGAACATCATGAATCAACTGTTTCGAAATCTACTCAACCGGTGAGCGTAAGCATTTGGTTTGGCACCAGGATGTTATGGCTAAAAGAACATTGATGGGGGTTTGGAAGGCCAAAGGAAGAAAGTCTCACAAAGCTATAAGTGATCATTAGACAAGAGGAAGTCTTATAATCGAAGCTATGTAAGGAGTAGTGATTGCCATGCAACGGATGCACATAGAGCTATATGTATATGAAAGCTCTCCAATGGAACTAGTGGGGGTGCATCCAACTTGGTTGCTCATGAAGACCTAGAGCATTTTGAGGAAGCTCATCATTGGAATATACAACCCAAGTTCTATAGTGTAAATTCCCCACATAGTTATACTAGTAAACATGAAAACTCTCTCACATGGAGTACAGGTGCTAAACATGAGCACAAATGATGACTATGAATAATGCAGGTGCTTCAACATGAGCACAAGTGTGGATAAAGGATAGTAATGTTGCCCCCTTTTTCTTTATTCTTTTTTTCTTTTTTTTTTTTCTTTTTTTTTTCTTTTTTGTTTCTCTTTTCGATGGCCTCCATGGCTCTTTTCACTTTCAGGGGCAACACTCTAATATGACAACACACTTTTTTTACAAATAACTCACAACGAACTAAAACATGATGTAAACTGTATGCCTCTGCCAGTGTAGCAGGATATGCAATGATCTAGCGTAACATGGGTAAACCGCACATCAGCTGTATAGAATCATGCAAAGCAATATGTATATGATGAATGACAGCAAGTCATGTAATGTAAGATGGAAGTTGCATGGCAATATATCTCGGAACAGCTATGGAAATGCTGTAGTAGGTAGGTATGGTGGCTGTTTTGAGGAAGATGTATGGGTTTATGTGTAGGAGAACAAGAGAAAGTTCTCCCACGGGTTTGGATGTACTGGCGAAGTATGCACAACTCTCAATGTGAGCAGAAGGCAATGCACACACCGAAGAGGCTAGCAAATATGGATGGTGGAAGTGCCAAAAACCGTAGCTCAACATTAGTCAAAAAGAACTCACAAGCTTATTGCAAACATCTAGCAGGTTCAACATTAAGAACATGATTAAAGTTTACTCCAAGAAGGGCCGTTCACGGCGGCACAAGTACCCCGTTAGATCCCTCGACCTTCAGCACAACTTAGTTATTACGAATCACTTTTAGACATGGAAAGCTATCAAGTCCAACTACACCTTCAACAATTTAAATAGAGTTTGTAGTACGGTACAAGCTTAAAGACAACTATCCACTCATAATTTTAACTTAATTAACCAGCAAGCTTTACCATCTAAATACCTCAAAACATTTGCAAAGAATCAATCATCAAAGTTCAATGATCTACAAGACTATGCAAGTTATTACTATACCACTACCACATGCAGCATTTTCTGAACCAACACATCAACCAAGCAACTAAACAAAAACTCTCCAAATGATATACAAATGAAACAAGAGAGTACTACTCCTCAAGAATTAACAGCTCTAAAAGAGATGCATGAAAAACAGGAGCTAAAAACATAGTAGTAGCTAGATAAGAATACTCAAAAGATATAAGTGAAGAATATGAGTATTCACATGAAAAAGCGGAGCGTGTCTCTCTCCCACACAAGAATGCTAGGATCCAACTTTATTCAGAAAAATAAAAACAACAAACAAAAATAAAAGCAAACAGACGCTCCAAGTAAAATACATAAAATGTGGAAGAATTAAAATATAGTTTCACTAGAGATGACCTGATAAATTGTTGATGAAGAAGGGGATGCCTTGGGCATCCCCAAGCTTAGACGCTTGAGTCTTCTTGAATATTGCAGGGATGACCCACGGGGGCATCCCCAAGCTTAGGCTTTTCACTCTTCTTGATCACATCATATCATCCTTCTCTCTTGCTCCTTGAAAACTTCCGCCACACCAAACTCAGGTAACTCGTTAGAGGGTTAGTGCATAATCAAAAATTCTCATATTCTACTGTGACACAATCATTACCAAAGCTTCTGGACATTACTTACAGCCACTGATGTTTAATGGAGCAAAGAAATCCAATCAAACATAGTAAAAGAGGCAATGCAAAAAAAGGCAGAATCTGTCAAAAACAGAACAGTCTGGAAAGACGAATTTTTTCGAGGCACTTAACTTGCTCAGATGGAAGAAGCCCAAACTAATGAAAGTTGCGTACATATATAAGGATCATGCGTGATTTTTTCAGAATTTTTCGAATTTTCTGTAGCGCATACAGCTCAAAACGGTGGACAGCAAAAATCTGTCACTGCGCAGAAATCCAATTTTAGCAACAACTTTCAACTAGAGACTTTACTTGGCACAACAATGCAATAAAATAAAGATACAAAGGAGTTGCTACAGAAGTAAACACACCTTGACTCAAAATAAAATAAAATGACAGAAAATAAAAAGATGGGTTGTCTCCCACAAGCGCTTTTCTTTAACGCCTTTCAGCTAGGCGCAGAAAGTGAAAATCAAGTGTTATCAAGAGATAAATCATCCAAATCATCAAAAGCTTCCTCATAACTTGTCACAATAGGTACCTTAGGTATTTCTGAAGATGTTTCATTATTTAAATTTCCCAAAGTTGTACTAAGAGTTTTATCAATTTTAAGTTCATAATGAGTCTTTGGCTTTGGCATCTTAGGAACATACATGAACTTTTGCTCCTTCCCCACATAAGCCTTCTCAAACTTAAGAGAGAAAAGGTTGAACCCAAGGTTCCCATAGCTTCTTCTAGTTCACCAATCCTATGGTTTTGATTATCAAGAGCATGTTTAGCCTCTAAAGCAGTGATTTTTCATTAGTGCATGCTACTGATTCAAGTAGTGTTGGAAAAAATTTCTCCATAGAATTTAGTTTGTTTATAATATCCTCCAAAGTGATCTCAGTTTTAATATTGTTAGTAGGTGGTGTTCCTACTAAACTTTCAATTAAATTACAAGCTTCCAAAGCAGGAGTACCTAGGAAATTACCCCTGTAAGAGTATCCAGAACATACCTATACCAACTAGTGATACCAACATAGAAATTCCTAAGAAGGATCATGGTAGAATGTTTTTTATTACATCTATGATGAGCATCACTAATTCTATACCAAGCATCTTTCAAACTTTCTCCCCCTTGTTGCCTAAAGGAACGAACCTCAACTTCAGGAGTACTCATTTTAGCAAAAATAAAAACTAGGCCGAAATAATAAAAGTAAAACAAGTAACTAATTTTTTGTGTTTTTGATATAAAGAAAGCAAACAAGACAATAATAAAAATAAAGTAAGCAAGACAAAAACAAAGTAAAGAGATTGGGTGTGAGAGACTCCCCTTGCAAGAACGTCAGAAAATACTGGTGCCTATGTGAGGCAGAAATCTTCTGAATCCAAAGCAACTCGACTTCCCCGGCAACGGCGCCAGAAAATATGCTTGATGCGTGTAAAGTCACACGTCCGTTGGAAACCCCAAGAGGAAGGTATGATGAGTGCCGCAACAAGTTTTCCCTCAGTATGAAACCAAGGTTATCAATCCAGTAGGAAGTCAACGTTGCTCCGAAGGTGTTGGTGGAGGAATGTAGTGCGGCGCAACACCAGAGATTCCGGTGCCAACGTGGAACCTGCACAACACAATCAAACTACTTTGCCCCAACGAAACAGTGAGGTTGTCAATCTCACCGGCTTGCTGAAAACAAAGGATTAAGCGTATAGTGTGGAAAAGGATGTTTGTTTGCAGAGAATGTAAAAGAACAATGATTGCAGTAGGTTGTATTTCAGATGTAAAAGAATGGACCGGGGTCCACAGTTCACTAGTGGTGTCTCTCCATAATAAAATACTAAACATGTTGGGTGAACAAATTACAGTTGGGCAATTGACAAATAGAGAGGGCATAACAATGCACATACATATCATGATGATCACTATGAGATTTATTTGGGCATTACGATAAAGTACACAGACCACCATCCAACATGCATCTGTGTCTAAATAGTCCACCTTCAGGTTAGCATCCGCACCCCTTCCAGTATTAAGTTGCAAGCAACAGACAATTGCATTAAGTATGGTGCATAATGTAAACAACACTAATATCCTTAGACAAAGCATTGATGTTTTGCCCCTAGTAGCAACAGCACATCCACAACCTTAAAACTTTCTGTCACTGTCCCAGATTAAATGGAGGCATGAACCCACTATCTAGCATAAATACTCCCTCTTGGAGTTACAAGCATAAACTTGGCCAAAGCCAACACTAATAACGGAGAGCATGCAAGATCATAAACAACACATATATGATAGATCAATAATCAACTTGACATAGTATTCAATATCCATCGGATCCCAACAAACACAACATGTAGCATTACAATAAGATGATCTTGATCATGATAGGCAGCTCACAAGATCTAAACATGATGGCACAAAAGGAGAAGACAACCATCTAGCTACTGTATGGACCTGTAGTCCAAGGATGAACTACTCACGCATCACTCCGGAGGCAGGCATGGCGATGTAGAGCCCTCCGGCGATGATTCCCCTCTCCGGCAGGGTGCCGGAGGAGAACTTCTGAACCCCCCGAGTTAGGGTTGACGGCGGCGGCAGAGGATGTTTTCTGAATAATGGCTCAGTGTTTTAGGGTTTTCGCGTTTGGAGGAATAAATAGGCGAAGGGGCGACGTCGGTGGAGGCGCGGGGCCCGCTCCCCAAAGGGTGGCGCGGCAGGGGGCCCACTCGCGCCGCCATAGGGTGAGGGCGCCCTTCTGCCCCCTTCGTCTCCTCTTTGGACTTCTGGAACGTGTCAGAAAAAATAGGCATCTGGGATTTTGTTTCGTCCGATTCCGAGAATATTTCCAGAACAGCTTTTCTGAAACCAAAAACAGCAGAAAACAGGAACTGGCACTGTGGCATCTTGTTAATAGGTTAGTTCCAAAAAATGCATAAAAATGCTATGAAGTGTGAATAAAACATGTAGCTATTGGTATAAAACTAGCATGGAACATAAGAAATTAAAGATATGTTGGAGACGTATCAAGGTGCTCCTTTTAATAAAGCACCGGAGCAAAGTATTAGCACTCCATGAACACATGTGATCCTCACATTACAGCCATCCCCTCCGGTTATCCCAATTGTTGTCACTTTGGGGCCTCGTGTTCCGGACAATTATATGTGTAAACAACTTGCAGATATGATCTAAAACAATAATTATCCTCATGATTCAATAACATGTTCAGATCTGAATCATGGCACTCGGGCCCTAAGTGTCAAGCATTAAGCATAACAAGTTGCAACAATGACATAAAGTACTAACAACGGATACTAGGTACCATGCCCTAACAATCTGATACCTATTACATGAATGATCTCATCCAATCCCTACCATCCCCTTCAGCCTACAGCGGGGATTACTTACACATGGATGGGGAATCATGGATGGTTGATGGAGAGGTGTCGGAGATGATGATGGCAATGATCTCCTCCAATTCCCCGTCCCGGTAGGGTGCCAGAACGGAGTTTCTGATCCCCGAAATAGGGTTTTCGGTGGAGGCGGAGCTCTGGAGTGTTTCTGGAAAAAGCGTCGATCCGCCTCGGGTTTTTAGGTCAAGGGGATTAAGTAGTCGAAAGGGGGACGCGAGGTGGTGACCGAGGCGGCCACACCACCCCCTGGCGCGGCCCAGCTTCTGCCGCACGGGCCCATGGTGTGGGGCCCCTGTGGCCCGCCTACGTCTCGTCTTCTGGCTCCGTGTGTCTTCTGGAAAAATAGGAACTCTAGGATATTTTTCGGGAATTTTCCCGAAACTTGACTTTCTGCACAAAAACAAGACACCAGGGCAATTCTGCTGAAAACAGCGTTAGTCCATGTTAGTTGCATTCAAAACACACAAATTAAAGGTAAAACAACAGCAAAAGTGTTCGGGAAAGTAGATACGTTTTAGACCTATCATGGACACACACCCAATATATATAGAAAGGTAGTGTTCATACCTTTGACCGTGAGATTGTATTTAATCGCTGCTTCTGGAAGGTGCTTTGATTGCATCAAACGTCATGTCTTATCACAGATGAGTAAAGGTAGAATTTTTCCAGAAGACACATGATCAAGAGCGGGATTTGCCAATCAAGTTGTCCCTTTCGGGTATCCGAAGGAAGTGGTCGAGGCAAATGATCAAGAGCGGGATTTGCCA
Source organism: Poa pratensis (assembly GCA_947311845.1). Taxonomy (NCBI): domain Eukaryota; kingdom Viridiplantae; phylum Streptophyta; class Magnoliopsida; order Poales; family Poaceae; genus Poa; species Poa pratensis. Next base: position 90,735,688 of record CAMZMU010000041.1, read on the forward strand.
ATCCACATAGCAGGATAGATACTCTGGGCCCACTCGGTGAGATTACATCAATAAGCTTGCAAGCATGTGACTAGGTCACGGGGATGTAATATCACAGATGAGTAAAGATAGAATTGTCAAGTGACGAGATCAAGCTCGGTAATCATGATACCGGAGAACGAGTCTCGGACAATCTAAGTATCGCTAGGCAAAAGGTTGAAACTGGACGTCTAAGGTTCAAACGATAAAAAGACATTCGTGGACGCACAGGGGCTATCACGGCAGTTCAGCCACCGCCGATAGTCATTGATCGGAGAACGTGTCTCGATCATGTTTGGAATGACCCCGAACCGTAGGGTTGCACACTTAAGGGTAGGTGACGGTTTATATAAGAATTGATATCGAAGAGAAAATAGAGAAGGGTTCCGTAATGGTTCCAGGACATATCTGACGAAGTTCGGGGGCCGACGAAATGGTTTTCGGAGCCGGAATAAATTTGATAATGTGTGTTTAATATTAATTAGTGTAATTAATAGTTAAATACATATTTTTTATTTATTTTCGGAATTATAAAGGCAGCCCACCTTAAATGGGCTTTCCCATGGGAGAGAAGGCCCATAGGGGGGAAACTTCCCCCTAGGTGCGAATTGGGAGGGGCTGCCCTAGGTTGGCCCACCAAGGTTGGCAGCCCTCCTCCTCCTTTATAAAGGGATGCCCCCATGCCTTGGAAAATTGCACCATCCTCTCTCTTTCTCTCATCCGTTTAGACGTGGCTCCGCAAATAGGGCTACGCACGGTTGAGAGAGTTCTCTCCACCATACGCACACCACCGTGTTGCTGGGTCCAAGTCTTCCGCTTTCGCTGCCCGGCTGGATCGGAGGTTGTCATCTTCTCCGTACGTGTGTAGAGCTACGAGGTGCGACACATGTGGCACTGGAAGTACGTCTTCTTCCTCTACACGACCTTGAGGTCGGCGCCGCCGTCGTCTTCGCCGCCCGTCTTCATCAGGCGTCGTCATTGAAACAGATCTTTTGATCGTCGACGCTTACGGTCTACAAGGGTATGTATACCGTTCTCTCCGTTACTTTATATCTGCATAGTAATAGATCCTGGCTATTTCGGTTATCGTTGTTAGAAAATTTTTCTTTTCTGCCTACGATCCCCTTCAGTGTATCAGAGCCGATCTATGCGTAGATATAGTAGTACGGTTAGAACTCATGTTGAATGAGGGCACCGGTCTTATAATTGTTTCCCTCTTGCGTGCACTTACTTATGCCATCGGCATTGAGTTGATGAAGCGGCCCGGACCGACCTTACGCGTACGCTTACGGGAGACTGGTTCGCAATTGACATATGGATTGTACCATATATGCGGCTGGCGGGTGTCTGTCTCTCTCTCAATAGACGGCCTGGCATTTTCAATGGAGGACCCGAAAGGGATATGAAATTGACAATTATTTGATCGGTGTTGTGGTTGTAGGTTCGTAGGTATGAAAGCGGTTCTATTTACAAAAGCCCCTAAGCCACATAAAATATGCAAAAGATAAAGTAGAAAGCGTCTAACTTTATTTTGCAGGGGGGCAATATGATATGGTCAAGGTAGTTTAGTAAATTGTTTATAAACTGTGGGCGCGAAGGAGACCATCGGCGCAAGACCATATCATGTCGCATTACATTACATTTTTGATGTTATGTTATTGTGTCCATCTTATATTGTGTATGTATATATATTTATATATTAGTTACACGACGGTAGTAATATAAGATGATTCCTCCTAAAATACCATCTAGTGTTCTCCCTTTAGCGTGCACCACCGAAAGTTCTCCGATACGAGGCATGTTGTGACGTTCGTGTCAGATGTATCTGCGTTCGCATAACGTGGGTGTAAGCCACGTTGCACAAGCAATACGCTATAGGTTATTTTGGCGAGCCTAGCATGTACAGACATGGCCTCGGAACACAGTGACCGAAAGGTTAAGCATGAGTCACATAGATGTTGTGATTGACATATCGATGTCTACCTTTGAAGCTATGCTATCGGCCGTGACGATCGGGGATAGTATATCGGATGAGGATCGTGTAATCACTAAAACGATGCGAGGGATGTTCGTTTTGAGTGGGAGTTCTGGTAGTTTTATTTTCTTAAAACTTGAACCCATATTTTTATGAACAAAGTCTTTATGTTTTGCAAAACCTTTGTAGATAATAACTTGTTCGATAGACCTTTTAAAACTTAGGCGCATTCCTTTGATTGAGAAACTTAAAAGGTTGGGTCCAAACTTCATAGTTTTATACAGTAGCCTGAGGATACTCCTTGTTTCAAACCTTTTAGCTTTATATGATACAAAACCCGCTAGGAGATAAAACCGGAGATTTTGCTAAACAAAAGGATAATTTGGATTATCAAGTTTTGTGTGGATAATTCCATCATAGTCCAGTATATGCTATCATCTCTACCATAGAGAATAACCTGTGGGTGCGTGTTGGCAGATCGCAAACATTTGGAATGGTCGCTGAGACTGATGATCTATATCCACCGTAAATTAGGTTTTCTTCTCAACCAAGATGAAAGAGAGAACACTCGCATTAAAGGAGCATGTGGCAGTCATACTTGATGACATTGGTCATACTTGATGACATTAGTCATATTTGATGACATTCGTCATACTTGATGACAATGAGACGCCTCGCTCAGCTCGATCAGTGGATGACAGAAGACGTTGCCAGATGCAAATGTTTTGTCATAGAATATGTCATGCAAGGGGAATCGTTCACCTTCATGAATTCTTGATTACGTTGAAGAATCAAGAAGATGAAACAGATCACCGGAGAGTCATCAATGATGATGGTGTATATATGATATACGAGTTATGAATGTTTTTCCTAAACAGTACTTGCAGCAGTGACTAAGTTTTGATACTAGTCATGTTTTATGAAAACAAGATTTTCTGCTTGAGTAGCTTGGAAGGATGAGGTGACAATGTGTTTTGATGATGGCAGGCAAAATGTTGTGATGGCCATATACACTCTCTCTCTGCATCTACCGTTTTGGATTAATTTGGATTTGAACAAATTCCTTTTAATCGCTTGTTGGCATGATCGTTATAAGTGTGTCTTGCCATGAGCGAGACAATTATTTATATATGTTAGTGACAAAATTGTTGTCCTACATTTATGAGTGATATCTTTAATGATCATACACCGATTATGAATGGAATGTTCTTATGCGAATCTAGATGGTAGTAGCTCCCACATTTATAACATTAATGCCAAAGGATACAAACTTAATAATGACACCACATTATTGTGGCACTAACGTTTTAAGTCATGTCAATGTTATAAGAAGCTCCATTCACATGGACCTCCAAGTCCTTAGATTTTGATCTTTTGACACTTGCAAAATAACTAAGACACCGTTTTTTGGAAACGGACATTTAACTTATTGATAATCATACATAATAATGTGTGTGTGGATCAATGAAGTATGTTAACGTGTAGTGGAAATCATTATTTCGTAAACTTCACCAATGATTTGAGTAGATATATGGATATCCACTTAATGAAATGCTGGTCTGAAAAGTTTGATTAGTTCAAACAAGTTCGGAGTGAAGTAGGAAAAATAAACTTAACAAGAAAATCAAATTCCTGTGATACAGATTGAGGAAACAAAGATTTGAGTTATGAGTTTGGCATATCATTGGAAGATTTGTGAAAAGAGTTCCACAAATTACGCCGCATGGAGCACCACAATGTTATGGTGTGTTAAGACCTCGTAATCACACTCTATTGGATAGTGTGTGGTAAATAAAATCTCTTATCGAATTATTGTGATCATTGAAGTCATATGGTAGAAACAAAACATTCACGTTAGATAATAGGGAAACCATCTAAATCCATGGAGGCAATACCATATGAGTGATGGCATGGCTTTTAGCCTAGATTGTCGTTTCGATATCTTAGTGTTTTTGATATGATCTAACCTAAAATGGATAAATTCATCTTTGTAGTGTATCTAAGAAATCAGTTGGATACATTTCTCACGACAAAGGCAAATTTGTTGCTGGAACGTACCTTGCTCAAGAAATAGTTTCTTGTCAAGCGTATAAGTGGGAAAGATAGTAGAGCAAGACGAAGTTAATGAACTTTCTCTCCAGACATCGAGTGGCGCAACGAATACAGTTCCGGTACTGTCCTCCACAATTGGAAGGAAGCTGATGATAATGATCATAATGCTCTGAGCTCATATATACTAAGATCGTAGGCGTACGAGGATGTGTTCCGCACTATGTAGTAGAACAATCTTATTATAAACGTCATGTTAATGGAACATGACAAACCTAAGAACTACAAAGAAGCGATGGTGGACCTAAGTCTGAGAAATGGCTATGAGCCATATATAATCCGAGATAAAATCCATGTATGATTACCAAGTAAAGACTTGGGTAAATCTTCTTAATGGGCTTCACGCCGTTGAGAGTAAATGGAATTTTATGACAAAATAGACACTGACGGAAAGGCAACCGTTTATAAGGATCGATTTGTCACAAAACAGTTTTTACAACTTCAAAAGTTGACCACGACGAGATTTTGTCTCAAGTGGCGATGCCTAAGTCTGTTTAGGATTGTTCTAGCAATTATTTTCAATCAAGAAATTGATGGATGGATAAAAAAACCGTGTTCCCTAATGGCAACATTAAGGAAGAGTTGTAATTGGTATAACAAGTAGGTTTTGTTGATCCTAAGGATGCTAGACACGTATGCAAACTTCAGTTGTCCATTCATGGGCTGAAGCAAGCATATCGGAGCTGGAATCTTCACTTTGATAATTGGATCAAAGGATTTTGGAGTCATCCAAAATAGTTGAACAAACCTGCATTTACAAAGAAGTGAGTGGGAGCTAAGTAGCTTTTCTTGATCTTATATGTGAATGGCATATTTGAGTGGGAGCTAAAATAATTTCCCTGGTCTTATATACAGATGGCGTATTTAAGTGGGAGCTAAGTGTTATTCCAAACTTTATATGTAATGACATATTGAGAATGATACATATCATCTAGTAAAGTATAAATGATTATTTAAGTGATTAAATTTTCTATGAATGGAGTTAAGAGTATTAGGTGTCAGGTCTATAAATTGTATAGATCAAAAGGGGCTTAATAACATTAGGTCGGAATATTTTCCTATGTTTAGATTCTGAAGTGTTTCAGAATAGAACAAGCGAAGAAAAGGTTCTTACTTGTATGACTAGGTAAAATATTAAGTTTATCTTGGCGTTTCAGTGATAGCTAATGAAAGAAAAGGATGTCCGACATCCTCTATGCCTCAGCCATAGATTCTATCAGACTGAAAGCTCGACTTGGTGTGACCAAAGTTCTTGGTTGAAGAATGGGTTCTAGAGTGATCCCTGGATGGATCAATGAACAAACGTTAAGTATATCCTTCAGTGTCTAAAGAGAACTGAAGATATGTTTTCTGGTGTAGGGTAAGAGTGAAAAGACAACTTGCCGTAAAGGGGTTACGATGATGCAAGTTATGACACTGACCCATACGACTAGAAATCTCATATAGGAGAAGTCCTTTGTTTTGAAGAAAGACATGTTAGCTAATTTCAAAAAAAAGAGACATGGTTAGCTTACGAAGTCGCATATGAATGCACTGTCGCATAATCTACATAGGTGAAAGGACAAGGATGTCGCCTAGAGGGGGGTGAATAGGCGATTTAAAACTTTTCCGGTTTAGTTTTGATAATTGCGGAATAAAACTAGGTGTTTAAATTAACAAGCCAACAACCTAAATATACTAGGCTCACCTATGTGCACCAACAACTTATGCTAAGCAAGACAAGCAACAAAGTGATAGCAAGATATAATACTTCAAGCACGAAGGCTATCACATTGTAAAGTGCATAAGTAAAGAGCTCAGGTATAGAAATAACCGAGGCACGCGGAGACGAGGATGTATTCCCGAGTTCCTCCTTTTTAGGGGAGTACGTCTCGTTGGAGGGTGTGAGTTTCAAACTCAAACGCCACAAATGGCCTCACCCTATTCTCCGATGAACCTTGCCCAAAATCTCGGTTCACCTTCCACTATTGATTTCCCTTTTGGGCGGAAATCGAGTCCCTTACAACAATCTTGAGGCACAACCCACAAAAGGATTGGGAGCTCCCAAGTGACCACAAAAGGTCTCAATCACCGTTTAGGGTCTAACAACCCAAGAGTAACAAGCTCACGAACTTTCACTTCCACGAATCCTCGCGGAGAGAGCAAACCGATGCAACAAAATGCAATGACAAGAACACAAGAAGTGCTCAAGTCTTTCACTCCCAAATCCCACCAAAAGCAACTAATACTTATGGGGGGAGAAGAGAGGAAGAACAAAGGAGGAGAAACACCAAGAACTCTAAGATCAAGATACACTAGGTTCTCCTCACTTAGAGGAGAGATGGATTGGTGAAAATGTAGATCTAGATCTCCTCTCTCTTTTCCCTCAAAGATATGCAAGAATCATGGGAGGAATTGAGAGAGGGGCAAGCTTTCCAAGGTCAACAATGGTGGGAGAGAGAGGGAAAAACGTGCTTGACCTCTTGGGGAAGAAGGAGACCTTTTATAGGTCCCCATGAAATAGATCCGTTGCAGGAAAACTGGGACCGGAAATTTCCGAGTTGAGTACCGGATATTTCCAGACCCCCGAAAAATGACTAAGTCACCTTGAGATTTTGCTACTGGACTCTGGCTGGAGCAGGGCTGGAAATAGTGCCGGAAATTTCTGGGGGACCGGATATTTCCGGCCTAAAGTCCGGAAATTTTCGGACCTCAGAAAACTGCCGAAATACCAAAATGAAAACGACAATAAGTTTTGCATCCGGACTCCGTTTACGATGTTCTTGGGCTCATTGGAATCACCACAACGAGCATGACAAGATTATGCAATGAAACATCATAGTACAATATGGGAGGATAAAACCAAATGTAGAAAGGTAAAACCTTTCTAAAACAAGAACAACCGGTAAAACCTCCAACAACAAAAACACAACAAGATATTCATGTGAAATCCGTTTTTGATGAACTAGAGCTTGAAATGGAGATGAACACAAACTCCAAATTCTCACATGGATAAAAGCCAAATAAGAACCAAGAAAGATGATATGCCAAATATGCAAAGGTTTGAGCTCTCCACAAAGATGCGATCAAGTTACTCACTTGAGAGCCCCTCTTGATAGTACGGCATCTATCCTATAACCCAGTCTCCCACTAACACCATGAGACTGGTAAAATAGAAACCCTATCAAGAACATACATTTGCCTTGCGCATTCCACTTGAGCTAGATGATGACGATCTTGATCTCTTCAAGTGGACCACCTTTCTTGATTGCGCTTTACTTGGTGAAGACTCACATATCGCTCCCCCATACACCAAGATGGGAGTGCCTCTCTTAGGAACTTCTTCACTTGACCATTATCTCCAAATGGGTTGCAAGCTTCAAGCATATGATATCTTCTAGATGCCCATCTTGAACTTGCACATCTCAACCTTGATGCCGATCACCACTTGACGTCATCTTCCATGAGTTATAAGAAATCTTCCTTTTGATGCAAGCCCATGGAGAGATACCTAACCCCAACAAAGGAAAGCCACACACACATAATGGGTTAGTTCACAAAGCTATATGGACAATTTCTTACCATACCATTGGATCACATGATCCCACATGGTATATCATTTAGCTTTGTGTGTTGATCAACTTGAATCCACTCTTTGCACTTAGTCTTGATCAACCTTGTATCTTTTCATCTTTATGATCATATCAAATATGTCCATTATAATCAATGATCTTGATGGCATACAACCTTAAATCCAACACATGGAGTTCAAGCGATGCCAATGGACAAACCTACAAGAATAACTCAACACAAATATTAGTCCATAAGGATTGTCATTAATTACCAAAACCATACATGAGGAAACCATGCACTTTCAATAGGTATAGCAATATATGGCTACTTCAGAAGTAGCAAGTGTGATTGGACTGAGCGGTTTTCCCGTCTCTTATACTTTTAAGGCCCATGTTATGTGAAATTTCGAGTCTCACTCCATCAACAAACATATATTTCACCGTTATCATAAGATACGGGATGATGTCAAACTAGGTGACATAGAAGTGTTGCAAAGTACATACAGATCTCAATGTGGGAGATTTGTTGACTAAATTCCTCTTCCACGTGACAAACATGCACCATATTGCTATAGGTGTTAAGTTTTTACCAAGTTATAAACTAGATTAAATTGTACTCTAGTGCAAGTGGGAGACTGAAGGAGATATGCCCTAGAGGCAATTAATAAAGATATTTATTTGTCATATCTCAATTGTTCGTAATAAGTTTTGTACCATGCTGTAATTGTATTAAGCTGAAACATTAATGCACGTGTGGTATGTAAACAACCAGGTCCCTAGTAGCCTCTTAACTAGTCCATTGGGCAACCGATGATCAAGGTTTCCTGATCATGGACATTTATGTCAATTGACAATGGAGTCATGTCATTAGGTGAATGATGTGATAGACACACACCCAATATATATAGAAACGTAGTGTTCATACCTTTGACCGTCAGATCGTATTTAATCGCTGCTTCCGGAAGGTGCTTTGATTGCATCAAACGTCATGTCTTATCTAGCGTGGCAATAAAGTTGTCCCTTTCGGGTATCCGAAGGAAGTGGTCGAGGCGAATGATCAAGAGTGGGATTTGCCAATCCACATAGCAAGATAGATACTCTGGGCCCACTCGGTGAGATTACATCAATAAGCTTGCAAGTATGTGACTAGGTCAAGGGGAATTAATATCACAAACAAGTAAAAATAGAATTGTCAAGTGACGAGATCAAGCTCGGTAATCACGATACCGGAGAACGAGTCTCGGACAATCTAAGTATCGCTAGGCAAAAGGTTGAAACTAGACGTCTAAGGTTCAAACAATAAAAAGACATTCGTGGACGCACAGGGGCTATCACGACAGTCCAGTCATCGTTGATAGTCATTGATCGTAGAACGTGTCTCGATCATGTCTGGAGTGACCCCGAACCGTAGGGTGGCACACTTAAGGGTAGGTAACTGTTTATATAAGAAATGATATCGAAAAGAAAATAGAGAAGGGTTCCGGAATGGTTCCGGGACATATCCGACGAAGTTCGGGGACCGACGAAATGGTTTCCGGAGCCGGAATAAATTTGATAATGTGTGTTTAATATTAATTAGTGTAATTAATAGTTAAATACATATTTATTTATTTATTTTCGGAATTAGAAAGGCAACCCACCTTAAATGGGCTTTCCCATGGGAGAAGGCCCATAGGGGGGAACTTCCCCCCTAGGTGCGAATTGGGAGGGGCTGCCCTAGGTGGGCCAAATGGGGCCCACCTAGGGCCGGCGCACCCATTTGGGGCGTGGCTGGTGTGGGCATTAGTCTCACACCGCCTAGCCACCAAGGTTGGCAGCCCTCCTCCTCCTTTATAAAGGATGCCCCCATGCCTTGGAAAATTGCACCATCCTCTCTCTTTCTCTCATCCGTTTAGACGTGGCTCCGCAAATGGGGCTACGCACGGTTGAGAGAGTTCTCTCCACCATACGCACACCGCCGTGCTGCAGGGTCCAAGTCTTCCTGTAATACCCCGGATTTCCGGGTTATTATTTAAGGGTGCTGAAAATTAAACTTTAAATATTTTGGTTTTACTAATCTCGAGAATTTAAATCGTGTGTTTATACTCAATTTACAAAATTATATTAGAGAAGTTAATATTTATAAAAAGTAAACTCTCCTCCTTTTTGGCTAATCACTAAAGTAACACCGTGTGTTTGATCGATCAGGCATGTACTGGTACTAGTATAGCTAACATGCATGCATAGAGCAGCTCGCATGCATGCTGTTTACCGCTTAGTTAGCTTAGCTAAGAGTGAGATAGTGTTTCCATCAGCTTGTACTGCTAGCGGATAGGCTTGTACTACATGTACTGTGCACTAGATATTTTGTTTGCACGGCAGCGTAGCTTAGCTGAGAAGGATCAACTAAGGGTACGTGTTGAGTTGTGGCTATCAGGAGTATCAGGAGGTAGCACGCGTCGCCAGGGGATAGAGGGGCTCCCATGCACGTATCTGGGGAAGGAAATATCTAGCCCTCACTTATCTATCGCGGGAGCTCAAAATTAATTCACCATTATCCTTCAGACTAGTATAAATAGAACACCCGGTGCTGTTGTCGAAAGCACATATGGCAGAGTTTAGACTGACAAATAGAATCAGAAGGAGTGGATAGTGGCCAGTGCACAAGCGCTGCTGCGCCGCTCGTGTGAGGAGCGACGAAAGTATAGGCTAGTACTGCTGAAGTGCTGATCAGGCAAGTGGTACATCTGCTACTCCTAACTTTCATCGTTGTTGCTTCGTTGAAATCCTATATTATGGAGGAGATGTTGTTTGATTATGTCTCCTCACTTCTGGTCGTACTATCCGTGGGATGGTCTCGACGCTTGTCATCCGCTGTTGTTGGTCTGATACTATCTGATAAATAAGAAATCATCATAAGTTTAGTTGGACTCATGCGGTGTCGTGGGAATTGATATCTCGGCTTTGTATCAGCAATCTCTTTATTTTTCCACTTGACAACTCCTCTTCATATTGGTGTCACGACTGCAAACATATTGTACCGGTCACAGTTCGGGTATGGAACTGTCTGGACTCTCCAATGGGAACGACACTTGGTCCGAACAGGGTATCGGCGATGGATTCCTTGGGAACGGCCCATACTAGTAAGTCAAGTCGTCGTGTCCCGGCGGGTTAAAGAGTTCTGCTCGTTCTGGAGCCTGCGTGGTTCTGGGTGAGGCTGTCGATGTCGGAGTACCCCTCTTAAGAGTGTAAAAGTGTGAATATTCACCCCTGTGAGTCCCGGGTTGGGAACCTTGCTGGTCACATGTGATACCAATTATTCCTTTATCCATTTTTGTTATACATCCATTGCTGAATCTAGTTCCTTTATATGTCGTTCCATTTATCCTTGCTTCAATCCAGTCCACATAACATATTCTTGTTTATACTTATTCAATATTCTTTTACCCATATTCCATCGTTGTGGATTTTTCCTTCATGCTCCTTGTCGGTCAGTATGTGCTACTTGCTGAGTATGATTTATCGTACTCATCCTTGCTTTCTGTGTTTTTTAAATGTTATCAGAGTTGCGCAGCGGAAGCCGTCGTCGTTCGAGGAGTAGGCTAACCAGTGGGTGGGATGCGACTAGAGAATTTCTTGTAAATGTATAAATCTTGTAAATATAATTATTGAGCTGTTGAGATCCACTGTGCTGGTTTTATGCCTGCTTTTCTAGCCGTTCGCGTGTATAGGCCTTCGAGTCTATATGCTTGTGGCGGCTGTCATTCCTCCGGGCCGGGTCTCGGGGCGTGACACTTCCGCTTCCGCTGCCCGGCTGGATCAGAGCCCGGAGGTCGTCATGTTCTCCGTACGTATGTAGAGCTACGAGGTGCTACACGTGTGGCACTGAAAGTACGTCTTCTTCCTCTACACGACCTTGAGGTCGGTGCCGCCGTCGTCTTTGTCGCCCGTCTTCATCAGGTGTAGTCATCGAAACAGATCTTTTGATCGTCGACGCTTACGGTCTACAAGGGTATGTATACCGTTCACTCCGTTACTCTATATCTGTATAGTAATAGATCCTGGCTATTTCAGTTATCGTTGTTAGGAAATTTTTTTTTCTGCCTACGATCCCCTTCAAAGTATGCAAAGGTTTGAGCTCTCCACAAAGATGCGATCAAGTTACTCACTTGAGAGCCCCTCTTGATAGTACGCCGTCTATCCTATAACCCGGTCTCCCACTAACACCAAGAGACCGGTAAAATAGAAACTCTATCAAGATCATAGCTTTGCCTTGAACATTCCACTTGAGTTAGATGGTGACGATCTTGACTCACTCAAGTTGGAATATCTTTCTTAACTGTGCTTGTTAGCACATGATTGATAAAGACTTCTCCAAATACTCCTCCATACACACGGGCGGACGCAGCACCCCTGTTGCCCGGCGCTTGCCCGGGCTTCGCTGCCGAGCGCCTCATGCGCGAGTGCGTTTCCAGCGAGGAACACATCAGCCTCGATGGGCATTTTCGTTCGGCTGTGCGCCAGTGCCCAACGGCCAGCATAATGGGGCCTTCAGGCCGTGGACCGTGCAGTGCACACGCAGCGCCCCAGCTGTGGTAGCAAGCTGGTAAAAAACCATTCGACGTGTAACTTCTGAATAACTCGACCTATTCTCAAAGTCAAATCTAGTTGGGCTATGCACGTTTGACTTGGTAAAGCTATACTACTCCACTGTATACACTAGTCGAACCTAGAATGAATCAACCTTAAACGGTTTGACGCTCAAACTTTATTGATAGGATGTGATGTTTTGACTCGTAAGTGTAGATGAACCTATTATTAAAATGCATTTTAAAAATGTCAAAAAGATCCAAACAAAAAATTCGGATGTACATCCAAACTATCTATTGCTGAAAAAAAGTTCGCGAAGAAATGACCATTTTTGTGGGCTGTGTAAGATAGAAAAAAATGTCTCAGGTATAGTCATTTTGGAGCACCCGAATTTATCTTTTTTACACAAGTTATAAAAATGTAATTTTTTTTGCGAAACTTTATGTACGCATTTGTTTTGAACATGTAATGTATTGTATCCGCGTTTCTGCATTAGAAATGTCATGAAAACAATATTTGTTCTATGTAATGCCTATATTTGGCTGAGAATTTTTTTAGTTGCCTTATAACTGTGCCCAGACTTTGAAAAAATTCTGGGTCCGCCACTGCCCATACACCATTATGGGAGAGCCTCGATTAGCTCTGTCTTCATGTATCCACTTGCAGTTCATCTTCTTCTCTTGATATAGATGATGTCTTGGAGATAAACATGAATGTTCACTCAATCTTCTTTTCCAAGCCATGCTTGTAATAAGCTCAACTCTAGATGACAATTCTTCATATAAACCCTTGGATAGAATCTTGGTCATCATATAATCTTCTAGAGTCTAACACATGAACTCCAATTTTCTTCATGGACAAGATCTATAAAGATATCTCAATGCAAACATTAGTCCATAGAAATTGTCATTAATTACCAAAACCACACATGAAGGCACATGCACTTTCAGCCGTGCTCATCGTCGTGCTTCCGGCCGACCTTTCCCTCTCCCCGCTGCCATGAATCAGCTAGGCGATCCTTTGCTCGAACAAGTTGACCCATGCGTGCATGATGCCAGGCAACCTCTCGCCCCCGTTCGCGTCCGGCCATCTTCCTCTCGCCCCCGTTCATGTCGAACATGCTCCAGCGGTTGGTGGCAGCCCGTTTGGTGGCTGAGATTTGGTCCGGGGAAGAGGCGCTCACCGCTGCCTTTGCGCTGGGAAAGATGGCCCTGGAAGATGGCCGGGAAGAAAATAGGGATCGAGAAGTTGAGGAAAAAGACATGTGGGTCAAGGGTGTCCATGTGCCTAGCCCAAAAATGTAAAAGAATATTTTGGATGTTCAATTGTATAATGGTCTAATGGATATGAAGTTTGACTATTTGATTTAGCTAGTATAATGTAGTGGAAATGTATTTTGGACAAATATATATTTGGACAAATCACACGTAAATCAACAACAATATAAACTTTTCATGATTGTAAGGCTGTTTCAGACAATTCCGCGGTTTTCAGTCAGACAGCCAGCTGGGTTGGCAAAGATCTCTACTCAGAAAAGTAGCTTTTCTTGGACAACAACTTTCCCTGCACAGCCAGCCCAAACAAAAGGGCCCTAAGTTATACTCTATTAATAATCACGGTTAATGAATTCCTCTCACTATGTCTGTTGGGCCTTACCCTCCTCAACCCTGCATTTTTCAACATGCATGCTTTCGCTATGTATATCACACATGGTTGAAGATTACTTTGTTTAAATAAATAAAGTGTTAATGCAACTGCAATTATTATAAACACATATCCAACCCCTTTAGTCGTCATATCTCGATTTTTCAAAAACGATATTTTATGCGGACCTGACTGGCAAAAAAGAGAAATATGAGTGAATTTTTTTGCACCCTTTTTTAGAATATTTAAAAGGGACATTATGAAATTCAGTAGACTACTTAACACAAAATCGATAAGAACGAGACAACCGTCATAGGACAGTTTTTTTACCTAAGTTGATAGATTTGCGAAATACTACTGTGGACAAATAAAATTTGGGCACCTGACGCATAATGTTAGGAGGCTTGTTTCAAGGAACGCTGATATTTTGCTTTGGGGATCGATTGTAATAGAGGTGTGCACAATTGGGCTGATTTATAATAGGAAAGGCCTCTATGTTTGGTTTCATAATTCTCCGGATTGTATCTCATGTTTGATCTGATTGAAATTTTATTCATGGTAACAAAGATATTTGGTTTATCCAAAAACAAAAACAAACAGGAGCAGCTTTAGAGCTCAACAAAAAGGAAAAAAGAACAGGAGTAGCAACCCGTGGCTGGAGACGCTTTGTCCCCTGTCCATGCACACAACCTCAGCCCAATAGATGTCCGTGAAGGCGTGAACCCTAAACCCACCCGATCAGTCCATCGCCACCGTTGAAAACCCATCTGACGCCCATATAGCCAAACCGGCGTTATATAAATGTTCCCCTCCGCGTCGCCTCCACAAAACCCTAGCCCTTGAGCAGCCGCAGCGTCCACTCCCACTTCCGCATCTCCCTCCCCACAGCTGCAGCGGCGGCGGCGGCTACAGGATGGCGGAACCGGCGGCGTCCACTGCCTTGACGGTGAAGGACGTCAGTCCCCATGACTTCGTCAAGGCCTACTCCGCCCACCTCAAGCGCTCCGGCAAGGTACCTCGCTCCCCTCACATCCTACACCGATTAAGTTCCATGGTAGCTCTTGAAGTAGCCCCTCATCCTCGTGGCTACCACATATGATGAAACTTAGCTTGCGCGAGCTCTTCAAATTTAGTCCACGAATGCACCACAGGAAGTAACGACTACGATATTTGATCTCGTTGTCCCATGTGTTGTTTTCTGTTATGTTTGGTTGATGTGCGTAGTGTTTGATCTAAATAAACACGAACATCATAAGAGGATCGTACTGTCTTCATCTGGATGAGTTCATTTTGGCCGTATCCTTGTCACTTCTGCAACATTCCTCGTCCCTTACGTCAAATTGAGACTTCAGATTTATATATTATGCTTGAGGAGGAGTGTCGTTTAGCCATCAACAGTGGGATTCCGCAAATCAACTTACGTGTTCTGAATCATAGCATTTAATGACTGTAAATATTTCGAGCATCAGCTGAAACTTTTGTAATTCTCAGAACCCTTAAAAGTCAAATGCTTTTTGGTTCGATTTAATATGCTTAGTCCTATATGTCTGTCTTGCTCTGTCTTAGAAAGCACTGTTTCCTTTGCGATGCTATCTAATCCAGCGAGAAATTATAGTACTCCCTCCGTTTGGAAATAGATGTCTAGATACATCCAAATTTTGAGATAGCTAAGGCATCTATTTCCGAACGGAGGGAGTAATAGCTTATTTGTTGTTTTGATTAGAATTGTTCAATTGGTATGGTCTTTTTTGATCATGATGTCTCATTAAATTTGGCTCAAGTGGTTGCTATCGTAGCTCTGAATTTTGTTTTGATATGCATAATTGTTGTGTTAAGTCTAGTTACTAGGTTTTTTCAGAACATCTGTTCCTACTTTTTTTGATACAAGAATCAGCTTCCATTTTATTTGAGTGCTGTATTCGACAGTTTGCACAATACTTCTTCCATGAATTACTTATTGGTATCGACTAACTTTCTGTATTGCCCCTGTGTGTTTCATTTGATACTAAGTTTTATCTTGTTTAGATGGAACTCCCTGAGTGGGTTGACATTGTGAAGACTGCAAGGTTCAAGGAGCTCCCTCCTTACGACCCTGACTGGTACTACATCAGAGCTGGTAAGGAATCTAGTCCTTTTCAATATTGTTCTTTTGCTTACTTGGATTCTTTTAGCACAGCTCTTACTTGTTTGTGATTCCATTGATTCTCTGCAGCCTCAATTGCAAGGAAGATCTACCTTAGGCAGGGTATTGGGGTCGGTGGCTTCCAGAAGATCTACGGTGGGCGACAGAGGAACGGCTCGCGCCCTCCTCACTTCTGCAAGAGCAGCGGTGCCCTGTCCCGCAACATCCTGCAGCAGCTCAAGAACATGGGCATCATCGACCTTGACCCCAAAGGGTAAATCTCCAAGTTCTCTGTGCTTACTTTGCTGCTTACTGTAGTGTTTGTATCCTTATTATGTTCTCTGTTGGTATGTGTTGCTGCAGTGGAAGGCTCATCACCTCCCAGGGAAGGCGTGATCTGGACCAAGTGGCTGGACGTGTTGTTACTGTTGTTGTTGTGGAGTAGCTTCATCTCTACCTTGCCCCTGCTTGTCATGTTTGCTGGTTGAGTTGGCGAAACTTTGTTTGCAGTTTTGAATTAGGACATGGCCTGCCCCTCTCGGTTATGAGAATTTAAAGTTGTATGCATCTAGTTATGGTACTGCTGTATTTCCTGAACGTCTAATGCGCTGTCATTACTTGTTCTAAATCAAGCAACTCTTATTATAGCTGTTTTTCTTGTGGTGCAAATTCGGTGTCACAGGATTCTTGTGTTTGTCTTATGGGGCATAGTGAAATTGTCACGGTGTTCTGTTCTGCCTGTTTAGCAAAGCTTTGCAGCCCTTTGGCAACAAGTTGAAATTTCTGTATTTTTTTATTGCAGAAATGGATGTATGCAATGTTGGTCTTGGCCATTGGATCCTGTATATTTAATCTATATTATGCTTGTACCTAATCCTGATTGTGTCAAGAAAATTATGGAGTACATCTTAACATTTGAAATATGTGTCATGCAAGTTTCAGTTATACATACGTTCATAGGTCATACTTATTTTATGAATCTTTGTGGTAAACACAGTTCTTCCTTAGTCACGCATGGGGTTCTATCAATCAATAATCATCAAAACACAAAATTTTCCCAGCCAAGTCTCTCCCAAAGAACTTAGCTGCTGTCTTCGCCTCTTCTCTCTCGATACGTCCTCTTCCTGCTCCATACGTCGGTTCCCTGATTTATGAGTTTTAGTTAAAGTAGGTTTTTAGTAGTAGTTAGACTTTGACCATCATCTATAATGTGCTTTTTTGCCCTTTGTTCGACGACTAGATCGTAGATTACTGTATATTGCTTGATCGATTTTGGCATTTCTCTCTTGACATTGGTTGTCATGAGGAGGATAGTTCTCGGTGGTACGTACACTCGTGTCAAGCGCATAGCCTCTGCATTGCGTTCAAAAACAAAATTTATCAGAGAATCCTTTTTTTTTAGACCGTGCTACCGTGGGGGGAAACCCCTACGGTGTAACTTTTCTATAAATGGGGTAACAAGAGTTTACATGGGTGAACAAAGAGGGGGAGAAGAGAGGGGTCACAACATAATGACCCAACTCAGAACACAAGTTACAGAAAAGTAAACGGTCTAAAAAGCTTTTAGGACTAGACTAAAAAGGAGGGCACCACACTCCTGCTCAAAACAGGGAGCTGAAGGTGAGCTACTGAGAATCCTTCTTGGTATTCACATGTCTATTATTTATTTGGTTTGCATGTCACCTTTTGGCAGCTTCCTGTAAAAGAATACAAAATTGTATCTTTGAAAATGGTGTTTGAAGATCTGCTCTTTTTTAGAGTTTCTTTTGTAATCGCTCGAGACTCAAGCTTTTGTGCTTTTATCATGTACTATTCATTGCTATAGTATATTGTGGTAGTGGAGCAGTGTTTTGCCTCCCGTGTGCATATGCATTTCTTTACTTAAACACATTTTGAACGTATTTTGAAATAAAAAAATTCTAAAAAATATTTGCATGTACATCTTTTTATCTATCTGTTTACAAAGTTGCTTCCCGGAAGCCTAAAGACATCGCACCCCTCATTTTCGAGTGCTCTAGCGGGAAGAACTGCTCCGTTCAGAAGGCTATGTTGGGGGCTGATTGGGTGAACAAGGTGCGCCTGGATGAGAACTTCACCACGGCCCACTTCTCGCGGTTCGTGGATCTCTGGAGCCTTACCACTAACGTCCAGTTAAACAATGATGTGAGCGACGAGATCCGTTGGAAACTCACGGCGAATGGTGAGTATTCTGCGAAGTCGGCTTACAAGATGCAATTCATGGGTTCCATCTCTTCCTCCATGGAAAAGTCGGTCTGGAGGCCCTGGGCTCCGCCTAAGACGAAGTTCTTTGCATGGCTTGCAAACCAAAATAGGGTTTGGACTGCGGACCGCCTTGCCAAGAGAGGGTGGCCAAACTGCGGGCTTTGCCCTTTTTGCAAGCAAACGAAAGAGTCTCTTGTCCACCTACTGGTTCATTGCAGGTCTTCACAACGTCAACACCGGAGATTGGTCAAACCTCAGCTTTAACGAGTGGTGGCTTGCAATGACCAATGTGACTCCACACCGCAAGGCCGTCGCCTCTCTCACCTTGCTCGTCACTTGGGAGGTGTGGAACGAGCGCAACGCTAGGGTGTTTCGCAACAAGAGTGTGCCGTCGTTAGTCCTCTTAGACAAAGTTAAGAATGATGCCCGTTTGTGGGTTCTTGCGGGTGCCAAATGTTTGGGCAATTTGATGCCGCGAGAGTAGTCGCGTTGTTTTTTGGATGGTCACAAAACTTGCTTTCTTGCAATCCTCCTCTTAATTAATATATGGGGCAAAGATTTTGCCCCCCGTTTCTACAAAGTTGCTTCCCGAAAATCTGATTTTTGTGTGGCCGGTGTAAAAAAAGACAAATTTTAGTGCTAAAAGAAGGCTTTTCACAAGTCATATTTTTGTTCTTTTACAAAAGCCACAGAAAATCGTCCGCACATAGCATGTGGAGATGTGTTCTATTTTTTTTTTTTGGAATTTTCCGACTTTTGATTTTTTTTTTAAGGAACCGTGAGCTTTATTGATTAGGCAAAATGTTCATACTCCCTCCGTTTTTTAATATAAGATGTTTTAGGATTTGTCCACATGCACATTTACACAAATGTATGTAGACATATATTAGTGTGCATGTTCATTCACTTTAGTATGTATCTAAACAACATGTGCAACACCTAAAACATCTTATATTAAAAAACGGAGGGAGTACAATCGTTTGTGATAATCACCGACACGCAGGTCGGGACACCACCAATTGCCCTCAAATTTCTGATTTCGGTATTCATTGTCAAAATAAATTTGTAGCTCCAGAAGAGTTTTCAGCCTTGTTTTCCCCGGAAATCCTGGGATAGATCCATCCTGAGCGGCGACAGAATTCAATGCCGACATGCCGCTGCCGCGATGATCGATTTATACGGGTTGATTCACACGCGCGCACACAGTACGAGCCGCGAGATGTCTCCGCCGGCCTACGTGTCTCTCTTTCTAGAGCCCTGGAGCGTGACGTGTCAGCGACCCGCACTAGTTATTTTGATGGAGATGGTCTGGTCGGCTGATCGCCTCTTTCTTCCTGCACCGTTCGCTCAGGTCTTCATGCCCCATCGTCTGATAACATGCAGATATGCTTCTTCGTTCGCCGCGGCCCCGTCGTCTGATACAGGTAATCTCTCGTGCTTCATGAAACGCATTCCTACAGTCTCTCTCTTTTTTTTTTCAGAACAGGAGCTTTATTAATTTAGCTTAGCATGAGGTTACAATCCTGTTGAATACTTCCCTGTTTACTTCCCTGTTTATTAATTTAGCTTAGCATGAGGTTACAATCCTGTTGAATACTTCCCTGTTTACTTCCCTGTTTATTAATTTAACTTAGCATGAGGTTACAATACAGGGGAGCAGAAAAGAAGGCGTTGTGACAAGCCACAAACACCGTTGCTTACTTCCCTGTTTACAAGATCTTGCTACGCTCCTTCACTTCCAAAAGCACAGGCCCAATATCTGAACGTCCGTCCTTGTCTTCACGCCAAAGTTTCATGAGGGTAGCTGAATCCGTTTCAACAAGAACTTTGGAAAATTCCCCCTCAAGGGCCAGAAGAACACCGCCCCGCAGCGCCATCGCTTCCATGTTCAGAGCGCGCTTGCTTGCTGCTGAGCTCACCCAGGTACCTCCAGCCTTGATGAAACTACCATCATGGCTTCTTATCACAGCACCAGTGGCATCACTCATGTCAGTAGGCTTGAATGCCCCGTCAACATTCACTTTAATTTCCCCTGCAGCAGGAGGTATCCAGTTCTTCTTCGCTTGCCTCCTAGGCCTGACATACCCTTTGCAAGCATTGCTTAAATCATAAGTCGTCTCTGTTGCCCAAGACACCGCTTCGTGCAGGGTTTACAGCCTTCATTGTGTCTTCTCTTGTTTCATGCTTTCCAAATATACAACATCCCACACAGGATAACGCAACTTTCTTCCTCTCAGTAGCTGACCAGACATCAAATTCAGTCCTACTTAGCACCAAAATGTAGAGTTTTGTGCGCCAGATTCTTTGGATGTTCTCGTTGATATATGTAGTATATGTAGTAGTAGTACTAGATACAGATACCGAATAATCTCGTACCAGATAACTCGTATCCGGTAAGCTGGATATTGATTATCCGGTACTAGAAGAGCAAGCGCAGAACAGAAACCGAAATTCACACTGGAAATTCAAACGGAAAGACAAAGATAGCTCACACGAGATTTTCTTAAATAGCGGATGCAAAAATTACAACTTTAAAACTGAAATTAAACTCGTAATCTACTACTTCTTCTTCTCCTGTGAGCACGTCGGCGGCGTCTAGAAGCCGAGCTACTCCTGCTCGTACATCCGCCCCACACGAGCTCGTGCTCATCCACCGCACGCTGGAGGTGTTCCGCCGCGCCGGGAGCTCATGCATCCCTCGCGATCGTGGTGAGCACGAGCTCGTCGTCGGTGCACTTGAACACCGGCATGAGCTCGTCGAGCACCGCCAAGCTCGTTCCCCCGCTGCCACGCGGCGGGCAGCTGATGACCACCTTGCCCGTCGACAACGGAGGCAGGCAATACTCGTCCTCACCTCCTCCTCCGGCTTCGGCTTCTTCCTCCTCCGGACACCGGAGGAGCTTCCCGCCTCCGCGTCGTGCGCCCTCTTCGGGCCGAGGCGCCTTGCCCACCGGCGGCTCTTGTACGAGCCGCGCTTGCGCGCGCCCTCGAGCGGCGGCGTCGTCGGGCCTCCTCGTCTTCCGGTGGCGAACGGCCTCCGCCACGCCCGCTGGAGCCGCGCAGGGTGGAGCCCTCCATGGATCAGGAGTATAGGAGGGGAGAGGTGCGGCGGAGGTGATGGAGGGCTCAGAAACGCGTACCCTAAACGACCCTCGCGCCCATTTATATGCCGCCAGAGCCACCGCTTATCCAGAGGCCCGGATAATTTTTTTCGGGCCATGCCGATATACGGTATCTGGTCGGGTTAGAATTTGGCCCACCCCACATATCGGTCGGAGTTTTCCGGGGCGAGGGACTTATTCCGTAGAGATGCTCTAATGCGGAAACGAAATGACCTAGGCACTAGGCAAGAAAGACAGCGACCGGGTATCTTTCCGTCTTTTCCCTCTCCTCCTGGGCGGAAGATTCAACCCCCCAGAGATAGTCTGGACGAATCTCGACCGCCGGAACCGCTCAACCGCGCACCCGACGGCCCCGATGCATCGAATCTGTTCCCGGGGCCACACATCGAAGCGTCCGGACTCTAGAGACCCCCTCTGCCCGATTCTCTTCGCTTTCCGTCGACTGCGGTTCCTTGCTTGTCTCGGAGTTGACAGTGAGAACCAAGAAAGAGAAATTAACAAAAAAAAAAGTGTAGTCCGGAGGCGTCAAGTATCGAGCTTCCT
Source organism: Poa pratensis (assembly GCA_947311845.1). Taxonomy (NCBI): domain Eukaryota; kingdom Viridiplantae; phylum Streptophyta; class Magnoliopsida; order Poales; family Poaceae; genus Poa; species Poa pratensis. The sequence continues at coordinate 90,757,564 of CAMZMU010000041.1, forward strand.
GCGTCGAAGAGAGTTCGGCGGCGGCGGATCGATCGAGAGCAGGGCGGGTTGGGGCCTAGGGTCGGAGCTTCTCCCCTGATTCATGGCGTAAGTGGACAAGAGTTCAGATTTCAGACCTTTTTGCCCTTTTAGCGTCTATCAGATTTTGTTGCTACTTCAGGCGAAAGCGACCACCCTTTCTTCCATGGTTACTTCTTGTGGAAACCCCATACAAATCCGTCTTAATTTTCTTTCAGCAGACCTATTTCGCTGCACAACTTGTTTCTCTTACCGCAACCATGCTTGTTTAGGTTTGTTGGTCTGTTTATCGAGCTCTAACTTTTTTGCGCTCACCTGTAGCTGTTATAACCCAGTTAATTTTTTTCATCTTCAGGGTTCTAATACTTTCTTGTTATCTTCAAGAGTTCAGACCACGCAAACACCTTTTTCTTTTCTTTAACCAATTGGTGCCATTTCTCATTTTGCATCATACTCCCCTTATTTTAGCCCTTTTTCAGATTCATACGTATCTACATGTAACTAGACAGTTTTATTGTGTATGTTAACTCATTTTAGTCTGCATCTAGTCAACATGCCAAATACCTAAAACATCTTATATTTAGGAACAGAGAGAGTAGTGCGAGGTAAATATTTCTGTCTCTCTTATGAAATAATTTAGTATCTTGTCACTGCTTCCACTTGTTAATGCATTGTTGAGACCGTTAGAGAGTGGGTAAGCTATATGAGATAATGCTGTTTGGTCTCTTGATCATTATGTAAGTTTGGCTAATACTACTATGGCGAGTTAATGTAATGACATATTGACATTGTCTCGCCCCAATGTTACTTTGGAAAGATGTTGTTAATTGCCAACTGAAATGTACAAGGAGGAGCATTGTGCTGTTCGTAGCCTGAGTCATGAATGCAGAGAGAGATAACAATGGTCTCACCACAGAAGTGCGCTTGACTCTTATTTGATGTCCATGTTTGTTCACCATGTGGTTTCTGTTCAGTCAGTTGTCAATTTAGTTTCACGAAATCAATAAATTTAGTTATATTTCTGTATCAGAAAAAATACCCGATCACTTTTTTATTTTAGTATAAGAATTGAATTGGCCTAACCATCTACAGATCACAACAAATGGACATTAATAAGCAGATGCCTACAAAAGTCTGTTAATTTAGTACAGCTCCTTTGTTTAGGGGAAGGATGTCATTTAATCAGTTAGTTGATCACGAAACAGGCTTTCGCCCCGCTTTATAAATAAAGCAACATGCCAAGCAAGTCCATACATAGTCAACAAGCAGAAACAGAGGCTAGGAAAGAAGCAGCACAAGTAAGCCCAAACAGTAAAAGTAGCACTAGGGGCAGGGAAAGGAGAGAACAAGGGGGGCAGGGGGAGGGTACATCAGAGAGAACAAAAAAACCCAGGCCAGTCGGCTAGATGTGGAGGAGAGACGTCGCGCGGTCTCCATAAGTCTGTCAAGCATGACATCTAGCTGCCCCTGTCGCGCTGCCTAGCAAGCGGGTGCCACTGCTGCAAGAAAGCCAGGAATTTAAACATGGAGTCAGATGCACGCCGAAGAAAAACCTGCTCAATCACCATCTTATTACAAATAGTCCAAAGAGTCCATGCCATCGCGACGAACACCAACCAGAACAGGCGTCGCCTGTTCCCGATACGGTTCGCCTGTGTTTCAAGGAACTCGCCAAGGTCTGAGGCTTGCCAAGCAGGCCCAAGCGCCTCATGGACGAAGTTCCATAGAAACCTGGCCGCAGGACAACTAAACAGGATGTGGGTTCCCGTTTCGGGGATCCCACAAAGAGGACAAAGCCCAGTACCCGGTCCACGACGCTTTCGGACCTCCACCCCTGTTGGGAGACGGTCCCTAAGAAGTTGCCACACGAAGATTTTAATTTTTAGGGGAAGGGGAGCCTTCCACAGTGGGGAAGCCCAGGCTGTATGTGGCCCACTGAATAAACTCCGATAGGACGACTTTACGGAGAAAAACCCAGAGGGCGCCAAGGTGCCAGGACACCAAGTCTTGGCCCCCTGGCAACGCCTCCGGAAGCAAACTCCGTAACTCCGTCCAAGCTGTAGCCTCTGCAAGGCCAAATGATCGTCGGAACGAGATGTTCCAAGTCCCATTTTGCCCCGCCGAGGCCACCAACTGCGTCGGGTCTGAACAGATAGCAAACAAGGAAGGGAACCTATGCTGTAAAGGACCATCACCCAGCCAAGGGTCTAGCCAAAAGAGGGTACCCTCTCCATTCCCTATGGAGAATCGGGTCCCCTTTCTAATCTCATGCTTGATGGATTGGATGGATCGCCAAAATTGCGATCCATCAGTTAGTTGATCCATTTAGCTGGAAACGACACTAAAGGTTTTAGCAAGAGTTAATTGTCGCCCAAAATCGGCAGTTTCATTGCTAAATCCTAGATTTCTTTTCCAAAACTGAATCCAGTTTGACTCCTCAATTTTGATTTTTTGCTGTTGTATTTGAACGTTAGTTATTGCTTAAATAGTGCACTAGTTGGTGAAAAAGTAGAATTACAGTGACACAAGGTAATTCAGTCATATTTTTTAAGGTTAATTTAGTCAATCTGTTCTCCACACTCAACACTTCTAATACTGATTTAAATATAAAATTAACAGTGCCCACGAAAAATGATCCACCGGAATGGCCAACATTTATGTTCCACCCCCCCTGATCCTGAACAGACTAACATATGTCTTGCGATGTGCTTCACTTGCAAGAGAGCATTTGTAATGAGTATCTTGCTATTCATGCTTAAACTGTTCTCCTAGTTTTACTGTAAAAAAATGCTATGGTACTATTTTGTGAAACTTGAGGTTTGCATTCATAAGTAAGTTTTCTGCCTACGGATCATATTTCTTAGTGTAGTAAGTCTACGCATACTTAACTTTCGTCATATTGTGCTTCTTAGTGGTTCTAAAATTTAATCGTGGACTGAGTATGGCATTTTTAGTAGACCCACATTGGTTTCATCGGTGTGCTTTCTGTTGATTGCAGATCATACTTTGAGAGCTTATTCAGCACTTTCAAGGCTAAATGATTGACCATGTCGCTCTAATCAATAACAGTGTTATGGTTGAAAGGATGTAGTTTGTTGTGATGATGTCGTCAATCCAGGGTTATTATTCAATCGTGCCATCTGCGTCGAGAATGGACTGGTTAAAGGAGCAATTTGATATGTTTATGCTCAATTTGTACAGTGAATCTCATAATCCTGCAGAGTTCTGGATCCCCATTGCTGCATACTTCGCTGTTGGTATAGTTAGTCTTTTGATGTTTTTGTATCTTTTGTCGCTGTGGAGACGGAAGATCAGTGTAAGCTGGATGAAAGTGATTGCCCGATCAAAAGGAGGAATTTTGAGAGAAATCAAAAGGTTCCTACTGCTGAACATATATGGTCTGCAGAATCATTACTGCGTGCAAAAGGACTGAAGTGCTGTGTGTGCTTAGAATCTATTTCACCTGCTCAGCCCCTTGGGCAAGCAATAACATCAGAGAATATGGTTCACCGCTGTGATGTTTGTGGTGCCGCTGCACACATGATATGCTCTTCAAACTCTCAGAGGGACTGCAAATGTGTCTCATTGTTTGGGTCAAAACATGTGGTCCATCAATGGACCGTGCTATGGACAGATATAGCTGACCAGTCCGAGAAACTCAATACTGTAGCCATTGTGAGGAGCCTTGCAATGGATCTTTTCTTGGAGGTCCTATATATTGCTGCATGTGGTGCCAACGGCTGGTTCATGTTGATTGCCACTCAAGCATGTCTACTGAGGCGGGTGATATTTGCGACCTTGGTCCATTCAGACGCCTTATTATTTCCCCACTTTTTGTCATGACCAAGAATAAACCTGGTGGAATTCTAAGCTCTATAACTCATGGTGCAAATGAATTTGCATCCACCGTGCGCGGACACCTTAGGAACCGAACCAGAAGGCAGAAACTTCATAACAGATTACCTTCTGACTCTACAGCTGGTGAGAGTAATGATGATTCATCAAGTGATAACACACCGTATTCTAATCAGAGGGCTAAGGATGTGAAAGCAAATGGTGGAAGTGTTCAGAGGTATTCTGAGAATGAACTGTACATCAGCGAGAGTGACTGTAAAGAAATCGCATTAGAACCAAGAAGACTCCATAATGATGACGCAGGAGGAGCCAAACTCAAGTATGTGTTGACTGACCTGCCTGCTGATGCCAGACCTCTTCTAGTATTCATCAACAAGAGAAGTGGAGCTCAGCGTGGAGATTCTCTTAAGCACCGGCTACACTTCCTTTTGAACCCTGTGCAGGTCATGATACATCCCACACAATAACTGTACTTACGGCCTAGTCATTGACTTATTTAGATTATTTACCTACATGTGATGTTTTTAGCGTGGAGTACAGTATTTGCTCTCATATTGGGCACTTTTATCCTTTGAATCATCCATAGGCTGTGTCTTAAGAAGAAACCTATATGCTGTTGAATCACTTTATATTACACAAGTACTCTGTTGGAATTGATACCTTTGTTAGAAGTAATCTTGTCATATCCATGCATGTAGGTCGGTAGTAGTAAAGAAGTTTTGGTGGGTGCATGAAGTTTCTAGTTCAACAAAGAAAGGATCCAGGCTGTTGCTAGCTGCAGTCAGTAGCAGCAAGTAGAAGCAAAAATGAAATTTTCCTTAGTTGTAGTACATGTGCTAGCTAGAAGAGTAAGCAAATTCGGTTTTGTTTTATAGGACAAATGAGCTGTAGTTTTTAGGTCGGTTTGAGTATGAGTCGGTTTGTAAGTCCTATATAAGGACATGACTATCACTTGAAAAAAAAAGCTTGTGTGATATATTGTGAAGATATATAGAGCTTCATATATTCCTGGTGTGTGACTATGTAAGAGAGTGAGCTAGGTGTGTGTGAAGCACAACCTTATTAGAAGTAATCTTGTTAGAAGTAATCTTGTCATATTCTATGCATAAAGTTTCTAGCTTAGTCAGGAAGTATCTAGAGTATGTAGTAGGAGTCCTAGTAGAAGTAAAATTCTGCAGTTCTGTAGTAGTTTCTAGAGAACAGTAACCGACCTACTGTTCAGTGAACAGTAACCGACCTAGCTAGGCTATATAAGGATGTACCCCTTTGTATGAGAACTAAGCCAGTAAGACAAGATGTAGCCTCAAGCACATGTATGAAATAGATAGAGCATATATGTGAGTTTCATATATGCATATGTGTTAGTGTGTGTGAAGCACAACCTTATTAGAAGGGAGCTAAGGGATTTAGCTTCCAACAATTGGTATCAGAGCCTCAAGATCTGAGGGCGGTGTCGATAGAATCCATGCGTTGTGGAGGACGACGGCGTGGGATGGAGGTTGTTGGCGCTGCGATGCCGCTAGCTGCTAGGAGGAGAAGGCGGTGTGATGCTGCCAAGAGAAGATGACAGTGTGATGCCGTTACGAGGCGACAGCGGTGCGATGCCGCTGGCCCGTCGACGGTGGTGTGATGCCATCATCATCATGGAGAGTTGGTGCGAAGTCAACAGAGCAATGTGATGCTGTGGCATGCTCGTGTGGTGGTTTTGGAGCTGTGAAGGCCACATGGTGAAGCTACTGCATGCATGCAGCAAGACGTGGAAGAGTGAAGAAAGCCCAAAGAAGATGTAAGTCGACGATGAACCAACACTCCTGTGAGGGGGGTGTTCAAAGTGCACGTCCAACGGTGTGATACTGTTGGAGACTGTGGTGTGATACCATCGTCATAGAGGGCGTTGGTGTGAGGACCACTATGGTGTGATGCCATAGTCACTAAAAAGGTTGGTGTGAAGCCAATGACGGTGGTGTGATACCATCGTCGTAGATGGCGTCGGTGTGAGGCCGACCACTATGGTGTGATGCCATAGTCACTAGAGAGCTTGGTGTGAAGCCAATGACGGTGGTGTGACGCCATTGTCAAGTGGAAGAGTTGGTGTGAGGCCAACCTAGAGAGTTTGGTGTGAAGCAAATGATGCTGGTGTGATGCCATCATCAAGTGGAAGAGTCGTGTGAGGCTGACGACTGTGGTGTGATGCCACTGTCACATGGAAGGTCGGTGTGAAACCGAATCGGTGGTGTGATGCCATCTTATATGGAGTCCGTGTGAGGCTGACAAGCACGGTGCGATGCCGTTGCCAGATATGAGGCAGTGCGAGGCCGTCACAAGATGAAGCAAATGGTCTAGGTGATCTGGATTAGAGGATCTAATTGATATGACAAGATTAAGGGGGAGATTGTTAGAAGTAATCTTGTCATATCCATGCATGTAGGTCGGTAGTAGTAAAGAAGTTTTGGTGGGTGCATGAAGTTTCTAGTTCAACAAAGAAAGGATCCAGGCTGTTGCTAGCTGCAGTCAGTAGCAGCAAGTAGAAGCAAAAATGAAATTTTCCTTAGTTGTAGTACATGTAGCTAGAAGAGTAAGCAAATTCGGTTTTGTCTTATAGGACAAATGAGCTGTAGTTTTTAGGTCGGTTTGAGTATGAGTCGGTTTGTAAGTCCTATATAAGGACATGACTATCACTTGAAAAAAAAAAACTTGTGTGATATATTGTGAAGATATATAGAGCTTCATATATTCCTGGTGTGTGACTATGTAAGAGAGTGAGCTAGGTGTGTGTGTGAAGCACAACCTTATTAGAAGGGGGCCTAAGTGATTTAGCTCCAACAACCTTCCATGTTTGCCTTATGTTTCTTGTGCCATGTTCATTTAAACTATTTACTCTTGCTGTGCTAGTAATCACCTTGTTAATCAAGTGCACGTTATCATTTACCTGATATTTTATCTAATGCGTTGTAAAAGCATTGTTGGCCTCACGTCATTTGACATATCAGTAAAACTTGGACATCGTGATACTTATGATGGGCAAATATGGACATAGAGTGGCACCCCGTTTGCCTCCCTCTGATATGTAGGATCAGGTAGAATTCGTACGCCAGCAAGTAGTAGCAATGCCTCCCTCTGAAATGTAAAATCAGGTAAAAGAACTCATATGCCAGCAATGAGAGACAAAGCTCAGCTCGTTCTCTGGTAGCCACCATCTCACGTCACACATTAACAATCAGTTTACCGGCTGTGAATATTTACACTTAACAATCGTGTACGACTCCATTTCGTTTATTGGTGATGTCATTTATTAATCACGAACCACCAAGCAAATCTTATTCAGATCGTTGTCATTTCCTTTGCGGCTAATGTGATGTATTATTTTGTTTAGGTGTTTGAGTTGAGTTCATCACAAGGGCCAGAGGCAGGATTGTTGTTGTTCCAGAAGGTACCACATTTCAGAATCCTTGTGTGTGGTGGCGATGGTACTGTTGGTTGGGTTCTTGACGCGATAGAGAGACAAAATTATGAATCACCTCCGCCTGTTGCAATTCTTCCAGCTGGCACTGGCAATGATCTTTCTAGAGTTTTATCTTGGGGAGGTGGTCTCGGTTCTGTTGAGAAGCAAGGAGGCCTCTGCACAGTTCTACATGACATAGAGCATGCAGCTGTCACCATTCTAGACAGATGGAAGGTTACAGTAGAAGATAAGCAAGCAAACAATGTGCTTCTGGTGAAGTATATGAATAATTATCTAGGTAGGTGCGAATATTTAGCTTACCGGGACAGTTGATCCAAAGAGCTTACTTTTCCATGGTGACAGGTATCGGTTGTGATGCAAAGGTTGCACTTGACATTCATAATCTCCGTGAGGAAAATCCTGAAAAGTTCTACAGTCAGGTAGTTCCTGTACCTATACATAGCAGTCTCATAGAGGAAAACAGCTGACCAGGATTAACATGCTTCCCTTTTGGTGTTGGAAATTATCAGATTAATTATCTAAAAAAACTTACCACCGTGCCTTCAGTTACTCATTGCAAGGTCGATTTAGTTATGCATGTAACTTTTTTTCGTCTTATGTGTTTCAGTTCCTAAACAAGGTGCTATATGCCAGGGAAGGTGCGAAGAGTATCATTGATAGGACATTTGTAGACTTACCTTGGCAAGTTAGGTTAGAGGTTGATGGAGCTGAGATTGATATACCAGAGGTTTGATAAGATGAATCTCTGTGACTATTATTTACACACCGCACCATCTTCACTAGCTATCATGGTAACGCCTGTGAACGCTTCAGGATTCAGAAGGTGTCCTCGTTGCGAACATACCAAGCTATATGGGAGGGGTTGACTTGTGGCAAAACGAGGAGGATAATGCTGACAACTTTGACCACAATCAATCCATGACAAGGTGCTCGAAGTAGTTAGTATCAGTGGGACTTGGCATTTGGGGACACTTCAGGTAAGCAAGCAGTATCTTCTGATAACATTTTTTGATAATGCCAGAGGGTAAAACAATAAACCTGGATTCGATCAGGTTGGACTTTCTCGTGCACGGAGGATCGCCCAGGGCCAATCGATCAAGCTGCGGTTTTCTGCTCCTTTTCCAGTTCAAGTGGACGGGGAACCTTGGGTCCAGCACGCTTGCACGCTGAAAATATCCCATCATGGCCAGGTTCGGTTCGGTTGTTTCTCTTTCTTTCTTGGAGTGATCTGATTGCTCTGCATTTTCTTACTATGGCTCTTTGTCCAGGCTTTCATGTTAAAGCGAGCAATGGAGGCGTCGCTGGGTCATGCCGCCGCGATCGTGACGGATGTGCTTGAGCATGCGGAAAGCAGTCAGCTGATCACCGCGTCCCAGAAGAGGGCCCTCATCCAAGAAATGGCCCTGCGGCTCGCGTAAATCCTCGCCGGTTCGCTAGAGAGCATTGCTTCATGTGAGGTTATCCCCTTAGCACCAAGAAGAAAGACCTTTCTGCTGGCAGAACCTGTGATTGAAGAGCAGGAGCACCTTCTCCTCTACGGTGGATGGATGAAGCCAGGAAGGATGTGAGCGTGTGCAAAGAAATGTGGTTGTTGTGTTGTGTGGTACATGATGTGTGTGTGTGGGTAAAGTCACGGAATGTCGAAGCTGGACATTCCTGCCATGTGATGTGAAATTGTGAATATGTGATGTACAAAGTCTGAAAACTTTCTTAGAGCATCTCCAGTAGATGACCTATTTTAGGGCACATCTTTTTGGTTTTAGGGCACCACTTTTTGATGTTAACGGCACCAAAAACTGAATTGCTCCGGTGGATGATGTATTTTAGGGCAGGAAAAGTAAGAGTTGCTCCGATGGATGATGTAAAATAGGGCTTCAAACACTAAAACGATAGCATATTTATAATTTAGAAACTACATATTTAAACTAAAACATGCAAATTTAAACTAAACTCGACACTTCATACCCGTACTACGTTCTTCTAGTACTACATTTAAACTAGCAACTCTACTCGCCATCGGAAATAGTCCAGTCGAACGAGGAGTGAGGCGACGACTCCACCTTCACCGCCGCACCCCGCGCCCAATAAAATCCGTGCTCCGCTTGCACGTATTCCGGGTGCTTTTCTCGCAGCTTCGCCATGGCCAGCTCGTCGGCCTCCCTCACTCGGCGCGGCGGTGCTGCCTATGCTCTTCTACGTTCGCGAGCTGCAGCGGCAGCGAGAGCCACTCCACTCCACCTCCTTCCGTGTCTGGTCGGGAAAGTTCAGCTTGGACCGCGGCCGAGCAAACTCCACGCGGCGGCGGCCAGCTCCGCCGAATCGAAGGTGCCGAGCCACACGCGGTGACCGCCTGTGCAGCCGGACCCCGCAGAAGCCCGTGCTAGTCAGCACGTGGCGGCATCTTGCGGCGGCGGTCGACCTCGCTCGGTGCGACGACCGTACGAGATGAAATCGGCGGCGGCGTGGTGGATCCAGCGGGAATCAGCGCGGCGGCGGGAGATTTGGCCGGAGACGGCGGTAATCGTGGGCGGACGGAGCGGGAGGGGAAAAGGCTGGCGATTGGGCTGCGGGGAAAACGGTCCACTACACTTTACTCTGCGTTGTTAGCCACGGCATAAATCCATGGGCTTTGATGAGTTATTCACTGACTTTCAGCCCACACAGACATGACACATCTCTCATGGGCGATGAGAAACCAGGGCGGAGCATGGCCCGTGAGAACCAGGCGCTGGCGCTGGCAAGCAGCATGTGTTTAGTCCCACACCGGCAGCGTAGAGCGGGCGGCGAGCTCACGGAAGCTATAAGAAGGGAGGCGGGTGCTCGATTGTAAAGCATGATCCTTCAGGCAGCAAAGGGATGTGATGAGCGGTAACAGCTCGCATTTTCTCTGCGAGAGGGGTGTCCGCCCCAACTAAGCCTGTTACGACAATGGGGCACCTCAGTGATTTACCATCTGATCCCGAATTTTATTTATTTATTCTCTTTTTCTTTGCAATTTTGCTTTCGTCAGCTTTCTTCTTCTTGGTTTTGATTCTTTTTGTTCTTTTTTGCTGGAGTTCTTAGTGATTTATTCTTTTTTTTTTGTTCTTGCTGGCACATTGTGAGTTTCTCTTTGTGAAAAAGAAGTTGACTGTTGAGAAGCTCTTTTCACAGGGGGCAGCTAGGCAGCTAATTAATTAACCGCAATTTCTTTATATTGGTTGACCACTAATTATCTAGACAGTAGAGTTTCTTCTGGGGCGAAACTCGCGTGTGCGGACAGCATTTCACTTAGGGGCAGTTTCGCACACCTGGGTCGGTTCAAATTTCGGAACCCGTGCAACTGTTCCTCTCCATCCCCCCTCTCACGCAGCTCCGCTGTAACGTACCTGCACTTAGAAAATTGGCAAGGTACCTGTGTATAGTGCAAACCACTGGATCGATTCATTTGCACACACAGTCTAAGATGAATTATCACAACATTGTATCAATTATTACACGCGGATCCAGTACTTAGTAAAATATCATTTACAAATTGCATAGCATGAAGCTAGCTTTTAAAGAGTAAAGCAGCGGAAAATTATTCTTCATGGAGTCTCCATCATCATCATGTGCCACAGGCGAAAACATGTTGGTTGCAGACTTGAAACCCTTAACGAAACTCACTCGTCGTCAGAACAATCTGCAACAAATAATTTTTTTTGCAACAGAGTGGGTCAGATACCATTAAAAATGGATCTGGCAAGTGACACTATGTGGACACTTAATGGAATAACTCTATAACCTATATGCATATCTTGGCTGATAGAGTTCAAGGCTATTTTGCATGAAAGCCAATTTTGCCTAACACTTTGTAAAACATTTTCTTCAAAAGTTGGAGACAATATGGTATATGACCATAGTCTCATCTACCCTTGTTCACCATCAAGTTTTACTTTCGAAATTGGAATGATGAAGCCTCCGTTGAATCCTTGATCAGCTACTCAAATTGTCCGTAACCGGGGACACGGCTAAGTACTTAGTTTTTAACTCTGCAGAGGTTGTGCACTTTCACCATTAGACCCAACAAACCCAAACTATCCTCAAGCACTCAATTTGTGCTAAGAAAAAGGAGAGAGTTGAGACGAGACTTTTCAGAAGCATTTCCTCATCCCATGCCGCCTTGACCCGTTCTCATTCTAACCATCTACCACCACCTGTCAAGACGGGACGAGTCCACGCAACTTAATCCATCAAGTCAGAGCCCATATGACTAATGGCTGCACGGCAAGCAATCTTCACTTAGAGAAACATTGGCCCCTTAATACCCTGGGTGGCAACCACAAGTGACCATCCCTTAGAGGTCACCCCTAAGAGATGACACTCAACCTTTCCATCATCTTTTCATAACCAAGTCCACCCAGATGATAAATTACTTAGTAGAATTAAGCTTTAAAGAAAACACATTTGCATAGCATCAAATATTCTACTAAGTTATCAAAGGAGATTCTAGACACAACTAGTGTAAAGGTATGGTGGGTTTAGCATATAGCAATAATACTATCCAACACATGCATATAAGAAATACACTAAGTAATGCATATAAAAATACTTAGGAAAATTTCATGGGGTGTGCCACTTGCCTTGGCAAACAAAAGTACAGGTGTAGCAGTTGCAACCACCTTCGTCTCTCTTCGGAATTTCTAACAAGTTAAACAAACCACAAATAAACATACAATCATAATGCATCACTTAGAAAAATATGATATGCATGAGATGCAGAATGATACAAAGAATTATGATATGAAAGACTTGCAAACAAAATAAGGAAGAGACATAAACTAACTTAATCCATTTGGCTAAATCAAGGTCAAGGTAGAGTAAAATAAATTTGATAAAACCACCACTTGAAGGTTGTAAGGCTACTCTAAGTCTTCACAAGTTTGGTCTTCAAATAATCTTCATCTCCTTTGCAGCTTCATGTATCTTCCATGGTCTTCAATTAGAACTCTATGAACTTAGTCTTAATCACCAAGGACTTGGTCTATGTCCAAAGTGAGACAAAACTTAGAAAGAAAGAGAAGATAGAAAGAAAGGAGTAGTTGAATTTTCTCCAGGATTCCTTGTAGCTTTCTCCTTGGTGTGTTGACTTCATTGAATTTTGTAGACTTGATGGTTCTGCAGACTTGATGATGTTGGCAGCTGGTTGATCTTGAATATAACTTAGCCACCATGAAGTTTAAGGGAAGGAGGGAGAAAGGAGAGAAGGAAATGAAGAAAATGCAGCTGGTTTGTCTTCATGAACTTTCTCTTGATTTCTTCTAAGTCATTTCTTCTTGGAGATGCTTCTGCAGTCTTGTTTTCAAGCTAAGTCCTTCCTTGATTTCTACTAATTTCTAACTTAGTGGTTTTTGACTAGGAGAGTCATAATAGCTAACATGTATCCTCAGAATTTCTAAGGAGGAAGTCATGTGAAAGTATAAAATAATACTAAGGACTTAATATGCATGCCATGCTTATGAAAATGCTCTAAGGAAAATGCAAGCAATAAAGATGATCCAAAATAACTAAGGACCAAGGGTCAAACAATAAGTCACAAATAAATTCTAAGTAAAAGTTAATCAACATAAGAGAGGCTAAAATTCTCTAAGGAAAGAGTGTTGTCAAATATTTGTCAAATATTTTCTAAGGAAGAAATAGTTTTGTTTTGAGAGACAAAATAGTTCTAAGTACTTTTTTATCAACTAAAGTCATCAAAATATGACTAAGTTATTTTATAACTCGAATATATGAAGAAAAACATTTTATATATTTTTTTATAAATTTTAATTATTAAAATAACACCTAAAAAGCATTTAATCAATATTTACTAAAAAATCATTGAAAATAATTTTTCAAAAATAATAGAGTATTCCTACGGCCAATACTTAGTCATACAAAACTATTGCAAAAGAGTTTACTAAAAAATATATTTTTAAACTCAAATTATAGTCAAAATACTATTTAAACCATTTTTAAAAATTAACTAATTTAATTTCGACAAAACCTCTAAATAAGTATACCAAAAGTTTCTACAAGTCATAACCTTTCCAAAAATATATTTTTCATAACATTTGGATAAACGAGTAAAAATTAATAATGAATCTAATTTGCAGGGACCTATTCGTGATACGCAGGGCTAAACGGTGAAGAAAACAGAGAAAGATCCTCGCGCTGGAGTCCCTGGGCGACGTGTCGTCTTCTGGTTGGTGCGCTTCTCTTCGCGGGCATATGCGGGCGGACGGGTTGCGGACGGACGCGGCCAAGCGGGTAGCGACGGATCTTCGCGGGCGGCGTCGACGTGGCAGCTCCTCATTCGCCGATACCGATTCGTCGGATGGATCTAATCTCACGCGTCCAATTTAGATCGAACGGAGGATGAAGGGTTGACCAAACCTGGCGGCGGGACCTCGCCGGGGAATGGCGTGGCGGTGGTGCTGGCCTCGGGTGGGTGACGGCGACGAGACTCCGTTGGTCCTCCTGGCTGGAGAAGATGACGACACGGTGCCGCGCGTCGTGGGGAAGAAGCTGGCGGGGTTGGCGTCGACTCGCGTGGGCTGGAGCGGCGGGGTGTCGTGGACGGAGTGGCCGTGGCTCCGACAAGCTTCGGTCGATCAAGGATGCGTCGATCTGGTGCAATATAAATCACAAAAAAAAAATCACACGGGTGCGCACGGACGTAACAAAGGAGATGGGATAGGAGAGAGCTCGGGGTTGACCACGTTCGCCGGAATTTGCAGAACACGGCGGCGGCAGTGGCGGCACGGTGGGGATCAATGCGAGCACCTGGGGGCTCTCGCGGCGGAATTTTTGGGGCAAAAGAACGAGGGAGTTTGGGGGTATAAATAGAGGCAAAAGCCACGGGAAAAACGCGAACGAATCGTGCAAAATCGGTCCGGATTTTTCTAGGGTTCGGAGTTCTTTTCGTGTACGAGAGGTTGAAGACGCGTGACGTCATGGCTGGCGTCATGGGCGGGGCCCGCATGTCGGTGAGATAGAGGGGAGAAACTAGGCTGGCTGCTGTACGCTACGCGTGCGAGAGAGAGATAGTGGGCTTGGCCCATTTAGCTAGGCTTCGCATTTTTTCTCCAGAAAACGTTTTTCTTTTTCTGTTTTATTCAAAATCAAATAACTTTTGAATTTTAAATCCAAAATAATTCAAACTATTTTCAATAATTTTGTAAAAACAAACTCTTTGATTTGCAGCCTTTAAATATCATTTTCCAAAACATTTTGTCAACTATATTTTTGAAAAGTGATTAAATGAATTTTTGGACATATTGATGTCATTTGAAAACTATAGGGGTTTTTTTTTATAAATTCCTTTGGAAATATAATTTAAACCAAAGCAAAATATGAGTAACATGATTAATATCACTCAATAAAATAATTTTGTATAAAACTCAAATAGTTTAAAAGGGGTTTGATAAATCGAAATGATTTCGGAACTCATTTTAAAATCCAAATAACTATTTTCTTTCAAAAGTAAAACTATAAAACTTGAAAATAGAGAATAGATAAGTAATGGAATAATTCTCAATACCTATGAACTATTTACAACCAAACACACTTTTTCAAATAGAAATCATTTTGATTTCCAAACTAGGTTTTGAACAAATAATATGACCCTCGATGTCAAAATTTAAAATAGGTTTTAGAACAAACAATTGTGGCTTAAGTAGATCTTAAATACCACAAGATAAACATTTACAATTATTTATATTGGAACAGATTCAAACAATTTCACAAGCAACTCTATCAGAACAAAACATTCATAAAAATCAGAAGAAAACTTGGAGCATTCTTTGCTCTACTAATATATTTTCTTAAATATGTTTTCAAGTGGAATTATTATTCCAACTTTTGAAATATCCAAATGCAACCAAAGCTATATGATGATGAATGTATGCATGAATTTCTTTTCAAAGCAAAATACATAATAGTTTTCGAAAGTTTTAAATTTTTCTGATTTTTCAACTTTTGAAAAACTTGGGATGTTACATCTGCACACCCCGCTCCGAAATCGCCGACGAGCTCGCGCACCTGCTCGAGAAATTGCAGGCGAGCTCGCCGCCGTTTGCTCGAGCGAATTTACCATATGTTCCCGATTTTTCTCTCTTTTGCCATTTGCTTTCTTAAGCTCTCCTCTTCTTTGTTTCATTTGATACTTTTTTTTAGTGAAGTCTTTCTTTGTTTTTTCCTAGTGGGGCACCCGAGTGATTTTTTTGCACATTTGTGAGTTTCTTTTTGGCAACTGTTGAGAAGATTTTTTTTTCACACGACAACTAAATAATCAAGCCAACGAAATAAGTAAGTGACGTCAAGGTGGGACAAAGCAAAAGGCGGTCTCTTGATTTCATGATAAATAAACATTGTCTTTCGACTGATCCTCCTATAGGGGTGTGTGTCGGTGGATCTGTGGAAAAGGGGGGCAAAATAATATTTAGACTTATGGATGCCATCATGGCCAACAATCGGCTGCTTCGGTCTCTTCGTTTGCCCTTTCCTTTCTCAAGACGAAAGGTTGAGTTTTGTGTCATGTTCGACACGCTAAGGTAAATCCTTCCTCGGGCTAGAATCGTAGCTGCTGACAAGGCTCACTAAATTCGTAGTTGTCTCCTTGACACGCCGGTTGACTTTTTGATGGACTTCATTGGATTCGGTATTACCTAGGTCTGACAAGCGGCGTGAGCCGGGGAAAAATCAATGTGGGATCGAGCTTTAAAATCATACAAAAAAATTCCGGCAGCAACAAAAGAAAACATAAGATTACAATAATGAATTGTCAAGGAAAATAACTATAACAACATTCCTCTAAGGCCATGATAACCTTCTTGATAGGTATGCATGATGGCTTCGATAAATATCAATAGAAATATATCAGTTTCAACATAGGTACTTGGACGATGGTTCAAAAAACTGTCTGCTTACTCTATTTTGCAAATCAGACTTCATATATTTTGTTGCGAAAAATGCTTTTGCAAATGTGTGATGACCTGTAAAACCAATGTAGCTTCAACAAAATAAAACACTAGAGGAAATATTATATGCTTCTTCTTTTTTCAACTAATTTTTGGCGAATATCACCAACACCTAAAATGTAAGAATCTGGAGTCATCCCAGATGTATTCAACCAAGTTATCAAGTTGGCAACCAAGTTCCTCAATCTTATTGGCAGAGTGAGAAGAAGAGTTGGGCCGTCTCTTGCTAGAAGTTCCAAATTTTCTACCAAATGGATGAGTGAGTGAGTGACAGTGGGGTTAGCTGATGTGACGTGTGGTTCATGGGCATTAGGGTCAAAATTAACCAAAAATCAGTGGGTTCAACTAAGCCCACAACCATAACGTGGCTCTGCCGTTAGGTCTGATGCATCTTGATTGTTCATCGTGAAACCGAGCTCACTAGATTGAGAGTGATGGGTGCCCATGAAGCCGGTGAATGACTTCTAGAACTCGCTTCTTCTTGTAGTGTGTATCTCGTGTGTGTAGATGGGAGATGGCTGCAAACTTGCAATGCTCAGATGGGAGATGGCTGCAAACTTGCAATGCTCAATACGATATGACAACGAAAAAACAACTACGTTCAACGCTTACAGTATCCCACTCATTGCCGGACTTAGACACTTGGCAATTATCTCCAAAGTGAAAATCGTATAGAGCTTTTGAACCCATGTCGCACCTCATCCGCACTCGATACATAATAAGCGGATAGATGAAGGACGTGAAAGTGAGATCCCACTTGTAGTGTATTTGGGTCCCTAGGATAGATAAACTATCGTAATGAATGTGATGGTGGATTTGTGAAGGTAAGGATCCTAACTAGGAGTAATAAAGAATTTAAAGAAAGAAAATAAGACCATCTCCAGTCACGGTTGCCAAATCCTCCCCAAACGTCCGGACGGATGTCCGGACATGAGAGAGAGTAAAATTGTGCACCCAACCATGGTCCCCAAATTCTCCCCATACGTCCAGGCTGTCCGGCACACCCAAGGGCGACCAGACGCGCCCGGACATGTCCGATCGTGTCCATTTTCCTTTGTTTTTATTTCTTTTATCCTTCATTGATTTTTCTCTCTCCTTCTCCGCCAATCACATGCAAATGACCCCACAATTTGGAGAGACTTTGGGGGATACGGTTGGAGGAGACCACTTTTAGGGGCGGTCCAGTCACTGTCCGCGGACACGTCCGAATTAAGGATGGCGATGGGTAGGGTATGGGGCGGGTAGACCAATACCATATCCATACCCGTGTAGTAAATGGGTATAAAATTCTACCCATACCCGTACCTGCAGCTATAAAACTTTACCCGTACCCATACCCGACGGATACACATACCCGTTGGGTACCCAACGGGTAGATCAAATAGTACACAAGTTACTCATAATTTTACATTCATCGATAAATTTTTTGATAAAAGAAAAACATTTAACTCAACTCAATAACATATATTTGAGTACGTGACAATTATGTCAACTCAAATTGACAATTGATGACAACTTTACATAGATTCACAAACTCACAAGAATAAATGTTGGACCTCCACGGGTAAGATATATAAACGGGCATGGTATGGGTATACCCATGGGTACAAAGTTATACCCGTACCCTACCCACGACATAAACGGGTAGGGTATGGGTACTACTCATGGATAGGGTTGGGCATTCGGTTAGACCGAACCGATCGGTTCGGTTCCTCGGATATTGCAGAAATTTGGTTCTGATAATTTAAGGACCGATCGGTTATTTGGAAATAGCCTAACCGAGGAGTTCGGTTTATCGAGAAATCGGTTCGGTACTCGGTTAGGACCGAACTGACTGATAGAATACAGAAAGGAGAATAGAACATCCACGGAGTAGACACGATGCACCACACAAGAAGTAAGATCCTATAAGAGAAATCAGATCCTACCAGGAAAAACATCACGTAACATCAACATCTCATATTATTAGGAATCTCCAACAGCTGCTGGGTGGAGATAATGTCGTTTGCTGCAGGCCAACGCCGCTTGGAGTGGAAGGGACCGTCGACTGCAGGCCGCCGCCAGAGTCGCTCACTGGGGTGGAGAGGAACGCAGGCCGCAAGCGACTACCACCACTGCCCGCCTGGTTAAGGGAAGGATTGTCGGCTGCAGGCCCCGCCGCTGCCGCCTTGCAGGGTTGGAGAACAGAGAGACGGCACACTGGAGCTACTAGGGTTAGGCCATGGCCCATGGGTGGGGAATCGCAAGTGGAGGATATGCTGGAGACTACTGGTATGGGGCTGCGTACTGGAGAAGATTATGACTCACGGGAGCTAGCGATGTTGGACCATGGGTTGTTGGGCTGCATTACGTAGATATTGCCCATGTGCATGTCCGCTCGGTTATATCGGTTTCTTCGAGTGACCGAGGCAAATGACCGAACTAACCTAAATAATTTTGGTTATTAATAAAGGATGACCGAACTAGTAATTGAGATGTTCGATTTCGGTCAATTTGGTTTCGGTCCCGGTTTTTTCGGTTCGGTACTTCGGTACTCGGTTTATATGCC
The DNA here is from genome assembly GCA_947311845.1 of Poa pratensis. NCBI lineage: Eukaryota > Viridiplantae > Streptophyta > Magnoliopsida > Poales > Poaceae > Poa > Poa pratensis. Next base: position 90,776,426 of record CAMZMU010000041.1, read on the forward strand.
CACCCCTACTCATGGATATAAAATTGTACCCATACCCTACCCATGGGTAAAATTGCCATCCTTAGTCCGAATGTTTCCGCGGACAATTTGGGGGCCAAATTTCTCCATGTGGTTGGAGATGCTGTAAGTAGACCAAATGAAGACTCGGTTAATTGGACTTCCAAAAACACGGAAAAATGACTGCCTCGTACACGTATGGCCACTTGGCCACGGCACCTCCCCGCCACCTGCCACCGCACACACCAGTCATATTTTACATTTCCCACTTTACCCCTCAAAGCTTCCAGAAGAACTCGTCCTCACACGGTGTCCCGCAGTGTAATTTGGGGCACGACCAGGGATGCGTACGTAACTTCGTATACCAACCATCACGAGCTGCCTATAATGGGGAAAACGGCACGAGGCCAATGCGCGATTTGCCCCCAATTCTTGATTCCCCTCACTCTCAGGCCAAGATTCAGGCCTGCCGCTGCCCCGAATCCCCAAATTGGCCGCGGATCCGAGCTGCTCGTGCCACCGGCTTCCTATCGGTATCATTTTCCCCTTCCCGCGCTCTCTTAATTTGTCCCTAGGGTTAGGGTTTGTGTTCGTGCTATGATGGCTGCGATTTGATTCGAAGTTACCTCGATTCGGAGCGGAACGGTCTCGCGAGTAGGATTATGGTCAGTGTTATAATTGCTCATGACGTTATTCTAGTCGCCCGTTGCCGTTGTCTGATGCTGGATAACAGTCAGAAGGAGATAGAGAGAGTCATTATTCGAATTGGTCCTTATGCCAGTTTATTATATTATTACTAAAAAATCCAAGCGAGAAAACGAAAGAGACAAAACTTTGAAGTACTTTTTATTAAATTGCACCTAGTAAACGGGTATCAAAGATAGAAGCTGAGCAGATACACATACAAAAAGACAAAATATCTGGATCTTCAATTTGTAGCTGTATTTGGACCTGTTTCACTTCCACCTCATATAGCTGATGTGTCTGTGTATAGGAAGGTTTTAATGAGTGTTGCATAAATGAATGTAATTATTAATCTGTGCAATGATTTTGCATTTGAATCATGAAAAACAACATGCGAATTGTGTGTGAGAATTCAGTGGTTGACCTGTGTAATACTTCCCTTGATGGATCCACTCGTTAGCGATTTTTTTTTTTGATATATAGCTAAATGTTTTCCTGATTATATAGTGATGTTCACTTGTGGGCTCTGCATGTTAAAAGTATACTGCTAGTTACACCTGACCTTGCACTCTTTCACCAAATCAATGACGATACTAGGGTGACTAGTTATCCATAGATCATATTGTCATGATGATGCTATCTTTAAAATCTCTTGTGCTTTTTTTCGTGGGTAACCATTTCCAGTCTTGTAGGATGGCCCATTGAAATTAGAATTTCCCATAATGATAAATTGAAACACCATCATATGGCTCTCTTTTTTGTTATAATGGGACTTATTTGCTAGTCAGTTGGCAGATTCGAGGTTAACTAAATCTCTTACATATGCATGATTTTCTTTTTTCCCTTTTGGCAGGTTAGTATGGTGTTTACACACGACAGAGATGCTGACTACTTTAACCCTCTCTCTTACGGTAACCTGACGGGACTAGAGGCCACCAGCCAGTTTGCTTCATTTACTGAAATGAATTCAGGAGATGCTTCCTCCAATTCTAGTGTTACAGGTGAGCACTTTACTTAAGAGAAATGTGTAACTTATTAAGTTATTATCTGGTTTCTCACTTAGGTCTGTTTTTTAAGGTCTTGGAAAAGAGAACATGTTTAGCAACTATGAGGAATCCAACTTCGGAAATGCTGATCTTAAGGATGATTCTCAGGTCTCGGCTGAGGATTGCAGTTTTTCTTGGCTATCAGATAGCAGTTATCAATTGTCCGCACTGGATCATGGCAAGCGACCTGTTTCTGATGTCAAGCCATGCCAAGTTGCTTGCAAACGCCCAAGGCAAACTGACGAAAGCACATGGTTAAATTCCTACAAAGAACATCCCTTCAGCATAGCTGCCGAGACATCTGCTTCAGGTTTCATACTTTGCTTACCTATTACTATAATATATGCCAACATTAATATGAATTGTTCTGGGAGATTCCTATGGGTAATTATGATTGTTGGTTTCCAGCCTTAGCTGATGGATTTGTGGAGACTAGGGACCAGGAACACATCCATGCACGTAGAGGCAACAGAGTCTGCGGTACTAGTTCATCCATTCATTATCCTAACGATGAACATCCCATTGGAGAGGAAAGCTTACATGTACCTGATTGGGTAACTTATTTCCCTGGTTATTTCGAAGATTGTGGTCCAGCTGTTGGATATAACCAGGTTGATGACATCGATTCACCTTTACATGAATATGTTCCTAGAAAGGGGGTCATGATTGGACCTGACCACCAGGCTGATATTCCAGAATGGAGGCCCCGAGTTTCTATCGATGTTCATGGTGGTTCTAGTTCCCGTGCTGATTTAGCACAAACTTCTGTTTCCACATCGGAATCTGCTCCCATGGACGAAGATAGTGAGAGTGGTAAGTGGATTAGACACACTGTCATTCCAATGGTGTCCTGTTCAAATCCTGTTGCTCTGGTTGGAGACTGCAAAACAGATTGTGAGTGTAGCGATGATGGTTCTATCCGCTGTGTAAGACGGCATGTTATGGACGCAAGAGAAGGCCTCAGAAGAAGTTTGGGACAGGACCAGTTCCAAGAGTTAGGTCTTTGTGAAATGGGAGAGGATGTTGCTCAGAGGTGGACAGATGAGGAGGAACAGCTGTTCCAAAGGGTTGTTTTCTCTAATCCTGTTTCCTCAGGAAATAACTTCTGGGATTCCCTTCCACATGCATTACCTAGTAAGACTAGCAAGGAGCTTGTCAGCTACTATTTTAATGTCTTCATGCTACGGAAGAGAGCCCTGCAGAACAGGTGTGACATGTTGCATGTGGACAGTGATGATGATGAGTCTCCCGGTGTACCTGTGGAAACTGAGCAGGAAAGCGAAGATTCCGCTGTTGAGTCCCCATACGAGTAAATAACATGCACGATTTTGAGTACACAGAGGATGTTCATGAAGAATCTGAAGGAGAACAATTCCCTGAATCATCTTCTTTCCCTGAGAACATAGTAGACAATGGCCAAACATACCTGGAAACAAATCCGGAGAATATTGCAGTAGATGTTGACATCCAGGACGAGTCGTGCACATCTTTTGAGAGCCAACATAATGGAGCTCACGATTCTAACGGTGTTCAGTGTGCTGACTGCTGAGTTTCACATGGTGCTACCAAATGATGCCCCAACCAACTCAGGATACCAAGTTGGATGTGTGTAGCTGTTGGTGCTACAGAACATAGGCTCTTGGAAGATATTATCACCACGATTTTGGAATGGAGTTTTCTCCAGAAACAAGATGAGTGTATATTGGTATGAAATGGAGGTCAAGCAAATTGCTAAAAGAATCATGGCAACAGTATAGTGATTCGCCACGGAATTTGCTGAAGTTTAAATCAGGTGATAGTCTTGAGACTATTCATAGTGGGGAGTATCATACACTAGTATCATGCATATGATGCTAGTCTATGTTACTACCTTTATATGGGGCATATAATCATGCATTTATTAGCGTATAGACTCATCTTGGCTCGAAATCCGTTATATTACGGTATCTACCTACGATATCACCATCATCTTTCTCTTCTTTAATTGCATGCCACATCATCATTTGTGCTTATGTGTCACTTATGTTACTCTATGAGTAGTCTGATACATGAGTTTTGAAGCCTGAGAAGACTATCCGTTGTACAAGCTATAACCGGGACCAGCTCATGATTTGATTTCCGTGCTGAGATCAGTTGTCACCTTTGAATGGCTGGTTACCGACCAATACTCCTTCACGTGATGATGGTATTAGTCACAAGGAGCTGTACAGTATTTAGTTCAGGTTGTTATTTGCAATGCAGCATTTCAGGGCAGACTAAATTTCCCCCTCATTATCTCCCAATTTATTGTTGCCTGTAACATGTGTTGATTTGTGTAATTGGAGATACCTTCCGGTTTTTGCCGAGATTCATATTCTGGATTTCTGATGTATACTCATTGGTTGAGTTGTTGTTGTCGTCTGCCGCTCCGTGGCATTAACTTGTAACAAATACTGGTATTGATCACAAGTTGTTGTTGTTGGAGTACCTTGGTTGAAGTATATACGTATTAAATTGAAGTTGTAAAGAATATGTTGTTGCCAGATGCAGCATGTTGTTGAGGCGTACGTTCCCCTCCCCTTCCTCTAGAGCGAAGGGCGATTTTCTAGACCCTTCTGGTCGCCGCCACTCTCGCCGTCGCGGGGCACGGGATCTCTCTCCCCCCGGCCGCTCCGGTGGCGGGTGGGTGGGGGATCCCCGTCCTCTTCGTGTACATAGAGTAGGGACGAGCAGTTTCCTGCCGGCGGCGCTGAGGAGGCGGTGGTGCGGCTGGTGGTTTTGGTGGCGGCGACCCTCCCCTCCGGCGATGGAGCTCCGGTGGCGCTCCGTCGAGTGGTGGCCGTCCTGTCCCTGCTCGCGGATCTGCGGTGTGGGGGCCCCCTTCTCCGGCGGCCGTGGTACGGCGGCGCTGGAGATGCATTTCTGCTGGAGCTGGTCAAGATCGGCGGCTTCTGGCGGCTTCGACGACGACGATGGCCGCGGAAAAGCGGCGTGGAAGAGCCGGGGGGACGCCTGCCCCGCTCGTTCATCGACTTGGTTTCCGCCGCGGCGCGGCGGACGTTCACGGCGACGTCTTTCAAGGGCTTAAATCTGCCCAGGCTCAGGCAAGGTGGTGGTGCCGGTCTTCGTCTTCCTCGCTGCCGGTGATGCCGTGGATCTCGGCGTTTGCTCTGGATCCTTCTCCTCGTATGTATGTTCTTCGTTTCCTTCGATCTATGTACTGTGTATGTGGATGATTTTGGTGAATATATGAGGATGTTGGTTGTGTGCAAAAAAAAAAAGATGCAGCATGTGATAAAGTTAATATTTTGAGTTGGTTTGGCATCTGTAGCAGTATTCTTCTTTGAACTTGTATGTCAGAGAATACTCCACCGTCTTGCCTTTAGATCTTTTTTCTCAGTGTCCATCGCTTGCATTTTATTACGCCAGATCTTTTTTCCATAGATCGACAAATCTATGAAGGTCAGGTAATGTCGGTGGTGTCATGTTTGGGCATTCTGCCAGAGATATCCTTTGCTCTAGACAGCATGATCAGAGACATCTCTCCTCATCACATTACCAGCTAAAAGACCTTCCATCTTATTGTTTCTTTTCTAGCCATCGTGATAGAGTACTGAAGCAGAGGTACAGTTTCCAATTGACACGAGGCCTTGATGGTTTTAGCAGGTACGGAGTAAGATGCATAAAAAAAAGCCGTTTGCTGAGGTGTAAAACCAAGCTTAGGTACGAAAACCTCTTTTAGAGCCAAAAGTCCACTCTCGCTTAGGTACTGCTATTTTTGAAAATGGAGCCTAACACTGGTAGCCTGCTCAGTGGCAGTGGTTGTGATCTTGCTCACTCAGTAAACAAACCTCCCCTAAAAAAAAACAGTAATCAACCGTGCCCTTGAAAAAAACACGGCAAATTGTGCGATTGCCAGGGAACGGAATCCGCGAACGCAGAACCGAGATGGCACTCCGCAGATTCTGTTGGAAGTAAATCGAGAGAGCGACAAATGAATCAACTGTATTTTATTGATGATGAATGGCGCTATATATAGCACCCGAACAAGCGGTTACAAAGGGGTAGGTCGGTTCACAAACCGACATAGTACAAGCAGGGATTACATATTAATTAAAGTAATTAATTAAATCCTAACACTCCCCCTAATCTATGCTTGTCCTTACTTGTGTTCATCATCTTGAAATAGTCTCCTCCAAAAACCCTGTGGGAAAAAATATGAGGAAAGTTGTGTGTATGATATGTTGTTAAAACTCCTTTAACCCGGTAGGGAAATAAGAAGAAAATGATGTAACATATGATGGTTATTATCTCTTTGATAACTCATATGGGAAAACTTTAGAAAGGAAAAATCCATAGCGAGTTTAGAGAACAATAAATATGCCTTGTATACTTCCTTTAAAAACCCCGATGGGGAAAAAAGAAAGTATGACATATGATGTTTGAAGTTCTCCCCAAAAACCCTTTGGGAAAAATGTGAGGAGAATTGTATTTGATATGTTGTTAAAACTCTTTTAAAACCCAGTGGGAAAAGTAAGGAGAAAATGATACAACATATTATGATTATTGTCTATGTTAACTCAATATGAATGAAATCCATAGAGTTTAGAGTAAATATGTCATGTATACTTTCGTAAAAACCCCAGTGGGAAAAATAGAAAGTATGACATATAATTTTATGTTGATACTACCTCATTAAAAACCTCAATGTGAACCTGTAAAGTAAACTCATAAAGGGAAAAGGAGTGTAATATGATGCTTTGGACACGTTATCATTCAGGAAGATTCTCCCTCTGACCCTTGCAAATCACGAAGTCGTCGTATACCAATCCCATGAACATGAATGTTATAGTTGGTAGAGACTTGGTGAATTGATCAGCGAGGACATCACATGATTTGAATTGCAAGATGTTTATTCCTCGACTTTTCAGAAGTTCATGGGATAAACACTTTAGCGCAATATGCGTAATAATATTGCTCTTAATGTAACATGTTTTGCATATATGCAACATAAGCAACATTATCTGTGTAGATAATGATAAGTGATTCGAGAGAACCAACACCACATGACTAATGTATGCGGTTTATCATTTCGTGAAGCCACATGTGTTAACATGAAGCATTGCATCTTAGAGCGATCGTGGTAGTATAGTCACCAGTCTATTTGAAGACATCAATGGAGTGACAGCTCTACTATGTTTGTACACATTGTAGGATCATGTAAATAGCCAATATCAGTGTCTAAATTAGAGTTCAGATTTCTCTGAAACTGAAATAATATGACAAGATATTTGGTGCCTTGGGTATATCGAAAGATATTCTTGATTCCTAACCAATTCTGTTGGTAGGTCCAATGGCACTTAGATATGAAACTTTAGATCCCAACATATCTTCTCCACCCTCCCACGGATCTTTCTCTACGTCTAGAGATCAAACAATCCCTGAGATGGATATGAATTGTCCATATTAAGTTTCTCCAATTTTCTGGATATAGGCATCTTGGTGTACCAAAATACTTGAGTGAAGGTGCTCGAGTTGTAGTCCCAAGCAACATTTGGGTTTATCCAAATTCTTCATCTCAAATCCGTCTTTTAGATGATCACGTGATTCGTCGTTGTAGGAGTTATCCTTATGTATGACAAACACACATGGGTGATCATCATGTAGGAGTAATCTTTTGTATAATTAATTCACTACGTCGGTTGTACCAAAATGTACCGACAACAATAAGCCATGTGGCGACTTATTGATTATTACACAATACATGTTGCATTTGCGTTTCGATTCGGACAGAGATTCCAACGGAAACCATACATGTCGGAATCTAGTGATCCACATGGATATGTTGTCACTACACCTATCAGCTGCACAGATAGATGATTTTCTACTGCCAATGATATATGTATCGGAGCGAGATTTCACTCATGTCTGCGGAAACCCGACCTCATGCTACAAGCCTTGCTTTCTCACCGCCTTGCTTGTATTTCTCATTCTGTTTTCAGAAGAAAAACACATTGAATAATCCCATAGGGAATTCATTTGGAAGAGCGAGGCTACATCTGCTTGGATTGCATCCTTTGATGAGTTCAGTCCTAGCAAGTGTGTTCACACTCTGCCATGGCCATGGTCTTTGGATCTGAATCATTGTGAAGCTTATTTGCAATCATACAAGAGATGTTTGTCGACAGTTGTAGGCTTTGGTTATATGATTCTCCAGAATCGATATAGTTGGAGCAAATATCATGCACCCTTGATGACTCTTCATGATTTCCCAATACGCGTGAGTCTGGGTGTTCGATGTCCCAGCCAGCGTGTGCAAGCTGGAGCTGGGGTTGTGGAGGTTTCCCTTCCACTGGGTGTATACTACCCATTAGGTGTTCATCAACGCAAGGTCGACTTGTATTTACTGATTTAGAGGATTTACCCTCGATTTCCTTTGTTGCTTTGCGAAAAGCTGGATCCTGGTCAGAGGCCGTACTACTCCCCCTCTTTTTATAAAAGAGGGAGTTGAGGGGTTTTTATTGGTACCTCCACTCTTTCGGGCGCATTTCTAACTAGATTGAAGGACTTTGTAACACCTTTGAGATCAGTAAATGAATATGGCAGGTTATTTGCATGTGATGCAAATTTGAATCCGAACATAGAGTCCAGATTCTTGAGTACGTGGATATGAGAGGAACGTGAAGTCCCAATTGATTTCCTGGCATTCGATGTGGTACTTGAAATCTCCCCCTAATGCCTGGAAATAATCCTCCTTAAATATAAGCAATCAGCGTACTGGGCTATGGACGGATATCTGTACCCCACATAGATCCCTCATATGTGGTCCCATGATGTACGCTGCGGTGGTGAGATCGGTACGCATGAAGCGCTTCCGAACTTACGCAGATGGGAAATGCTTGGAGGATTTCCACATATCAATTGCAGAGGGAAAGTACTGCTATATGCAGTTAGTCAGTAGGAGCGTGTAAAACTGCATGACTCCAATGTAAAGTTGGTAAATTGCAATTCATTAACATGGGTCGTGCAATAAGAAAATCCTTTTGATCAGAGACGACACCAAAAACAATTGTGTATGGACACATAGGACATTGTGCTGAACTTTGATCCTCGGAGCCATGCACTAAATAGTGGAGGCATGTGAAGAGTATTCTGCAACAATATTTGTCCATTCGAATTGCTTGAATTCGATCTTTAGTCCAAACAATGGTTGATTGGGACCACAAATATCACCTTGAATGTGTTCAAGGGATTGAAGTGATCCACTAGCACAATATGTGCAACTAAATCTCATGACTAGGAAAGTTTAGCTCATGCAAAACATGACCGATGGAATTGCATTATATGCAACATGTGCTACGAATTGGATGTACGTGTAGTACAATCCAAACAACAGAGCGGGTACATTTTCATATACTTTTCTATATCCATCAGATTGGCACTCGTAGAAATCTATATATAGAATTGAATAAGTTCCAATATGGAAATCTTTATCATATATAGAATGTATGCAATCTTATTTATATCAGAGTGCTGATACAATATATATGTCCTATTACGATAACACAAATGGACATTAATAAAATGACCACTAAGGAGATAGTGGGACTAGTTTAAGTCTCCAAACACTTTGGTTGAGGCGTACTCAACCATCATGTTCTCCGTGCCTGTAGGGTCATGTGACTTATGGAGAGTTATGACGTTGCAAGGTCCAGTAGGAACATCTCGTGAACAAGTAGCTCCATTGGGGTTTTTGCCTCACAGTCTTATAGTCAAAAAAAAAAGTAGCTCCATTGGTGTCATCTGGAGGAAGGTTGAAGTTGGCTTCAAACCTTTTCCCTTGAGGTACTTTGCATCCCTGGGATTGCTGGTATAGAATGGCCAGATGCTTTGGGGTCTTGCACTTGTTAGTGGGATGCGTGTAGCAACCACACTTGTCGCAAAGCTTAGTTTTGTCAAACTCATGCTTTGCGGTGCCTTTCTCACGGTCTGAGTTTCTAGGCTTCCTGTTCCGGTTCCGCTTTCGCTTACCATTGAAGTTTGAAGGCTTGCCGTTGAAGGCACCATCAAACTTTCGACCGTTCGCGACATTCATATGAACTTCAGGTAGAGATTGAGAACCAACCGGGCGCTGAGAGCCATTCTTAGCGAGTAGCTCATCATGCTTTTTAGCCTGAAATAAAATATGAATAAGATCGGAATAGACTTGGTAGTCGCGGGCACGGTACTGCTGCTGGAGGATCCTGTCAGATGGGAGCATAGTGGACAGAGTTTTCTCTATCTTCTCCGCATCAGTAGGTTCCTTCCCGCAAAAGCGCAGTTTGGAACTGATCTTATGAACCTCATGATTGTACTCCCCGACAGACTTAAAGTCCTGGAGTCGGAGGTGTGTCCAATCATGGAGTGCTTCGGGCATAAAAATTGCCTTCGGCTATTCATACTTCGTTTTGAGGGCCTGAAACAAGGTACTGGGGAATTCTTCCTCCAGGTACTCATACTTGTGATCTAGATGAACATGGTGCCTTATGATGTATAAAGCAACCTATTTTTACTCATCTGTTAGCGGCGTGACTCCAGTCGTGAGTGGAATATCCGGAGTCTGGATTGCACGCACTAACCCACGGGACGCACGGGCGATCTTGATGTCCATGGCCCATATAGGATAGTTGTGGCCGTTGAGAGCGAGTGAATCAAACTCTCAAGCCATCGTTTATCTATATGGTAAACCAGAGAATCTTAATTTACATTCGGTAAATTAAAATCCATCATGGTTATGTTGTAATGAACTATGCAAAATAAATGAAGTTTCAAGAAGTGATCTTGAACTCGTTAGTGTGTGAACCTCAAATTGTTAAGTATGACACGTTGTAGATAATCTCCAAAAGAAATTTTAGAGTAGATCTAACAGCATTAGCGGAGTATAAGATACTCACGCTTCGAATGCCTTATATCACAACTTAATTAAAATGTATGGGAGAGCACATTGACAATCATAATGTCAAAATGATAGAATATAGGCTTGAACAGTAGGTGTAGATAAATCTACACACTACCTCATGATCCCAAAACATCAATTCGGGGAAATCACTTTGAATTTTGCATCTATATTTGCATGAAACTGAAAATCTCAATTGCAAATAGACATGTTAATCTCGACATGTGGCAAACATGGAAATATACACATATCTTCAAAGGATTCCGGAATACATCGTACTCGACAGAGAAACAGTACTATTGAGGTACTGAATTTATATTTGCAAGAAATTAAAAATCTCAATTGCAAATAGTCGTAATTAATCTCGACACGTGACAAACGTGAAAACATATTACATCGATCTGGAATACATTGGTACTCAACATAAAAACAGTCCTGAAATATATGCACTAAATTTATATTTGCAAGAAATTAAAATCTCAATTGCAAATAGATGTAATTAATGTGGACACGTGACAAACGTGGAAATATATTATATCAACTTAGGATCTGGAATACATCAGTACTCAACAGAAAACAGTACTCAAGTATATGTACTGATTTAACAGAGTCTAAAACAGGAATAAAATCACTGCTAGAACTATTGCTGCTAAATGATTGATCTGCTAAACTGCTAAATGAAAGAAGGAAATAAGCAAATATAGCAAGCGGTACTCCTGGTTGCCTAAATTCCAGCCGCATATGCGGCTACGTAACCCAGCCTGGTCAACTCGAGTAGATAAGGGAGAGAGACAGGGAAAAATCCCCAATTTCTCAATCCCCATCCTCATGAGACACATGCGTAGACTTCCATGGCCGGCCGAGCACCACATCCAGGCATACCGCCACAGCAGCGTTCACGGGCGGCGAGAGGCGCTTCCGCCGCGCTCGTCCACGTCAGAGGATTCTCCAGGGATCAGGTGCTCGGCGCGACGCCGTTGAAGGCGGCGTTCGCAAGCCCAAGGGCGGCCGGGCTCCAAGTCCCCGCGCGCGTGGCGCGGTTGCTCGACGGCGGGCTGGAGGGCCATGAGGCAATGGCGAGCGCCCATGCGCGGTGAAGCCGGAGGGATGGCAGGGGAGCCGCGGCCCGCGGAGGACGGCGTGCGCGGGTATCCTGGCGGCACGACATTGTCCTCGACTGCGGGTGATGCGACGGGAGGCGCGGCGACCTCAACGGCCACTGGGGTCAGAGATAGCAGCGGCGCGGGAGAGGGCGTGTCGCCCGGCCGCTGGTCGTGAAGACCAGGTGCCGCAAGGAGCACCACCACGCCGGGAGGCCGCAGGCGCCGCGGGCATGGCCAATACCGGCGGTCCGCGAGCGTGAACGCCACCGTTGCGGAGGTTTGCGCGGGTGAAAGTGCATGTGTTGCCCCATGCGTGGTTTTGGTAATTAATGACAATCCTTATGGACTAATGTTTGCATTGAGATATACTTGTAGATTTTGTCCATAGGAAAAGGTTGGAGTTCATGTGTTGGACTCTAGAAGATTTCATGATGACCAAGGTTCCATCCAAGGGTTTATATGAAGAATGGTCATGTGAAGAGTTGAGCTTATTGCAAGCATGGCTTGGAAAAGAAGATTGAGTGAACTTCATGTTTATCTCCAAGCCATCATCTATATCAAGAGAAGAATATGAAGCGCAAGTGGATTCATGAAGACGGAGCTAAGCGAGGCTCTCCCATAATGGTGTATGGGGGAGCATTTGGAGAAGTCTTCATCAAGCATGTGCTAGCAAGCGCAATCAAGAAAGGTGGTTCACTTGAAGAGATCAAGATCGTCATCATCTAGCTCAAGTGAAATGCGCAAGGCAAAGTTATGATCTTGATAGGGTTTCTATTTTACCGGTCTCATGTTGTTAGTTTGGAGACCGGGTTATAGGATAGACGGCGTACTATCAAGAGGGGCTCTCAAGTGAGTAACTTGATCGCATCTTTGTGGAGAGCTCAAACCTTTGCATATTTGGCATATCATCTTTCTTGGTTCTTATTTGGCTTTTATTCATGTGAGAATTTAGAGCTTGTGTTCATCTCCATACCAAGCTCTAGTTCATCAAAAACGGATTTCATTTGGATATCTTGTAGTCTTTTCTAGAGAGGTCAAACTCTCTCCTTGTGGTTTCCTCCTCACATGATGGACTATGATGTTTCTATGCATGATCTTGTAGTGCTTGTGATTATCTTCGGAGCAAGCCCAAGATCATTGAAAACGGAGTCCGGATGGAAAACTTGTTGCATTCCCGGCTTTGGAAATATTATCGGTCCACCTCGAGATAGGATCCACACCTTCCCATGTGTGGTATCCCCTCTATATTTGTGACCCTTAATATTTCCACCTTTCAAGTAGGAATGCATTCGTCGTTACCTTTCCAACAAAGTTGGTTTCATCGCATTTGGATTTTTATTGAAAAAGATATGTTTTTTACAAGTTGGTTTTCGGGGTGGCTGGTTCCCAGGCCGGCCAGTCCGGGCCCCAGGCCGGGCGCCTCGGCTGCCCTGCCAGCCTCCCAGCCAGCCTGGCCGGGCCCCAGAATGGGCGCCTCGGCTGCCCTGCCGTCCTCCCAGCCGGCCAGGCCGGCTCCTCTGCCCGGGTCGCTGTGTTGTGCGTGAGGCCGGCCCCCAGGCCGGCTAGGCCGGCTCCCAGGCCGACCTCCCTGCACAGCCCAACGGCCACTTTTTGGGGGACCTATTTAAAGGGGGTTTCTTCCCCAATGGTTTCTCATCCCTTGAGCACGTTTTTTCCCTCTCTCTCCTCCATTGTTGACCTTGGAAAAGCTTGCCTTCCTCTCTATCTCTCCCATGATTCTTGCATATCTTTGAGGGAAAGTGAGAGGAGATCTAGATCTACATTTCCACCAATCCATCTCTCCTCTAAGTGAGGGGAACCTAGTAGATCTTGATCTTGGAGTTCTTGGTGTTTCTCCTACCTTGTTCTTCCTCTCTTCTCCCCTCATAAATATTTGTTGCTTGTGGTGGGATTTGAGAGTGAAGGATTTGAGCACTTGTGCTCTTGCCTTTTGCATTTGGTGCATTGGTGTGCTCTCCACGAAGATTCGTGGAAGTTGAAAGCTTGTGAACTTGTTACTCTTGGGTCTTTGGACCCTAGACGCCCGTGTGGTGGTTGGACCCTTATGTGGTCACTTGTAGCTATTCGGGAGTCCCCAATCCCGTTGTGGGTTGTGCCTCGGATCGTTGTTGAAAGGCTCCGAATTTCCGCCTCGAAGGATTCCGATAGTGGAAGGTGAACCAAACCTTTGTGGTGCGGTTCATCGGAGAATAGGGTGAGCCTTTGTGGCGTTGAGATCGACCTTTGGGGTGCCTCACACCTCTCCAACGAGACGTACTCCCCTAAGAAGGAGGAACTCGGGAATACATCCTCGTCTCCGCGTGCCTCGGTTATTTCTATACCCGAGCTTTTACTTATGCACTTTACATTGTGATAGCCTTCGTGCTTGAAGTATTTTATATTGCTATCACATTGTTGCTTGTCTTGCTTAGCATAAGTTGTTGGTGCACATAGGTGAGCCTAGTATATTTAGGTTGTTGGCTCGTTAATTTAAACACATAGTTTTATTCCGCAATTATCAAGCCTAAACCGGAAAAGTTTTAATCGCCTATTCACCCCCCCCCTCTAGGCGACATCCTTGTCCTTTCAGCGGGGCCGGCCACTGCCGGCCGTCCGCACCGTGTTTGAAGTAAATCGAGAGACAATCGAGAGAGCGACAAATGAATCAACTGTATTTTATTGATGATGAATGGTGCTATATATAGCACCCGAACAAGCGGTTACAAAGGGGTAGGTCGGTTCACAAACCGACATAGTACAAGCAGGGATTACATATTAATTAAATCCTAACAGATTCCAAACGCATAACCGAGATTGCACTCCGCGTTTCTTCCCGCCGCACGCGGTTGGCATAGAATCGAATACGCGCCGGATGAGAAGCGACACGTCCCGTCTCTGAACAGGTTGCTGCATCTATATAGCGTAGCGCACGGCGGAATCCCAGATCTCAGAATTTCTCACAAGCAAAGCAATTCAGTGACAGAGAACGAGCGCAAAGGAGCCGATTCCCCTCAAACGAAACAAATCGAGATCTTACGGCAATGGCGGGGATGGGGTTGACAGTCGAGGAGGTATACCCGTCCAGGGACAGGTCTCTGCAGTGGGCTGGCACAGTTGCCCTTCTGCTCTTCGCCGCCATCGCCTTTTCCGGCATGGGCATCATCGCGTTCCACGGTTCAGGGATTTGGTTACCGGTCGAATTACCGCGGTTACCGGCCGGTAACCGGATTTCTCGGCCCCCTCCGATAAATGAGTTTACCGGGCAAAATATCCCGGACCGTTTGCAATTGGGAGAAATTCTTCCTCCCAAAATCTGTTTTTGATTTTTGTTATCGTGGTTACCGGAAATCCCGGCCCCCTCCGAGATTTTTTTTTTAAACGGTAACCAAAACCTTCCACCGCCCTCCGTCGTACCCTCCCATCCGGCACCTCCCCCTGGCAGCTGGCTCTGTTCATCTCCTGGGCCGTCAACGTGTGTCTGGCCTTGCTCATCTTCTGCTACATCCACCTGTTCCTGCCGCTCACGCCGGTGACCGTCGAGGCGTCCTTTCGCCATGTCGGCGTCTACTTCAACATGTGCTTTCTTGGCGTCCTGGTGTTTCCGAGTGTCATCTTTATCAACGACGTCAGATACACCATTGCATGTACCTGTATCAATGCCATCTTCCTGTCTGGGCTCCTTGTGTTCTGGCGCTGGATTGCATGTAAATACCATAGTTTTAAATAGCCGGCTATTGCATTTAGCCCCGGCAATTATAAAAGCTATGAAAGGCTATAGCCGGGCTATAGCGCGGCTATGACCTTATAGCCGTTTGATAAATAATGATAAAAATTAAATTTTGGGAGCATATATTCGTATATATATCAATAATTTACTGATACATCACATATTAACATAGTCACATAAGAGATACGATATAAGAGATACGAATAACGAGAGTACAGAACTTAGTTATGTCCACATATTACAAATATTCAGTAGCAGCTATTCAGGGCATAGTTCTGACAAAATGTTACATAACCATCAAAATCAATTAGCATGTGGCGAAATTAAGTTCAAGATATAGTTATGTGCATATATTACATGCCAACAACAATATAGGGTTGAGATTTGCTCCAAATATGATTGAGCGGACAATTTTGGTCCAAATATTTTGGGCGTCTAAGCTGAAAATTTAGCGGCTATGGGGCTAAATCGGGATAAATCAATTTAGCCGGGCTATTAGCGGCTATTATCACTATAGCCTATGAAGGCCATAGCCGTAGCGCGAAGGCTCTCGAAAGGCTATAGCCGGCTATTTAAAACTTTGGTAAATACCGTCAAGTTGACCTTCCTTGATTATTAGGTTTATTTGGTACGGCTGATATCTTCTCTGTTTTAACAGTATGTAGTTCCTCTAGCTATCGATCTCGGAACTCGGTCTGTTTGGACAGTGATTGACGATTATTCATGGAAATGGGCAGACGCGAGGCCTATTTCTTGCAGTATGTAATGCAGCATTTCAGGGCAGACTGAGCTTCCCTTCCGCTCGGTCTTTGATTTCCCTCTTAGTTATCTTCAACTTATTGTTGTGTGTAGCATGTGTTGATTTGTGTACGTGGATATACCTTTCGTTTATTTATTTTTGCCTAGATTCATATTCTGATGTCAAACTCATTGGTTGAGGAGCGAAAATTGTTCTTGTTTGAGGCTCTATCTGGCATTTCCTGTAGGACGAATAGTTCTCTGTTTTATTGTACCTCTTTGAAATATATATGCAATAAAATACATTATATGTGATAAAACGAAGTTCTAGCTGAGCATATATGCTGCTGCGAGATGGTTATTTTTTTTCATAGATGTGAGATGGATGTTATAACAACTCTCTACTTTTAGTTGGTGCGGCAAAAATAGCAGTATACCTCTCGCAACTTGCATCTCAGAGAACACTACTGTCTCGCCTTCAGATCTTATTCTTTGTGTCCATCGCTTGCATTGTATCGGTGTGTCAAGTTTGTGCATTCTGGAAAGAAGATATCCGTGCAGCATGATCTCGCATCGCTCTTCTCATCACATTACCAACTAAAAAACCGGAAAGTCATTTGTACTCCTAGTTCCAGTGATCCCATGATTTTATAAAATTCAAAATAATATTTAAAAGTTTCAAAAAATGAAAAAAATCCGCATGTTGCCAATGATGTATACTATAAGCATGCAAAATTACTGTGCGAAATGTTTTATATTTTGGGCTACGCAAAAAATGACAAAAGTTGGAGATTTGAACTAAACATTGTTCACTATAGTCAGATATGTACACTTCTCATTTTTGTGTAGCTCAAAATGCAAAGTATTTTGCATTGAGATTTTTCACGCTTGTAGATTTTTCATTTAGAACATGCAAGATTTTTTCCGATTTTTTTGAATCTTTTAAAAATATTTTTTATTTTTGAAAATAGCGAGATCACTAGAGCTCAATAGCACGAAATCTCCACTCCTAAAAAACCTCCATCTCATTCATTA
The DNA here is from genome assembly GCA_947311845.1 of Poa pratensis. Taxonomy (NCBI): domain Eukaryota; kingdom Viridiplantae; phylum Streptophyta; class Magnoliopsida; order Poales; family Poaceae; genus Poa; species Poa pratensis. Next base: position 90,793,670 of record CAMZMU010000041.1, read on the forward strand.
TTTTCTACACATCATGATGACAGCCTAAGCAGAGGTACAATTTCCCATTCACATGAGGCTATCATGGTGGACAGGCAAGATACAAAAAATAGCTTAAGCCCTTTGCTGAGGAGTAAGATCCAAGTTTAGACGCCGCTTTTAAAAAAACATGGAGCCTAGCTAGCTATGGATCAGTAATGTGATCTTGCTCACTAACTAATCAACCTTGCCCTAAAAGAACAATCAACCTTGCCACTGATCACACCCCTGTCACACTCCTGAAATCGCTCAGTGTAGCGAGCAATCAGCTAAAAATAACCCTGGAGGTCAGTTTGGTTAGACACAGCTCTTGCCACTGCAAGCTGGCCGTCTAGGAAGCTGCATGTTGAAAGCCTCCCAAGTGTGTAGGGTACTAGTGTAGAGTTCTTAATTTCTCCTTGGCAAGCTTGTCTCTCTTGGCTACTGTGAAGCTGCTCCAGCTGCACAAATACAGTATCCAAGTGTCACAATGTGGGAGGTGTGGTGTCCTGAACACACATTGGCTGCAGATCTGAATCTTTGCAAAAAATAGACTTTGCCATGCTGCAACATTCAATGGAGTGATACCATTGCTTCAGCTCAAGTGAGGACATATGTTCTTTCGGTGAGCACAGACCTGTTGGAACAACTAATAGGAATCTCCTTCACGCCTCCCAAGTCTCTTGCATGTACTTATAGCTAGTTCTCTCATGTCCATTTTTTTCGACACATATGTTTCTGTGTAGTGGACCAAAGGATGCACTCCTTTGTGAAACTTTGAGCTGCCAATTACACTATTTAGGGGACCTCATTCACTGCTGGAGCATGATTCCATGGTGGCAAGTAACAAGCAACTGGCACACATTCCTCTATGAGATGGTGATGGGGGATCAGCTGATTTTGTATTACTTATGACTTATGTGCATACATCTATCAGCTGGAATTCAGAAGGTCTGAAGAGTTTTTGTTAAGTGGTTTTGGTAAGGTTCCAAGCTATATGTTAGCTACAACCTAGGATCCAAAAAACACATCACAAAATCTATCAGAGAAATATATGAACTAGCATATTTTGTTGTTAAGGCATATTTTGTCAAACTACAACTGTCATAATTTGGCCACACCACAATACATAGCACCCTGACTCAACGTTATAGACTAATATTCCTCCCTAACTTTGCAAAAATGTGGCGATTGGTTTCTCTCCCACACAAATTTTGGCTCGCCTCAGTTTGACATTATTATTTTCGGTAAAGCTTCACCATCATGCAATTTGACGCCGGTGTCCTAGCTCATTCAGTCACAACTGTGCTTGTAAGGATGTCAGTGGATAACTGGATTGATGTTTTACTGTCTTGAACAATTTTTAGCCAAGTTACAAAGTGATAATAATATGTAGTTCAGTGAGTTCCCAGTCCAGTGTGCCCGGCGTGGTCTGAAGACACCGTGATTCGCTTCATGCAATGACTGGTACACAGTCCCCTTTATAACTCATCAGTGTGTTCACACTTTATAACCCTGTCCTGTGTGCTTCCTAAAGCTAACAAGTTCAACATAGATGACCAAGAATGGGACATGAACAACACAATGCTCAGGGATTGATTAGCATCTTGCTTTAGGCAGGAAGACAGAAACTACTGTGCTAAGGGCTTGCTAAAGCAGTACAGAGAAGTGGGGAGAGAGAGAGAGAGATCAATGTGGCAATGTGGTTAGTGAGAAAGGTTCTCTTGTCCTGTGTTCTGGTGGGCAGGTGAGCACCTGTACTGAATTTTGTTTAGCACCAATCTCTGCCGTGATGATCTTGTTTTTGGTTGCCTGTTGGTTGTTTCACTGTGCTAACCAATCATCTCACCCCTGGGTTGTTGCATCAGTCTGTCGAGTAAACCTCTTGTTTCTTCTAGTTGGCTGCTGGCTCATATACTACTGGCCTTGTGTCATGTTGCTTCTCTTGCCTAATGTAACCAACCACCACTATCATGAGTGACAGTGCTGCTGCACTGAGGAGCATGCATCATTCTACTTGTTCAGTAAACTGCTACTACCAGTGCATCAGCTGAATTGTAGTTCGGTTGAAAACAGTTTGCTTAGCATTCACTCAAAACAGTAGGATTAGATACAGAGGCAGCAGAGAAACAATGCCAAGATTATTGAACTCAAGTGAGCTAGGCAGTGCTAAACTAATAATAACTGAAAGCGATTTATTGAATCAGCTCAGGTTCTTTGTATGCTTATTTACACTTTGCAAAAAGAAGCAAAAAACAAGCCTAATGAAAAGAATGAAACTAAGGATTTTGTCTGAAAATCTGATGAAACCGAGAGGAGTATTTGCTGTTCCTTATTTTCCCAAGATCAACCATAACCTGAAACTCCAAAGAATGAGTTGAATCTGAATCTGTACATACCCATTGAGATAAAAAATTGGTTGGTCCGACAGTGCTTTAATCCTCGGCTCCTGGAGCTGGCAGGTTGAGATCAAGAAACCCGCCCGCGATCAATGACTGCTCCGTGTCGACAATGACGGCGTCGCCTTCGGCGTGATTGCGCTCATAGATCTCACCGGCGATCGAGTGAGACCGCTTGTGCCCGCCGAGCGCCTGCCCCGAGCCGAACACCTTGAAGCAGATCGGGCACTCGAACTTGATCGCCTTCCTTGCCTTCACGGCTCCGTCGGCGTCAGGCGCCGAGGTCGTGCTGAACGAGGCGGTAGTCTCGACGCTGGGCTCCGGCTGATCGAGCAAGACCTTGGTGGTGCAACAGTTGCTGTTGATGCGCTTGTGGCTGGCGCGGTGGCCGCCGAGCGCTTGGTAGGACTGGAACGCCCTGCCGCACCCGGGGCACTCGTACCGGCCGCGCTTCTCGCCGCCGGCGTAGGCAGAGGAAGTGGCCTTCCTCTTCTTGACATGCCTAGCAATCTCGGCGTCGGCGTACTGGAGAAGAGCCGAGTTGTCGTCGGAGTCAGCGGCGTCGTGGTAGAAGCCATTTCTCGCCTTCGTGCCGCCCTTCTCCTCTTTGCCCCACAGACCGGCGGTGTCGCGCGAGAGCATAATGAGGCACAGCGCGACGTCTTCCGGCTCCTTGTCGAAGGCTTCACGCGGCGGCAGGGGCGCCGGCACGCGCATCGAGCGCCGTCTCCGCCTGGGCGCCGGCGCCGCCATCACTACTGCCGCCTCACTACGGATCAGCATGTCCTCCGCCTCCGGCCCCTCTTTCACCTCCACTCTGACGTCCTCGCCGTCAGAATAACCCAAGCCAGCCGGTGCATGACGGCGCACGTCGTCGAACACCGGCCGGCATGACGAGAGCTGCTCGTCGCGGCCATATTCGTCATCATCGACGTCGTCGCCACCTGGGGAACTCGAGAGCCGGCGCGTCTTCTTGGGGTTCTCCCTCAGCCCGTACCCGGCGCCACCCGCTCCCACGACAGAGGCCCGCGCGGCGCCGCTCTGTATCCAGCGGCGCTCGTCGTCCTCGTCGGAATCGGTGGTTTCCTCGTCTGCCGCCGCCGCGGCCGCCACGTCTGCGAGCGCGTGGGAGCGCATATGGCCGCCGAGGGATCGGCCGCAGGGGAAGCCCTTCCCGCACACCTTACAGCTGTGCCGCGTCGAGCTACTAGTGAGCACAACCACAGCGTCCATGGCGGATCGATCGACCAAGAAACGAATTAACCAGCTCAAATCGCTCCTGGTTTGAAGATGGATCAACCAAGAAGCGATCGATCGATCGATCACGGATCGGTAAGAGTATGTATGTAGTGTCAAGTGGGTGGATCAAGAAGCGGTCAAGCTTAGCTGGGAGAGAAAAGAAGATCCATGGCCCAATGAGCTTGAAGCAAGGGGAGCTAAAGTAGTAAGCAGTAGATGGGAGGAGGAGAGGAGGAGGTTATGCGTGATGGATGGGTGGTGCGGTTGGGGAGGAGAAATCGGAATGCATGCAATGCAAGCAAGCAAAGTTAGCAAACTGACAGGAGAGAGAAACCAAATCGATCGGGAAACAGCTCCCTTCCTTAATACTGGGTCACTGACTGTCAGATACTGAAGCTGCACCAGCGATAACAAGCAACGGCTCAGATGCTCTGGTAGCGGTTCATCAAGATCCGACGGCTACTGTCTACTGCTAGTTAAATTACCTATCTAGCTAAGTTCTTATTTGTCTGAACCCTAGTCCGTACTTAGACAATCTTGTAATATTGCTTGAGCCTACACTTTCGATATAAAGGTGTAGGTGGGGAGGTTGGGAGGAGGAAGCAAAGCAAAAACCCTAAATTTATCTATTTTTCCTTTCCTGCATTATTTTTGTTATCGGATTCGAGCCCCGAGCTCATCTTCTTCCCTGTTTCCGGCCAAACCCGATGTCAGCCGCCGTCAAGGTCTGACAAAGTGGTATCAGAGCCGTCCAACCGGGGCGCGCTCTTCTTCCCTCCCTCCCAATCCGCCGCCGCCGCCTTCTATCGGACCGGAACAACCAAGGTTACCAGTTCACCTCGAGCTGGCCGTAAAATCCCTTCCTCTGTTTCGCGGTTCCCATGGCGCGTGGAACGAGATCTCGATCGTCTTCTCGCGAGAGGTCTGCCGCAGCAGAGGAACTGGCGAACGCTGTGGCTACGGCAGAGGTCGACGAATTGTTGGAGCAAGAGATTAGCCAGCGCCTCCCACGCGAGGTCTTGCAAATCGGCCGCCGGCTGGAAGAACATCAGGTCCATTCTCAAGCCTCTTACGACTCGTTACAGAGCGAAATTTCCAAACTTTCCTCCATGATGACTAGCTGGATGACGAGCAACAGTACCAGTTCAGCAGCAGGAGCGAACAACACTGTCGAGCAAGGATCGACCTCCACACAACCACCTTTCACAACACCACCACCCCCAAATCCTCACCTTTCACCCATTCCTGAGCAGCCGACACCCAGATCCGCCACAACTCCACAATCTCAACAAACTCTCCACTTTGGAAACCTGTCTCCAGCTCAATTACCACATCCGACCTTCCCACCACCTTCCCAAGCCACCACCCAAACAACCTTTACACCAATCTACACCACCACCAATCCCCTCACATCCACCAGCACCACGTCAAACTTCCAGCCGCAGTACTTCCAAACCAGCAATCCTGTGACAAATCCTCAGATGTACCAGCAACAGAGCTTGCAACAAGCGGTACTGCCATACCAAAACCCTGTTCAGTATCCCTATTACAACCCACCACCAACCTATTACCCATACTACCACCCTCCTTTTCCACCACAAAACCCATACTTTCCACCCTACCAAAATCCTTACCAGCTTTATCAGCAACCACAGAGCACACCAACCCAACCAAACCATCACCCTCCTAGTTCTTCAAACCAACAACCACAACAGCCACCAAGTACACCAACACAACCAGTCAGAGTTGATACTCCAGCGGGACAACAGCAGAATACACACCAGCATACCTCTTGGCAAGAACCTAGCATTCGCACCCCACATGTGGAATTGCCAACATTCCATGGCGAAGGCCCCAGAGCGTGGATGCTTGAGTGTGAAGACATTTTCACCTTGGTGGGCATACCGGCTGAACAGAAAGTGAAATGGGGGATCGCTCACATAAGAGGGCAAGCAAAAACTTGGTTGAGCAGCTCTGGAATAAACCAACAAACACTTACCTGGTCTGAATTGTGTTCCATCTTGCTGGACAGATTTCCTGACAATATCTCAGCTGACCCAATGGATCAACTGCAAGCTCTGAAACAAGTGACAACAGTTAATGGGTACATTGATGCTTATGAGAACTGGATGACGTTGATGAAAAGGGACAGGAGCTATCTGCAACCTGACTTCTTCTTGGATAGGTTTATCAGCGGTCTTAAAGATAGTATCAAGCATTTGGTGCAAGGTCAAAAACCAGCTACCTTACTGTCTGCTTATTGGTATGCACGGTTGTATGAAAAGTCCTTCTTGTCAAATGCCAAAAGAACTCAGCCAGCTGTTCCTCAACCCAGATTCGCACAGAATAACACAAACAGACCCCCACCGCTCAGAGAAGCTAGAAACAGAGTTCCTCTGGACCGTCCTCGTGAACCACGAAAATGTTGGTACTGCCCCGAAAACTGGACAGTGGGCCATAGATGCCAAACAATGCAGCAGGCACTCAATGTCATTGAAATGCAATTTCACTCCGACGATGAGGAGGAACAAGAACACCAACCTGCTGCAAATCCTCCAGACTTGCCACAAGAGCAACCTGCAGAACCTGTCGCTCAACCTGTAGCTGGAAACAACATACCACCTGCTCCACAACCAGCACCTCAACCTGCACCTCAACCTGCACAACAACAGCCACGAGCCCTTTGCATGAGTATTTCTGCAGCAGCTTATCATGGATACCCTAGTAATTCCACAATCTCATTACTGCTGAACTTCAAACAAGGCTCGGCTGTTGCTTTGGCTGATACTGGCAGTTCTAACACCTTTATGGACTACACCTTTGCACTGAAACATAACATACCAATGACTGCAGCTAGTACAAGAACAGTTAAAGTGGCTGGAGGAGGCACACTATCATCTGAAGCTGTTATACAAAACTGCAGTTTTTCAATTCAAGGCAAGAAATTCACTACGAATTTCCGCGTGTTACATCTGCAAGGGGCTGAAATAATTCTGGGAGTAAACTGGTTTAAAGAACACAATCCAGTCACTTTTGACTTCATCGCAAGGAATCTCACTATTGGAATTGAAGGGCAATTACACACTTTCAACGACCATATGATTCCCAAAGACAACATCCTTATTTCTTCAGAGCAGTGCAACAAACTCCTAGAGCAAGGAGCTCAAGGTTATGTTCTGTTCAACCCAACAGACAGAAATGCAACAGACACTGCTGAATTACCACCAGTCCCTGATGAAATAGCACAGCTTCTGAAACAATTTGATGACATATTTCAGGAGCCAACTGGGTTGCCGCCACATAGAGATTGTGACCATCAGATACCACTCTTACCTGGGGCAAAACCACCAAACATCAGGGCTTATAGGATGTCGCACAGTCAAAAGGATTCTGTTGAAATGTTGATCAAACAAATGCTAGCAAATGCTGAAATCAGACCCAGCAAAAGCCCTTATTCTTCACCAGCCATCCTGGTTAGAAAAAAGGATAAATCTTGGCGCCTTTGTGTTGATTTCCGAAGACTGAATGAAATGACAATTAAGAACAAATTTCCCATACCAGTGATAGAAGATCTTCTGGATGAACTGAATGGAGCTTGCATTTTTTCAAAGCTTGACTTGAGATCCGGGTATCATCAAATTCGCATGAATCCAGCAGATGTACATAAAACTGCATTCTCGACCCACCTTGGGCATTACGAGTACTTGGTCATGCCTTTTGGCCTCTGCAACGCACCTGCAACCTTTCAGGAGTTGATGAACTCTGTATTCTCTGAATTCCTAAGGAAATTTGTCCTCGTCTTCTTTGACGACATCCTTGTCTACAGCAAATCTGTGGAGGAGCACAAAGAACATCTTCAGTTGGTAATGAACATTCTGAGAAAGCATCAGTTGAAAGCTAAATGGTCCAAGTGTATGTTTGGTCAGCCCCAAATCGAGTACCTTGGTCACATCATTTCTGCAGCAGGTGTGCAAACAGACCCAGACAAAATCAAAGAAATCCTCAGTTGGCCGACACCTATGACAGTAACACAATTGAGAGCTTTCCTCGGTCTATGTGGCTATTACAGGAAGTTCATTCAGGACTATGCACTTATCTGCCGAGCTCTGCACCAAGTACTGAAAAAGAATGCTTTTCAGTGGGGTCCTGCACAACAAGAAGCCTTTGATAAGCTTAAATCCATTATGTCGTCTCCACCACTGCTCGCACTACCAGATTTCAAACTTCCTTTTACCTTGGAGGCAGATGCATCTGGCAGTGGACTGGGAGCTGTGTTAATGCAGAAGGGCAGACCCCTAGCTTACTTCAGCAAAAGTTTGGGCCCAAAAGCGTGTGCTCAATCAGTCTATGAGAAAGAAGCACTAGCTATTCTGGAATCTCTAAAGAAGTGGCGACACTATTTCCTCGGCAACACATTAATCATAAAGACTGATCAAAGCAGCCTAAAATTTCTTTGCAGCCAAAGACTACTTGAAGGGATCCAGCACAAACTAATGTTGAAGCTGCTAGAATTCGATTTCAAAATCGAGTACAAAAAAGGCATAGATAACAAAGTTGCTGATGCCCTTTCAAGGAAAAATCAGAAGGTGGACCTTGAGCAATGTAGTGCAATATCAATAGTAGTTCCAGCATGGACTACTGACATTATGGATTCTTACATTGGTGACACCACATGTACCACTCTGTTACAAGAACTTGCTATTGACAAAAACAGCAACCCCAAGTTCTCACTACAGTCTGGAGTTCTGCGTTTTAAGGGCAGAATATACATTGGCACCGCTACGGACCTCAAGGACAGAATCTTCTCCACCTTCCACTCTTCAGTTTTTGGTGGCCATTCGGGAACCAGAGTCACAACTCATCGCATACAGCAATTGTTCTATTGGCCAAAGTTCAAACAATACATTGCTGACAAGGTTGCTGAATGCCCAGTGTGTCAAATTTCCAAGACTGAAAAAGTGAAATATCCTGGACTTCTGGAGCCACTGCCGATTCCAAAGAGCAAATGGGCAGAAATTAGCCTTGACTTCATAGAAGGATTACCAAAATCCCAGGGCAAGGATGTTATCTTGGTTGTCGTGGATCGACTCACCAAATATGCTCACTTTCTGCCTCTTACTCATCCATACACAGTTCAGAAGGTAGCTGATGTATTCATCAACAACATACTGAAGTTACATGGACCACCTTCAGTGATTGTAAGCGACAGGGACAGAATTTTTACCAGCAAGCTTTGGCAAGCTATCTTCTCAGCAATGAAAATCTCGCTGCATTTTTCCACTGCTTATCATCCCGAGTCGGATGGACAGACTGAGCGAGTCAATCAGTGCTTGGAGCAATATTTGCGCTGCATGGCCTTTGCTGAACCTAAAAGGTGGTGTAACTGGTTATCCACGGCAGAATGGTGGTATAACTCCAGCTACCACACTGCTATCAAAATGTCCCCCTTCGAAGCACTGTATGAGTATCCTCCAACTCACATCACTGCTGCTGCCATTCCTGCTGACATGCTCGAAGAAACACCAGACACTCTGAAAAACAGAAATCACATGGTGGAAATACTCCAGACCAACTTGGCCAAAGCACAAAAGTCGATGAAGAAATATGCTGATTTGCAACGTACCCCGAGATCATTCAACTCTGGTGACATGGTGTACCTCAAGATGCTGCCACAAAGGGAAACACACTTGGCAAAAATAACCCCCTGAAACTTGCTTCAAAGTGGTATGGTCCTTACAGAGTGTTACATCCAGTTGGAAACAGAGCATACAAATTGCAGCTGCCTACTGGAACCCAACTGCATGATGTCTTTCACGTCAATCATCTAAAGAAGCATCTTGGTCCAAATGCTGTACCTAACCCTCACCTTCCGTTGGTCACTGACTCGGGTAAGCTGAAACTCCTTCCCATTGCAGTACTCGAACGCAGACAGATCCCTCGCAGCGCTGGCAACTATGATGTTGCAATACCGCAATGGCTGATACATTGGGACAGCATGACACCTGAGGAGGCCACCTGGGAAGACGCTGCTTTCATACAAGCCACATTTCCTGATTTCAAGCCGTGACGTCTTGTCTCAACGGAGGGGAATTGTCAGATACTGAAGCTGCACCAGCGATAACAAGCAACGGCTCAGATGCTCTGGTAGCGGTTCATCAAGATCCGACGGCTACTGTCTACTGCTAGTTAAATTACCTATCTAGCTAAGTTCTTATTTGTCTGAACCCTAGTCCGTACCTGGACAATCTTGTAATATTGCTTGAGCCTACACTTTCGATATAAAGGTGTAGGTGGGGAGGTTGGGAGGAGGAAGCAAAGCAAAAACCCTAAATTTATCTATTTTTCCTTTCCTGCATTATTTTTGTTATCGGATTCGAGCCCCGAGCTCATCTTCTTCCCTGTTTCCGGCCAAACCCGATGTCAGCCGCCGTCAAGGTCTGACACTGACACGCTTGGGACGGGAAAGCCCTTAATTTGGGATCTTCTTTCCACAAACGCAAAGAATCAGCTTGAGAGCAGCAAACGGAAATTTCAGATTTATTAACGGAATTTGCCATCAGTATCGACGTCAATTCAGTTATCTCCTTGCTTCTGCAACCTCACATATTCGTCACTAGAGCCGTTTGTTTTTAAGCCCGGGCTCCCCATTTTCATTTCACAATGCACACTGATAAAACAAAGTTCTTGTGTTTCCCAGCCATAAAGAACAGGTTCACCACATGGCATCACTACAACATCTAAGCTCCCTGGAATTGCTGGCCTGTGGTTCATCCATGTTTTGGGCCCACAAATCAGTGACCTAGCTCCACGACATGGCCCACAGGTCAGCCACAGATAGATTCGTTGTCTTCTCGTTATCCACTGTAGTATGACGGTTCGCTCCGTGGGTTCTCGTGGGCTTCTAGGCTAATCGTTGACTAGTCCCTGCCACCCGCTGCGATCCTCTGCTCCCGACCACGTCCACCACCGCGACGCTGTGGCGCCGACCGACGATGGCAGCGCCAGGTTGAGGGCTGGTTGCCGGTGATGGCGATGCGGGAAGCGAGCAGCTGGTCGTCCACGCGGTGCAACGGCGCCGGGTCAACGCCGCCGTCGTGGGACCTCTAGGAGGAGGGCGCGAAGCCAGTGAAGAAGCCCATGACGGAGCAGAGGGAGAAGTGGATTGCCGCCTCGAGGTCGCCGTTTCCCTGGCCATGTCGTCGCCGCTCCTCTTGCCGCCGTGTCGCCGCCGCTGGCGCTTTCTTCCTCCATGCCCGCCGCTCGTCCCTTTCGCCTGCTGGTTCGATCTCTCTTTGCTGCTTTGCGTGTTTTTTTGTACTGCTGTGAATGATGCTAGATGCTGCGAGAGGTGCTCGGTGCAGTTGTTCTTGGGGCGATTGGGGGGGGTTCTGGTTTCTGTTCTTGTTAGGTGTGTTTTTTAGTGCATGGTGATGTTGATTTGGGGCTGATTAGGGATTTGGGGACGCGATTCACCACATTGTTTTTCGGCCGCAGCCCGTCCGCCGTCGTCTCCCGGGCCACGTCTCGCCCTCGGCCTAGCAGCCCGTCCGCCACCGGCCACCGTCTAGCCCTTGGCCGCAGCACGTTCGCCGGCTGGTAGCCATCCGCCGTCGCATCGCCCTCTGCTGACTGTCGTACGCCGCCGGCGCCCTAGCCTTCCGCCTGCAAGCCTAATCACCGGCCGCTGTCCTCCTACAGGAAACAATTAGCCGATTTGGCTCGATTTGGTTGGGATTAGTGATTTGGTGCTATATTTTGGTAAGGATTTTAATTTGGGCTGGAATTTTGTTTGATCGCGTGCTGTCTCTAGAAGAGATGTGCTATGGCGATCCAGCAATGATGAAGGAGAAGACAGGAGATACATGCGGTTGAGTAGAAGAAGCAAACTGAAAAAGGAGTAGGCAAGGTGCAGCTTGTAGGTTTGTTGGCCACATAGCAAAGGCATGCTCCCAGTCCAGCAAGTTTCAGCAATTAGAGGAAATTTGTAACTCTATTTTCTGATTTGTTAGCCTACGGATTGAATCCTTGTTGTATGCTAAAGACGACGGTCCAGGTGCCGCCACTATGACTTCCAGGTCAGGGGAGCCATGTTGGGGAGCAGGACCAGCAGAGTACACAAAGAGAACCAAAAGGGGAACGACAGACGAGGGCGGCTGGGGTCGATCACGGCTGCGAGGGCAGGCTTTGGTCGCAGGGTACCTAAATCGTATTTCTTATAAGTGATCGAGATTCTGGAAGTTTAGTACATGTAGAGTCTTTCCAGTTGAGGTATAGTTATTAGCTTGTTGGTCTAGCTAAATTTTCTTGATACGATGATCGATACAGTTCCAGCGTCATGTGTATGTTCAGAAACTGTGACACTAATCTCTTCCAAATACTCTCATTAGTCCCTCTATTATGATTGAGATTCTGAGATGCTGCAAAACTAGGACTTGTCCCATCTTTAACTTATTTTTGTTTACATGCCAATAGAATTATTTGGTGGTGTTCCCTGCAATTTTTTTTTGATGATCTGTAGTTCGGAGTTGGTCTTCCTAAGCTCAGAGTTGTGCTCTTTTTTATAGAGACAGGTAGTGCTTATCAGGTGAGCTATCTCCTGATAAATTCATCAACTTACGTCTATTGTTGAACCTCGATGGCACCATCATCTCTCTTCTGGATGCGTAGATTTGGCCCCTATGCAACGCACATTGGATGTCTCTGATTCAGCATCGATGAAAACTGATGTATCTCCAAGAGGTTCTCTTGCTGTCTCATAATTTTCACCTGCGGCCACTTCGAGTCTGACTGTTTCTTGCTATAGCACCTCAAACAAATTAATGAATTATTGCTGCTATAATTTGAGATTCTGAGATGCTGCAAAACTAGGACCTGTCCCTTCTTTAACTTATTTTTGTTTACATGCCAATAGAATTATTTGGTGATGTTCCCTGCAATTGTTTTTTGATGATCCGTAGTTCCTCAAAGTGGCAGTACAATAGCAGTGTTCATGTCGTACTATTTGCATGGTCTATTGATGCATCATTACTTGAAATTAGAGAAGGGTATTTGGTTTCCTTATAAAGCCAAAGTGTCTGCAAAAATAACTTTCAAGCAGGTTTTGTTGATAGTTGTCATCCTTTGTTAGCTAGGTGCAATAATTCAGTTCAAGAATGAGTTTCCACCTTTCAGTTGATGCACCAAAGAACTCTCGGTGTCAGCTCCAGCAAGATATAAATGTTGACACTCGCTTTGTTTCAGGTGATTTCCCTGTTCTGGATCACCATTTATTTTCAGATGTTGTAACGTGTTCTGGATGTGCGCTAACGCTGACTGATTTCATTTTGGGATTGATTTATACTATAGGATGGAGTAGACGTTTCACAGAAACGGCGGATGAATCCTACCCAGAAATGTACGTGGTGCTGGAGGAGAAGAGTCTGTACATGGTGCTGAAACCTCAGATAGACATTTTGCTTTACTATCTGGGCAACTACCTACATGTCAGTTCATCGTCAACCTAGCTACGTTGGTTGGGTTCAGGTACGGCGCTGTGTCCATGCTTACAGAATTCAACCGAGATTTCCCAGTAGGCAGGATCTAGCAGCATTTGTATTATTATGATCTAAAAAAGGAACATGATACCTCATTGTTGTTGCATCCTGATTACCACCAAGATAGCTTAATACTTTTAGGTTTACAATAATTCCCTTTGCAAGGCATTTTGGTTCTATAATCTGACTATCCTTTTTTTATTACCTTCCAAAGCTCAGAATTGTGCTCTTTTTTGTGCAGAAAAGTAGTGCTTATCAGGTGAGTTATCTCCTGATAAATTCATCAGCATATGTCTATTGTCGAACTTCGTTGGAATTGAGAAGAAGCTGACATGCTTAATTAGTTCAAACATGTGTTCTTCAATTTTGTTCCTCCTCGGATAAAGTTCAATTGTCTCCATGTTGGGTTTCAATGAACTTTGTTGATTCAGGGAAATCTTATCAATCTGATGCTTTTTATGTTCTCTTACAAGTCATACTAGACAGGATTGGTTTCATGCTGTTAATTTTGCAGAGTGTGGAAGTTGTTTTGCAGGACAAAGAAAGTTTCCGTTGACAAAAAGGTGAGAACTGACAAGTAATTGATTTAATTAGTTAGAGGCTTAGAGGTTCAGTTATTACATGAAATATCCATTGGTTTTCACACTTTTTTAAGTTATTGGTTCAGGCAAATTCGGTCAGTATGGTGATTTTATAAGCTACCGGGGGGGAGAAATATTGTTGTTCATGTGGACAATAGGTCAATGGAGGTACATGATCAGCAACATTTGGTTCATCATTGCTTTTTAAACCGAACTTACAACTTATGTTTCTGGCACAATGCGGTAGTAATGCTGAAGATGGACTAGGTGGCCATTGTGTCTGTACTGAATTATGGTCCGATCATGCCTTCAGTATTACTGCATGAACTCCATTCTTTTGTACATGTTGTTCTGGACAGTGACAAGAGTCTCCAGTATACCTTTTTTCTAAGAAAATGGCAGGATCGCAGGAGCACTGCCTTTGAGTTAAGTAGATTTAGAAGCATTGTACGCATGTAAGATTTAGGCTTGCGAGTGCACACATTTGAGCATTATTTTTCTACTTGTGTGCTGAACGTTATTGAAATCTGCACACAACAAATCAAAACACTTATGCTTATATTAGCGGTCAAAGTTTTAAATGTTTGATCCTATGCACTACAAAGTAGCATCCAAAGAAAAATGGAGTAATGAATAAAAAAATGTATTATTGAGGTTTTCTTGGATGTTACGTCTGTCCTTTGCGGCTTTATTTTCTAGCTCAGTTGTGGTGTTTGTTACTGTTATTGGGAGAGCTTGTCACATCTATAGTGTACATGTTTTGTTGCAGCATGGAATTGCTCCATACTTTCACCTCCAAGAGTTAATATCAATTGTGGTGACAGAGGCAGGAGCAATAAGGTTTATGACTTTTTTTGGGGGACACACACACCCTCAAGTTATATTATAGACACATTGATTCAGTAGTTTTCGGAAATTGCAATATTGGTATCGGTTAATTTTAGTTGTTCTTGAAATAACTCTGGTCAATAGGCTGCACTTATCATTTTCTTTTGGGCTCAATGAAGGATAAGAAATGCATAGTTTTAAACTGGAATGGCTTGCCGTTGTAGGAAGTGCTTCTAATGCTATTTATTTTCTGCACATGCTTCTTCAGGTAAGTGACTAATCAGTTGTGATATTATATATTCTAAACAAAGCTTTCACATTTTATGAGCCGTGAATCAAGTAGGTACAAGATGAAATGATGCGAATGACATATTGTTAACTTGGCATCAACCTTAATAGTTAGTTGATTGTACTTCTTGGATTGAATGAATTTCTCATATATATTTTGATCATTCCGTCTCTAACGGCTTCTAAAAATATATGCAGAAGTTCTTGATACCATACTGTTTTGGAGATGATTTCTCAAGAATTATAAAGTTAATCAAGAGAACTTCTCATAGTTTGAAGATTTGTTCAACCTACCTATTAAGAGATTGGCCACATTTCTCCACACCTTTCCCCTTTCATCTTATAATTGTATTGATATTGTATTTCGAAAATTACTCTGCGAGCTCTGCTTATGCTATTCAATTCTTTGGGAGAATAAAGCAACCGGACCTTGAACACGTCATATCTATTGTGCTGAATGAAAAGTTCAATTTTTCATTTGGCTTCCATGGCTTCCATTTGGCATCACCTCGCCGTACTGAAGAACCGTGTTGAAGGAAACGCCAAATGAAAAAAGTTCAACTACCACAGCTCCACCACCAACCTCCCGCCATGGAAGCTTGATGGAGAACATCGCAGCCAGGTGGAGTTCTTGTTGATATGGTCCAATTGTGGATTATATTTTTGTATTATTAATCCATATTGAATTTATCAGAACAATATAGAATTTAACTGAGATACATGATGACAAAAGAAAAAACGGGCGCCTCTCCCTTCTAGTCTAACATAAATGGTATCTAAATGGAATCATGCAGAGCTGGCCAAAATTTATTAATATTGAGTCTACTTATGCATATACACAAATCCACGATAAACATTTCAAGTTTCACTGATTAATCCATATGAGAATAGTAAACGAATCTTGGGGAAGAAGGTTTAAATTGACATTATACAATTCACCAACAAATCAATATTAGCTTCTGAAGAACCCCCTTTGTTGATACACAAGTTTGCTTTGTCCTTGAGACCGCTTGCTCTTCGTCTCAATTCTTCACCTTCCTCTTGGCACACCAACTTTCTAACACTGGTCTCGACCTTCCCCCTCTCCAACGTATCCTCTAACTCAAACCCTATCTTCCACACCTCTTGTACATACCTGGCATTTATCATCTGATCGGCAAAATGGGGTCTACAGATCATGGGCACACCCTCGCATATGCTCTCCAACGTCGAGTTCCAGCCGTTATTGGTCCAAAATCCACCAACGGCCTGGTGCCCGAGAACATCTTGTTGTGGGGCCCAGCTCACCACCATTCCCCTGCCACGTGTCGCTTCCTTACTAGCTCCTCCTGGTCCATGGATGCCAGGCTCCCAAAGCTCACGTAAAGAACGGACGCCGCCTCCTGCTTGTCCAACCAATTCAGACAAGTTCGATCTTGAGCCAGCAGGCTGCTCTGGGCACCCGCAGATATCTTGTGAAGCGGACCGATCGCGTACACCGGGACGCTGGTGCCATCGGCGATCTTACGGAGCTCGGCATCTTCTAGGTCGCTGAAGGTGTTGAGGATGAGTCCGGAAGAACACCTTGCTGATTCCACAATGCGTTCTAGGCAGGTGGACATGGTCTCGTGTGGGGTTGTGGCTGAGAACACCATGTCACGCAGCCGGAGTGGTTGGAGATCGTCCAATGGCATGTCCAGTTGCGACTGATCTGAAATTTCGCAAGAAATTGGTCATCTGTTGGGCTTGGGTGAGGTTTGTGACTAATGCGAGGATGAATGTGTAACGTGTGAGACTATTCCAACCATCGACTTCACATCTGATCTCCTAAATAAAAACAAGTACAGCAAGTACTCCCAAAAGTCGTACTACTGGAGAACAACCATTTTAATTGTCGCGATGCAGATGACAGCGATGTTAACTGTGAGGTAGTACCTTGTGGCGGGAGGACGCCCTTGTCGCAGAGCGCCGGGAAGGCCATGTACGCCACGAGGCAGGCAGCGCCGCCGGTGCGCAGCACCAGCGTCGGCACGCCGAGCCGCTCGGCGACCACCTGCATCCCACGGAAGTTCGAGTCGACCACCAGGCACGCCGGCGCTCGATCCTCCTCCTCCTCCAGCACCTCGCGGAGGCTCTCGTGGAACGACGCCTGCAGGCGCTCGTTGATGCGCAGCAGCGCCCCGGCGAAGTCGGCGTCACTTCCGGTGGGGAGGAGGTCGCCATCCGGCACGCCGGCGCCGACGGGGACAAAGCGGTAGCCCGCGGGGCGGCGCGCGGGGTCCGGGGCGCTGAAGGCGACGTGGAAGACGGTGACGCCGAAGCCCCGGGAGTACAGCACGTCGGCGAGCTGCATCATCGGGTTGATGTGGCCCTGGAAGGGCAGAGAGAACATCAGAACGCGCCGGGACGCGCCGCCAGAGCTCGCCGGAGTCTTCTCCCCGACACTAGCCATGGCTGTTAGGTGGCACCTAATTGCTGATGGAAATATCGATCCATGTATATTCTGGTTTTTATAGGGAGATTGAGATGATAATAAAACGTGAGCATTGCGTTGGATCCAAATATGTAAAGGGACTGATTGACGCCGCGTTGAATCGGGTAGAGACAACAGAGGGAAGGTGGATGGATAGGCGTTACAGGTCAAATCAAACTGGACGCACAGCTCTTTTTTTTTTTTTTTGAGGGGTTGGGGGCGCACCCGCACAGCTCTAGGTTTCAATTATTGGTGGCCAAACGGGCCGAGCTGGCGTGGCACAGCCCGCCTATAAATGGACCCAGCACGGCCCGTTTATAAACACGTTGTGTATCGGCCCACTTGCGGGGTTTCGAGTCCTGGGCACGGCACACATAACAAACCGGTTGGCCTAGACCCGTTTGGAACTTATGGAGTAGAGATTTCTACCTCCCGGAATACAAGGCTCATTCTATTAAAAATAATTTAAAATTTATATTTATAAGTTACAATAAATTTTGAGAACAATTGTTGTCAATGATATACTGCACAAACATACAATATCCTTATTTGAAATACTTTACATTCTAAGTTACACAAAAGTATCAAATGCATTTATGAGGTCAATCCGTTGTAAGAGTAAAAGAGTAGAATTCCGCTAATAAATAGAGTTGATTGATGACAAAAGTGTCAGTTATGATGAGGGTCAAACCCCTTGATTTCAGTAAAGTGGATTCTTAACATTTTGTTATCTTTGTGTAGCTTAGAATATAGAGTATTTCAAATCGAGATTTTATACGTTTGGGATACATCATTGACAACATGCAGGATTGTTTTTAAGATTTTTTTAAAATTTGTAAATTTGGTTTTAAATTATTTTAAATATAGGGAGCACTAGAGCTCGTGAGCCGAAATGACTTTCCGGCCCTTATGGGCCTTTTTTCCCGTGTGCCTTTTTTCCCAGTTAGTTTGAAATTCAGAAAAATAAAAAGTGAATCAATACAGGAAAAAAATAAAAAATGTGGCAAAGTGCCATAGAGATGAATATTGAGCTTTATTTGGAGTAGTTACCTCGTTTAAAAGGAAAAAGAGTACAACTTGGCCGCCACGATGGCAAATCCGAAAGAAAAAAATTCCGTCGAATCCCAATCCTCGGGTCCACATGGAAAAATTCTTCCCGTTACCGGCTTACCGTCCGCTTTTCAATTTCAGCCATATAGAAAATTTGAAAAGCCGATACCACCAACCAAAAGCGGGCCTAACCTCGTGGGCCAAGCACGGCCCCAGGCATGCCGTGGGGTAGGCATGACCCGTTGAGCCGCTAGCCGGGTTTTGCACACGGGCTAACGGGCCAGTCTGCCAGGCAAGGCCCGTTTTTTTTTTTTTTGAACAAGGAGCGGCCCAGAAGGGCCTAGATACCATTATCAGCGACGGGTACATTTTACAAAAGGGACCTTATCAAAAACAAAAATTACATCCAAGCCCCTAGCTTTTACAGAAACGACCCTACAAAGGAAAATGGGAATGCAATTGGGTCCTCCGCCATTAACAGAGCAAGCAGAGCTCCAGCCGCAGTCGCCTTCCTCAGCAACGGGGACAACGCCACTTGATGCAAAGGAGGCGATGAGCACCACAGCGAACTCCGTGGAGAGCCTCCGATTGGAGGTTGAAAATATGCCGGAAATCTCCGGCGAGCTTGGCCACCAGTTAGCCATCAGAGTCGGCAAGGCCCGTTTGGCCACTTATATTCGTAGTGCAGCTGAGCCCATATGCTCGCACGTGCTCACCGACCAGCCGACAGCCCCCTCCCCAAACGCCCACATCCTCCGAACCGGAACCAAGAAATCAAGCCATGGAACACGGCGACACAGACAACGGCAACGGCGGCCGCGGCGGTAGGGGAACGAGCATCCAGGTCACGGCCTTAGACGGCATCGTGAACGTCAACTCTCTCTTCACCCTCGCCGCCTTCCTCGGCTTGGCTTGGCGCCCCTCCTCCGACGGGCCCGGCCTCGCCGACGGCGCCGACCACCTGGGCGCATGCGCGGCGGGGGACCGCATCGAGTCCGACCTCGTCACCTTCCACGTCCTCGCCTTCTCCTGCTTCCTCTTCTCCAGCCTCGTCGCGCTCTGCCTCAAGCAGATCGTCCGCACCTTCCCCCACTACCGCCGCGCCTCCCAAACCGCTGCCGGATCCGCCGTCAGCTGGACGGCGAAGATCAACCGGGCAGCGCTCCGGGTGGGGATTCTTTCGTCCGCGGTGGGTTCCGTGTGCGGGTGCGGGTTCCTGATGATGGCCCTCGTCAACGTGGTGCAGGTGAAGCTCGGCCGCCTCGGATGCGGCGCCGGCGGCTCCGCGGCATGGGGCGCTGTAATCCCGCTTGTCACGCTCGTGCCGACCGCCATGCTGATCTACAGTGGCATCGTCTTCTACGCCTTCACCCGCTAGCTCGAATCGGATCCAGTAGTCCACCTAATGCTTCATTTGAATTTTGTTATGCTTAGATTATGCGACTGTGTGTAACTGATGAGAGTGCAGTGAGATTGCTAGATTGCAACTGAGATGCCTGTGAACGTGTATCACTGAATCTATGGGTGTATTCTTCTTGTGTACTACTACTACTACTGTACTTAGCACGGCCTAATTATGTTTGCTTGGCTTTGTTTTTCACGAGTCAATTTATTGTGATGTTTAAGTTGCTAATTTGCTATGCAAAGTCCAATCTACTAAATGCCAAGATTGCTCTGACAAGTCTAACAAGAAAAACATCATCAGTACTCTCGTAAGTACATTGTGAATGCATTTGTCGAGCAATCGTAGTGGCATTCGTCTCTTTGTACTTGGAGAGAAAATAAATCTGAAGCAAAAGAGATCTAATCTGCACATTCCAGAGCCAGTAATGCCGTGTGAGACCAATGGCACCGTAAATCTCTTGGGAGTTTTGTAACATTATCAGCAGAGAAAGACTGTACAAAAAATATTGTGTACGAACTCATTCATGGTAGTCGTATGTAGCTGATCATGTTTGCAGAAGACCAGATCATCCCTGGTCTGCAACTTCTCCGTAAGGAACGTTTTAACGCACTAATTGACAGAGATACATATGAAGTTTCACTTGTTGACGTACTTGCGTCGACCTTTTTTTTAAACGGAATGATGTTGGAGTAGTTAACTTTCTTCAGAGTGTTTTAACACAATTATGATTTTGAAAGAACAGCAACCATATCAGGACATCCCTGAATGCATCAAGTTGATTGGTTTATTTGCATGCTTCATTTCTGTGTAATCTTGAATCATCGTACGCACGGGGCCAACAGGTTAGGTTACACTAGAGATGGTTGTACCTGGTAATGGGACTCACTTCTACACTGGTTATGGTTTTTAGTTTTGGGTTCCGTGGAAACTTTTCTTGTTATAATTCTTTTCATCCCAACATTTTCTTTTACATGCCAACGCATCTACAAGTACAGATGATTCATACAATGACTGTGAAAGCGCTACCTAGGTGTCAACTAGGAGGCATAAACAAACCAGCATAATCAACATATTCAACTACCCAAATCCAAATCAAAATGGCAAAATATTGGAGGAACAAACAATTCATTTCCTCTTGTTGCCGGAGCTACAAGTCAGCTGGATGCATCACTAAGCACTCGAACATGCTTCAGTTTCAACAATTTAACTATGCCTAGTAGATCTTCCTGATGCACTTCCGACGTTTACTTTCTAGCAGCCTAACATAACCAGAAAATGCCAAGACTCCAATTGATCTCCGGGGTGCCTTCACGCTTATTTTTGTAATTCTGCAGCCAAGCTGTTACTAATTAATGGTATCACATCTTTAACTCGGGGAGGAGCAAATTCGACGAATTTCATTGTTATATCATACAGCGGAGCACATGCAACAGCATCAATGTTGATGGTAACTGCGACAATAATAGATTAATGGTTCTCATAAGCATACACTCATACCATGAAGTGAAGGGACCTCTGCATTTGAGAAAGGCTTGCATACATATGTTAACAAAAAAACGAACTCACCGTGAAAAATATGGACACCATGCACCTCATTGACAACCACTCATTCTGGCCCAGTCCACAAACTGCATTCCTCCATAGACATTATTTGCAAAGCGCACACCAACAGTGAATGCCAAAGAGGCAGCTGGGACACGCTTGCCAAGAGGTGAACCCTCCACCACGCGCTCGAGGGCATTAATAACTTGATAACGGGTGTTGGACGAGACACCAAGGAACACACCTGAAACAATCAGGAAGATCATATTTAGGGAGCTTCCTTATATGCAATTTGGCAAATGGAAGTACAGCCATATTAAAGAAATAAATATCTAAAACTATTTGCATTATGTATTTAGCAATCTCATATGCTGCTAACCCGCTACCAAAGTGTATTGCTCACATATACAAGCATATCACGTACTGTACCCTCATATCATGCATTTCGAAATTGTTCACATATACAAGCACATCAAATAGTTATGTAACCTATGTGTACAATTATGGTAAAAGAGAAGCTCGAATTGAAAACACGGCCTTTCAGATTCCGAATCACCTATTGGCAGTACAAATACATTCAAGCACAAGTGCCAAAAAAAGGACCTCGATCTAGCACATGGTTATAAGCAAAGTAGCAAACAAAGTCCCATGTGTGATTTATTGAAATAACTATATTCATGATCATCTATTTATCGAAATACATCCTGTATTGAAACTTCTATATTTCAGTATCCAGTGTACAGCACAGTAATAGAGGAGAAACATAAATCCAATAATATACACTTCACAAAAATTGAAGGAAAAAATACCACATAACCCCCTGAGCCTTTGACCACTCGACTACTTAAACCCCTCAAATTTAAAACAGGATCTCCTACACCTCATTTGGCAGACCGGTATTGCCCCGGCCCAGCCTGAGATGCCCGAAAATCCCCACTAGCCTGTTTGCAGCCCGGGTTTGGATGGGCTCATTCCCAAATATCCCAAAACACTCGGATACCCATGTAAACCGAAACGCAACCCTCCCCTCGTATTTTGGTTGCTCTCGCCTTAATGCGTCGACGAGCTCCTCCCATAGCGCCGCTGCCCATGCCACTCCGTCCCGCATCGGCAACAGCACATCGATCTACCTCATCCCTGACGCCGCCAATTTCATTGAGGATTGACGACCGGCTACTTCAACGAGGCCAATTTCATCGGTGAAGGCAGTTTCGAAGGTGTACAAGGGCAAGATCGCCAAGACCAATGCGCAAGCGAGTCCGACAGCTACTGGTCCTGATTCTACCCTGTTTTGAGAGCCCTTCCGCAGTGCAAGATTCATTGATATTTGTTCTTACAGGCATTTCAGATGAGCATATGGTGGCGGTGAAGCAGCTGGCACGGGAAAGTGTTAAGTGTGCAAGGGAGGAAGGAGTTCTCCGGTGGAGGTGCTGATGCTGACGGTGTTCAGCATACAAACCGTGTAGCTAGGAGACTATAGGTTGCTGGTAATTACATGCTGTTCGGCAGCTTGGACAGCCATCTGTGGGTTCTGGCTTCTGTCTTAATTTTCTTGTGATTGTGTAGAAAAAAATGATACCCCCTCCGATCCCAATTAAGTGTCGCGAACTGTGCTAATGAATTGTAAATGCTTAGTTATTTTGCCAAGACACATAAAACGGATCGGAGGGAGTAGGTTCATTCCTCATGCTTGGATGTTCTAGTAGTTCAGGAACATGGGTTTGGTTATTTTCTGATAGATTCAGAATAGGACAGTCTTATTCATCAGCACGTAACTTTTTATCAAGCCATGTTACACAATTTTGTCCTGTGATTTTTTTCGGTTCTGCACCAAAAAGTATACTAGTTTTTTCTTAAGATTTTTATTGGTTTGTTCTTATGTGATTACAGTTCTTATCTTTCAAACGCTGGGAACTGTTGCATGTTGATTTTGAAACGTTTTTGTTCATGTGCTGCTATAAAAACCGTATCTTTTATAATCTATGTTGATTTTCCTTCCTTGACGCTTGACATTGCTGTTATGAATTTGTGTAACAAACCCTGCCTACCAAAAGACGTTATTTATGTGAGGGATTGTAGGGGGATAGGTGAGGGAAGTGGTTTCACCCAATCCCTGTGGGGATTATCCCCATTAATCCCCTAAAAACACTGGTAACAAACAAGGCCTGAAGTGGTTTTGAGAGCGGTTTTGTCATGTGGCAACTGATGTAGCATATAATGTGGCGTGACAGCTGACTCAACAAATTAATAACATGGGGGGGGGGGGGGGGGGGGGGGGGGGGGGAGGAGGAGGGGGGCACTTGTCAGTATGTCTCTCCCTCTCCTTCACCTCCGATGCCGCCCTTCTGTTCTAGTCCGCCGGAGCCCGGAGCCAACCGTCCAACAAATCCATGCACAATTGCCCAAGCTCAACGAGAGTAAAACAACAGACATACAGAGAGGAGTAACGAAAAGAAATGGGGACAGCGACAGCACTACAGAGTCGGGCGACGAAAGGAGATGGGGGTTGGTGTGGCTATATGGGTGAGCGGCGCAGCAGGAAAGGATTGGACTATGTAGACGGGAAGAGATGAGGGCAATGTGGTAGGATCTGCCGCATGGCCAATGCCGAGTCATCCACCACTTAATCTACCACAGTTACAAACCACCTCAGTGCTTATTTGCACGGCTTTTGGGTAGTTTGATGAGCACAATAGCCAGTTTTGAACTTGAGGGGGTTAAGTAGTCAAGTGATCAGTCATCAAACCTTAGGGGTGTCTGGGGACTTCTTTCAATAATTTATAAATAACCTCGCTAATGCAGAACATCTTATCACTTACCCCACAAAGCAGAAGTTTTTAGAAGGGGTGGAACAGGTACATCATGCTCTGACTTCTTTACACTCCTGCATTAAAAATTTCAAGGAAACAATAAGTTCTGAGAAAATACTAATTAAAAGATAGTGTGTTTTGTAGTAGGTAAAGTACAACTACATCGTGAACATAATTAAGCACATTCGAAATCAGAACTTGGATAACGAAAACAGTGTTCAGAACATATCTGTTCAACATCTTTTGTTGAGTATTGGAATGACGACAAACATATATTTTATAACCAGTATCATGGTTTACAAAGCGTCCGCTTTGGGACGCTTAAGCGACGCCTAAGCGTCAAGGCGCCCCCTCAACGCTTTGGAAAAAACGCCCGCTTTAGGCGCTTAAGCGTCCAAAGCGCCCGCTTAGGCGTCGCTTAAGCGCCAAAGCGCCCCCCATCGCTTTGGGGACGCTTCACGCTTTGTAAACCATGACCAGTATTGTGGGCATTGCATTGTGCTTGTTCCTCTAAGAACTGATCTCAACAACAAATGTAACTGTATGAGTTATTTATATATTAGAAAGAAAAAATCTAGGGGGGCAGCGTTTTGGCTCCCATGTCCAGCTAGTCCTGATATCTGGACCACCGAACATACATGTGGATCTGTGCCAAAAGCAGTTTTGTGTCAGACCTGTGCCTGCCGAAATTGGTGTATTGATGGCCGCGTATTGAGTAACAGGTACGATGGGCTCACGGCTGAACGGGGGAAATTTTAACGGACGTTTGTTGCACTGACCCTGACGGCCGGTGAGCCAATATTTATGTTGACAGATGGACTTCTTCTGTTGCATGCATGCCGAACTCGTCGCATGTGGATCCTCAATCGCTTGTTGTAGCCGACGGTCGGAATGGCTTCAGCGATCAATAACTCCTGTAGACTGTAGTCTGGCACTGAGCACGCCTCCAACATCGGGCCGCCGTGGGCAGCGGGCGGCGAGCTGCGCGCAGCCGCGGCTCCCAGCCAGTTAAGTGCCGATTGGAACGTGATGTATGCCAAAGATTGAGACCGCATCTCAGTCTTCACATTATCAGATATATATGCGCTTCAGCCATGCATGCGCGTGCAAGTTAGTGTTCTCCTTGATTTAAGATTGTTTGCTTCTTCCTTCTAATGAATCGATCGATGTAGGAGACATTGGTGACCGGGTCCCGTCTGCCGAAGCCGCGAATCAAGTTCGACACGTCCCGTCCGGTCGACGGCACGATGGCCTTCCGGCTTTCTACGGCGCCACAAGCGAGAGCAGCAACAAAATCCTCTGCGTGGACGCCATGGGTCAGGCCGTCCTCTACGACGCCGAGGCCTCCACTGCCACCGTGGAGACGCTGCCCATGCTCGGCCTGCACAAGCCCAAGGGGAACAGCCCCATAGCTCTGTCCGTCGCGCGCCCCGGCGGCGCCCCACGACCCGGCGCGGCCTACGGCGATCGCACCGAGGCGTCCCCGTACCAGCACAGTCTGGCGCGTCGCCCGGAAATGTTCATGTGGCACTGGCGCCAGCTCCCTCCGCCGCCGTGCGTTAGCGACCACCCTGCCCATAGCACCGCCCAGTCTTACGCGCTGCTGGACGGCAACGCCATCTGCGTCTCGTCCGGCGACGCAAACAGCTTCCGCACCTACTTCTTCGACATGGCCAGAGAGAGCGGACCAAGGCAGGCAGTTGGACGTTGCCCTTTTACGGCAGAGCCCATGCCGTCCCGAGCTCAACAATCTCTGCTTCGACATCGAAGACATCAGGCCCCACCACCTGTGTGCGCGCTGGACCTCTCCTCCTCCATGGACGGCGGCGGCGAGCCTCCTCCTCCGAGGCTGCGGCACCATTGACCAGACATGGACAAGCCCGAGGGCTGGTAGCTGGAGAATGCCAGCATGGCGTTCTAGGTACAAAATGGCTTCACCGTTGGGAGTAGAGACCTGGACCTGCCAATGAAAACATCCCGCCGGTAGTGTTCCTGCTCGGCATGCACATGGTCAATCTGTTTATAGCTGAAGCGGCCACTAGATCTAGCAGATCAAAATAAGTTGTGGTGGACGAAGCCTACGTTTGCCAACGTACAGCCGCTCGGCATGTTCCTCGGATGTGTTGCAACTACAGAGCTCGCCGATGTCCAGGCCGCGATATCGCCCGGAGTCAAAACAGGTGCAACTTCGTTTGTCGCGGTGCTCGGCCTCGTGGAGTCGTCACTACATTGGAGCTCGTCAGAGCACAGCCTAGGCCGTCATGGAGATCAGATCAGTATGGCTATGTGCCTATGTGGATGATATTCATCTCATCCGTCATCCTACCAGCCGTCGTCTACGTCGTGCCGGTGGGACAAGATTGTCAAAGGGAAGTCTCCAGAATTTCAAGGCGGAAAATTCATAGCCATTGGCTCATGGTCAACGGCCAGTTTGAACATGTGCACACCGAGCAAGAACACAACCGGCGGGATGTCTTCATTGGCAGGTCCAGCTATCTCTCCCAGCAGTACAGAATGGCTTCACGTCTGTACCGCGTACGCCCAACGGGAAAATCCAGCATTAAATGACCTGAGGTAGTGGCCCTAGACACTGTACATAATTCCACCATCAATATAGAATACGGCAGCAAATACAAGGGATAGCACAGATCTCTTTGCACTTGAGCGACCCGGATAAAGAGAGCATCTGGACCTGGGTTCCAAAACGAATATCCCAAATCTATGGATAACTTTTGCACTACATTTCATAGGAGAAGCTTCTGATGACTTGAACCTCTTGGAAAATATCACTATGTTATGGTGCAATCAAATACCATTTGGTGTAAATTCATATAAGATTCAAAAAGGCATAAAATTTTGTCCTGTGTTTCCTATACATGTGTTTTTATTCAAATCGTGCAAAACAAAGAGGCCTTAGCATGCTATGAGATACTCCAACAGTTCATAAATAAAGGGTGTATTTTGACTGTCCAGGTATGAGTTTTGACTGTAAATTACTTGTAAAATATTTTGTTAATGGTTACAAAATAACAATAATACGAGAAAGTGTTTTTGAATATGAATCTAACAACTAAAAATTTCATTTCTGTAATATAACCGACATATTATATTGGATTATTTTTTGGTCAAACCGTGAATTTGGGAAGTCAAAATATGCAAACCTACATATTAAATACACGAACGGGTCAATAGTTTTCTCTTAATCTTTGTAGCATCAGACACGATTATGAAAACCTAAGGCAAAGGTGATCTATATATGTCTATGGTTACTATAAGCCCATTCGGTTGCTATTCATAGTGCCACACGATTGATACAAACTTGACCAAGTTAGGTAGGTGTTTCGTTCAACTCACGGCTTTTGTGACATTCCTTATCTAACAGCTTGACCCCGTCTATCATACACTTGTTGACCTAACCTTACAGCCAGCCATGTCGAGCCAAAAGCGTGGCTAACAATTTGTTGACCTAACCTTACAGCCAGCCATGTCGAGCCAAAAGCGCAGCTAACAATTTGTTGACCTAACCTTATAAAAACTGCCAATAATTGTGTGGCAAAGTAGTGTAAGTTTGGCACTCGAGCAAACATGACCTATTTTTACCATCATACACATTGTGTGGTAATTTTCTTGTTTCTTTCAACATTTCTTGATGATTCAAGAAGAACCAAAATGGGTTTCAAATGTTTATGAGCTCTAACAAACTGCATAATGAAATTAAGTGTATCATGCTACTAGTAGTTATTGCTAGAGGGTCTGCCAGAATAGAACTATACATAGACAGAAAAACAGTTCAATATGCCAATAAATTATCAACATATTGGTGACAATATTGACTTTAACATAACGAGAAGTACAATACCGTTTTGCAGTCATTATCAAGTTTGCAATTCCTTGTCCCACAAGACCGCAAGAAAATCCAACCGCGCCATATAAAAACCC
This sequence comes from Poa pratensis, assembly GCA_947311845.1. NCBI lineage: Eukaryota > Viridiplantae > Streptophyta > Magnoliopsida > Poales > Poaceae > Poa > Poa pratensis. Next base: position 90,821,733 of record CAMZMU010000041.1, read on the forward strand.
CTGTTTTCAACATAGGGTATTCCAGGTATTAGAAGAGGTAATCCGTTTTTAACACTTCCAGGTCAAAACAAGAACTTCAGTGAACACAAAAGTAACCTTGAAAAAGTATGATCCTATCCGTTGTTGAACGGAAAAACTGTATCCTGGCCTTTCAGCTTCAAAAACACTACATGAATTCAGATTTCATCAGCATTACACGGGTTGAACAGGTGAATGCACAAGTAAAAAACACTAATGAAGAACAATGCCAGCAAATTATAGTGGCACAAAGAGAAATCAGATCAACATGCAACAAGCAAGGGAAATGGAAGATAAGGCTAAAATGCCAAGAAAGTAGTATTTAACTGGATAAATTATCTGGTGGCATGTAAAACTTCTAGAACGAGAAGTAGGCGCTCAACAATATTATGTTTCAATCTCATCAGCAACTAGGACTACTGTTACAGTTTATAGATACAGGTTATTTATACCAGTCTAGCATCAGTTTCTCACACGTATAAAATTTATAGATTGGCGAACCTTGCCTTTTTTTTAGGGGTGTGCTTGGCCTTACTTTGTGTCTTGGTTTATGTAGATTACAGCATAAAAGAAAAATAATCTAGATTGCAAAAAAGTTACAGGCTAAAGGATTTGCAGGACAGGAAAGGCAGGTATACATCTGGTTTTGCACAACTTACAAGTTATATGTACAACTATACATAGAAATATTAAATGGCATTCATGTACAGACATAATGAGAGTCCTGTGCACTTGAGTTATAACAAAAAAATACTAATATCCACATTTTACTCCCACAGAACTGTTAACATAGTTCATAAGTTACCTGCTCGGGAGAGCGTCATAAGCATGCCTAACACGCCCAAGAAGGCTGCTGATGCAGACCCCCCACGGAATCGAGCATATGGTGCCAACATGCCGACTAAAGCTACATTAACAACTACGCCTACCAACATATCTGCTGCATACAACTCAAATTCTGACCAAAATTCATCGCCTCTCTTCTGAACCTCCGCAAAAGTGGCGCAACATGTGTCAATAACTATCTGCAAAATGATCCACCAACACAATCAGTCAATAATCCTACCAACAAACACTTACCATTGTGCAAATACTATCTAAGATAAAGAAGTGAACCTACCTCTGTCCCAATTTTGAAGAGGAACGCAGGATCAACAAGCATCCTGTTGCGGAGAAGCCCGCAAGATCTCACGGCAGGACCCAGGGGCCAAGCTGATGCCTAGAAGCACATCCAAACATGAAAACAATTCCGAGTTAGACACATCGGAATCCAAAAAGACGCATAAGAAGAACAAGAGCCCTTTCCAAGAACCTGCATGTCCAAGTATCTCAGCAGCAGCAGCTTCTGAATCCCGACATTCTTGGCCGCCTCGATCATATCCGCTGGCAAGCTGGGGAAGCTAACCCCTCGCTTCTCCACCTCCTGGACCACCTGTTCAAAGCTAAGGATGGGCCCAAACTCATCATCCCCTTCATTGTCGCCATCAGCACCACTGCTACCGGCGCCATTATCCTCATCTCCACCGCCACCGCCACCGCCGCCACCTGGCGGGAAATTCCCATTCCCGCCGGACCCGCCAACATCAGCAACATCCCCGCCCTTCTCTTGAAGCACAGCCGGCTGGGTAACGGCAGCGACCTCCTCGGCGGAACCAGCAACCTCGCCAGCCTCTGGCACGACGACCGCTGCGCCGGAGGAGGTGGTGGTGGTGGCGGCGCTTCCATCCGCACTGGCCCGCGGCGGCAGCTGGCAGCGGATTCCTCTGGCGCTCCACATCCGCGCACTGGGGTACGAACAGCCGCTCGGCCTAGCCAGAGCGGCGCGGCATTTGGCGGCGCCGACGCGGCCCTGCAGGCGAACGCTCGCGCACGAGAAGGCCATGTTCATGCTCTCCCCGGCGTAGTACAGCTGCCAGCGGAACGCACACGCGGATACGGTCAGATTGAAATGAGCAGCACAGAAGCAAATCCCAACAATTCACGGGGGGGGGGGGGGGGGGGGGGGGGGGGGTAGTAGAGCGACCGGAGGAGTATGGGGGGTTGGTGGCGGCGGCGGCGGCGCGGCGCGAGGAAGAAGCGTGCACGGTGTGGGCGGTCTGTCAGGTTTTGGGGTTTTGTAGCGGCTCGCGATGCCGGAGAATAGGGGTGGGCATAAAAACCGAAGACCGAAAATCGAAATCGAAAAGATCGAGACGAGATTGAAATGACCGAGACCGAAAAACCGTTAGAAATTTGGGTAGCAAATTAGAAAAGACCGAAATTAGATCAGAAATTCAGGTATCACTTATACATAACCCGAATAGACCGAAAGACCGATTTTATTTTATTTTAAGTGAATTACGTACGGAAGCAGCCGAATTTGTGTGTCAGCCCAGCTTATGTGAACATCTAGTATATAGGTCTAACTACTAAACCAACCTTACCATCTAGTATGTGGTAAGAAACCTAAACATAAATAAAGACCAGATTTTAAGCCTGTTCATTCCTGGTTTCCACGGTTTTTTTATTGCGGGCCGAGTAGGTTTTTGGTTCAACGGTTTTTCCGGTTTGCACCGGGTTTTTTTCGTGTCATCTAGAACAGGGAACTAGGGGTGGACGTCCCATACATTTTGGTGTGGTTGCTCTCGTCTATGGTGGAGGATCTCGCTCGATATTCTGACCCACGACGACTACTCTTTTCCTTGTGCTCCATCAATAGAGATGCTCACTAGCTTGCCCCGCCGCCGACGTTGCGAAAGCCACCGACTGCCCTGCTGAGAGGATCGTATGGGCACCTAGATGAGGGTGAATAGGTGCTACGCCAAGTTTTAGTTTTTTTTTATTAAGTCTTGACACAAAGGTAAATTCTTTAGATACGCAACTACGGTGAATTTAGCTATATGACACTAGTACAAAACGACACATCGGAAACGGGCCAAAAACCCCATCAAAAACGGAGAATAGGTCCGTGTCCCCATCCCCGATGCTGATGTGAAGGCCCCCAAAAACCGTTGCCGATGAGGCTCTTTTTGGCAACAGTTGTGCACAGATCTCCGTTTTCTTAGTTTCGAGCTCATCAGTAACGGAGTTTTCGTATTTACCCGTTTGCATTGAGATTTCTTCATAAGCCTATTATTGCACGTTTACAGATGCCACTTGACACTTAAAATCTCACATCACAAGGACAAAAATGATAGAAAATTTATTCATAAGGTATAACAAATGTCAACGATACACTGCATCACAAGATAACCAATTACACTTATCTTCATTTTCATGCATCGCTAAATCTATCATTGACATGTCTAGCTAAATCTATCAATGTCATGCCTCACTATACTTATCCTTGTCATTTCTAACTAAATTTATCTTCATGACTTGCTGTTATATTTGCCTTACAACTTTGGCAAGTTCATGAATTCAATCATCTTCTTGGACGGTGTCGCGGAAATATAATGAACTCGTCACTTTGTCCCTGCTTCGTATTTAGCTCATTTAAATGAGCTAAATATTCGGATCAGTACCATGGTCTGCACATAGTGCAATAAGCGAGTGTTGATATACTGAAGATGCCTCTTTTATAAAGTGGTCACTGAAATGGAAAGAGAGAATATATGACTCCATGTTAGCTCAGTATACATATAGCATAAATGACATATAACATAAAAGATGCATAAGACAGAACAACAAACTTACAAAGTCATTGCATAATTGTTGGTACACAACAATTATGTCGGACGACATAAACACCTTGGCTAAAGACCCAACTTTTTATGCAGTGTCACCGAAATATACATCTGTTTTGCCAAAGAGTGAAGTCAGCCATGCGTTTCTTACACTACCGATTTGTGCTAGGTCTGTTCTTTTCGAGCGACACTAAAAATGGATCAGAGGGAGTCATGTTTTAACTGGTCCTATGAATCGAATTCTAAACAGAACAATGACAATAACCCTAGTTCATTAGCACGACGGCTGGTCACAAAAAGATGTATTACTTTTGGATCTGGCGGGAGTACGTAGTCGTCCTTGTCATCCTCCGATACGGCAGGTTCCGAGGCAGCTGCACCGACCGTGGATCGACACGCCATGCACCCTCCACCTACATATCTGGCGACGTCGGGCTCCTTCGTCTGTCTCGCCGCCCGGGCAACCTTCTAGCCCGGAGCGATGAGATCTGCACGGGTGGAGCGAAGAACGAGGACGCGCCGCCACGGTCGGAGGAGAGGAAGAAGCGCGACGGGAAGATAAGGATTAGATCTGGTGCTGCTCGGAGGTGCTACCACACTGTGAGAGTGAGAGTGAGAGCGTTAGGGTTGGCGGACTGGCGCATTTATAGCACAAGTATAACATCGGAAGCGGAGGCTCCAAACAACCTATCCTTTGATTTGTTCACTGAAATAATATTTTTTCCAAATCTCTACTGTTTTATGGAGAATTGATACAACATAATGATGAAACACTAAGATATTTAAATTAATATTGTTGATTATTACATTACATACGGACTACACATTAATACTAAAGTAAACTGCAGGTGCTACTACTAGCTAATTGCAAATGAAAAACATAAAAATAAATAACTACAACCCTATCTACTCCTCGGCCTCCGCCGTCTCCTGCTCGTATGCGAGGAGAGCTGCGTAGTCGTCTGTGTCGTCGCGCGGCTGCTCGCCGACGATGTCGTCGCCGCCCGTGCGCTCCTCCCACATCTCGTCGTCGTTGTAGGCCGGATCATTGCGCAGCTCCGGTGGGAGGAGGAGCCGGTGATTCTGAATTAGCTCAACTCTTTCTGGCGGCAGAGGTACCCACGCGCGGTTGAGGCGCCAGCCACTGGGGAGGCCAACATTTGACCACGACACTGGCCTCCTAATTTTCCAGTGCCGCTGCGCGACGGCCAGCCTGACGTTGACGCGGTTCCATTCAGGCGGCAGAGGACAAGCGGCTCTCCACGGCGGCGAACGGCCTCGGTGGCGGGTGCCCGAGGATCCCGTGTCTTCTTCCTGCGGTGTGGGCACCCTCGCGCGGTTGAGGCGCCAGCCATCGGGGAGGCCAACATTTGACCACGGCACTGGCCTCCGAAATTGCCAGTGCCGCAGCGCGACGGCCAGCCGCACGTTGACGCGGTTCCAATCAGGCAGCAGAGGACGAGCGGCTCTACGCGGCGGCGATAGCGGACGAGCGTCTCTCCGCGGTGGCAAACGACTGCTGTGGCGGGCTCCGAGGAGCAGCTAGGAGTATCCATGGCTGTGGTGAAGTGGCGTACTGAGATAGTAGGGAGATCGGGGTTTTAAAGTTGTAGTGGGCGGTGCCACTACACAATAGCAGTTACTGGCCTCGCTTCGGATTCCAAGAAGATGGAACATGTCCACATTGCAAACGGACACAACAAAATTTCCGTTGCCATAGAACCACATATCGAAAACGAGCCAAAATTATGACCGTTGCCAATAATATTGGTGATAGAGGTAAGATTTTCTCCGTTACCCATGTTGACGGGCCAGCCGCAGCCCAGGTCGGGCCTGTACGCACCAGCCGCGCGGAAGGCTCGATTTTTCGTCGCCTAACTCGTGCCGTTTCCATAGAGGTGTATCCGATGTGTCGTTCTGTACTAGTGTGACAAGTTAATGCTAAGCGAGGAACAAGATACAAGTAAAGACTAAGATAAAGGAGTAACCGAACAGGAAGCACGTGGAGACAAGGATGTATTCCCGAGTTCCTCCTTTTTAGGGGAGTGCGTCTCGTTGGAGGGGTGTGAGCTTCGCCACAATAGGCTTACTCAACGCCACAAAGGCCTCACCCTATTCTCTGATGAACCGCACCACAAAGGATTGGTTCACCTTCCACTATCGGAATCCTTCAAGGCGGAATCCGGAGCCTTTACAACAAAATTGGGGCACACATTCACAACTGAATTGGAGGCTCCCAAATCACCACAATCTGTCCAAACAACACAAGTAGTAAGAACAATGAGCTAGGTTTTCCCAATGGAAACCCTAGCCACGAATCCCTCAAGTGAATGAGGGGGGAAATGAAAAATGGCTTTGTGAAGATGTAGATCTTGGCCTTCTCCTTCAATCCTCCAAAGATAACCTAGTTTGGGTAGAGGGATTGGGAGATCTTGTTGTTTGGAGCTCAGCAACAATGTAGGTTAGAGAATATAGATCGACACCTCTTCACGGGGAAGAACCAGTCTTTAAATAGGGGCCCGAAAATCGAACCATTTTGTGCAGAAAAACTGCACAACGGTACTACCACCACTGATATCCAGGCGGTACCCGGTGCAGTACAGCTCCCATCGGCTGTGGTACCTTTGCGAGCTACCGCTGCTGCCAGCGAGCGATACTACCACCGGGCTGCCGGTACTACCGCTGGTACTCTTTGAATTTAATTTGAAGGGTCCCAGCGGTAGAACGTGGCTGCCAGCGCCGGGGTACCGACATGGATATCAAAGGCTAAAAACAGTCTGGCGGTACCTCTTGCAGTACCACCAGCGGTAGTACCGCTGCTTGGTACCTCTTGCAGTACCACCAGTGGTAGTACCGCTGCCTGGAAGCAGCGGTACCTCCGTGGTACTACCGCTGCACCAACGGTACTACCGCCACACTGGATTTTATCTTTCCAGGTTCTGTTTCAAGGCCTCTCTCTCCATGTTCGACTCCATTTCCGAACCAAGTGTGATCCTATAAATTCTGCATTACTTGGCACACAACATTAGTCTGGTTGGTGTGTTGTTATTATGCTCCAAAATAGATTTAGAGCAAGTATGCTCTTTCAATCTCCCATTTTTGGAGTATGATGACAACACACAAACACATGGTTCACAAAATATAGACGGGCTCCCCTAACGATATGCATTACTTAAAATTAGCTTTTGGATGCAAAATGCATATTTGTTAGGATGCAAACCGATCAAGTTCATAGATATAAGCAATTAAAGCATAACTTGCACAAATAAGGTAAGACAAGAACATAGTTATTACAACACATAGTCTTGCACGAATTTAAGGTCCTCACGTGTCTTACCCCATGAGTTCAACCAAACCAAATTAAGATAAGAGAAGCACAAGCGATAAAATCCAAATAAAACACGAGCTTGTGCCCCAACCCTCGCAACTCCCCGTACTCCTAATAGAACTCTCTCCCCCTTTGGCATCATGACACCAAAAAGGGAGAGGCGATGCTAACGTCCCAAGTGGAAGTCACTCGTCGGAGCTAGAAGCGCGGGCAATGTTTTTGACCTGCAAACCGTTGGGGAAACCCCTATGGTATTTTTCAATTAACATACTCAAAACCAACACAAATCTTGTCCCACGAGAGGGGGGACAAGCAAGAGTCTGAGGGCGAAATATTTACATGGTGGGGGAGGGGAGGGAGGGGAGCAACAATAGAAAGTAAACTAGAAGAGAAAAGGCAGGTCAAAAGCAGGACCAATAAAAGGTCCTAGAATAAAATTAGCCAGTTAACAAGCTCCTGTTTGCGAGAAGGTTTGATCCTGTGAATGATCAGCTGCAAATCGGCACGGAATAAGATCTTCCAGGCTTGAGTGGAGGGTGACTTGGCTTCGAAGATTTTGTTGTTACTGCACTTCCAAATCCCCATAGGGCACACGAAACCACTTCTAGGAAGCTTGGTCCTGGGAAATAATTTTTTGCTTCTTGGAACATATCAGACATGTTTGGCATAGAAACCCAGGTGATGTTGAGGAGACTCTAGATTCTACGTACAAAGGGGCAATTGAAAATAGATGCTCTAATCTCTCTCTCTCCCTTCTAGAGCACAGAACACAGTTGACACCAGAGTCGAGGTGCCAATGCCTTATGTCCATCATATCTCGAGTGTTTAGACGATCAACCAACAACAGCCACAGAACACCTTCTGCTTACTGAGGATTTTACTTTTCCAGAGCTTCTGAAAAAGATGAGGTGCTGGAATTGCTTTGAAAGCAAACATGTAGAATCTTTGTGAACTGTATCCAGATTTATTCAAACTGAATTCCCAGGTATCATGAGCAGCCGGATCGACTAAACTCTGTCTGTGCTCATCTATAATGAGCTGAAGTTAAGTTCCTCCAATGCATGTACTGAAATTGGCGTGATGAAATTCTCTTGTATAAGTTCAGCAAAATTCTCTGCCCTCAACATTTGACACAAAGAGGTATCCGGATCAGAGACAAAGGAATACAGCCGAGGGAATTGCAAACCTAAACAACTCTGTTGCCAGTTATCCTTCCAAAACAACACACTATCCCTAGCTTGTGGTTTACACACGAAATGGATCTGAAGGTGTCAAACAGCTTACAGACATCCTGCCACCAAAAAGAACCCACATGTGCAGTTGCATGTGGAACTTTATCCTGATAATAAGCTTGCCATGTCATAGAAACCCAGGGTGTGTCATGCCTTGTGTAAAACTTATACAAATGTTTCATTAGGAGAGCATCATTTTGTATTTCAAGGTTAATAACTCCAAGGCCTCCTTTATCTTTCGGTCGACAGACCAAGTCCCAAGCAGCTAGAGGTTGAATTTTGTCTCTATCCTTCTTACTCCATAAGCAATTTTGCCGAGCACGATCGACCACCTTAACCACTGTTTTGTTGAGTTTGATCATACACATGAAGAAAGTGGGTAATGCAGATAGCACCGAATTAACAAAGGCCAGCTTGCCACCATAATTCAAAAACCTTGAGCAAGCATTCATCTTTCTTTCAACACTATCAGTCAAAAGAGCCAGCTCCTGCACAGTGGGTCGAGTTGTTCCCACTGGTAAACCAAGATAGGTGAAGGGCATCTTGCCCACCACATAGCCAAAAATTCAGCTAAACATGTAGCATAGTGGATATCAAAATTTATAGGAACAAGGCAAGATTTGTGGAAGTTCACTTTGAGACCCATGGCCTGTTGAAAAACCATCAGAGTGTGCTTCAGTTTATTGAGTTGTTCAAAGCTTGCTTCCATGAAGAGGAGCGTGTCATCAGCATATTGGACAATTGGGAAATCCATATTATTAAACACCACCGGAGGTACTATATCTCCTTTCAAATACATGTCATTTATCATATCTTGTAGCAGATCAGCCCCCTCCACAAAAAGAAGAGGGGAGAGGGGGTCTCCCTGACGAACACCCCTTTTACAGAAGAATTTTTTGCCAGGAACCCCATTGAGCAACACTGCAGATGTAGCAGAGGATAGAATGTTAGCAATCCAACCAATCCATCTGTCATCAAAACCCTTTCTCTTCAAGATTTGCAAGATGGCCAAATGTTCCATTAGATCGAAGGCCTTTTCAAAATCTAATTTCAGAATCATAGCTCCCACAGGTGCATGTCTACAATGATGAAGGTATTCAAAGGACCAGGCAAGGCAATCCTGAATGGTGCGAGACTTGATGAACCCAAACTGGTTGGTATGAACAAGTTTTGTAATTCTGGTTTGCAAACGATTTGCCAACAGTTTGGTGACTAATTTCAGAGCAGAGTTCAAAAGAGAGATGGCGCGGGCAATCTCCTCATCACTATCTTCCTCATCATCATTGGCTTCCTCGTCACCATCTTCTTCATCACTAGCAGCATTGTTGGTGGCAGAAGGTCCTTCACCGGGACGGGTCCATGGCTCATTGGGTTGAGAGGAGGATGCATCATCAAGAAAATCTAGATCAATCCAAGCACGGTGTGGCTTTAGCCATTCCGCAGAAGTGGTGATGTTGTTTTCTGACCGGGAACAACTGGCACACCCTAATGCGCGAAGCGCTCATGAGTAAGTTTGCGCTCTTCCTTGTTCCTCTTGTGTTCCTTATAGGCCTACGGTCAATATCCTCTTGACGGCAGAAAATTGTCTTGAGAGCATTTGCAAGGCACTTATTGTATCTATTGTCTTGTGCCTGTTCCTTGGGGGGAAGTTCAAACAAAGGACCATCTTCATCATCGGAGGAGCTTTCTTCTACATTGGGAATGAGTGGAGGAAGGTGATTCTTGATGAATAGCTCCTTGACCTTATGTTCCGTGTTGTTCTCATTATTGTCCAAAAGTTCCAAGTCAAGGTCCTTTTTGACCCACACATCAATGATCAACTTCATGATGAGAGCACCCAAGATAGGGACCCTCCTTCTCATGACCACATCATATATCTCATTCCAAACGATGTCCATCACATCAAGCTTCTTTTCTTGGCCTACCATGAGGGAGGACTCATACATGATGTCAATGAGCCATCCATGGATTTGATCAAAGTTGCCCACACGGGGAGCAACGATGTTGTGGTAGGTCCTATGCATGATGTCCCATACATTCATCAAATTATTTTGTTCCCCCACAAGTGCCCGACCCCGAATATAAAGATCAAAGAGCACATTGGGCTTCATTGGCTTGTTGTTGTAGGTGATGCGAAAAATGTTGGGCCTTAGCATCATCATCCATGTCAAAACCATGATCAACCGTGCCAATGAGCATGGCAAAGTCGCTCCACTTAGCCTCCAAAACTTCATCTTTAGATATCCACTTGATTCGTCTTGGCTCGTCACTAAAGAAGTGCATTGTTGCAAAGAATTGCATCACAAGATGATCATTGCAGAACTCATGCAAACCAATGTATTCATAGATCCCAAACTCCTTGCAAATCTCAATTGCTTCCCCAAAGTACTCAACGTGCCTCGCCATATAGGTAGTGTCAATGCAAAACTTCCCAACCACCTTGGTCTTGTGCTTTGGGAGAACCTCATAGAATATTTTCTCTTGGAACAAGTTGTGAAACCCATGAGTAGTATAGGTGCGGAGCTAGCCCAGCGGTAGTACTTCCCGCACTTAGCTCCCTTTTGGGGGGAGCTAGCCCGGCAGTAGTATCGCCCGCACTGGTACTGCCGGTTGCTTGCTGGTGGTACCGCTCCTAGGACAGAGCGGTAATACCGGCATGCAAGCGGTAGTACCGCTACCTGGTACTATTGGCTCCCAGCGGTAGTACCGCAGGAATCCACCGGTAGTTTCGGGTACATGGTGACTATGGTAGCTGCAGCGGTACTGTAACACCTGGGAGCAAAAAGTCCCCAGGCAGCGGTAGTACCGCTACGCCACCGGTAGTACCGGGCACTTTGGACACAAAAGGCCATCGGGAAGGTCAAGTCAGTTTTGCAAATGGAAAGAAAAAAGTTTTATGGGATAAGATTGTTGGCTTAGGATAGACTTTGTAACTGGGGAAGGAGAGGAAGTCCGAGTTTGCAAGAATCAAATTCGAAATGCCAAACTTGGATACTCTCCACAAAACTCAAGAGGTCTAAAAACCCAAATTAAATCCAAATAAATCCAACTCCTCAAAATGAGGAGGGCGGTGGCCTAGGTCATCATGTAAGAGTGTATGACATGACACCGCGAAGATATATCTCGGGTCCACAACCAATACTCGTCATTTTAAGCTCACAATTTCATGGAATGAAAATAGAGATGCAAATGAGTTCTTAATGTCGACATAATGGGGGGAGGGATAGTCCAATGTATTAGGACCGCACTCCCTATGTCCATGCCTACACCTAAACCAAATATATAGTCAACAAATAAGTTTGTATGCAAGATGGTCAAGTCAAGCTCCTTGAATCCACGATATTTAGCTCATTGCTCAAATAAGTGAATCTTGCTTCATCAAGTGGCTTCGTGAATATATCGGCAAGTTGATCTTTGGTGGGAACATAGGCTAAGTCAATATCTCCATGGGCAACATGATCTCGAATAAAATGATGATGAATCTCAATATGTTTCGTTCTTAAATATTGCACACCGGGTTGTAGGCAATCTTGATAGCACTTTCATTGTCACACAAAAGAGGCACTTTGTCACAATTAACAACATATTCCTTCAAAGTTTGCATCATCCATAACAATTGAGTGCATCCACTAGCGGCCGCCACATACTCGGCTTCGGCGGTTTTGACAGATATACAATTTTGCTTCTTAGAAGACCAACTCACCAAGGACCTACCAAGGAATTGGCATGCCCCGGAAGTTGATTTCATATCATCTTGATCACCGGCCCAATCCGAGTACGTGTACCTACACAGAGAGAAATTTGTGCCCTTTGGATACCATAAACCAAACTTTGGGGTATGAACCAAATATCGAAGAATTCTTTTGACCGCCAATATGTGGCTTTCTTTAGGAGCGGCTTGACACCTTGCACACACCCTACACTCAACACAATATCAGGTCTAGATGCATAAAGATAAAGCAAAGAACCAATCATGGAGCGGTATACCTTTTGATCCACATCTATACCCTTTGGGTTAAGTTGTAGATGACATTTGGTGTCCATTGGAGTGTGTTTCTCCTTAGCATCATCCATCCATCTTGAATCTCTTGAGCATGTCTTGGATATATTTTTCTTGACTAATCAAGTTCCTTCTCTCAATTGCTTGATCTCGAAACCAAGAAAGAACTTCAACTCTCCCATCATAGACATCTCAAACCTATCGGTCATAAGCTTTTAAAATTCATCATTAAAAGATTTGTTAGACGAGCCAAAGATAATATCATCAACATATAGTTGGCATATGAAAAGCTCCCCTTTAACCCTCTTAGTGAAAAGAGTGGGATCGATTTGCCCCACTTCAAACCCACGGTTTAACAACAACTCTCTAAGGTGCTCATACCACGCACGTGATGCTCGTTTAAGTCCATAGAGCGCCTTATCGAGCTTGTAGACATGGTTAGGGAAGTTTGGGTCCTCGAACCCTGGTGGTTGCTTCACATATACTAACTCTTTTAAATGAGCATTAAGAAATGCACTCTTCACATCCATTTGTTGCAATTTAAAGTTATAATGTGATGCATATGCAAGAAGGATACGGATGGACTCAAGGGCGAGCCACGGGAGTATAGGTCTCTCCAAAATCAATGCCTTCAACTTAAGAGAACCCTTGAGCTACCAATCTTGCCTTGTTCCTCACAACCATTCCATGTTCCATCTTGTTTGTTCTTGAATATCCATTTTGTGCCTATAACATTGCGGCTTTGGGCTTCTCGACTAACTTCCACACTTTGTTGCGCTTGAAGTTGATGAGCTCTTCATGCATGGCCACCAACCAATCCGGATCTTCAAAGACTTTCTTTGGTTCCACCATGGAGATGTGTGCTTGATGTTCACTAAAGCTTGCTAATTGACTCCTTGTGGTAACCTTGTTTCTCAAGTCACCAATAACCTTTTCAAGATCATGACCTCTTAGTTCCAAGGTTCTTGCAACTCTAGCTTGACGACGGGCTTCGATATCCTCATTGGAGAGAGGAGGGATCACTTGATCATTTTGATCATTTGAGTCCTCGTCTTGATCGAATGTTGACCTTGATCATCATTGTGCACATCTTCATCAATAGAAGGAGAGGGTTGATCTTGGTCTTGACCATGGCTAGCATCAACAATAGGAGAACTTGGTTCTTGCGTAGCAACTTGGTCATGAGGAGGGTCTTGAACTTGTTCTAGGGTTGGTGCATTATTTGCTCCAACGGTGGGCTGCGGTTCAACTTGTGATGATGAAGTCTCCATTTGGGTGGAGCTTGGACTTTCTTGAGGAGGCTCATGATGTATCTCAATGGGGCGAAAGAATCCCACGCCCATTGTTCTTATTGCGTCTTGTGGCTCCTCGTTATCTACATCACAAATATGAAATTGCGCCACTTGGGAGCCATCATTTTCTTCGAACACCACGCTACAAGACTCCACAACAACCCGGAGGATTTGTTGTAGATTCTATAAGTGTGGGATTCGACATCGTAACCAACAAATACACCCTCTATAGCTTTAGACTCAAATTTAGACAAACGAACACCTTTGATTTTAAAGAAATACTTACAACCAAATACCCGGTAGTAGGAAATATTAGGCTTGTTGCCGGTAAGCATCTCATAGGAAGTTGTCTTCATGCCTTTGCGGAAGAAGAGCCGTGGGATTCGACATCGTAACCAACAAATACACCCTCTATAGCTTTAGACTCAAATTTAGACAAACGAACACCTTTGATTTTAAAGAAATACTTACAACCAAATACCCGGTAGTAGGAAATATTAGGCTTGTTGCCGGTAAGCATCTCATAGGAAGTTTTCTTCATGCCTTTGCGGAAGAAGAGCCGGTTTGATGAATGACACGCCGTGGAGATGGCTTCAGCCCACAAGAAGAGTGGAGGACCTTGCCATATCCATAAGAGTCCGGTTCTTCCTCTCGGCTACACCATTTTGTTGGGGAATATATGCAGTGGAATATTGATGACGAATTCCCTCTTTACTAAGAAACTCATTTAAGGTGTAGTTTGAACTCGGAGCCATTGTCACTTCTAATGGCCAATATGGGGACATTGTGTTGGCGTTGAACTTCATTGGATAAGTCGATGACGGCTTGTTAGGTCTCACTCTTCGACTTGAAGAAATAAACCCATGTGAATCTTGAATAGTCATCAACAATCACCAAACAATATTTCTTCCCATCAAGACTTGGTTGAAAGACGGCACCAAAGAGATCAACATGAATGAGTTCCAATATCCTCTTTGATGAAATGATAGTCTTGCTTGGGTGGGGAGAATCATGCATCTTTCCTTCAACACAAACCCTACAAACACGATCTTTGGCAAATGAAACATTTTCTCTTAGTCCAAGGATGTGGCCACCCTTGTGAAGACTTTGCAAAGTTCTCATATTGACATGGGACAAGCGGCGATGCCACAACCACCCCACGTCGGCCTTTCCAAATAGACACATCGCTTGAGTGTTGGTAGATTCCGAAAAGTTCACCACAAACAACTCATTTTCGACGTACCCAATGAAAGTGACCTTTAGTGTCTTGCTCCACATGAGTAGCACCATATCGTGTTCAATGAAGACAGAGAATCCCACCTTATTAAGTGCATGAATGGAAAGTAAATTATAACTGAGAGACTCGACAAGCATGCCATTCACAAGGGTGATATCCTGTGCGACTACCACCTTGCCGAAACTCGTTACCTCAGCTTTTGATTTATCACCATATGTGACGGGTGCATGATTTGTATTTGGTCTCAACTCCGTCATCAGCTCCTTGCTTCCAGTCATATGACTTGTACATCCACTATCAAGTATCCACTTTGACCTACCGGAAGCATAGCCCTTCAAGAAATCATTGTTTGCTTTTAGGTACCCATCTTGTAATGAGTCATCTTTGGTTAGCAACAAGGGTCTTAGGAACCCAAATAGCACGAGCAACATATCCATCATAAGGGCCAACATATTTTGCATAAACATTACCATAATAATCAACATATAGAATGTAGTGAAGGTTAGCAATTCCAACAAAGTCATCACGAGTGGTCTTGCCCCTATTGGCATTACCACTCGCAATGGGAGTCTTGGCTTGTGCGGGCTTGGCTTGTTCTTCTTGTTGTTGCTCTTCTTCTTCTTTGCCTTGGTAACATAACCAAGACCCTCCTTCCCCTTGTGTTGTTTTTGCTCAAACACATGAGCAACAAGCTTTTCTTTACCTTTGGGAATTGAGGTCTTGGCACTAGTGGCCTTGGCAAGCTCATCCTTCAACCTAGCATTTTGCTCAATAACATTTGCATGATCACAAGAGGGAGTAGAGGAACTAGGTGTGTTAGGTTTAGAAAGTTGAGTTTGTAGTTGCTCATGAGACTTGACTAGGGTAGAGTGAACATTCTCCAAGGCCTTGTGAGCCTTGTCAAGCTTCTCTATGTCCCCAATTAGTCTTGCATTAGCAACCACAAATTCGGCTTTCTCCTTTTAAGCAATTTATATTTAGCAAGAGCATGATCTTTTTTCCTTAATGATTTTAGCAATAATTAGATCATTTGTCTCATCAAGAGACTCAAGTTTCTCCACAAGGGAAACCCTAAGCTCTTGCTCGTCCTCAAGAGAAGCATTCAAGGATGCTATTGTGATAGCGTCTTCTCTCTCAATTTGACCTTTGACCTCAAGGAGGTCTTCGGCCGCACCAAGTTGACTCATGAGAGCCTCAACATGCTTTCTAGCTTCACCTTGCAAGTTAGCCACAAACTTATCGAAAGCAACAATTTTTTTCCTTTATTTTAAGACTAGTGATATCATCCATTTCATTCATAGTCTTAGGGATGGAAGGTGATACCTCGGTAGCTTTGGCCATGAGGCAATGGGCGGTGTTGTTGGGGATGTTCTCATTGGGGGGATTAAAAGAGATAAGGGGATGAAGTTGAGGTAATTGCCAATGTGGCCACCTCACTAGTAGTTTCTTCTTCTTCGAAATCTCCGGATGGATACTCCTCTTGGGTCAACAACACAATTCTTGAAGGCTTCTTGTTGAATGGCTTCTTTTGAACCATCTTTAATTTGTCCTTGAGAACAAGCTTTCCACCATGGTCTTCTCTCTTCTCATAAGGACACCGGCGACAAAGTGATACTTGTCATGGAAATTGAAGCACATTCTTGCCTTTGTGACAAACTCCTTCTTCCCACTTGAATAGTTTCTTTGATCAACTTGAGCCTTTGCCTTGGCCGGGTCATTCCAAAATGCTCTTGAAGCAAGGGCCAAGTGCTCATTGTAGGCATGCTTGAGATCTTCGGGATGCAATTTGCTTGTGCCTTCATCAAACTCTACTTCTTGTTCTTGGTTCACCACCTTGGCCTTCAACGCTAGAGACACACCCTTGTGCATCCCAATAGCATGAGCTCGATTGTCTTGTGCATTCTTGGCGGAAACCTTGAAACCTTGCATTTCTTGCATCACTTCATTGGAGGACATTTGATGGTACTTGTGTATTCCTTGTAGACTCTTCAAGTCAACAAACTCGAATGACATGAGGGCACTCACATACTTCCTCTTGATCCAAGCATCATCAACATAATTTGCACTGAGGCCATTGAAGGTATTTGCAATGGTCTTGAGCCTCTGATACATATCTTCATGGTCTTCACCATCATACATGTAGAAGCCTTCGGCCTCATTGCTCAAGGCATCATATTTATTCCTCTTCATGCTCTCATTGCCAACAAACACCCGGAGAGACCATCCCAAGCTTCTTTAGCGGTGGTGAAGTGTTCAATGTGGGGCAAGTCCTTTTCCCCACGGCAAGGCGGATCATGTGAAGAGTGCCATTTAGTTGACAATCAACCACCTCTCTTCTTGTTTTGTTGTTTGAATCTCTGGCTGCGCGTTCGGTTAATATGGTTAATTCGGTTCAGTTTCTACGGTTATTTTGTTTATATGGTTTCAATACTTCGGTAAATATGGTTTTGTATGAGAATACGGTTCGGTTTCGGTAATAACCATTTAAGTTCGGTTCGGTTTCGGTAATAACCAAATTAACCTAAATTGACGCGAATTTTAAAATGATAATTTCTTTTTGTGGCCATATATTACAAAATAACGGAATAGACTATAAAATTAATAGGCATATGATCCAAAGTAACCAAATAACCCATAAAGTTAATAAAAGTCTATACAAGTAACCCGTAAAGTTAATAAAAGTCAATAAAAGTAGCAAATTAATAAAAGTTAATAGGCATTTCGGTTTTTTGGTTAACCATTCGGTTTTTGGTTATTAACCGTATTAACCACAAGGCATATGGTTAGCTATTTTACTAACCGTAACCTTAACCGGTAACCAAAATAACCAAAATTTCGGTTTGGTTTCGGTTTTTTCAGTTCGGTTTCTCGGTTTCGGTTAACCGTGCGCAGTCTTAGTTGAATCCACGACCTTGTATCCTTCTTCAATGATCCTCAAAAGCTTAATAGAGGCACTGTTTACATGAAATCTCATAGAAGATTAGCAATTAGTAAACAAAGATGCATTTAGCTTAGGTGGATCTCCCCTTATTAGGTTAATGGGTGGACGAGGGATTGGTGGGTCGGGAGAGTACCAAAAGGGAACCCCATGGGGCTCTCCGTTCCCATTCGTTAGTTTAGTGAGGGCATTGATTTTAGTTCCATCATCCTCCTTATCCTCCGTGGTGGGAATCTCCGGAGTAGGAGGGGGGCACGGTGCCTTTGGCTTCCATGAGTTGCGCTATCATTTCATGCAACTCATTTGCCCAGTTGATATGGAGGAGCATAAGGATGTTTCCATCTTCTTGAGCTCATCCATAGTAGCCGGGGTGCCGACCACCCTACTCTCTAGATCTCCGTCGGCCATAATCTTAGGCGGTTAAGCCCGAATAAAGAGACGAGGCTCTTATACCAATTGAAAGGATCGTATGGGCACCTAGAGGGGGGGGGTGAATAGGTGTTATGCCAATTTTTAGTTTTTTTGATTAAGTCTTGACACAAAGGTAAATACTCTAGATATGCAACTACGGTGAATTTACCTATATGACAAGTTAATGCTAAGCAAGGAACAAGATACAAGTAAAGACTAAGATAAAGGAGTAACCGAATGAGAAGCACGCGGAGACAAGGATGTATTCCCGAGTTCCTCCTTTTTAGGGGAGTACGTCTTGTTGGAGGGGTGTGAGCTTCGACACAACAGGCTTACTCAACGCCACAATAGCCTCACCCTATTCTCCGATGAACGGCACCACAAAGGATTGGTTCACCTTCCACTATCGAAATCCTTCAAGGCGGAATCCGGAGCCTTTACAACAATCTTGGGGCACACATCCGCAACTGAATTGGAGGCTCCCAAATCACCACAATCTGTCCAAACAACACAAGTAGTAAGAACAATGAGCTAGGTTTTCCAATGGAAACCCTAGCCATGAATCCCTCAAGTGAATGTGGGGGAAATGAAAAACGGCTTGGTGAAGATGTAGATCTTGGCCTTCTCCTTCAATCCTCCAAAGATCAACAAGTTTGGGTGGAGAGATTGGGAGATCTTGGTGTTTGGAGCTCAGCAACAATGGAGGTGAGAGAATATAGATCAACACCTCTTCACGGAGGATAGCAGTATTTAAATAGGGACCCCCGAAAATCGAACTGTTATGTGCAGAAAAACTGCACTACCGCTGAGACAGCGGTACTACCGCCACTGATATCCAGGCGGTAAACAGTGCAGCACAACTCCCAGCGGTTGTGGTACCTCTGCGAGCTACCGCTGCTGCCAGCGAGTGGTACTACCGCCGGGCTGCCGGTACTACCGCTGGTACCCTTTGAATTTAATTCAAAGGGTCCCAGCGGTAGAACATGGCTGCTACCGCTGGGGTACCGACATGGATATCAGAGGCTAAAAACAGTCTTGCGGTACCTCTGGCGGTACCACCAGCGGTAGTACCGCTGCCTGGAAGCAGCGGTACCTCCGCGGTACTATCGCCAGTGGCAGCAGCCACTGTGCTGCAGTAGTCCCACTCCAGGAGCTGCTTCACTAGCGGTACTACTGCCACACTGGATTTTAACTTTCCAGATTCTGTTTCAGGGCCTCTCTCTCCATGTTCGACTCCGTTTCTGAACCATGTGTGATCCTATAAATTCTGCATTACTTGGCACACAACATTAGTTAGGTTGGTGTGTTATCATTATGCTCCAAAATAGATTTAGAGCAAGTATGCTCTTTCACCTGCGTGAAGCACGAGTGTGTCTGCTTCAATCTGTTGAAGGAGGTTTTAGGATCCTACGACGGTCTCACTTCCGATAATCAAAAGAGAGTTTATTTGTTCGGAATGAGTTTGGACCAACATGTAAGGATCAAGACGATGATGATGAAATTCCCTCAAAATTTATTTATGGTGTGATCACAAGATCGTACAAGACTTCACAAGATGGATCTTGTCAGATTTATAGATGAACTTTACAAGACTATATGAATCTAGGGTTTATGGCTATGGAGACTAGGGCTTTGATGTGGGCATAGATGATGATGATCCTTCTACATAGGTCTTCTGCTACTTATAGACGTTGTTAGGAGTCTCCATGTTGCACGTTAGGCTTTGACGATACCTTACATGTTAAGTTGATCTTGTAACCTTACTTCAATGTACGTCAGGTTCAAAATCATTGAGGGAAGTCTTCGCGTAGCACGGCAAGTCAGGTTGGTGGATATTCTGGATGAGAGTCCTCCGATCATGGGAGTGCCTGGACGTCATGGGCTAGAAGTGGGGCAGATCCGTATATCGTAGGATTACGTCCTAGACCCACTTATCTCTGACAAGCCCCCGACCAGTGCCTTTAATAAGACGATCAACATTCTTGACATGTTGATTAAGTTTCCTTACTCCTCGTTGAACATTGTATGATGGGCTTGATGACTTCTTTGACCCGGAAGATAGGTCTATGGGAGATGGCGACCTGGATGGTGGGTCTTCGAGGATGTCCTGAACCTGGATGATAAACCTCGGCGTTATCCTCCACTTGAATAGGCTTAGTAAAAATGCCGGAGGATAACCCCAAACATGTTAGCCTTTATGACTTGGGAAGACCTTGCAACGGGGGGGGGGGGGATATCCCTGGTGATGAGTCTCGGACATGCTGAAGTCACATGTCCAATTTGCTACCATCCGATCAAATGATGTCGTTGGTGTCCTCTGCGACTTGAGCAGGTTGCCATGGGGGATGAGGTCTTCCTGACTTAATAAAAGCACGATATGAGAAGACTACATGCTCTTATATGACCTGAGTAGGTCGTTGCGGGGGACAATTTCCTCCCAGCCTGGTTGTCGTGTTGGACTTGAATCTGAATCATGTGTCAGTCATCGAATCTGAGTCATCACACGACCTGGAAGGTCGTTGATACATGGGCTTCCGTACTAGTGAGACACCTTGAATTTGAGCGACCAACTGACCTAGGAGGTTATTGACGCGTGTGAATCGGAACCGACCGGCGTAATTGTAGGTGGGGATCATAATGAGATTCCTGCCCACAACGTCCAGTGATGGGACGCGATGGGGCACGCTCAGAACTTTCTGCAATGGTGTATGTGGTTTCGTAGACGTTTCCACTTCAGAGAGGGAGTCCCTTCAACCATCCCATCCAACCAGGACGGGTGAGAGCTCTAGGATGCACGATGCTCACTTTCCTCCAATATAAGCAAAGAGAGAGCCTCGACCTCATCGTTCTCCCATATTCGTCTTCCTCCTCTGTTCCACCTATGTTTCACATAGATCCGCTCATTTTCTGCTATCAGTCGCCATGACTGGCCATCGATCTCGCGCTCGATGGGCCTGCATTGCATCTACCAAGAGGGCAGAAGCCATCGAGATGACTCAACGGGGGGGAGGGGGGTTGTAATGATTCCCCCCATTCCCTGAGGAGGTACCGATAGATGAGGCTAGAGTTCGTGCTTCGCCGTCGAACCTTCATTCTTCCAGGAACGGCCTCCCAACGCACGTCGATGCATGATGCTCACGGCCTACGAGCGATGTGGCCCGGTTAGTTGATACTTTATGAGAAGTTGTTGCGAACCCCCAAGTGGAAGAGGTGATGCATCCCAACAACAAAAATTTCCCTCGGTGGAGAACTAAGGTTTATCGAACTAGAGGAGTATCAGAACGTCAACCAAATTAACAGTACATGTACACAAATACAAACTAAAATTTGTCACCAAGGTCCAGGAAGGTTATGAAGCTTCCCGTCCTGCTAGTTACAAAATTGAACGTACAGTAAATAAAATAATAGACCAGCGAGAAAATAATCTGAAAGCAAGTAAATAAGAGTGTAAACAATAATAAAAGATGGTCTAGGGGCATATGTTCACTAGAGGTATCTCTCCAAATAAACATAGTATTGCTGGGTGAATAAATTACAGCTGGACATCGATTAAATTGTAATTATCCTTACTTTTATGACTATGATAATTCATGACGTTATTCATATATAGGCATTACGTTTGAGATATATAGACCGTTATCTAACCACATTTATAACTAATCCTCCACTTCGAGACCGATTATATGCTTGCATCTGTAAGAATTAAGTTCAAACAAATATAATGTTAACAGTAAAAACATCATCCAAATTTGACATAGAAACTATTGATTTATGCTTAGTCGCAGCAACACATTACAATGTTTTGATCCTTTCTGTCACTGGGCTAGAAATTGAGGGTTGAACCAACTATCATATACAAACTCCCTCTTAAAGATCTAAACATATAATCTGGCCAAAGTATAAAAATAGAACGGAGAGCATGTAAGACTATCAAACATCGCATCGAGATAACAATAGGTATCAATATATAACATGAACACATCTGATCATAAAGTGACAATTCATCATATCCCAATAAACAAACAACTATTACATCCGATGAATCTCGATCATGTAGGACAACACATGAGATCTTTTCATTAAAAAACATGGGAGAGAGGATGCCACCTAGCTACTGATGTAGACCCATAGTATAAGGAGAACAACCCACACATCATCATGGAGGCCGCAAGGTTGATGAAGAAGCCTCCGGAGATGATTCCCCTGATACGTCTTAAACGTATCTATAATTTTTGATGTTCCATGCTTGTTTTATAACAAATGCTACATGTTTTATTTGCATTATACATCATTTTTATGCATTTTTCTGGGACTAACCTATTAAAAAGATGCCACAGTGCCAGTTCCTATTTTCTGCTGTCTTTTTGTTTCAGAAAAGATAGTCTGGAAATATTTTCGGAATTGGACGAAAATTTACGGGGACAAGTTTTTCACCGACACGAAGACATAGTCCAAAGGGCAGCTGAGGTGGCGCACCAGGGGGCCCAGACGCCACCCCAACGCGGCACAAGGTGGGGCCGCACTGGGGGCCCCACCCGGGGTCGTCTGGCGCCCTCCGGTGGCCCCTCGAGCTGCCTATTTCGCCTATGTATTCTCCTCGCCCGAAAACCCTAAACACCCGATCAAAAATCCACAAAGCGTTCCGTCGTCGCCGTCATCGTCAACCCTAGATCGGGAGGGTTCTGAAGCTCTTCCCGGCACCATGCCAGAGGGGAGATCATCACCGGAGGGCTCTACACCGCCATGCCTGCCTCCGGAGTGATGTTTGAGTAGTTCTCCACGGGACTATGGGTCCATAGCAGTAGCTAGATGGTAGTCTCCACTTTGTGATATCATGTTTAGATCTTGTGAGCTGCCCGACATGATCAAGATCATCTTTATGTAATGCTACATGTTGTGTTTGCTAGGATCCGATGAATTGTGAAATTATGATCAAGATTGTTCATCTATCTCTATATGTTTTATTTATGTTCTTGCATGCTCTCCGATGCTAGTGGTTGCTTTGGCCAAGTAGTTGCTAGTGTCTCCAAGAGGGGTATTTATTCTAGATAGTGGGTTCATGTCTCCGGTTGCCTGGGCTCGAGATGACTGAAACGACTAAGGCTCTGGATGTGCTATTGCCACTAGGGAGAAAACAACGGTGCTATGTCTACGTGTCATTTGCATTTTTTACATTACACACTTTGCTTATTGCAATTATCTGTTGCTTGCAGCTTAATACTTGTGGGAGATACGGATGTTATCCTGCAGGTGGATTATTAGTCATAGATGCAGCTAGCAAGCGGTCTATGTATCTTGTTGTAATTCCCAATAAATACTACAATGAACTTGTTCTTGTCATAATATGCATTGTCATGCTTTTGCCATTTGTAAATTGCCAAACTGTAATTTGTTTACCTAGCATGTTAGTTTATTTGTTTTATGGAGAGACACCACTAGTAAACTGTGGACCCCGGTCCTTTATTTTACACTGATAAAAACACCATTTCCACCACGTCCTACACTCATTTGCTTGCTGTTTATTTTTGCATTTACATTTATTCTCCACACCATACATTTAATCCTTTGTATTTAGCAAGCCAGGGAGATTGACAACCTTCATGTTTCGTTGGGGCAAAATAGTTTGATTGTGTTGTGCGCATGTCCACGTCAACAGCATCTCAATGGCGCGGTTGTTGACACCGTGTTGCAGCTCTTCCAACTCATACTGGTTCGATAACCTTGGTTTGCAATCAAGGGAAAACTGCTACTCTGCTGCTTCATACCTTCCTCTTGAGGTTTCCAACGGGCGGTTGTAGCCACATCATCCCCCTTCCGCCAGAGTACCGGACATGCCTCCAGATTGGATCATCGGTGAGTGGCGGCTTTGAAAATAACTCTACTCCCGTCAGTACCCAAACAATAGAAATCAGGATGGAAATTGCAAAAGGCCAATTCGAAGGCCCAATTCCAACATCCAAACACAACCTTAGGGTATAGGGAATATATACTCGTTGGGAGGCGGTGAGTGGAGCCACGAGGTGGCCTTGCGGCTCACCACAGTGGCCAAGGGCCCAGCTGCGAGGGCAATTGATACGTCTCAAACGTATCAATAATTTTTTATTGTTCCATGCTTGTTATATAACATTGCCACATGTTTTTATAATGTTTTATATCATTTTGGCATATTTTATGGAACTAACCCATTGACAAGATGCCCAGTGCCAGTTCTTGTTTTCTGGTGTCTTTTTGTTTCAGAAAAGCTAGTCAGGGAATTTTCTCGGAATTGGCTGAAAATTTAATGGAATTATTTTTACAAAGAAACAAAGACAGAGCAAGAAGGGGAGCTGCAGGGGCCCCACAGCCCCCAGACACCACCCAGGCACGGTCAAAGGGTTGACCGCGCCTGGGGCCCACCTGGCGCCCTCGGGCGTCTCCCCAAGTTGCCCTTTTTTCCTATAAATTCTATTCCTCCCGAAAACCCTAGTTACCCAATCATATTTTCCAGAAAACATCCGAGGCCGCCACCGTCGTCAACCCTGGATCGGGAGGGTTCTAAAGCTCTTCCCGGCACCCTGTCGGAGGGAGAGATCGTCACCGGAGGCATCTACACCACCATGCATGCCTCCGGAGTGATGCGTGGGTAGTCCACCACGGGACTATGGGTCCATGGCAGTAGCTACATGGTTGTCTCTCTCTCTAGTACTCCATTGTTTTGATCTTGTGACCTGTCTAACATGATCAAGATCATCTATTTATAATGCTACATGTTGTGTTTGCGGGGATCCGATGAATTATGGAGTCATGACATTATTGTTCAGTTTATTTATCATATGTTTTATTTATGATCTTGCATGCTCTCCGATGCTTGTGGATGCTTTGGCCGAAGTAATTGCTAGTATCTTAGAGAGGGTATTTATGCTAGATAGTGGGTTCATGCCTCTCTTGTCTGAGCTCGAGTTGACAGAAACGATTAAGACTTGAGATGTGCTGTTGCTACTAGGGATAAAACAGCGGTGTTTATTGCTATATGTTGTTTACATTGCTTACATTACGCACCATGCTTATTGCAATTATCTGTTGCTCGCAACTTAATACTTTCGGGTGACAGGCTGGATAGCGATCCCGGGGTGGATTATTAGTCATAGATGCAGTTGGATAACGGTCTATGTATTTTGTCGTAATGCCCATATTAGATAAAACTGTGAACTTTGTGTCATGATAGTATTGTGTTGCGCCCATGTTTGTCAATTGCCTCGCTGTAATTTGTTTACCCAACATGTTTATCTTTTGGAGAGACGCCACTAGTGAACTGTGGACCCTGGTCCTATTTTCCTATATTGTTTACAACCGTTCTAAAAGCCTTTATAAGTCATTTTGCTCGCTGGTCATTTTTGCTCTCATATTATTTTACACACATATATTTAATTCTTTGTGTTCAGCAAGCCAGAGAGATTGACAACCTCTCTGTTTCGTTGGGGCAAAGTAGTTTGTTCGTGTGTGCGCAGGTCCATGTCAATAATCGTAAACGGCGCCATTGACACCTTTCTGAAGCTTTCTCCAAGTCCTACTGGATTGATAACCTTGGTTTTTTATCAAGGGAAAATTGCCACTACGCTACATCATACCTTCCTGTTGGGGTCTCCAGCGAATGTGTGATTCACTCCATCAGCAATCCGTGAGGGAGATGTGGGGTCCCCTGTCCCCCTCCGGTGCCCTCTAAAAGATTCCCGAAAAGGTGGATTTTTGGTGTTTTCCCCGTATTTGTTGGCACACGTAAATAGTTATTTTTTCGATGCAAAAAAGCATGTAGAAAACAACAATTAACACTCAACTAATAGGCTAGTCCAATAAAAATAATATAAAATGATATAAAATCATAACAAAAGTATGTAACAATGATACAATAATAGCTTGGATTAATAAAAAATTATAGATACATTTGGGATGTATTAGTATCACCAAACTTAATCCCATCTCATCCTCGAGTAGGTGGATGACAACACAAGTAATTTGTGATCGTTAATGGTACCCAACATGATCTTGATCAAATATGTAAAGCATACGAACTGAAAATAAAGTGATTCAAGGCAATGGTTTATACTTGACATAAAAATAAATAGAAAAACTACGTGAATAAAATTCATTACCTTTCATGATTCAATGTGTTGAAGATATGGTTCCATACATAAGATTTATAAGAAGATTGTTAGTTTGTGTTAATGAATGAAAATGTTTAAATCCTTATACCTGCTATCAAACAAATCTTATTATGAAAAATCAGAAGGAAAACTAGGTGATCTAATTATACTCTGCCCACGTCAACTATTTGAACATAAACACCACTCTTGATCATGAGCCCTGGTCTTAGCACAATGAGGTAATGGAAAATAGAACATTAATGGCGGCTTAGAAGAACAATGGAAGAAAGACTCACATGGTTGAAAGTGACCATTACACGAGGGGAAATCTTCTGGTAGAAACTGGTGCGAGGAATAGTGATTGCCATGCAACGGATGCACTAGAGTTATGAATGTATAAAATATCTCCAAAGGAACTAGTGGGGTGTGCATCCAACTTTCTTGCTCATTAATACCTATATCACTTGAGGAAGCTTATCATTGTAATATATAAACAAAGTTCTAGAATGTAAAGATCCCCACTAGTGTAAATATGAAACACATGAAAACTTTATATATGCAAAAATAGGTGCTAACATCAAGCATGACTGTGTATTTTTTATTTTCCCGTTTGTTTTTGCCTCCTTGGATATTTTTTATTTGGCCTCCATGGTTATTTTTTATTCTCACTAGTAGGAACAACACTCTACAAAATATCACACTTTTATTACTCATGACTCAACTAAAATCTTTAACATGATGAATACACCTTAATGCCTCTAATAGTGTACGAGAAAACGCAATGATCTAGCGTACCATGAAAAAAGTGATAACAGTGGTAAACCCACATAAACATCATGTCAGCTCTAAGAGATTGTGCAAGGCAAATTAATAATAAAATGTCATCAAGTCATGTAATGTAAGGATGGAAGTTGCATGGAAATATATCTCTGAATGACTATGAAAATGTCATGATAGGCAGGTATGGTGACTGTTTTGAGTAAAATAATTGTCTTATATGTAGGAGAACAAGAGAAAGTTCTCCCACGGGGTTTTGATGTACTGACGAAGTATGCACTAAATCTCAAGGTGAGACACAACACAAAAGTGGCTAGCAAATTTGGATTGTGGAAGTGCATCAGACCAAGGACTTAACATTAGTCATAAATGAATCGGTTATTGTAAATATCTAGTCATTTAGTATAACTATGACACCCCTAGGAGGAAGGTTGGCGGAATAAGCCCGTTGCGCACCTGATGACTGTTGGGAACCCCAAGTGGTAGGTATGATGTTGTGCAGCACCAAATTTCCCTTTTTGGAGAACCAAGATTTATCTAACCAGTATGAGAGTAAGGCTTAGCAAAATTTGAAGTGGACCAACACACAAAACACAAAGCTCTCTGTAGCGTACCTGCACTTAAAATATGGCAAGGTACCTGTGTATAGTGCAAACCCCTGGATCGTTTCATTTGCACACACAGTTTGAGATGTAGTATCACAACAAAGTATCATTATTACATCGAATGATCTAGACTTGGTAAAATATTCATTACAACTTGCATAGCATATAGCTATCTTGAAAGAGTAAAGCAGCGGAATATAATCTTCATGGAGTCCTCATCCTTAGCATGTGCCACAGGCGAAAACATGTTGGTTGCAGACTCGAAACCTTAACGAAATCTCACTCGTCGTCAGAACAATCTGCAACAAATAAAATTTTGCAACAGAGTGGGTCAGATACCATTAAAAATGGATCTGGCAAGTAACACTATGTGGACACTTAATGGAATAACTCTATAGCCTATATGCATATTTGGCTGGTGGAGTATCAAGGCTATTTTGCATAAAAGCCAATTTTTCCTAACACTTTGTAAAACATTTTCTTCAAAAGTTGGAGACGATATGGTATAAAACCATAGTCTCATCTACCCTTGTTCACCATCAAGTTTTACTTTCGAAATTGGAATGATGAAGCCTCCGTTGAATCCTTGATCAGCTGCTCAAATTGTCCGTAACCGGGGACACGGCTAAGTACTTAGTTTTTAACTCTGCAGAGGTTGTGCACTTTCACCATTAGACCCAACAAACCCAAACTATCCTCAAGCACTCAATTTGTGCTAAGGAAAAGGAGAGAGTTGAGACGAGACTTTTCAGAAGCATTTTCCCATCCCATACCGACTTGACGCGCTCCCATTCTAACCATTCTACCACCACCTGTCAAGTCGGGACGAGTCCACGCAACTTAATCCATCAAGTCAGAGCCCATATGACTAATGGCTGCACGGGAAGCAACTTTCACTTAGAGAAAACATTGGCCCCTTAATACCCTGGGTGGCAACCACAAGTGACCATCCCTTAGAGGTCACCCCTAAGAGATGACACTCAACCTTTCCATCATCTTTTCATAACCAAGTCCACCCATGTGATAAATTACTTAGTAGAATTAAGCTTTAAAGAAAACACATTTGCATAGCATCAAATATTCTACGAAGTTATCAAAGGGGATTCTAGACACAACTAGAGTAAAGGTATGGTGGGTTTAGCATATAGCAATAATACTATCCAAAACATGCATATAAGAAATACACTAAGTAATGCATATAAAATACTTAGGAAAATTTCATGGGGGTGTGCCACTTGCCTTGGCAAACAGAAGAACAGGTGTAGCAGTTGCAACCACCTTCGTCTCTCTTCGGAATTTCTAACAAGTCAAACAAACCACAAATAAACAAACAATCATAATGCAATACTTAGAAAATTATGATGTGCATGCGATGCAGGATGATACAAAGAGTTATGGTATGCAAGACAAGCAAATAAATAAGGAAGGAGACATAAACTATCTTAATCCAAAATGGCTAAGGCAAGGCCAAGGTAGAGTAAAATAAATTTGATAAAACCACCACTTGAAGGTTGTAAGGCTACTCTAAGTCTTCACAAGTTTGGTCTTCAAATAATCTTCAACTCCTTTGCAGCTTCATTGATCTTCAAATAGCATTCTATGAACTTAGTCTTAAACACCAAGGACTTGGTCTATGTCCAAAGTGAGACAAAAATAG